>JBBDGP010001506.1:525000-1150000 GCA_037952835.1 Lithobates septentrionalis | reverse complement strand
CCTCATCCCCACAACCCTGGCCGGTGGTTGTGGGGGTCTGCGGGCGGGGGGATTATCGGAATCTGGAAGCCCCCTTTAACAAGGGGACCCCCAGATCCCAGCCCCCCCCTGTGTGAAATGGTAAGGGGGTACTTACCCCTACCATTTTACTAAAAAAGTGTCAAAAATGTTAAAAATGACAAGAGACAGTTTTTGACAATTCCTTTATTTAAATGCTTCTTCTTTCTTCCTTCATCTTCTTCTGGTTCTTCTGGCTCTTCTGGTTCTTCCTCCGGCGTTCTCATCCAGCATCTCCTCCGCGGCGTCTTCTATCTTCTTCTCCTCGGGCCGCTCCGCACCCATGGCATTGGGGGGGAGGCTCCCGCTCTTCTCTTCATCTTCTTCTTCATCCTCTTCTCTTCTTCCTTCTTCTCTTCTTCTCTTCTTCATTTTCTTCTCCAGGCCGCTCCGCATCCATGCATGGAGGGAGGCTCCCGCTGTGTGACGGCGTCTCCTCATCTGACGGTTCTTAAATAACGGGGGGCGGGGCCACCCGGTGACCCCGCCCCCCTCTGATGCACACAATGACTTGACGGGACTTCCCTGTGACATCACAGGGAATGCCACAGGGAAGGCCCGTCATGTCCCGTGCGTCAGAGGGGGCGGGGTCACTGGGTGGCCCCGCCCCCCGTTATTTAGGAACCGTCAGATGAGGAGACGCCGTCACACAGCGGGAGCCTCCCTCCATGCATGGATGCGGAGCGGCCCGGAGAAGAAAATGAAGAAGAGAAGAAGAGAAGAAGGAAGAAGAAAAGAGGATGAAGAAGAAAATGAAGAGAAGAGCGGGAGCCTCCCTCCATGCCATGGGTGCGGAGCGGCCCGAGGAGAAGAAGATAGAAGACGCCGCGGAGGAGATGCTGGACGAGAACGCCGGAGGAAGAACCAGAAGAGCCAGAAGAACCACACACAGCGGGAGCCTCCCTCCATGCATGGATGCGGAGCGGCCCGGAGAAGAAAATGAAGAAGAGAAGAAGAGAAGAAGGAAGAAGAAAAGAGGATGAAGAAGAAAATGAAGAGAAGAGCGGGAGCCTCCCTCCATGCCATGGGTGCGGAGCGGCCCGAGGAGAAGAAGATAGAAGACGCCGCGGAGGAGATGCTGGACGAGAACGCCGGAGGAAGAACCAGAAGAGCCAGAAGAACCAGAAGATGAAGGAAGAAAGAAGAAGCATTTAAATAAAGGAATTGTCAAAAACGGTCTCTTGTCATTTTTTACATTTTTGACACTTTTTTAGTGAAATGGTAGGGGTAAGTACCCCCTTACCATTTCACACAGGGGGGGCGGGGATCTGGGGGTCCCCTTGTTAAAGGGGGCTTCCAGATTCCGATAAGCCCCCCGCCCGCAGACCCCCACAACCACCGGACAGGGTTGTGGGGATGAGGCCCTTGTCCTCATCAACATGGGGACAAGGTGTTTTGGGGGGCTACCCCAAAGCACCCTCCCAATGTTGAGGGCATGTGGCCTGGTACGGTTCAGGAGGGGGGGGGGCGCACTCTCGTCCCCCCCTCTTTTCCTGCGGCCTGCCAGGTTGCGTGCTCGGATAAGGGTCTGGTATGGATTTTTGGGGGGACCCCACGCCGTTTTTTTTTTTTTTTTTTTGGCGCGGGGTTCCCCTTAAAATCCATACCAGACCTGAAGGGTCTGGTATGGAATTTAGGGGGAACCCCACGTCATTTTTTTTTTAAATTTTGGCCGGGGTTCCCCTTAATATCCATACCAGACCTGAAGGGCCTGGTATGGAATTTAAGGGGACTCCCACATCATTTTTTTTTTTTAATTTTGGTTCGGGGTTTCCCTGTGGGGAATTCCCATGCCGTTTTTATCAATGAACTTCTATGTGTATTGTCGGCAATGCAATAGCCGAGGGTAGTTTTAAATGTTTTTTTTTCCTTCGAAATGTCATTTTGCTGTCAGACTGTTCTAAACACAGGAAACATGCGCCCCTTTACAGGCATACTATAGACATCCCCAGGTACGAAATTTAAAGGGATATTACACTTTTATTGTTTGACTTTACGCATTATTAAAATCACTGCTCCTGAAAAAACGGCCGTTTTTAAAACTTTTGTTTGCATTGATCCATGTCCCCTGGGGCAGGACCCAGGTCCCCAAACACTTTTTATGACAATAACTTGCATATAAGCCTTTAAAATTAGCACTTTTGATTTCTCCCATAGACTTTTAAAGGGTGTTCTGCGGCATTCGAACTTGCGAACAGCCAATGTTCGAGTCGAACATAAGTTCGACTCGAACTCGAAGCTCATCCCTAATGAAGACAAGAAGGCCTGGCTCACAGTCTCCACTCTAATTGATCCCAAAGGTGTTCTATCGGGTTGAGGTCAGTCAAGATACTCCACCCTAAACTTGCTCATCCATGTCTTTATGGAGCTTGTTCGTGCAAATGGTTGGCCAACTCAATATTGAACCCTACGGACTAAGACCTGGATGCCATTAAAGTTCATGTTTGTGAAAAAGGCAGGTGCCCCAATACTTTTGGTAATATAGTGTATGTAAGGGAGGGTTAATCCACCTGTTTGTCTTCTCTCTTTCTTCTCTGTGGTGTGTAAAGTCATTTATTTAAATATATATTTATTGTGTTTAACTGCAATGCTAGTGCAATTATGTAACACCTGGTTATGTTTCATTAGTAGAAAGATGAAAGAGACCAGTAGAACCAGTCAGGATTTCAATTGCCTAAGCAAATAAAATTTTATCCACTATGGGTCAATGCTCAATAATGAACAACACCACTATTACAATCAACAAGGAGGAAAGATTTCTGTTTCATGGAGGATAATCCCAAGCACTGCTCTGCTCCTAATAACCCACATACACTTTTCTAGTCCTACTTGTAGATATTGAAGACCCCTGTGCACCTTTTGGTGCAATCACTTTTAGAATATATAATCCATATATATGTGTTTGGCTCTATCCATACGTATTAAAGACTCCTGTGTCCCTTTTGGTGCATTTACCTTTACAATATATATCCTTGCTGGGTCCCGGCACTTTATGTCCTTGGACAAATTGTGCTTACACTCACTGTTATGAGTGTATGTTGGTGCAGAATATTGCTTCAGTGGTATCTCAAGTTTTGAGAGGTCTCAGAATTCACCCGAGAGACAGCCATCTATGGCCTCACAGCAGGCATGGCAAAATTCATATCTTACTACTCCTTCTCCTGCAGAAGTGGAACACCACTCCAAGAAACAAAAACAGCAGCTATGGCTCCATTTGTAGATGGTTAAAAGAGAAGGCCTACAACAGTGCCTGAAGATGGTAACAGTGACAGGTAGAGAGGTGTGCTAATGGTGACAGCATGTGAGATATGTTTTGTGGTCTGTGGTGGTGAAGCTTGGGATGCAACAGAAAAAAAATAAAGGTTGTCAGGATCCCTCAAATTTTTAATCTGTATCTGTAAAAGTATCAGTAGCAAATATACAGCATTGGATATAGTATTGTATATAGCACTGCGTACTGTATAAATCACAAAGCAGTAGTAGCAAACTTCACTATGCAAACCAACTCTCTGTCCCTAAAAATTATTTTATCTGTTTCTCACTAAACTCCGGACATGCTGACAAAGAGCGCCAGGGAAAGCAGCCCTGAAGGCTCCATGCACACTAGCATTTTTTTAAGCTCCGAGAAACTGTTATTAGCATTTTTCTGCTCCCAAAAGCTAAATAGTGTTATCCTATGTGTCCATGCACACTACAGTAGGCTATTATGCCCCGTACACACGGTCAGAATTTCCAACAGAAAAAGTCCGATGGGTGCTTTTCATCGTATATTCCGACTGTGTGTATGCCCCATCGGACTTTTTACGTTGAAAATTCAGACGGACTTAGATAGAGAACATGCTCTATATTTTTCCGACGGAACAAATTCCTATTGGGAAAACTGCTCGTCTGTATGCTGTTCCGACGTACCAAAAATGACGCATGCTCTGAAGCAAGTATGAGAAGCTGTACGTGTTGTCCCGTCGTATGTGTTGTACATCACCGCGTTCTTGACAGTCGGAATTTGGTGTGACTGTGTGTATGCAAGACGGCTTGAGCGGAATTCTGTCGGAATTTCGTCGGAAAAACTTTCAGAGTTTAGCTTCAGTGTCTAGGAGCAGAAAAAAAATGTTTTTGTAGTTTTTTGGAAAAAAAAGCTAAACGCTTATAAACGCTACTAAAACACTCCTAACAGCTTTTTTTGAGTTTTTTTTTAATGCACTGTAAAAATGCTAATAAAATGCTAGTGCTCTTAAATGCTCCTAAAAGCTTCTAAAACGCTACTACAAGCCAGCACAAAAACACATCAGCATTTTTCATCCAGACTTTTTTCTAATTTTTTTTTTTATGCTTAGAAAAAAAAATGCTAGTGTGCATGGAGCCTTATAGTGTGTGGGCTGGAACTCAGGTCAAAACCATCATTGTCCAAAGTCTTGCACCTGAGCAGAGGTCAGGTGCAAACCTTTAGCCAATGATGGCATTGGCAATGAATGAGTCTGTGACTCATCAGACTCTCTCCCCTCCAGGGATCCTGTTACACCAGGGTTTCTCAACTCCAGTCCTCAAGGCGCCCCAACAGGTCATGTTTTCAGGCTTACCATTATTTTGCACAGGTGATTTGATCAGTTTCACTGCCTTAGTAATTACCACAGCCGTTTCATCTGAAGGAAATCCTGAAAACATGACCTGTTGGGGCGCCTTGAGGACTGGAGTTGAGAAACCCTGTGTTACACCCAGCAAAAGCAATGAAAGAACTTTTCTCAATGGATGAGAGGGTAGGAGGGACTGGTCCCCATAGGGAACTTTTTTTTTTTATTGAACTCAGTCCAGGAGACCCAAAGCTATAAATCCCCTGTACGCTGGAAGTTAAGAGACTGGAAGAGGATAGGGCATCCTTGCAGTTAGGATTTCCACAGGATCCAGCTGCCTTCACTCCATTACTGTTAAGTTATGTCCATAAAGCTATAGGGCTAAAAATAACTTTTAATTAAACTTCAGCTTTAACCACTTGCTTACTGGGCACTTAAACCCCCCTCCTGCCCAGACCAATTTTGAGCTTCCAGCGCTGTCGCACTTTGAATGACAATTGCGCGGTCATACAACACTGTACCCAAATGAAATTTTTATCATTTTTTTCCCACAAATAGAGCTTTCTTTTGGTGGTATTTAATCACAGCTGGGGTTTTTATTTTTTGCTAAACAAACAAAAAAAGATGGAAAATTTTGAAAAAAAAAAATCATGTTTAACCACTTGCCGACCGCCTCACGCCTATATACGTGAGCAGAGCGGCACAGGCAGGCAAAATCACGTACCTGAAACGTGATTGCCTTCCCGCGGGTGGGGGGTCCGATCGGACCCCCCCCGGTGCCAGCTGCGGTCGGCATTTGGTTGGAAGCGATGGGAGACGAGGGGGAGGCCATCCGATCGTGCCCCCCCCCTCGCGATCGCTCCCAGCCAATGAGAAACATCCCCTGCCTCTGTATAGTACACAGAGGCAGAGGATGTGATGTCATCTCTCCTCGGCTCGGGAGTTTCCGTTCCGGCCCGAGGGGAGATGACATGTAAGTGCACCAACACTCACACACACACACAGTAGAACATGCCAGGCATACATTACACCCCCGATCCCCCCCCGATCGCCCCCCGATCCCCCCCCAATCACCCCCCCCTGTCACAAACTGACACCAAGCAGGTTTTTTTTTTTTTTTTCCTGATTACTGCATAGTGTCAGTTTGTGACAGTTAGCAGTGTTAGGGTAGTGACTGTTAATAATAATAATAAAGTTTTAACCCCTTGATCACCCCCCCTCACCAGTGTCGCTAAGCGATCATTTTTCTGATCGCTGTATTAGTGTCGCTGGTGACGCTAGTTAGGGACGTAAATATTTAGGTTCGCCGTCAGTGTTTTATAGCGACAGGGACCCCCATATACTACCTAATAAATGTTTTAACCCCTTGATTGCCCCCTAGTTAACCCTTTCACCACTGATCACCATATAACCGTTACGGGTGACGCTGGTTAGTTCGTTTATTTTTTATAGTGTCAGGGCACCCGCCGTTTATTACCAAATAAAAGTTTAGCCCCCTGTAGGTCTAGGGTACCCCCCTTACCCCCCCTAATAAAGTTTTAACCCCTTGATCACCCCCTGTCGCCAGTGTTGCTAAGCGATCATTTTTCTGATCGCTGTATTAGTGTCGCTGGTGACGCTAGTTAGGGACGTAAATATTTAGGTTCACCGTCAGTGTTTTATAGCGACAGGGACCCCCATATACTATCTAATAAATGTTTTAACCCCTTGATGGCCCCCTAGTTAACCCTTTTACCACTGATCACCGTATAACCGTTACGGGTGACGCTGGTTAGTTTGTTTATTTTTTATAGTGTCAGGGCACCCGCCGTTTATTACCGAAAAAAGGTTTAGCCCCCTAATCGCCCGGCGGTGATATGCGTCGCCCTAGGCAGCGTCAGATTAGCGCCAGTACCGCGAACACCCATGCACGCACCGTACACGCACCGTACACCTCCCTTAGTGGTATAGTATCTGAACGCATCAATATCTGATCCGATCAGATCTATACTGGCGTCCCCAGCAGTTTAGGGTTCCCAAAAACGCAGTGTTAGCGGGATCAGCCCAGATACCTGCTAGCACCTGCGTTTTGCCCCTCCGCCCAGCCCAGCCCAGTCCAGCCCACCCAAGTGCAGTATCGATCGATCACTGTCACTTTTTTTTGTAGCGTTTTGGTGAACTGGCAAGCACCAGCGGCCTAGTACACCCCGGTTGTAGTCAAACCAGCACTGCAGTAACACTTGGTGACGTGGCGAGTCCCATAAGTGCAGTTCAAGCTGGTGAGGTGGCAAGCACAAGTAGTGTCCCGCTGCCACCAAAAAGACAAACACAGGCCCGTCGTGCCCATAGTGCCCTTCCTGCTGCATTCGCCAATCCTAATTGGGAACCCACCGCTTCTGCAGCGCCCGTACTTCCCCCATTCACATCCCCAACAAAATGCAGTCGGCTGCATGAGAGGCATTTATATATCCTCCCAAGTACCCCTACCCAACGAACCCCCCCAAAAAAGATGTTGTGTCTGCAGCAAGCGCGGATATAGGCGTGACACCCGCTATTATTGTCCCTCCTGTCCTGACAATCCTGGTCTTTGCATTGGTGAATGTTTTGAACGCTACCATTCACTAGTTGAGTATTAGCGTAGGGTACAGCATTGCACAGACTAGGCACACTTTCACAGGGTTTCCCAAGATGCCATCGCATTTTGAGAGACCCGAACCTGGAACCGGTTACAGTTATAAAAGTTACAGTTACAAAAAAAAGTGTAAAAAAAAAAAAAAACACAAACAAAAATAAAAAAAAATAGTTGTCGTTTTATTGTTCTCTCTCTCTATTCTCTCTCTCTATTGTTCTGCTCTTTTTTACTGTATTCTATTCTGCAATGTTTTATTGTTATTATGTTTTATCATGTTTGCTTTTCAGGTATGCAATTTTTTATACTTTACCGTTTACTGTGCTTTATTGTTAACCATTTTTTTGTCTTCAGGTACGCCATTCACGACTTTGAGTGGTTATACCAGAATGATGCCTGCAGGTTTAGGTATCATCTTGGTATCATTCTTTTTAGCCAGCGGTCGGCTTTCATGTAAAAGCAATCCTAGCGGCTAATTAGCCTCTAGACTGCTTTTACAAGCAGTGGGAGGGAATGCCCCCCCCCACCGTCTTCCGTGTTTTTCTCTGGCTCTCCTGTCTCAACAGGGAACCTGAGAATGCAGCCGGTGATTCAGCCAGCTGACCATAGAGCTGATCAGAGACCAGAGTGGCTCCAAACATCTCTATGGCCTAAGAAACCGGAAGCTACGAGCATTTTATGACTTAGATTTTGCCGGATGTAAATAGCGCCATTGGGAAATTGGGGGAGCATTTTATCACACCGATCTTGGTGTGGTCAGATGCTTTGAGGGCAGAGGAGAGATCTAGGGTCTAATAGACCCCAATTTTTTCAAAAAAGAGTACCTGTCACTACCTATTGCTATCATAGGGGATATTTACATTCCCTGAGATAACAATAAAAATGATTTAAAAAAAAAAATGAAAGGAACAGTTTATAAAATAAGATAAAAAAGCAAAAAAATAATAAAGAAAAAAAATAAATAAATAAAAAGCACCCCTGTCCCCCCTGCTCTCGCGCTAAGGCGAACGCAAGCGGCGGTCTGGCGTCAAATGTAAACAGCAATTGCACCATGCATGTGAGGTATCACCGCGAAGGTCAGATTGAGGGCAGTAATTTTAGCAGTAGACCTCCTCTGTAAATCTAAAGTGGTAACCTGTAAAGGCTTTTAAAGGCTTTTAAAAATGTATTAATTTTGTTGCCACTGCACGTTTGTGCGCAATTTTAAAGCATGTCATGTTTGGTATCCATGTACTCTGCCTAAGATCATCTTTTTTATTTCATCAAACATTTGGGCAATATAGTGTGTTTTAGTGCATTAAAATTTAAAAAAGTGTGTTTTTTCCCCAAAAAATGCGTTTGAAAATCGCTGCGCAAATACTGTGTGAAAAAAAAAAAATGAAACACCCGCCATTTTAATCTGTAGGGCATTTGCTTTAAAATAATATATAATGTTTGGGGGTTCAAAGTAATTTTCTTGCAAAAAAAAATAATTTTTTCATGTAATCAAAAAGTGGCAGAAAGGGCTTTGTCTTTAAGTGGTTAGAAGAGTGGGTGATGTGTGACATAAGCTTCTAAATGTCGTGCATAAAATGCCAGGACAGTTCAAACCCCCCCCAAATGACCCCATTTTGGAAAGTAGACACCCCAAGCTATTTGCTGAGAGGCATGTCGAGTCCATGGAATATTTTATATTGTGACACAAGTAGCGGGAAAGAGACAATTTTTTTTTTTTTTTTTTTTTTTTTTGCACAAAGTTGTCACTAAATGTTATATTGCTCAAACATGCCATGGGAATATGTGAAATTACACCCCAAAATACATTCTGCTGCTTCTCCTGAGTACGGGGATACCACATGTGTGGGACTTTTTGGGAGCCTAGCCGCGCACGGGACCCCGAAAACCAAGCACCGCCTTCAGGCTTTCTAAGGCCGTAAATTTTTGATTTCACTCTTCACTGCCTATCACAGTTTCGGAGGCCATGGAATGCCCAGGTGGCACAAACCCCCCCCCCAATTACCCCATTTTGGAAAGTAGACACCCCAAGCTATTTGCTGAGAGGTATAGTGAGTATTTTGCAGACCTCACTTTTTGTCACAAAGTTTTGAAAATTGAAAAAAGAAAAAAAAATTTTTTTTTTCTGGTCTTTCTTCATTTTCAAAAACAAATGAGAGCTGCAAAATACTCACCATGCCTCTCAGCAAATAGCTTGGGGTGTCTACTTTCCAAAATGGGGTCATTTGGGGGGGGTTTGTGCCATCTTGGCATTTTATGGCCTTCAAAACTGTGATAGGTAGTGAGGAGTAAAATCAAAAATGTATGCCCTTAGAAATCCTGAAGGTGGTGCTGGGTTTTCGGGGCCCCGTACGCGGCTAGGCTCCCAAAAAGTGCCACACATGTGGTATCCCCGTACTCAGGAGAAGCAGCTGAATGTATTTTGGGGTGCAATTCCACATATGCCCATGGCCTGTGTGAGCAATATATCATTTAGTGACAACTTTTTGTAATTTTTTTTTTTTTTTTGTCATTATTCAATCACTTGGGACAAAAAAAAAAATATTCAATGGGTTCAACATGCCTCTCAGCAATTTCCTTGGGGTGTCTACTTTCCAAAATGGGGTCATTTGGGGGGTTTTGTACTGCCCTGCCATTTTAGCACCTCAAGAAATGACATAGGCAGTCATAAACTAAAAGCTGTGTAAATTCCAGAAAATGTACCCTAGTTTGTAGACGCTATAACTTTTGCGCAAACCAATAAATATACGCTTATTGACATTTTTTTTACCAAAGACATGTGGCCGAATACATTTTGGCCTAAATGTATGACTAAAATTTAGTTTATTGGATTTTTTTTATAACAGAAGTAGAAAATATCATTTTTTTTCAAAATTTTCAGTCTTTTTCCGTTTATAGCGCAAAAAATAAAAACGGCAGAGGTGATCAAATACCATCAAAAGAAAGCTCTATTTGTGGGAAGAAAAGGACGCAAATTTCGTTTGGGTAGAGCATTGCATGACCGCACAATTAGCAGTTAAAGCGACGCAGTGCCGAATTGTAAAAAGTGCTCTGGTCAGGAAGGGGGTAAATCCTTCCGGGGCTGAAGTGGTTAATAGTTTGTTATAAAATTTTGCAAACAGGTAATTTTTCTCCTTCATTGATATGCACTGATGAGGCGGCACTGGTGGGCACTGATAGGCTGCACTGATGGGCACGGATAGGCACAGATAAGGCGGCACTGATAGGCACAGTTAAGGCGGCACTGATAGGCACAGTTAAGGCGGCACTGATAGGCACAGTTAAGGCGGCACTGATAGGCACAGTTAAGGCGGCACTGATGGGGACAGTTAAGGCGGTACTGATGGGCACAGATAAGGCGGCACTGATGGCCACGGATGGGCGGCACGGATGGGCGGCACGGATAGGTGGCACAGATAGGTGGCACAGATAGGTGGCACAGATAGGTGGCACAGATAGGGGGCACTGATGGGGGGCACTGATGGGGGGGCACTGATGGGGGGCACTGATGGGGGGCACTGATGGGCAGTGATGGGCGGCACTGATGGGCACTTATGGGCACTGGTAGGTGACACTGATGGGCACTGATAGGTTGCACTGATGTGGGTGCTGATGGGTGGCACTGATGTGGGTGCTGATGGGTGGCACTGATGTGGGTGCTGATGGGTGGCACTGTGGGCACTGATGGGTGGCACTGTGGGCACTGATGGGTGGCACTGTGGGCACTGATGGGTGGCGCTGATTGATGGCACTGTGGGCACTGATGGGTTAATATCGTGGGCACTGGTAGGCAGCACTGCTGCCTATTGCTTTTTGTTATAAGATCGCCGTGATCGGGACTGATGTCCCGATCACGGCTGCCGGTGATCTGTCCTTTTTTTCCTCCTCACGCTGTCAGCGCGAGGAGGAAAAATAGCCGATTACCGGCTCTGTTTACATCACATGATCAGCTGTCATTGGCTGACAGCTGATCATGTGGTAAGGGGTTGGGACCAACCCCTTACTCTGATCTGTGATCAGGCGAGTCTCATAGACTCGCTGATCACCGAGCGCGCCGCGCGCGCCCTGCAGGGGGCGCGCAGGCCGCTCGTGCACGGGACGACGTCAATGGACGTAGTCCCGGCAATTTAGATCCGCGCTGTTGCCGTCATTTGGCAATGGCCCGGATCTGAAGCAGTTAAACAGCGAGGCAGCATACCATTTACCAACATAGACTTTAAGTATATATTTCTGAACAGTTGATTTAAAAATATTTAAAATTGTAGCATAGTCACTCTAATAATGCAACTACTTTCAAGGCTTTCAGGAAATTCCTGTGTTTTTACATGCAAATTAGCATTGCCACAGCTGATCACTATAGTATGAATTTGGTTACTTCAAAAGACAGCTGTTCAGTGTATCAATCCTGCTTATCAATTAAACTCAACAATAAAATAATTTTAAGCTAGTTACTTAAATGCATTCCATGTTCAAAGCATGACCTTGTTTCCTCTGCAACCTTGTTCCGTTACAATTAGAAGTAAGTTATTTATTTTAGACATATTGCTAATTTTCCCTCCACATGCAATGAATATTAACAAAAGCAATAATGATGATGTACTGCTATAGATTTATAGCTATGAAACGTTTTACTGAAATAAAATATTGCTTTTCTTTGAAGATATATCTTATTAAATAAAGCTACAGGGTACCAAGATTATATTATACATTTCACTATTCTGGGAAAGGACATTTTGAATACATCTTTGTAGAACATTTGCTATACAAAGTGCAAAACAGAAGTAACAGCTATTTAAAAGAGATACAGGCATAGCCCACTTTTAAGTACACAATGGGGTTTATTTACTAAAGCTGGGAAGTGCAAAATCAGGCTCACTTCTGCAAAGAACCAATGAGCTTCCAGGTCTTATTACCAAAGCTTAATTGAACAATCTGGGGTTAGAAGCTCATTGGTTTCTATGCAGAAGGGAGCCTGATTTTGCACTTTCCAGCTTTAGCAAATAAACCACATTGTGTACTTAAACGTGGGGTATGCCTGTATACTGTACAGTATATGCAGTGATTCATTGAGGGATACAGAATTCAGAAACATTTGTACAGCTGCCAAAAAATAGATTTGGGCACTATTATTTTCTATTGTCCTTTGGTTTCCATGGAAAGGGTTAAAACGCTGAGGAATAGGATGAAGCATCACTAGAAACAGTGGCTCTGTGTTCTGTTTCTACCTTTAGTATGAAGTAGCATCTTCCCATCATAGATTGTAAGCTCCAAGAACAGGATCCTCCTATTCCTTCTGTATTGAACTGTACTGTCTCCCTTTGTATTGTAAAGCTCTGCACAAACTGTTGGCGCTATATAGACATATACAGCAAGACATTACAGAACAAGTTAAACTAGAAAAGGTACAATTTCTGGGGAAATTGTGAAAGTGTTCTTGCCTCTACAACTGGAGTGGGCGGAGTAACTGGGTGGAGTGGCTGGAGTAACTGTGAAAAGTGTTAAAAAGCTTAATATTTTAAAAAGTATAAATAGTAGTAAAAAAGTTCCATCATTCGCTGAAAGAGCTGAACATTTTTTTCAAAAGTAATTTTTTTTTTCAAAAATGAATTTTTTTTAATCAAAAATGATTTTTTTTTCTTCAAAAATGATTTTTTTTTTCAAAAGTAATTTTTTTTTTCAAAGGTAATTTTTTTTTTCAAAAAAGAATTTTTTTATTTCAAAAATAATTTTTTTTTCGAAATTATTATTTTTTTTAAAGTAATTTTTTTTTCAAAAATAATTTTTTTTTTCAAAAATATTTTTTTTTTTCAAAAATAATTTTTTTTTTTTCAAAAATAATTTTTTTTTTCAAAAATATTTTTTTTTTCAAAAATATTTTTTTTTTTTTTTCAAAAAAATTTTTTTTTTTTTTTCAAAAATGATTTTTTTTTTTCAAAAATTATTTTTTTACTTTTTTCAAAAATTATTTTTTTTTTTCAAAAATATATTTTTTTTTACATGGGGCGGTCATAATGTTTTGGCTGATCATGGGGTGGTCATAATGTTTTGGCTGATCATGGGGTTGTCAGCTTTTGTCACTTCCCACTCTAGTTTTGAACATTTCGCCATTCATTCCTATGGGACCAATTTCGCCGCAAAAACGTCATTTCGTGGACCATTCGGCAAAACATTCCACAAAGTAATAACACACCAATCGGGAACAATCCGCTCGTTTCGGTATATTATTTGTCTCTGTAGTGTGAAAACTGTGGGAGGAGTCTACAAGCATTATCAAGTCTAGCAGATGAAGTCACATGCATTTGGAGTGTCTCAGCATCTTGTGTTTACAACCACTGTTTCCTAGCAACGCTCATGCCCTGTTTATGCTTCCCAAATACTGCTTCATAAAAACTGCCCCATCAGAATTACCCCATCAAAACTGCCCCATCATATTCCTCTATTATAAATCAGTACATGGTGTGTCTGTCCCCTCCCCCGGGCTCTGTAATCAGCTGAGATGCTCCAGCCACCTTCCTCCCTGTGTATAACAGAAGCTTTGGTAACCATGGCAACAAAACAAACACTAACAGTACACTCTGATTAATGGCTAAAATTTCCTGAAATGACCTCTAAACAAATGGCCGTATTTTAAAAACTATACATCCTACAGCGAAGATCTTTATATTGTGAGAATCACAAGACCCAGACCTAGATTTTGATGTATAGTATGTCTCTGAAATATTAAAAATGAAGGCACAGTCGCAGTTTAGAAATTACCCTTCAAATTTGGAGGGGGCTAGAGTGTAGTTTCAATGAATGTCAATGGACGGCGTGAGTTGCAAACAAATGGTCATATTGTGAAAACTATCAGGACTATGGCTTAGCCGTGGACATGTTTAGTGGCAGCAGGGATAGCTGAACGTTTTGATATAAGATTTGTGTAGGTGGGCTTGAAAATGAGGGAGTGGCGGCAGTTTAGAAATCATGTTCTGATTTTCCAGCTTTTGTCATCTCCCACTCTAGTTTCCCCATTCATTCCTATGGGACCAATTTCACCGCAAAAACGACGATATTTCGTGAACCATTTGGCGAAACGTTCCACAAAGTAATAGCACACCATTCGGGAACAATCCGCACGTTTCGGTATATTACTTGTCTATGTAATGTAAAAACTGTGGGAGGAGTTAGGGTGGTAAATTTGGCTATAATAATAAGAATAATATATATGTGAGATAACAGTAAGTGGTCTTGCTATGCAAGAACACTTAAAAACAGATGTGCATTATGCGTGCACTACTTTTTTATGCCCCATCTGTGTTGTCATTCACTACAGCACAAGTCGATTAGCAGGTATTTAATATACTACAGCAAAACTGATGCATACATTTTAAATTCCTGTTTTAATTGACAGATGACAACTTCAGCCACTTTAATTTTGTTTTTAAACAAATAGCTGCGGATTCCCTTCATCTAAGTGACCCTTATTGTAGATGTGTGGGGTTCTCTCTAAAAAAAAATATGCTTAAAGTGATTTTAAAGTCTCATTTTTTTTCCTATAAAAATAACAAATATGTTATACTTACCTGCTCTTTTGCAGTAGATTTGCACAAAAAAGCCCGGATCCTCCTGTTTCCGGGTCCCTCTTCAGTGCTCTTGGCCCCTCCCTCCTGTTCAGTGCCCCCACAGCAAGCAACTTGCTATGAGGGCACCCGAGCTGAGTCACAGCTCCATGTGCCCATTCAGACATGAAGCCCCGACCCGGCCTCATCCCCTCTTCCCCTGATTGGCTAGCTGACTTTGATTGACAGCAGGGGGAGCCCATGGTGCTGCTGCTGTGTCTCAGACAATCAGGAAGGAGAATCTTGGATGGCTGAGACACTGATGGACATTGCTGGACAGAGAGGGGCCAGACAGTCAGGTAAGTGTTAGTGGGGCCGAGTGGGGCTGCTGCACACAGAAGGTTTTTTATCTTAATGCATGAATGCATTAAGATAATAAACCTTCTGCCTTTACAACCACTTTAATTAAGGTCTAGTATGTAGCCATATTTTGTCAGTAATGTCATATTATCCCTGCCCCTTTTACATGGCCTGAGATTGAATTAAATGAATACAGCCAGGTGATATCACTGGTTGCAAAGAATGTGACAGGTGCTGGTACCCACCAGTTTCATTATTTTCCTCAAATTTTACAAACAATACCCCTTAATGACAACATGAAAGAAGTTTGGAATATTTGCAAATTTATTAAAAATGAAAAAAAAACACTTGTACATAAGTATTCCCAGCCTTTGCTCAATGCATTGTTGAAGCACCTTTGGCACCAATTATAGCCTCAAGTATTTTTGAGTATGATGCTACAAGCTTGCCACACCTATTTTCGGGCAGTTTCTCCTATTCTTCTTTGCAGGACCTCTCAAGCTCCATGAGGTTGGTTGGGGAGTGTTGGTGCACAGCCATTTTCAGGTCTCTCCAGAGATGTTCAATTGGGTTCAAGTCTGGGCTTTGACTGGCCACTCAAGGCCATTCACAGAGTTGTCCCATAGCTACTCCTTTGTTACCTTGGCTGTGTGCTTCTTTGTACTGTTGGAAGATGAACCTTTGCCCCAGTCTGAGGTCCAGCGCGCTCTGGAGCAGGTTTTCCTCAAGGATCTCTCTGTACATTGCTGCATTCATCTTTCCCTCGATCCTGACTATTTTCCCACTTCCTGCCGCTGAAAAACATCTCCACCACCATGCTGCACTGTAGGGATGGTTTTGGCCAGGTGATGAGTGGTGCCTGGTTTCTTCCAGACATGACACTTGCTATTCAGGGCAAAGAGTTTAAACTTTGTTTCATCAGAACAGAGAATTTTGTTTCTCATGGTCAGAGTCCTTCAGGTGCCTTTTGGCAAACTCCAGGAGGGTTGTCATTATTGAGAAGTGGCTTCCGTCTGGCCATTCTACCATACAGGCCTGATTGGTGGAGTGCTGCAGAGATGGTTGTTCTTCTGGAAGGTTCTCCTCTCTCCACAGAGAAATGCTGGTGCTCTGTCAGAGTGACCATTTGGGCTTTTGGTCACCTCCCTGACTAAGGCCCTTCTCCCCTGATTGCTCAGTTTGGCCGGGCACTCTAGGAAGAGTCCCACTGTGCTCATTGGGACCTTCAATGATGCAGACATTTTTCTGTACCCTTCCCCAATCTGTGCCTAGATACAATCCTGTCTCGGAGGTCTACAGACAATTCCTTGGACTTCATGTCTTGGTTTATGCTCTGAAATGCACTGTAAACTGTGGGGCCTTATATAGACAAGTGTGTGCCTTTCCAAATCATGTCCAATCAACTGAAGGATGATCAGTGGAAACAGTATGCACCTGAGCTTAATTTTGAGTGTCTTGGCTTTGAATACTTACAGTATGTACATGCGATTTTTTCATTTTTTATTTTTAAATTTGCAATGATTTCAAACAAACTTCTTTCACATTGTCATTATGGGTAATGTTTGTAGAATTTTGTGGAAAATAATGAATTTAATCCATTTTGAAATAAGGCTGTAACATAACAAAATGTGGAAAAAGTGAAGCGCTGTGAATACTTTCTGGATGCACTGTATACAGTATAGCAGTGGTAGCTGTATGATGTTCATATACTGTCTGATGTATGATGTTCAAATCCCACCAAAAGGGCTAAAAGTCTATCGTTCAGGCAAAAGCCTGATGAGCCGAAGTCCAGTTTGAACTTGTGTTCAGACCAAATATTGAGCACATCCCTAACCCTAACAATGAACATCTTCTGTTCCTTTTGATCTATTAAATTTACTACTGTACGTCTTTTGGTATATCTGTCCTTCTTCACACTGCCTCCCCAGAAAACTTTGGCTGGATTCTTACTCACTAATGAAACTGACTGTCATTTTTTTCCTTCAATATAAAACATTATTACTAAAGGTAAGAACTGATAGTTGAGCCGGCAAGAAAATATTTTCAGTTAAAATAATGCACAATAACTTAACATTTATCTAGCAAAACTAAATGGTGTTGGACAACGTCATCCAGAAGCAATCAGTCACAGAAATTTAATAGACTGCCTCAAATATCTCTTATCTAATTCCCAACACTAAACAATTTTTGACTCTCAGCAGTCATCAGTTATCTTTTATTTGGGTTGCTGACATAGTTGATTAAGGCTCTGTATTGTACTGCATTTGTATAACTATGATGAATGGAAACACTGCCATTGCTTTCCTTACAGCAAACATTTAAAATCCCCAGATCATCATTTATCTTCCAAAGATTTAAGATGCTGTGGACATGTCAACATTTCTTTGTGTTTTCAGTATCATACAGCACAATGTACTATAATGTGTTTTGTCCTTTATAGCCTAAGCACATTTTTCAAATTTGCTACCTCTGACATTCTTATCGTGTTTTCTTCACTTAGATATAAGAGGAACATGAGTTTTTAAACATGTTTTAGGTGTAAACCTCAAAAGACATCAGAGTTAAATTAATTGTAACATTTTGTGTTAATGCTCACTACAATTCTTCCTGTATAAACAACCGTCTGAGAAGAAACAAGTATGTGTTGTGCTAAAAAGTAAAAAAATAAAGATTTACTAATAATGATATCTGCTCATTGATTTACTTGAATTGTGAGTGTTAATGGTAGGTGTAGAGATAGTGTATCACTAGTCAGAACTGTATATACTGTATATATATCTATACACAAAAATACATTTTCACATTTTCGTTTTAAACTGAATAGGTTTCCTAATGCACATGCGCGAGTCGTACCGCTGCACTTTGTGAATAGTCCCGAAGTCTTCTGGGACCTGTGATTTGTCCCAGAAGGCTGCGGGGGAAGAAGGGGGGCTTCTGGTTCAGATCACTATGGTGCATCTGACCGGAAGTGGGAGCAGGTACCCCCCTCCACCCAAAAAAAGTGCCAAATGTAGCGGGGAAGGGGGGGGAGGATGCAAACAAGTGGAATTTTCCCTTTTGGATGCTGCTTTAAGAAACAAGAGACCACAGATGATACAGCAGTGCAAATTTGACAGAAAGGTACAAAAGAAAAACAGCACAGGCAGATGTTTTACTAAGTTAAATAAAAAACTGCACGTGATACAGCAGTGTAAAATTAGCCAGCAGCAAGACAACTTTTAATAGCAAGGTTATGTGTAAATTTATGAGAAACAAAGATCACCTGCAGGAGCTTTACTACAAGAATTAACATACTGCATACTGCAGAGGATACAGCTGTCCAGTAGAGATACAGTATATTAATTAATAGTAGGCCATAATGTAAAGAGAAAAATAATATAGGCAGGTGTTTTACTACTACTAAGAATTAAGTAACTTAATTAAGTGAAGGTAATTCAATAGTGTAAATTGGCTAGCAGCAGGACAGTTTTAATAAGGTACAGTAGGCCTAACTGGTGTATGCCTAACTTTTATTTCATCTATTGGGATGGAAAGGGGAAGGGGGGTGTCACTGATTGCGAGAGTTTAGGTAAACACTGTTTAGCACATTTATTTATTTATGTATTTATTTTATAAAAGATGCAGTGGTGTGCTGTGAACCAAAGGCAGCTACAAGAACTTATGGTCAAGTAACAAGTGGATGCTCTGCTTTGAGCATGCCAAACTTTAAAAAGTACCTATCAACATCAAATAAAAATGAAACCCTAAAACACCACCCTGAGAAATGCCCACTTTTTTTTAGAGGGGATCCTTACATCAAAAAACTGTACATAAACCTAAAATAAAAGCCCTATCAACATAAAATAAAAAAAACAATATACCCACCAAAATAAAAAAAATAATGCAAAAAATAAATTCCTAAAACAAAGGGCCATTTGCAACCAAATAAATGGATGGTATGAAAAGGACAGCAGCTAAAAAAGGATCAATGACTTCAAATCAATCACACATTAAAATAATGACATACAAAAAATGACTTACCCTAATCTCTCCCTATGACATTTGGCAGCTTTCCCTACTCTTTCCCTGCCACAGTTTCCAATTCACTGACATTATTGTTGCTCTGTGCCCCCACCCCCTTTATTATGGTTCAAAATGTGCACATAATTGCACCTGGACTGTGAATCACAATCCTGCAGAATTTGCCTCAAACCCATGGTAGCAACAAAACTGATCTTCATTCATAATGAAAATGTGTTTCTTGTAGTCAGGAAGATAGAACATCAAAAAAGATCGTCAATGCTTTGCATTATTTTTGTAAATGATTACTTTCTAAGATGAAAAATGCCTAAAAATAATAGTTGTGTTTTACATTTAAACAATAATTTAGTTTTTAAGTAAAATACATATAACTGTAATTTGAAGTGTTAAAGGTTAAATGTATATTGAAATTACAAATGAGCTGAAAAAAAAGAATACTTCCACTTTATTGAAAAATTATATTTCACAGTTTTGACCATTGCAATTAGTTCTAATAGAAGTTTAATGATCGGGAGTCCATCCCACTGGCTTCTGTCCAGCATCCATGACTAAAACCTGTTAGTTAAAGCTTAGTCAGTATTCTGGGAGCATGTAGTGAGCACGCTCTCAGCGCACAACCTCAGGCCATTGCAGAAAAATATGCATAGCGACTGGGGACTGGGGCGTTCAAGTCCACTTTAGACCTGCAAATATGCATTGTGGTCTGCAAGAGGTTAAACTTAATTTTTGATCATTAATCTTTGTTACATCTCTTGTTTTGATACATTAGCTACACGGTTAATGTTATAATAATAATGATCCAATAACAAAATGAATCATGAAAATAGATCATGTTGTATAATTTCTGCTTATTATAGCATGTATTTAGATCCTAAAGTCAGACCATGCTTCATGGCATTGATCCTGTTGACAAACTTTCAAAAATGTTCCAAGACATTTCAACTATGCTGCAACAGAAATTTTAAACCGGGTGCTTTAGACACTGCACACAAAGGTATCTTACAATTCTGCACAAATAAATCAAAGGCTTAGCCTTACTTTGTTACAACTTTTTTTATTAAATGGTACAATAATATGTTATTATTTTAAAGTTTAATGTCCCTAACATTGCAGCATTGTTTGCATGTCTAATGTGACAAATACTTAATGATCAAAGCAGACCTGTGTCTTCTACAATCAAATTATGACCAGCTTTGATAACCTAAAAATACATTACAATAGACTAGAATGGAATCTGAAGACTAGAGAATTCATTTTTTAACTGTATTTATTGACAGCCAATAGACCTATGCAGAGGCTGTTCCATAGCTATATTAATCAGAAATGACCACAATACTTGTGGCCACCAACACAAACCCTTTATTGATCTTTTCTATAAGATGTTACAGTGCAGCAAAGTTCTATTGCAAGATATTCCCCCACTCAAACTTGCACTGTTGCTAGTGCCGAGACATTGATTAGCAAGGGGTAAAGTACTTTAGAAACACAGATTATAACACTGTCATCACCATTTATTAATTTTGTGTGAGCAACCTGGAGAGAGCACTGCACAAAATGCTTGTGGCTGTTGGCAATTTCACTTTAAATGAATTTGGGAATTAATCACATTGTGCACCCACTTTCCCTTCAGGGGGACAAGACAGGTGACATGAGAACTAATTTTTGTATGACAGTAAGGTATTTGTAGATTTGACTAGGAAATATAATCTATTTTGGAACCCAAGATACAATATAAATAGATCTATTAAACTGTGATGTTATAAGACAGCTACAGTGTATAATTTATATACTTATGTTGGTTAAGCCATGGTTCACCCTATAGCCATTATGGGTATGTTACAATTAGTCATGATAGTTATGTTATATATACATTATATTATAAATGATATACTACATACAAATTAATTACATCAGATTTTTCCACTAGAATGTTTGCCCAGGTCATCCCCGTTATTGGCCCGTAGCCAGGCAAAAGGTAGATTCACACAGCCAGGTGCACACATACTTCCACTCATTGGCTACAATGACCAGTCTAGGGGTTAGAGCACACTGAGCAGGCTACGCTAGCTGATCTAGGCTCTGAGGAAGAAGGTCAAACCTTCGAAACGCGTAAGCCAGCGGCGGTCCGTGTGCCTCCCTCCTGGGACCTGGACAGCTGCCTACCACTGGAACTATTGCCTCTGTGCGTTTGATATGCAATTTTACCTGCGACTTTTGTGAGTAGTTTTTATCTTGTTTTTAATCTAATAAACTTGCCAAGGATAATGCACTAGGCTGGTGCGCTCTCTTTTTTCTCTCTTTTTCTTTCAATACTAGGACAATCCCATCCTTTGAGAGCAGCAAAGCCGAAATCCATAGTCCTTCTTGAACTTTTTTAGCCAACACACCAGTGCGCAAGAGTACTTTTTTCGTTTTTCTACGCTAGCTGATCACAGCTCTCTGTTAAGCAGACAGCCATTCAATTTACCTAGCTGTTCCTCTGTTAGGCAGAGAAACCAAAAATGATTCTATACTAATCCTAGCACCTACCTAGGAGGGTACTACACTTGGATATTATTGGGTTGGTTTACCATTTGCAAAAAGACTTCACTTTGCAAAGGTTATTTTCTGTTAGCGTAATAAATGTGGTGAAAATTCATTTTGCAAAGAATACCTAATCAAATGCAAGGAAACGAATAAAACTGTATTTTTGCTTAGATATGATTGAATGATGGAAATCAACAGAGTTTCACCACATTCACTAAGCTAAGGGAGAATTCCCTTCCAAAGTAAACTATTTGCCTTTATTAATTTAACCCCAATACTTCAAAAATGAGAGGCCTTTCTATTTATTCTGTAGACAAAATATGCGTTATAGATTAGTTAAAGTCTTGAAGGGACCCACAGCATTAAGTTCCAAAGATATAATGCAAGGCCAAATAGCCAAGATACATAACCTTAGCAGGGGTCATTTCATTTTCTCATACAAAACATATTAGGTTTCTGTTGATGAGTTGGAGGTAAATTTAATGTTGCCGCTTACACTACTTACACTAACCTACATTCTCTGGTCCACACTCACAGATATTCATCTATAAAATGTCAGTCTTTTCATACTTCCAGCTACTCCCTGTTACCCTGTGGTCATCTACTATTGGACACATAGACATTTGGCTGCATAACAACTGTGAGTGCATGAATTGATACTTTACTGGTAACCTGTAGATCATTGCACTAATACTTGATTTATCCCATTCAATAAAAGAAACCTTCCAGATAACTATGCATAGGACACAAGTACTTTCGTTGTGAGTAACAACAAAACAGTTTGCAGTTGTGAAATGAACACATCATAACAACATGAGGTAAGTGTTAGTGAATGTGATTATGCAGTTCTTAATGGAAACATGAGAGGATTTACTCCAGACTTATGTCTCATACTGTGTGATGAAAGTAAACAGCCTAGGCATCTACTTGATGGAAAGGCCTTCCTGTCACTGCAGTGCTTTCACAACTGTACAGTTTTATGACAGTGATGAAACCAAGAAAACATGAGTGCAAAACAAGAAATATTCACACAGACAGTCGCATCATAAGCCACACTACATGTAAACACAAAATAGACAGTTGTCAATAGATAATACAGTTATTAGAAAGCCAATTGGATGAATACAATGTCCTACCTAAGAGGGATTTCACCATTCACTTCATTTGTGTGAATCTAACAGTGTATGTCCAGCTTTACTCAGCCAAGCTCCCCTTCTAACCTACCACTGGCAGAGTGATGGGGGGAGCATAAAGTGGCAGCATGTGGCAGTTCCAGGGCCTGAGTGGCCAAGCACTGGGCCCAAATACTATCATGTAGGGGTGTGTCATGACAAACCCCAAAATCCAGCCACAACGGGGAAGAGAAGTGTGAGAAAACATGGCGGGGTAAATCTATATTATGTCCCTCAACCATACCCCCTTGTAGTGGCAAGGAACTGCTAACACACAGCATGTAACCCCTTTGTTTAGAGGCTGCAGGCCACAGGGTGTGCCTGCTACTCCAGCAATATAGCCATAAAACAATCTGGTGAAGTTTGAAGACATCTTCACTAGCCATTCATCATCCCAGAACATTCTTAATTGGTACAAGGGGCCAAGTTAATATCACCTTTCCTATTAAAACCAACCAAAACTAAAAAAATAAGGACACTGCTTACCTTCCCTACTCTGCAACTTCACAGCATATTAATTTTCCTAGCATTAGAATTGCTCTTTAATTGTCAAAATTGTATACCCTTATGCCGCGTACACACGGCCGGACTTTTCGTCTACAAAAGTCCGACGGACGCCGACGGACTAAAGCTGGCTGGCAATCCGATCGTGTGTGGGCTTCCCCGGACTTTCAGCGGACTTTTTCAGCCTTAAATCCGACGGACTTTAGATTTGAAACATGCTTCAAATCTTTGCGTCGTAACTACGACGGACCCCGAAATCCGCTCGTCTGTATGCTAGTCCGACGGACAAAAAAACAACGCATGCTCATAAGCAAAAACTAAACGGAAGCACTCGGTCTAGTAAAACTAGTGTTCGTATTGTAGGTAGCACATTCCTCACGCTGCAAAATCTGTGATCGTTGAATGCAGCGCATTTAATGTCTTCTTTACGAATGCTATAAAGAACGAAGATGTTTTGCTGTTCATATTCAAACAGAGTTCTCCCAAACTGATTTCTGGATTCTTTTTATCTTTGATCTCATGAATGATATGGTATGCTTTTTAAAAACAATGTTTCCATACTAATAATACTTTTTTACACTTGGTTTTTTTTTTTGGTGGAGTCATCTTTTCTTGTAATTTTTATCCTGATATTTATTTTATGATTGTTGTGGAACTTTTTTTATGTTTATCTATGTTTTTTTTTTTTTTTTGTGTTTGTAAAGTTACCACAAAGAACCCATTTTTATATTTTTATTTTTTTTAATTTTTTTGATGTTTGTAAAGTTACCACAAAGAACCCATTTTTAATTTTTTTTTTTGATGTTTGTAAAGTTACCACAAAGAACCCTTTATTATTTCTGTTTTTATAGTTATTTTTTATTTTTTGTATATAAACTTAACCCAAAGAACCGTTTTTGGTTATGTATCATTTTTTTTTTTTAAGACTTACCACTCGAACATTATTAACATTATTAATGTATTTTTGGTGTGTTTTTGCAAACTCAATGAGATTGTTGTCCCTTGTTAATTTAACATTGTGTCTAAAATCAATGATTTAAAATAAAACACATAAAGTCTTTTCATAAACTCAAAAAAGATCCATTTATTCATGGTCTAAATAAAATAAAGAGGAAGTCAACGCTGGAAAAAGTCTGTGGACAAGAAAATTGGGATCTTGAGGAGTCCATATAAAAGAGAGCACAATCTGGTCCAGGAATCCCAGAGATCAACAGCACCAGCAGATGATATAGATGTCCCCAGACTGTGGTACTACAACAGCCTGCGTCTTCTGTCAGACCAGACTGAACCCAGGTCATCACTTTCTTCTCTTCCCTGCAGCCTTTCCTCCACGCTGCCCTGCAGCCTTCCCTGCAGCCTTCCCTGCAGCCTTCCCTGTAGCCTTCTTTGGAGGCTGTGGCTCTGGTGTTTCAGTTGTGGCAGGAGGAGGGGGAGGAGGGGGGGCTGCCTCATGTAGTTGGGTGTTTCGTGTTAGCGTGCCCTGCAGCCCCTTCTGGATTGTTTCCCCAAATAGTCGCTCGCAAATGAGGCGCTGCTCCCAATCCATTTGAAGAAGCCTGCTGGCTAAGTAGCAGCCATAGGACTCTTCCGCTTCGGGGGGGCTCTTTAAAAAACGGGTGGCCTCTTGCATGAGGCGCAGGGATGCCTCCTGTGTGACCGTCCCCTTCCTGGCCCTTTTTTTGGGAAGGCGGAGGGGAGGCACTTGGGATTCGGTCAGGCTCCTACTGGGCCCAGCCACCTCACTTGGCCCAGCCACCTCACTGGGACCAGCCACCTCCTGCCTGACACTGGGCCCAGCCTCCTCCAGGATGATGGTGAATCCGGCCTCCTCCAGGCTGTCCATGGACCCGGTCTCCTCCTGCCTGCCACTTTTCACATTCCTCCTGGATGGACTCATCCTGTGTATAAAAAAAGGACATAGTTTTAGTATATTTTTTTGGGTTCATCAATGACACACAATTTTCTTCTCATGACTAGCAAATTCAATGTGAATACATCTCTTTAATAAAAGAGTCTAATCAGACACCCTAATTTTTTGAAGCAGGTGCCAAACATATTTAGCCACTACTGTCAATTGATATGTATACACAATTTTGAGGGCAAAATTATTTTAGACAATTATAACATCCAGTTAACATCATTAATATTAGTACAGTAAATATTTGTTAAAATATTTTACCTGACTCCAGATGGTCATATCCGGTTCATTCAGGATGGAAGACCCAGCTTGCTCCTCATCAGCCTCTGCTGGGGTGGAGGGAAGGGTGCATGGAAGGGTGGAGGGAAGGGTGGAGGGAAGGGTTGAAAGTGATGCCCTGGCTTCAGTCTGGTCATCTAGAAAACAGAGTTGATTGTAGTACCACAGCCTGGGTGCATAAACATCATCTGCTGATGCTCCTGATCTCATTGATTCCTGGATCTTCTTATGCTCCCTCTTATACATGTTCCTCAAGACCCCAATTTTCTTGAGCAATGTCTCCATTGTTGCTTCCGGGATGGTCGCCTGGACAAAGGACAGAAGTCTCTCCAGCGTTGACTTCCTCACATGCTTTGAATAATACTGAGGGTGTTTCACCTCCCACAAATTCCTCATCTCTCTAAATTTAGAAATAAAAGCAGTAACAAACTCTGGATCCTTAAATAGGGGATTCATAATGTCTGTAAAAGATAAAGTCACAAGACAAAAAACACTTATTAGGTTTCTGCTAAACCCTCATCATCTTATCCCTATGTAGGCCTCATCAATCTGTCAAGCCATATAGGCTGCTTGCTACAAAGTCTTGACCAAAAGTTTAAATTTAAAATTACCTTCGTTTAGTAGCGTCCCGGTCCACTATCACCTACGCACAGAACGTACGTACGACACAATACATAACAGCGCTTTATACACTGCACATGCGTAATACTATGCCTACTTGGCCCGCCCCTGACGTTCTTTTTGTTTACGCATATAACCCGCCCTTGACTCTACGCACAGAACGTACGTACGTACGACACGTGCACAAGGCCCCTCTTTATACACTACGCATGTGTGAAACTCCGCCTGCGTCGCCCGCCCCTGACGTTCAATTTTAACTCATGTTCTCCGCCCCTTAATTCTACGCACAGAACGTACGTACGACACGTGCACAAGGCCCCTCTTTATACACTACGCATGTGTGAAACTCCGCCTGCGTCGCCCGCCCCTGACGTTCAATTTTAACTCATGTTCTCCACCCCTTAATTCTACGCACAGAACGTACGTACGACACGTGCACAAGGCCCCTCTTTATACACTACGCATGTGTGAAACTCCGCCTGCGTCGCCCGCCCCTGACGTTCAATTTTAACTCATGTTCTCCACCCCTTAATTCTACGCACAGAACGTACGTACGACACGTGAACAAGGCCCCTCTTTATACACTACGCATGTGTGAAACTCCGCCTGCGTCGCCCGCCCCTGACGTTTGATTCTAACTTATGTTCTCCGCCCATTTTTATTTACAGCGCGTAGTGGGGTGAATAATGGCGGAGACACATCAGGTGTGTACTAGCTCAGGTAGCGAAGAAAGAACGGAGGCCGGAACGTCAAGATCTGTGAGGCCTAGATTTAAGGCCTCCAATATGTCCTTTAAAGAGATGGTGGAAATGGTGGCCATTCTTAAAAAAAAGGACTATGATGGGAAGTATGGGCCGTACGCCCGGCCAAATTTGCGCAAAGCCAAAATAATGGCGAAGGTGGTGAAGACTAATACAGGCTTATTTTGGGGTACAGCGCTCGAAGGATCAAATTCGAAAAAGATGGTCCGACCTCAAACTCAGGGAGCCGGATCAGTACAGTAAGTACTTGTGTTTTCATCTTGTGTTGATTACCTCGTATACTGCTCCATGTGCTTTTCATTCCTATACGATTTTTTGCATCGTTTGAAATGATCTTTTAATAAACCTCGTTACATATCTATAGATACATATGTATGTATATATATATGTATGTAGATATATATGTATATATTTATATATATATATATATATATATATATATATATATATATATATATGTGTATGTATATATATATATGTATGTATATATATATATATATATATATATATATATATATATATATATATATATATATATATATATTTATATATATATATATATGTATAGATATAGGTAGATATAGATATAGATATTTATGTAATGTTTTTTTAATATTTAAATTAATATATATTTTTATATTTAGATTTTGTTTGATATTTAGACTTATATTTAGTTATAGATATAGAGAGAGAGAGATCAAAAGATTTTAAGCTATATTTAGATATTGATATCTAGATATCGAGATATCTATCTATCTCGATATGTCTTTAGAAATTAAAATCTTTAAGTCAACTAGGAACTCTACACAAACAGACAATTTGTACACCACTTCACTACAAATGTTTGAAGATTACTATGTACTAAAATATCTGTGTGCTAAGTATATTAAATTTTTGCTTCACATAGGGGAAAAATCACTCAGCCAACAAGAAGAACCCAGTCCCCCCGAATCAAAAGAACATACTTGGGAAATCAGCCCAAGCCCCACTGAGGATGTGGAGGAAGGAGAGGTGGGCGATATGGGCACCCCACCAGGTGAGTGTCTGACACACCAGCTTACGGTAATCTATGCATGGCTGCCTTTTATTTTATGTAATTTTTCTACTCTATTTTAGGTGATCTGGTTGTGCTTGAGTCAAGCAACAGCTCCACCCCCGAGGATGTTCATGAAGTATGCGACATGGGCACCCCACCAGGTCAGTGTCTGAGACACCAGCTTTATGGTAAGGTAAACTATGTATGTGTGCATATTTCTAAACACATCTTTTTTTTCATTCCACTTTAGGTCCAAGTGACTATTTCACCACAGACAGTGCCCAACGGCTAATTGCTCAAATAATGGCCTGGAATGGGGAGATCGATCAAATGCGTAATCGGCTGGATCGTATGCAGCAGGAAATGAAGGACATGATTGATGTTTTGGGTCGAATCTAAATGCCCTTTTTGAAACCCCAAAACATCGATCATGTCCTTCATTTCCTGGTTTGCTGACCCCATTCTGGGCCTTCTCTTTATTATTTTCTGTTAAATGATATGCCTGTTTAACAACATTTAAAAAAGGAGGCCTGTTTTTAGAAAACACAAAAAAATAAAATAAAAAACAAAAAGAATACAAAAAATGTTTTTAAAAAACAAAAAAAAAAAAACAAAAACGGTTTTTAAAAAAAAAATAAAAATAAAATGGTTTTTAAAAAAAAATAAATAAAGGGATTTTAAAAACCAAAAAACAAAAAAAAAATAAAAAAAAATAAAACGAATTTTAAAAACCAAAAAATAAATAAAAGGCCTGTTTGCTAAAATCAAAATGCCCAAAAAATTTTATTTTTGATTATCTAAAAATCTTTAACTATAATTATATTATTCTAAATTTATTAATATATCATTATATTTTTGGCTAGGAACATTTTATACTAAATGCATAACTGAATGGATACCAAAGATTAAAAACATCTGCTTAGGAATTAAATAAATGTGTGGTTTGTTATTTCAATGCTCAGTATCAGTTTGTTTAAATTGAAAAAAGTTGTTTACAGTGACAATGGAGCTTATTTAGAAATTTACAAGGAAAATACAGTTCGCACTACAACTGCTCGACCATAACCTAGGAGAAAGCCCAAAAGAAAGGCAAGCAATAAATATAATTCAAGATTTCATCAAGATTTTTTTTATTTTAAATCTTTAGATATCCTGGCCCATTGCAATGGCCCCCCTACCCATAAAATAATTAACATATTGCTGTCTAACTTGATGGGCACTTTGGGGGGCCAAGCCAATACGGACAGTATCCAGGCCCATAAGATTGGCACTGGTAATAAGTCCGGCCTCAGGCCCAACTGGCACCATATAATTTTGTGAATGTTTGTGCAAAAAGTTGTGCAGGATGCAGCATGATAAAATGATAAAATTAAGTTTGTATTCCGCCAAATTAATGGAGGTTTGAAACAGGCGAAACCGGCTGGCCAGAATCCCAAACGCATTCTCAACCACTCTTCTAGCTCTGGCCAGCCGGAAATTAAAAACCCTCCTCTCCAGGTTGAGGGTTCTTTGGGGGAATGGCCTCATGAGGTGCTTGCTCAGAGCGAAGGCTTCATTGGCAATGAAGACAAAGGGGAGTCCTTCCACGTTATCCGCATCAGGTGGCAATCCCAGGCCACCACTCTGGAGACACTGGCAGAACTCCGTCTGGGCAAATACTCCTCCATCCGACATCCGGCCATTCTTCCCCACGTCCACATATAGAAATCCATAGTGTGCCGACACCACCGCCATTAAAACAATACTGTGGAACCCCTTATAATTAAAATAGTATGACCCCGAATGGGGTGGTGGCACGATGTGGACATGTTTCCCATCCATAGCCCCTCCACAATTGGGAAAGTCCCAACGGGTAGCAAAATGGGATGCCACAGTCTGCCATTCCTGTGGCGTTGAAGGAAACTGGGGAATCAAACAAGAAAACAAAAATCAGTAATTTTGAATATAACATTGCAAGAAAATTATACAATTAAAAACATTATTGCCCAGCATCAGTATAACATTAAATAATTGAAATCTTCTGGAAGAAATAATATGGAAAGACACACTTATCAGATTGCTCACCCCCTCTGATGGAACATTGATCACATTTTAGGGGGTGGTGAAATTAAAATAAAAAATTAATTTTAGGACACGCAGGGATTTATGGACTAAAAAGGCTACAAGACTGTGCAGTTGTCGCACTCTGCAAGTGCAGTTGCTCCCCAGCTTAAAGTAAATGAGGTAAGGTAAAAAGGCTTTCATGTTGCAAGGAGTACACAATCACATGCAAGGGCAATTAATGAAAGCACTTTGTGGCTTGCATATGATTTGATGATGGAAATCAGCAGAGGTTCTGCTCATTTACTAAAGCACTGGAGCAAATGCACTTGTAGAGTGCACATGCATTTTGCAAAGTGCAACATATATTTGCTTTTTAAAAATCAACACCACAGAACATTCTAGCAAATTATATGGGGGGGGTTTGGAAATCAAGCTAATTATATGCACACTATTTGGATAGAGTTTAGGTGGGGGGGGGTTTGGAAATCAAGCTAATTTTATGCACACTATTTGGATAGAGTTTAGGTGGGGGGGGGGTTGGGAAATCAAGCTAATTATATGCACACTATTTGGATAGAGTTTAGGTGGGGGGGTTGGGAAATCAAGCTAATTATATGCACACTATTTGGATAGAGTTTATGTGGAAGGGGGGTTGGAAATCAAACTAATTATATGCACACTATTTGGATAGAGTTTAGGTGGGGGGGGGGGGTTGGAAATCAAGCTAATTATATGCACACTATTTGGATAGAGTTTAGGGGAAACAAAATACAATGCAGCTGACTAAATACATTCAAACTGAGTAGACTAGGTGGATATGTGCCCAGCATTGTATGCTGGGGAGGTTATTGAAGGCAAATATACATGCATGACAAAAAAGAACAGGAAAAAAAATCCAGCATGCGTGAGGAGAAAAAGGGGACATTCACACTATATTGCAATGATGGTAAGTAGTGTTTGAGCTAAGAAATACATTACATTATCAAAGGTTAAATAAAAGAACATGTGATGCTAATAAAAGAAAAAATTCTTACCTTAATATAGTCCTTCTGCAGGACCTGGATGATGGCAGAACAGGTCTCTGGGATAATGATCCCCAGAGCCTGGGGGGAGATGCCCGTCGAGAACTTGAGGTCCTGCAGGCTTCTCCCTGTCGCCAAGTAACGCAACGTGGCAACTAGCCTCTGCTCCGGAGTGATGGCTTGCCTCATGCAGGTATCCTGCCTGCTGATATAGGGGGTCAGCAAAGCCACCAAACGGTCAAAAACGGGGTCCGTCATCCGGAGAAAGTTCCTGAAATCCTCAGGATTATTCTCACGGATCTCACGGAGCAATGGCATGTGACAGAACTGGTCACGCTGGAGCAACCAATTCTTGGTTCATGAACTCCTCCTCGCCCTGTTCATGGACTGGTCTTGGTCTGAAGAATAAACTACAGCACCAAACACATACAATGCACGAGCTCGACGACGAGTACGTACAGGTAACATGGCTTCAAAATGGTCGGCTGGTCAGAACGCACTTAACAGAACGCACTGAAGAACAGCAAGGCCTGTGAAGAGCGACCTGAAAATCAGGAACGAGCGGACAATAAAACAAAGATTTCTCAATGCCGACTGACCAAACGCACTGAAAAGCAGATACAAACCTCACAAGCACAGACTGAACAACAGTTAAAACGAACTGAAAAATACGAGTCTCACAAGCGCGAATCGTCTCTCACCAAACTTCTACTAACACGAGATAAACACGAGATTAGCAGAAGGAGCCCAAAGGGTGTCGTACGGGCTATTGAACTTCCGTTTTATAGTCTCGCCGGACTTGGTGTACGTCACCGCCTACTAGGCTGTCGAACTTTTGTGTGGTCGTGTGTAGGCAAGTCCGTTCGTTAGAAAGTCTGACGCAAGTCCGCCGAAAGTCCACCGGAAGTCTGTCGGACAGGCTGTCGGACTTTTGTAGACGAAAAGTCCGACCGTGTGTACGCGGCATTAGATGTGGTCATCAAACATTCTCTTCTACAGTCGTTTTTTGGAGCTCTGGTAAATGACCAAATTTTGTCATTGTTAGGAATACGTCTTTAAAGTATATTTAAATTCCATTTTTTTTTTTCCAGATTTAGTAGGGTTTCAAATTGTCATTGCTTTTCTATGCCTATCAGTTAAAGTTCCCTGCACCTTTGACAGTTGTTACCATAAGAAATAACCTGAAATATATCCCCCCATTCCTGTTTTGTGAAAACAGTAACATTTTGTTTTACCCCTCACATTTTCACCAGAATAAATTGCAATGAGGATATAAACAGTGATAAAAAACAGATCTAGAAAGCTAAATTTAGCTGGTGTACTACTTTAAATGTCATGAAAAATATTTACAACTTAGACCCCTTTCACACTGAGCCGCCCCGGGCGTCATCGGTAAAGCGGCGTTTTAGCGGTGTTTTAACCCCCGCTAGCGGCCGAAAAGGGGTTAAAAGGGGTTACATCCACTCACTACAGCGGCACTTTTCCGACACTATCACGGCGCTGCCCCATTGTTTTCAATGGGCAGGAGCGGTGGAGGAGCGGTGTAGGTGCAGTGTATTCACCGCTCCTACACTGCTGCAAAGAAGCTGCTGGCAGGACTTTTTGTGATGCCCTGCCAGCGCAGCTCCCCAGTGTGAAAGGACTCAGGCTTTCACACTGGGTTTGCAGCTGAGGCTTTTTTCAGGCGCTTTACAGGTGCTATTTTTAGCGTTGTAGCGCCTGAAAAATTCCTCAGTGTGAAAGGGGTCTCATTCTTTCAAGCAGAATTGCAAATTACTTTGTTCTTGCATTGTAACTGCATTTGGCAGTGTGTGCTGAGGAAAAGCAGTGCATGTTGCATTTATTGTACAGCTTGTTCTGACAATACCATTGAAGTTTAGTAAACACAAAATTTTAAAAATTAAACAAAAAAATAGCACTGCAATAAGTACTAACAATGAATTGCAGTACAGCATGCAGCACTGAACTACACATTAGTGTGTATGTATTACATGTAAATGTGCCTTTCATGAACATTTCTACATTTTAAAAAAGTTGCATTATCCATATTTTAGACTTTTTTTTTCATTAAATGCAATTTTTCATCATATAATCACCATATGAAGTGCTGTATTTCTTATGCAAAATTACAAAAGCACAAAGTACAATGGATATAAAAATGTGTCTTTGCTTTTTGCTTTTCACACTGGGGGAGATTTACTAAAACTGGAGCACTCAGAATCTAGTGTAGCTATACATGGAAGCCAATCAGCTTCTAATTTCTGCGTGTTCAATTTAGCTTTGAAAATAAAACCTGGAAGCTGATTGGTGAGTAGCTGCACCAGATTTTGCACACTCCAGTTTTAGTAAGCCCCCCCAGTGTGTTTTAAGATATTTCACCACCTTAAAAAAAATGAAAGACAGTCCACTACCTTAATATAATTGAATATATAACCTCACCACCATAGCATATTTACTAAAAAATGTGTTGCTGACTATGCTGTTAGTTTACAGATTTATATATATTATAATACTTATTTTTTTAAACTGTATACAAGCAGGTGTGTACAGCTGTAATCACTAAACATCAAGTCAGTAATACAAGACTAGTAGTAAGCGACAGCTACTTGGCTTAACAAAGCATGGCTAAGTCAGTGCATAACTCTAGACGAAATGTGGTCAGTCTTACCATAACCGGCTCTTTTAAGTCCTTGTTGGATATGGTTTTACTTTTATATCTTCCTAAATCCATACTCCATAGATAGATACTTAGTGAAATAAAACCATCTTCTTGCTTCTTGGTTATCACAGTGCCTTTCAGACTCCAGCTCTCCCAGCCTGTCCTGTGGATAACTTCTTGTTAACACTACCTTCCAATTATAGGTCCGTGAAGCACACAAATAGTACACAGTCTCCAGAGAAAGAAGACAGCTGGCTTCAGATAACAAGTCATGCAAAGCCAAGCTCAGTTTCAAAGCTATACTTTCTTATCTATCAAGCAACTTAAACAAGCGCATTTCAAAGACTGTGATATTATTCAGCAATCATAAGAAGACTTTATGATTTGCCCTATAGGCAAAGTACATTTGTTTAGCAGGTTGCTAGGTGTGAGTGCAGACATGCAACCTAAAAATAAATAAGTAAATATAACTGGTATTTTACTTTTGAAGCCAGAATAAAGATAAGCTGGCATTGGCATGGTTGTTTGTTTATGCCATTTTTCGACATATGCCACTCTCTATTTTCTTAAAGCAGTATTAAACCCAAAAGCAAACAATTATTATATTGCAGTTTACCAATTCTTAGATGTTATGGCTGCATTCATTGTCTTTTTTGCTTTTCTTTCTTCAATTTTCATCTGGTGATCCAGCCAGCAGGTGTGGTTTTTCACAAGTTCAAGCTCTCAAGCAGAATGTATCTATTTACATAGATTGGAAAAACCACCTAAAATCACCTAACCACCTAACACACTGGCAGGTAACTGATTATAAAGTGTGAGCTGGAGTTTGGCTTCAATGTATTAGTGTATCTAAATTTTCTCATACAGTTAACCTCCCCCTGACTGACAATGCTGCTATCTGCTGTGCTTCCTATTCTTATTCCTCCGGAGTTGTGTTTCACTGATAGAAGAGGTGTGTTACTGATCACAAGGGAAAAAAAGCAAAAAAAAGAAAATGAATACAGCCACCATCTAAATGATTGCTAAGCTGCAGTATAATACATTTTTGGTTTTGGGTTTAATACTGCCTTAAGTATACAGTTACTCTTGATTGCAACATATCTGTTAGGCAGCAGAGGGCAATCAGAGTTTTGGATCTACAATCTGCATACTATTTTGTCATTAGCCATGATATTGATCAATCTAGACGCAAAACTGGTACCTGTTAAATGCTGGAATTTGTTGCAATGTTAATGAATCATATCTTGAAACCTGAAAAAGTCCCTATTATAGATACTTAATTATATTAAATGCAAGCCAAAAACTAAATAACTAATTAAAAAACTGTAAATACATTGTACAAAACATTGCTAAATCTATTTAGCCAGTCCTGAAAATCCAGGCACTTATGCTAAAAAAGCATAGCCAGGTCCTTCACTTCCAATGTAGTCAAGCAATAAAAGTTTTTTCAAGGGCTCACCCCAAGTCTGCTGATCAGACACTGAAAGCACTTATAATGTAAAATTCCATGTAAAGCATTAAATTCAGGCCTATTCAAGGTTTGGCCAAGGTTCTGTGTATATCAATATTCATGCAGCTGCTTCAGCACTCAGCAGCCTATTAGTATGTGAGCAGGGTCTGCATACCGAAAATATAGCTACAGTTTAGTACAGTCTCATACTGACCCCCGATCTTCCTACAAGAGCTGTGCAGCTCACTCTTCCAGCCAGTTCCATATGTCTTCTGTGCATGTAGAGAACACCCTATTCATTTCTTTGGAGAGACCATCATATGTCTCAATGATAGACATTTCATATGAATGAATGCAATTTTATATGTGTATACACAAAAGTCGGTCCAACCAGGAGAGTTTGCAGAATCGGCTCTGCAGATCAACATGGAATGTGGACAGATGAGAATAAGACCATGGAGGCAGTGCTGCAGAGAGGGGGAAGGAAGTCAATTTGAGTATAACTCTGAGAAAGTAAAGTTACAGTATGCATTACACAACTGTTGCTTTTAGACTTTCACTTAGTAGGCAAAGCAAAGAATGTCTTATTTAAAGCAGACCTTCACTCCAGTAATAGATTGTACTTTTTTTTAATCCTACCTCACTCTACCCCTTCTTTTTCAGCTCCAGTTCACCTCCCACCTCCAATGTCGCCTAGGCGAGAATGACATGTCCTCCACTCCTTAAGCTTTCTGGGATATGCATGTCACATATCCCAGGATGCATCAGCTCCAGTACAGCATTTGGAGGGAGGCAGACCTTATGTTGCATCATGATGGTGCCTGCTGTTTAAACTGGGAATGGACAGACAGCTCCTGATGACGTCAGAAGCAAAAATGGGGGTGTGGGACCCTGTGTGCAGCATTAAATATTGGATTGCAGCAGACCAATGCTGTATTTGCCTGGAGTGTGAGTATACTTTTTGAAGATAACCCAGCTTAAAAGGTAAGAGGAGATTAAAAAAAGAACATGGGGGTGAAGTTTCTCTTTAAGCAAACATTAAGTATTTTACATAAATAACTTAAAGTAGCCCTGCCAAGTTAAAAAACATAATAATAGCATGGCAAGTAAAGCTGGAAATAACAGAAAATGATGGAACATGTGCAATCATTAATGGTTACAAATTAAATACAGAGTGACAGATGCCTGTGTTCCCCACCTATAAAGCTGAATTGTTCAAATGGAAGAAAGGTAGGAGACACGGAAAGCCAGAGAGATAAGAAAAATAACTATATTGGGGGAAATTTTCATGAAAGGGTTACTAAAGTCTTTATTTTAATTACAATAACAAACATACTATACTTACGTGTTCTGTGCAATGGTATTGCACAAGGTGGCCCCAAACCTCCTATTTTCAGGTCCCCTGCTGGCACTGTCTGTACCTCCTCTTAAGTGTCTGCCCCCATAGCAAGTGCTTGCTATGAGGCAAGACATGTAGGCTCGGGCTCACTCCCAAACCAGGCTGTGTCTGTTCAACCACACACATATAGCGTAGTTTGACCACACCCACCAAACTCCCTCCTCACTGGATTCCTCAATGGATCCTGCTTCTGTCTCCATGCAGTGGCGTCTCCAGCTTTCATATTTATCCTGGGGCCCTTTACTACGACCCCACAACGGCCCTTTTACATGTTCTGCAGTGAGCTCCCTTCCTACTGTATTGGGGCCCACCCAGGGTGGCAGAAAACAAGAGATATATGTCACCAGCATACCAAGAAAATATAAGTGTCCAAAGCAGTGGGAGAACTATCAGGGTTGCAAAGGTTGTCTTGCCACCGGGCACTGGTGTTCTGCCACTGTGGGGTTCCCCAGCCTCCTCTTGCTGTCCTGCCCCTACTATTGACAGTGCTGGTCTGGCATCTCTTGGAATTTACAGGCTGGTTCTCCTGTCCTAAGGACGGGAGAAATCAGTCTGTTTTTTCAGTAACTGAGAGTCCTGGTGGAGTCCTCCCTGCAACTCGCTCTTCTCCCTGCCAATGAGGATGCAGGGGAAGGAGCAGATCGGGTGGCCGTGGTTGTGTGAGCACTCGCATTATGCAGTGTCAGCGAGCAGAGGGAGGGGGAGGAATCACCCGCAGGAGCTGTCTGGGGACTCTCTCCCTCTTAGACATTGATTTTTTGTAAAAAAAAAAAAAAATGTTTTTTTAATTGGGGGGGGGGGGCACATGGTGGGGCACAGCATAATGTTGGGGGGGTCAGGGCCCCCTCTGCCCCTCCCCAGGGACGCCATTGCCTCCATATCCAGTAAGGAGAGGGAGAGCAGCAAAGATGTTCTCGGCACAGCAAGTTCAGGCTCAGGTAAGCATTTAGGGAAGCTAATCTTGGAAAGTTTTTTCCTTAATGCAGAGAAGGTATTAAAGTAAAAAACCTTCAGCCTTTACAATCACTTTAAGATGTATTTTTAAACCTAACAGGACCTAACTTGTTCTCCTAAAAACCCTAGTTGCTTGGCTGCCATGATGTTCCAGTGGCTTCAGTGTTTATTTAACTCATAGTTTCCGTATCATACTCATTTTTTATTTGAATGCTTGGTCCAAGCTAGTAAAAATGCTGAAATTAGCAACAGTTACATCAGGTTGAAAAAAGACACAAGTCCATCTAGTTCAACCAAAAAAAAATTACAATCCCATATACACAATCCTTCACCCACAGTTGATTTTCCCTGGATCAACTTTACCCATAAAGTTTAGTGCCCGGTTTATATTATGTACATTTAGGAAAGAATCCAGGTCTTTTTTAAAGCAATCTACTGAGCTGGCCAGAACCACCTCCGGAGGGAGTCTATTGGGGAGTCTATTCCACATTTTCACAGCTCTTACTGTGAAGAAACCTGTCCATATTTGGAGATGAAATCTTTTTTCCTCTAGATGAAACGAGTGCTCCATTGTCCTCTGTGATGACCTTAAAGTGAATAACTCAACAGCAAATTTGCTATATGGAGCACTTATCTATTTGTACATGTTGATCATATCTCCCTTAATCTCCTCTTCTCAAAAGGGAATAGATTCAGTTCCTCTAATCTTTTCTCATAGTGGAGCTCCTCCATGCCTCTTATCAGTTTGGTTGCCCTCCTCTGCACTTTCTCCAATTCCCTGATATCCTTTTTGAGATCCAGTGCCCAAAAATGAACTGCATATTCCAGATGAGGTCTTACCAATGATTTGTACAGGGGCAAAATTATATCTCTCTCTCTCTAGAGTCTATACCTCTCTTAATACAAGAAAGGACTTTGCTTGCTTTGGAAACTTCAGCTAGGCATTACATGTTAATATTGTGATCTACCAAAACCCCCATTTTCGTCTCCACCATTGATTCCCCCAGTTGTACTCCCCCTAGTATGTATGATGCATGCATATTCTTAGCCCCAAAGTGCATACATTTACATTAATCAACATTAAACCTCATTTGCCACTTAGTTGCCTAATTTAACAGTGCATTGAGGTTGGCTTGTAAATTCATCTGCAAGAACAGAAATTTTACTTTTAATCCCAGGCTCTATATAATTTATAAAGGTATTAAAAAGTAAGGGTCCCAACACTGAACCTTGGGGTACACCAATGATATAACCTTAGACTATTCAGAGCAAGAGTCATTAATCACTACTCTCTGAATTCTGTCTTTTAGCCAGTTTTCTATCCATTTAAAAATTAATCTTTCCAAGCCTGTAGACTTTACCTTACACATGAGCCATGTGTGGGGAACTATGTGAAACGCTTTTGCAAAATCCAGGTATACCACGTCCACAGCCACCCCTCTGTCCAAGGTTTTACTTACCTCCTCATAAAAAGAAATCAGGTTTATTTGGCAACTTCTGTCTTTCATGAATCCATGCTGTCTGTTGCTTAAAATTTTTTTTCCAGCAAAAACTCGTCTTGCTGGAATGTGGTCTTTTATTAAACTCTCCAGTATCTTCCCGACTATAGTTAAAGTTAAGTTAAACTAACAGGTCTATAGTTACTTGGTAAAGACTTTGATCCCTTTTTAACTATTGGCACCACATTGGCCCTGCGCCAATCCAGTGGTACCATTCCAGTCATTAACGAGTCCTTAAATATTAGAAACAATGGCCTTGAAATGACAAAGCTCAATTCTTTTAGGATCAGTGGGTGGATGCCATCTGTGTTTAAACTTTCTTTATTAATTTTCCTTCAAGACATAACATATATGATACAACACACACAAGGTCTCAATATATCATAGTACACAAAAAGATAACGGTCTTCACATATTATAAAAACCAAGCATTAAGACCTGATATCCCTAAAGCTTGGAGATCCCTCGCCCCCCCCCCCCCTCACCTGTATCAACCCCAAAAATCCCACATTGTTTCCCTCTACTCTAGCAGCACTCCCTCACATAAAGGAGAAGGGGAGGGGATGGGGTCACAGACGGGCACCTTTCCAAAGCATACCCATCCATTCACCTGGCCCCTCTCTCTCCCAAGGTATATCTTGACCCCCCCCAAGGGAGAGAAATGGAGAGGGGAAGAGATGAGAGGAGAGAAAAAAAAACACACAACACCCCGTACACCCCTTTCACCCTGTACACCCCCCTCCCCCCCAAACCCCAGTGCCGTCCCTCCCTTCCTTTATGCCCCACATTATTTTTAATTGTGTAACTCTAATCGTGTCAATAAGGGGGACCCCATTATATAAATACTCCTGTGCTCAAAATATACATGTGTCTCTAAGAGGGGGGAAAGTCACCCCCCAACCTCCACCCCAATTACCCACCCCGTCTAGCTTTTATAGGTCATCTACACCTGTGTATCTTAGGAAGACATACTTGTGTGCACTTCTGCATCCTTAATGTATAGGGTGATAAAAAAACAAACAAACCCACACTCCCCTCCCACACCACTTCCACCTTACATGCCCCTCCCATCTCCCAGTCCCTAGTGCCATCAGTGCCATCCCACCCTTCCTATACTCCCCACATTGTTTTAAATTGTGTAACACAAATTGTCGGTAGGGTACCCCTTTATATTAGATACTCCTATGCTCAAAATTTACATGTGTCTCTAAAGGGAGGGAACCCCCCCAACCTCCACCCCCATTACCCTCCTGTGTATCTTGGCAAGACATGCTTGCGTGCATTTCTATATCCTTAGTATATATAGTGATTCTGAAAAGGAAACAAAAAGGAATTTAAAGCCAACAACCCACAATCCTCCCCTCTCTCTCCCCTCTCCCCCCTCCTTGAGGCTATGCCTCGATCTCTCATATTGTTCAAATAAACCTCCGACTGCTTAAACTCATTCCATCCCCTCCATATTTTATTGAATCTCGGTTTGCAGTCATTTTGTATGGATATCAGTTCCTTCATCAGTCTGATTTTATCCACCTCCCTTAACCACTCCTTTACTGACGGGATTTTTTTTTATTTCCATTGTCTCAGTATTAGAGCTTTCACGCCCATTATGGGGTCGTTGTTGTTCTATATTTTTTCCTTGATTCCCCTGTGATGTGAAACTATGGATGCCATCTGGTCCACATGCTTTATCCATCTTTATTTTGTCTAAATATTTCTGGACCATATCCCTTTTGAGCCATTGTGGATCATTTGGGGCTGTGTCACTACCACCCCCATTATGGACATGAGCTCCCCCATCCTCCTTTGTATACACAGAGCTGAAGAAAGTATTTAATAAATTTACCTTCTCTTTGTCCCCAGTCACCCACTCCAGATTATTTTGTAAAGGGCCTACATGCTCAGACCTGACCTTTTACCTTTTTTTAATATATTTGAAGAATTTTTGTGGTTTGTCCTACTATCTTTTGTAATCTGTCGTTCGTTTTAAATTTTTGCGTCCTTGATTTCCTTTTTACATATTCTGTCATATTCATTGTAACATTTAAAACGATCCTAGCGTTCCTTCATTTTTATATTTTTTAAAATCTCTTTCTTATGATTTATAGCCATTTTAACTTTGGCCATGAGCCACATAGGTTTTGTTTTTAGCCTTTTAAATGTATGAGTTTACATACAGTCACTTTGAAGAATTCCCATTTTTGTTCTTTGTCCATTAATGTCAATATTCCCTTCCGGTCGAAGTCCTGGAGAGCAGCCCTCATCCTTGAAAAATTTGCTTTCTTAAAGTTAAGTGTTTTTATCTTACCCATATGTGTTTGTTACTTACAGCTAACAATAAATAAAATCCAGTTATGGTCACTGCTACCCAGATGTTCTTTTATATGAATATTGGTAATAAGCTCTGCATGTTAGTCAAATAACATTCTTAGAAAAAGGTCAGCAATGGCAGCCCCATATTTCTCCCACTATAGGTTTCATGTATCCTCTTCACAACCATGTAACACATATATGTTGTATCCAGGACGTGGACTTTATTCCTGGGCACCGCATATATGTGTTCCTATGCTTGTGCTAAATGCGTGCTCCTAGCACTGGGACCGAGCTGTCACTGATAGCACCAGGTCTCATACTAATCCGGAAATAAAAGTGGGAGAACCGGCTCTCGATCACTTGATCACTGTGATAGCCTGTGATTGAATATCACAATGATCATTCACTCATTTACTCTATACGAAAACATTACTTCAAGATAAAATCAACACCCACAAAGCTATGCAGTCTAGTCAGTCTTGCAGAGAGTCCATATCCCAAAAACATTTATTGAGCAACATCAGCATCAGGGGATTGATAGCTGATGCAAATCCTGGACTGATTCATTTTGACAAATGTCAGCCTGTCAATGGAGTCTATGGACAGGCACGCTCTCCTGACTGCCTTGCCCAACGATGCCAAAACATTGCCTTCCACATTATGGTACAGAGCTGGAATGGCCTTACGTGAAAAGAAATAGCATCTGGGAACCTGCCATTGTGGTACAGCACATTCTGCAAATTCACAGAAGTGGGCAGAATCCACCAGACGGAAAGGCAGAAGTTGTAAAGCCAGCAATTTGGACAAGCTGGAATTTAAACGCTGGACATGTAGGTGACAGAAGTGTATTTTTTTCCATGTGGCAGCTGGGGCAGAGAAATTGTCCTGCTATACTCTACAGTTGGTGGTGTGCTGCTGGTAGACATGTTGCAAGGACCTGTAACACCCTTTGCTGTACCATCATTACTGTCATATACATCATGGAATGAAACCTTTAGATCCAGACATATCTGATCCAGTATCCCTGTAATCATGATTTAGCAGGGAGTACCTCTACATTTTATTGCAACCATGAATAAGTGCAAATTTTCTATAAATTACTTACAGCTTTGCCTGTCATTTTATATTTTTAACAGCTGCTGATTTTTACAAAAATGGAAATAGAAGAAAATTAAAGCTTGGTAATTTACTTTTCCTAAACACTAACACAACATGATAAATGAGTACATTCCCATCGTTAGTGGAATAAAGTGCCTATAATTGAACCATGCAAATTACACCACTTTAGAAATGCAAAATGCTAAATGCTGAACACCAAACAATTTCCATAGCAACCAAGATGCTTGTTATTGAAGTTCTGGTTTTAAAACTTGATTAATTTTGGCTGTATCAAGACTGAAATGTTCAGCTGTTAATTTTACCAGAAGGGGGACTTTGCAAATTCTTTATCTTTCACCCATTTACATAGATTTTTTAGATTAGTAACTACAGCATAGACATACAGTATATGGCCAAAGTTTGAAATGAAAAGGAGACTTTACACAAGCTCACCAAATGTATTAAATAAGAGTAGTAATGTTGGGAGTGTCCCATATGCTCTTGCATCCTCCCTCTGTCCCTGACCTACATCAGTTGCCAGGCAATAGACTGCTCTGCTGGTGACGCCCCTCTGCTCCGATTGACTGGTGGCAGCATTCTATCAGACTTCCTTAGACAGCTGTCAGCTCAAACCATTCTGCTTCTTCCACCCTTATAGACTGGTTCAGCAGGGACGGACCGAGGTTCGAACCCTGTATAGGCAGACTGATTGTACCCAAGTCGATCCATCTATCGACTTGGGTACAACCAGCATGTCAATTGTTTACATGCAATTATTGCCAGTGGTTATAGCCCCTAGCAATAATCACTGTGTTCTCCCAGCAGGGGCGCCTCCCCAGGTAGCCTGACACCCTTCCCCCCTGTGGAAGAACACAAAAGCTCCACGGAAGGGATACAGTCAGACTGTAGCAGACTGTAGCACCCAAAGCTGGCCATAGATTGTTCAAATCTCGGTTGATTCAGCAGCCCAATGTTAATAAAAGTGTTCAATATTAAGTCCAATACATATACCAGTCTTTCTATTCTAAAGTGCTTCGTGCTCCAAAGTGCCTAATTTGTTTAAATCCATCTTTACACCTTCACAAGTGAGAGTTTGTGCCCTCCTCAAGTGTTCCCACACTCACCACAAACTATATGACACTGCAATACAGCTGGAAGAGTCTGTCAGGATTTTGCACCACCCTAAATATCCAGGCTCATGCTTCTTCCTTCTACTGACCTGTGAGCATGAACCCAGAGAGGTTGTTGAAGTCCGGCCTGATGTATCTGGTCATTGGTCCCTTATACTGGTACATTATTGGAGAAGTGTATGAGAGATACAGACATGAGGTGGCTAATACGGGAGGAGAGCTTGAGGAGGGCAAGATCTGTGGAAAGCCTAAGAAAGAAGACACCCTTCCCAACCCATTAGGTTGGTTCACTAGCCTGATTTACTCTTTTAGCTGCATAGCAGAGAGTCATATCCTTCCGGTGAGTGTGGAAACAGTTGAGGGGGGCACAAATTCGTACCTCTGAAGGTGTAAAGAGGAAGAGGTGGATCTACACAAATTAGGCAGGGCCAGCGCTGCCACTAGGCGAACTAGGCAGTCGCCTGGGGCGCACTGCCTTCTAGGGTGCAGCTGGTTCCATATCTCAATGTATGACAGTAGTAGTCCCTTCAGGGTGGTGCCATCGTGAAGTCCTGTGGAGGAAGAGGAGGCGCTGGGAGCTTGTCGTAACCTCGATCCAACAGTTGTTGAATCAGTGAGTGGATTCATGTGCTCCCCCACCTCTGGCTCCTTCCCTTCTCCCTCGGTCTGCAGATCCCCTAACATGTGCAGAGCGCGGATAATGGCCACTGTGGCTGAGCAGCTCCCTTACCTCATCTCCGGGATGGACGACCCTAGTGGAGGACCTGCCAGAGCAGGCATCTCGATCAGCATGGGGAGCTAGAGTCTCAAGGTACCTACAGCATTACGGTCCTGCTACCCGACACTGACACATCCTGTGATGTCATTCCCTGACCGAGGGCCCCCGGAACATCCCTGCTACCAGCTGCCTGTCGCCTCACACACACAGCCCTGATGATATGATGCCACCTACTATGCTACCTCCTCATCATCCCCCTGTTCCTGGCATCCTACCACCCTACTTCCGAGTCCATTCAACCTACTTTTTATCATCATCTTACATGTACCCCCTGTCATCATCATCCCCCCTGTACCCCCTTGTCATCATCATCCCCTGTCATCATCATCCCCCCTGTACCCCCTGTCATATGCATCCCCTGTCATCATCATCCCCCCTGTACCCCCCTGTCATATGTATCCCCTGCACCCCCTGTTATATGCATCCCCTGTCATCATCATCCCCCCTGTACCCCCCTGTCATATCCATCCCCTGTCATATGCATCCCCTGTCATCATCATCATCCCCCCTGTACCCCCTGTCATATGCACCCCCCTGTCATCATCCCCCATGTACCCCCTGTCATATGCATCCCCTGTCATCATCATCCCCCCTGTACCCCCTGTCATATGCACCCCTTGTCATCATCACCCCCCCCTGTACCCCCTGTCATATGCATCACCTGTCATCATTCCCCCACTCTACTATCAGCTTCCTACCACCCCACTCCCGGTAATCTTCATCCCCCCGTACTCTACTGTCAGCTTCCTATCACCCCACCCCCTTAAATTTACTGGTGCACATCACATATGATAGAGGCAGGGACAATTTTTTTCTTCCCTACACCATCAATGGGCAGGGACTTTTTTACTTTCAGTGACACCAAGGATACAGGTGCATTTCTACCCAAGTCCCTGCTCACCCATAGTGCAGTGACCTGTGTTTAATTTTTTTTTTTATTTAGAGGGGGGGGGCAAGTAGCTGGTCTTGCCTAGGGTGCAAAATAGCCTAGCACCGGTCCTGAAATTAGGCACATTATATATATCACACCCAGGCGTATAACATGCACTTTCATTTTAGGAGGGAAGTTTGAGGAAAAAAACTTAAATTTTAAATAAAGAACTTTGAAGCAAAAAAAGGGTCAGTGCCCATCAATGCAGCCTCACCATTGCCCATCTGCAGCCTGATCAATGCCATCTGCAGCCTCACAATTGCCCATCAATGCAGCTTGATCAATGTCCATCTGCAGCCTCACAATTGCCCATCAATGCAGCTTGATCAATGCCTATCTGCAGCCTCACAATTGCCCATCAATGCAGCTTGATCAATGCCCATCTACAGCCTCACAATTGCTAATCAATGCAGCTTGATCAATGCCCATCTGCAGCCTCACAATTGCCCATCATTGCAGCAAGAACTTTGAAGCAAACTAAGGGTCAGTGCTCATCAATGCAGCCTCACCATTGCCCATTTGCAGCTTGATCAATGCCATCTGCAGCCTCACAATTGCCCATCAATGCAGCTTGATCAATGCCCATCTGCAGCCTCACAATTGCCCATCATTGCAGCTTGATCAATGCCCATATGCAGCCTCACCATTGCCATGAATGCAGCCTGATCAGTGCCCATCTGCAGCCTCACCTCAGATTACTGCTGACCCCTCAGGTCTGGTATGGATTTTATGGGGAACCCTGCGCCAAAATGTAAAAAAAATGGCATAGGGGTCCCCCCAAAATCCATACCAGACCCTTATCCGAGCATGCAACCTGACAGGCTGCAGGAAAAGAGGGTGACGAGAGAGCGCCCCCCTCCTGAACTGTACCAGGCCACATGCCCTCAACATGGGGGGTGATTTGGGGTAGCCCCCCAAAGCACCTTGTTCCCATGTTGATGGGGCAAGGGCCTCATCCCCGCCATCCTTGCCCGGTGGCCCCACCCCCCTCTGACACCACGGGGAAGCCATGGCATCAGAGGGGGGCAGAGTCACCCGGTTATGTCACCGGGTGGCCCCGCCCTCAGTTATATAAGAGCTGTCACAGCGAAGACGCGTCAGATGGTGGGAGCCTCCCATGGAAGCGGGTCAGTCACGGCTTTATTTTTTCTTTTTCGGTCCGTCGGGCAGCCTGAACTTACTTTGTGGGACATTTTTATTTTTTTATTTTTTAATAAAGGACTTGTCCCAAGCTATGCCTTGTCTTTTGTACCATTTTGACACTTTTTTGTGAAATGGTAGGGGTACATTTGTACCCTTTTACCAATTCACACAGGAGGGAGGCCGGGATCTGGGGGTCCGCTTGTTAAAGGGGACTTCCAGATTCCGATAAGCCCCCCGCCCACAGACCCCCACAACCACCGGGCAAGGGTTGTGGGGATGAGGCCCTCGTCTCCATCAACATGGGAACAAGGTGCTTTGGGGGGCTACCCCAAAGCACCCTCCCCATGTTGATGGAGACAAGGGCCTCATCCCCACAACCCTTGCCCGGTGGTTGTGGGGGTCTGTGGGCGGGGGGGCCCATGTTGAGGGCATGCGGCCTGGTATGGTTCAGGATGGGGGGGTGCTCTCTCGTCCCCCCTCTTTTCCTGCAGCCTGCCATGTTGCGTGCTCGGATAAGGGTCTGGAATGGATTTGGGGGGGACCTCTATGCCATTGTTTTTTATTTTGGTGCAGGGTTCCCCTTAATATTCATATCAGACCCGAAGGGCCAGGTATGGATTTTAGGGGGACCCCCACGCAATTTTTAAAAAAAATTTGATTCGGGGTTCCCTTTAATATCCATACCAGACCCAAAGGACCTGGTAATGGACGGGGGGGGGGTCCCATGCTCTTTTTTTCAATTATCTGTATCTATATTTCCGAGACCCGACAATTCATTACAGCCGCGATCAGTTTTAAATGACAATTTTTCCTTTAGAAATGTCATTTTGCTGTGGTACTGTTCTAAACATGGGAAAAATGTGCCACTTTACAGGCATACTATAGACACCCCCCCAGGCCCAGTATTTAAAGGAACATTTCATTTTTATTGTTTCTCTTTAAGCATTAAATAAATCACTGCTCCCGAAAAAAAGGCAGTTTTGATACATGTCCCCTGGGGCAGGACCTGGGTCCCCAAACACTTTTTATGACAATAACTTGCATACAAGCCTTTAAAATTAGCACTTTAGATTTTTCATGTTCGTGCGCCATAGACTTTAACGGTGTTCGTGTGTTCTGCCAAATTTCTTGCCTGTTCGCATGTTCTTCTGCGAACCGAACAGGAGGGTGTTTGGCTCATCCCTAACTGTGACACAGATAGCATTGTGAGAAACCTTTAAAGTTTGCTAAAGGGACACTATGGCATTGCTTTACTAGAACCAAAGAGTGCAAAATCTGGTCCAGCTGTGCATGGTAGACAATCAGCTTCTAATTTTAGCTTATTCAATTAAGCTTTGACAAAAAAAAAAAACCTGCAAGCTGGTTTCTATGCAGAGCTGCACCAGATTGCACTCTCCAGTTTTAGTAAATCAACCCTAATGTCTTTGTAACAGCAGCTGTCTAATATTGATCATAAAGTGTACACATATACAAGTTGGAATAAGTGAGTACACAGCGCAAGTTGATTTTTTTTATTTTTATGAATAATTTAAGGAAAATTTTGAAGCAGTTATGATTAATGATGACCAGCCATGTATTTGTATTTACATTTGAGAATATTTAGATACTGATGTGGAGTTTGGTGGATAGACAGCCTGTGTACACATTACATTTTGTATGTTAAGAAATATTACTGCTGTTATAAATATGTGAATCACTTATCTGATTACATAGATGAGATGATTTTTTTGATCATTACCCTGTATCTTATGATTTACTATAGATCTTACCTCCATTTCAACTTTGTCTGTTAGGGAGTGTTGTCTGTGACACTGTTAGGGAGGTTCACCATCTCTATTTGTCCCGTTTACCATTATCATCAAAAGTAATAAAGTATCACAAAATTTGGGTTGACACCAGAGCATGAACAGAGGGGAAATCATCCAATGGGAACACTAAATATGGTGATCCTGGTGACACCCCAGGGTTCCCTGACTTTGGAGGGGTTTTTTCTCATTTACTGTTTTGGTTATAGGATAGGAAGTGAAATCTCCCCTATTGGACACAGATGGCAAAAATAAAAAATAAAAACCGACAGGGGTTATAATCGCCCCTTAGGCTGGATTCACACCTATGCAATTTTAGTGCTTTTTGCATTTTTCAGATTTGCACTACAATCCATTTAACATGGTTTCCTATGGAACACGATCTGTAGTGCAAATCTGCAAAATGCAAAAAGCACTAAAAAATGCATAGGTGTGAATCCAGTCTTACTCTATTTAAAATGAAAAAAGTTCCTTAAAACACAACTTGTCCCTGGATTATGCTTACTGTGTGAAGGCAGCCCTGACCTTGTCAGGGCTCTGATCTGAACCTGCAAACTCTGTTGTGTCTGGCAGTGTAACTTTATGCTGAGCCACTAGGAGTGCTGGACACTCAGCTCCCTGGAAAAGTCCTTGAATGATCCTGCTTTGAATCTTGTTTGTTTTGATCCACCTGATCCCAACTTGAAACCCATGGTTACTGGCCTTTGGCTTGTTTACTGACTATGCTTCTATCCCTACCTGCTATATCTGCTATTGGCCCAGCTTACTCTCCACCTGGGGGGCAATCCTGAGGACCGCAACCTAGTACTAACATGCAGAATAAACTATCTCCACCATCAGAACACCAGTTAATACTTAGACTCAATATTTCAGCTGAGTCTTTGTCATCCATCCGAGTGACCTGCCTCTGTACTTATTCAGCTGGCCAGTGGGTGCCTTGATACTGCTACAGCTACTGATCTTTAAGCCTGACCCTTCACAGACCTCTGCCTGTCCCTAGATTATGCTTCCTGCCTGCTGCCTGCCTTGATTGCTGCTTGTTCATGGATTATTCTTACCTTTTCCCACCTGTCCTGACCTCTGCCTGACCCTGAATTATACAGTTGATGCAGTCAGCCTTGACTTCTGCCTGCCTCAATTCTACCCAACCAGTTTACTCGATCACACAATCTCTGAACACTGCTCATTTTATCCATGCACCAAATGCATCCATCTTCCAGAATAATTGCATACTACTTTCAAAGCACAGAAATATTTACTTTTTTTTATATAATAATTTTAGTCACTCTAATAATTGGTTTACATGGATGAGTCATCACTGGAAATCTTTATATCATCAATTATACAAAATTGCAGCTTGCAGAAGACATGCCACACAACTACAGGAAGTAAATACAGTGCCTTGAAAAAGTATTCATACCCCTTGACATTTTCCACATTTTGTCATGTTACAACCAAAAACATAAATGTATTTTATTGGGATTTTATGTGATAATCCAACATAAAGTGGCACATAATTGTAAAGTGGAAGGAAAATGATAAATGGTTTTACATTTTTTTTTGCAAACAAATATCTGAAAAGATACATAGTTACATAGTTGGTAAGGTTGAAAAAAGACACAAGTTCATCAAGTCCAACCTGTGTGTGTGTGTCAATATTACGTTGTATATCCCTATATCCCTGTATGTTGTTGTCGTTTAGGTGTCTAACAGTTTTTCGAAAATTATCTATGCTCCCTGCTGCAACCACTGCTTGTGGAAAATAATTCCACATTCTTAGCGCTCTTACCGTAAAGAACCCTCTACACAGTTTCCGGTTAAATCACTTTTCCTCTAATTTTAGTAAAAGTGTGGTGTGCATTTGTATTCATCCCCTTTACTCTGATACCCCTAACCAAAATCTAGTGGAACCTATTTCCTTCAGAAGTCAACTAATTAGTAAATAGTATAATTTCATCTCAGTATAAATACAGCTGTTCTGCGAAGCCCTCAGAGGTTTGTTAGAGAAGCTTAGTGAACAAACGGCATCTTCAAGGCCAAGGAACACACCAGACAGGTCAGGGATAAAGTTGTGGAGAAGTTTACAGCAGGGTTAGGTTATAAAAAAAATCCCAAGCTTTGAACATCTCACGGAGCACTGTTCAATCCTTCATCCGAAAATGGAAAGAGTATGGCACAACTGCAAACCTACCAAGACATGGCTGTTTGCCTAAACTGACAGGCCGGGCAAGGAGAGCATTCATCAGAGAAACAGCCAAGAGGCCCATGGTAACTGTGGAGGAGCTGCAGAGATCCACAGCTCTGGTGAGAGAATCTGTCCACATGACAACTATTAATTGTGCACTCCACAAATCTGGCCTTTATGGAAGAGTGGAAAGAAGAAAGCCATTGTAGAAAGAAAGCCACAAGAAGTCCCAATTGCAGTTTCCGAGAAGCCATGTGGGGGACACAGCAAACATGTGGAAGAAGGTGCTCTGGTCAGATGAGACCATAATTGAATGTTTTGGCCTAAAAGCAAAATGCTATGTGTAGCGTAAAACTAACACTGCACATCACCTTAAACACACCATTCCTACTGTGAAACATGGTGGTACAGCATCATGTTGTGGGGATGCTTTTCTTCAGAAGGGACAGGAAAGCTGGGCAGAGTTGATAGGAAGATGGATGGAGCCAAATACAGGGCAATCTTAGAAGAAAACCTGTTAGAGTCTGCAAAAGATTTGAGACTGGGGTGGAGGTTCACCTTCCAGCGGGAAATGATCCTAAACATACAGCCAGAGCTACAATGGAATGGTTTAGCTCAAAGCATATTCATGTATTAGAATGGCCCAGTCAAAATACAGACCTAAATCCAATTGAGAATCTGTGGCAAGACTTGAAAATTGCTGTTCACGGATGCTCTCCATCCAATCTGACAGAGCTTGAGCTATTTTGCAAAGAAGAATGGGAAAATGCCATTCTCTAGATGTGCAAAGCTGGTAGAAACATACCCAAAAAGACTTGCAGCTGTAATTGCAGCGAAAGGTGGTTCTAGAAAGTATTGACTCAGGGGGGCTGAATACAAATGCACGCCACACTTTTCAGATATTTATTTGTAAAAAAATTTAAAACATTTTTAATTTTCCTTCCACTTCACTGTTATGTGCCACTTTGTGTTGGTCTATCACATAAAAACTGGAACACTCAGAATCTTTGGTAGCTGTGTATGGTAGCCAATCAGCTTCTAATTTCAGGTTTTTTCAAAATAAAACCTGGAAGCTGATTGGTTTCTATGAGTAGCTGCACCAGATTTTGCACATTTCAGTGTATCTAGTGGATATTGAACCCAGGAACTAAGCATTGTGAGGGAAATTGCCAAACACTTGTTTTTTGATACAGATCAACAAAATTAAAATCAAATTAAAATAAAATAAACAGTAAAGTTTGAAGATATAGTAATATTACAAGAAATGCATATAACAAAAAAAAACTATAACAATTAGTTAAGCCCTAAGGAGCCAAAAATCCACTGAATCTATGCAATCTATACTGTATATTTTGTATTTGGTGTGTTGTATCGTTTTCATCATTTATCTTCTAAATTTCAGTGAAATAAGCTTATAAATTATTTTTCTTAACAGTAACAGCAAGAGTGATAAATATAAGTTAAAGGTCAAGATGGTAAGAAAACAATTTATTAACAAAAACATGAACAAAACACAAACATAAACATAATGAAACCACATTTTTAGTTAGCATAACTTTACATAGCATAATGATCCCTTCACTTCATTATATTACTTATATTAATCTTGATAGCACTGTAAGCAGCTGTCATAACAATATTCTTTAACAGTATGCTTGTTTAAAACGATACCAGTTATAGTCATGTCATATGCACTAATTCTCGTAGTTTAGGCTTAATAAGCTGACATCCCTTACTATGCCTACGGCTAAGGAGCTTTTTTGTGATCACCAAGACATTGTTCAGGAATTAAAATATACCAGGGTACACATTATGCAAAAAGTCACATTAGGAAAGAGGGGAAGTGGAGTTACCATTTCTGTCAAAAATAGCATAAGGCATAGCATAACATTAATTCAAAAAATAAAAGAAGTACTTGAAACCCACTGGCTACCTTTAAGCCAGAGAGGATCTTCTATTAAAATTGATATAGTGTACAGGCCCTCAGGACCCCTAAGGATTATGATAACCTGTTGATTGTTGAGATAACTCATTACAATACAAGGAGAGGTTTTAATTATGGGTGACTTCAATATGTCAAGCATTAACTGGAATTTTCAAGCTGAACTTACAAGCAGGAGCAGATATATATAAGGGAGTAACTGAATTGGGCTTCTCAAGTAAAATGCCCAACCCAAGGGGATCAAATTATAGACCCGGTACTGACAAATGGGGATTGATTATCTGATATTGAGTTGGAAACAAATTTAAATTCTACTGATCACCAATCTCTTTTGTTTGGTATTAAAGCAAGTACTGAAAAATCATATACAAAAGCTAAAGTGTTGGATTTTAACAGGACACATTTTGCTGAAATCTGATTTTTTTTTTTTATATAATCTTTATTTTATACATTTTTAATTTTAAACCACATACATAAAAGAAATTTAACGAATAAAAATGAATATTCTATACAATAAACGCATTATATTTAAAATGTCTCTTCTTCATTTTTTATTATCCTATTGAAATCTAGCATTTGGGCAATTTCTATCATTCAATTTTAAAGTTATGCCCAAGATTTAGGAAAGTACACTATACAGGGATTCATTTTCTCAATCTACATATGTAACTACGATATCTATTACCCCCTATACATATCAATAGCTGTATCTGTATTTCAAGTAGTATAGTAATCAAACGTTATAATTCACATCCTTAAATTAGTATCACATTTCTTTTATGCACCCATATAAACCAAGACTTACAAATTAATACACGAAAGACATACAAACCAGACATACATAAAACACATCAAAAGAAAGAAAAAAAAAGAAAGAGGGATCATGTCAAGCTGTGCTATACATATTTTGATAGTTTTGCAGAGGTTCAAAATTCATCCTATTGTTGCCATATCTTTAAGATTTTTTCCTCTGAACTCTCTTCTGTTCTGTCGCTATCGCTTGTTCTAAGGATCGCACCTCCCTCATCTCACACATCCATTCTACCATTGAGGGTCCTGTTGCATTCCGCCAGTTTTGAGCTTTGACAGTACGTGCTGCAGTGAGCACGTGTCCTAAAATATCTTTTTTTTTATAGAGGTTTTATTGATCCAGGAATAATTGATAGTACATATATATATATATATATATATATATATATATACGATGCATACTTGCTCATTATGCCTTTGTCTTACAAGATTTGTTTTGTTTTTTGTTTGTTTGTTTTTTTTGGGTTTACAATCACTTTAAGGGGGAGCCCCGACAATAATTTTTTGCATGGGGGTCCCCCAATTACCTCTATATCAGACCCTCATTTAGGATAAGGGTCTCATTTAAACTTAGAGAGTCCCCGACCATGTAAACAAAAGAGCCATGGATAGATTTGTTTTTAAATAGGCCCTTCAGGATTGGTGTGAATTTTAAGGGGGGTTTCCCTTGCAAAAATAAAGAAAATAAATTATGAAGTCTCCCCCCCAAGTCCAAACCAGAACCTTTGCTGACCATGCAGTCTAGCTGACCAGGAAGAAGGGGGGCAAGTCTGCGGCTTTGCTTCCTAAATCACACCAGGTCACATGCCCTTAGTATAGGAGGGGTATTTTGCCAGGACCCCCCTTGCAAACCACCTTGTCTACATGTTAATGAAGATCAGGGTCTCTTCCCCACAACCCTAGCCCAGTGGTTGTGGGGGCCTGCAGGCAGGTTGCTTATCGGAATCTGGAAGTCCCTTTTTAAGAATAAGGGGGCACCCATGTACCATCCCCCCATGTGAAAGAGTAATGGGTACAAAGTACCTACTCATTTGTCCAAAAAATATGAAGAGCAAATAAAAGTACAAACACAATTTTGACAAGTTCTTTATTTTTAAAAAAAATTCCAACAATGTACATCCATTGTTAATTATGTCATGCAGCGATGTCCACAGTTACAGCATTGTGGGGAGGAGTCCCTTGTCTTCTTTAAAATGGGGGCAAGATTATTTGATAAGTGGTACCCCTCATATTGAGGACATGTGGCCTGGTAAGATTCAGGAGGGAGGGGGCATATGCTTATCCCTACTTTCCAACTTCCATTTTTTTCTTGATTTTTGTGTGGGGTCCCACCTTAAAATCCATGCTAGACCTAAAGGGTGCCTTTTTTTTCTTTTTTTTTTTTTTTTTTTTTTTAGCATGGGTCCCTGTAATGGTCATGCATACTGGGCTCATGAATAGCTGTGTATGCATAGCAGCCGTTGTATTCAGTTTCAGCCACTACATTTTATTTGTCATATTTTAAAAACAGAGATCCAGCACTCCAGCAGCTTTGATTCCTTTCCCCCTCCTTCCTTCACTTTATAGAATACACAAACTGTTAACTGATGCCAGGACCTTATCAATTCATTGATCAGACACACAGATGTTTCCATTACTCAATCCACAATTTAAATCTAGAAACCCTAATAAAACTGTCACCCTCGCAAGATGAGCAATCCAGAGAACCTACAGATACCGGTCATCAAAAGATTAGTTGGAGGGGATGGCCAATATAAATCTCTGCAGACAGGTCAACAGTTATAACTCTGAAATTTCAGCATGTTTCATAACTCATAAAATAATAGCACAGCCAGAATATGGACATATTTACCTCCCTCGGTTAATTTATTGTGTTTCAATACTAGAGATGGGCTGAACACCTCCCTATTCAGTTTGCAGCAGAACTCCCGAGCAGGGAAAAAAGTCCGGCCCCAAGCCGCAAACTCTATTAAAGCCTATGGGACCCAAACACGACAAATCATAATTACCCCTTTTGACAGATTATAGGTAAGTTATTGGCCATAAAAAGGGTATGGGGGCCCGGGTACTGCCCTGGGGGACATGTATTAATGCAAAAAATGTTATTAAAAACAATTGTTTTTAAAGGAGCAGTGATTTTAATGATGATACAATAAAAAATACTTTAAATATAGTGCCTGGGGGGTCTCAGTCTGCCTGTAAAGTGGCACATCTGTAGCATGTATAGAACCTGCTGCAGAAAAACTGACATTTCTAAAAAAAAAAAAATGACATTTAAATTTCCAGCAATACAATACTATTGCCGACAATGCAAAAATGTGGGGGTTCCAATCCATACCAGGCTCTTCGGGTCTGTTATGGATTTTAAGGGGAACTCCACGCCAAAATTAAAAACGGAGTGGGGTCCCCACCAACATCCATACAAGACCATTATCCGAGTACACAGCCTGACAGGTCAGGAAACCCTCAACATGGGAGGGTGCTTTGGGGCAGAGGGGCTCTGCCCCCCCGCCCCAAAGCACCTTGTCCCCATGCTGATGGGGACAAGGGCCTCTTCCAGATGACCCTGGGCTGTGGGCAGGGGGCTTATCGGAATCTGGAAGCCTCCAGATCCCGCCCCTCCATGTAAATGAGTATGGGGTACATTGTACCCCTACTCATTTACTAAAAAAAAAGTGTCAAAAATAAATAAAAACAGTACACAGGTATTTGACAAAAAAAAAAAATTCTTTAAATATAGTGCCTGGGGGGTTCCCTTAACCTGCCTGTAAAGTGGCGCATCTGAGTCAAAACACATTTAAATGTGTTTAGATTCGTAGCAGCTTATAATTCACTACGAGATGGGATGCAGATCCCAATAGAAACATTACTAGCACATATAACAGTGATTCCGAAAGAGGGGAAAGATCCCTCCCAATGTTCTAGTTACCGACCTATTTCACTGCTGAATGTGGATTTAAAAGTATTTACAAAGATTTAAGCCACGAGACTGCTAGATTATATCCCGGGTCTAATCCATCCAGACCAGGTGGGATTTACCCCGGAGAGGGAAGGAAGAGAGAATACACAGAGGGTGGTGAACACGATCTACCTTGCACAAAGGCAGCAAAAACCAATGGTGATAATCTCTGCGGACGCGGAAAAAGCCTTTGACAGGGTAGACTGGATTTTTTTAAAGGCGGTACTACAACATATAGGCTTAAGGGAGGGGATGATGAGATGGATTTCTAATTTATATTCTACACCAAGTGCTAGAGTAAAGATAGATGATAGAACCTCGGAGTCCTTCCTTATTCAAAATGGAACACGACAGGGGTGCCCTCTTTCACCACTGATTTTTATTTTGACAATAGAACCTTTCCTAAGGAAAATACGGGCTAATGTGAATATTAAGGGGATAAAAATAAAGGAAGAAGAACAGAAACTTGCGGCGTATGTGGACGATTTAATTTTCTTCGTAACTTCTCCAATCATATCTCTCCCATCCTTGTTGATGGAACTGCGTGAATATGGGAAAATATCTAATTTTAAAGTAAATTACGGGAAATCTGAAGCAATGGGGATAGAAATAAAGGCGCCCCTTTTACAGTTGGTAACCACACAATTCGGATTTAGGTGGACCAACTCGTATATAAGCTATTTAGGGACGAAAATATCAAAAAATCTGAAGGAATTATTTGAGCTTAATTACATACCAATGGCTAAACAGATCAAACTGTATTTGTCGAGATGGGATATAGAGATTTTTACATGGTTCGGGAGAACAAATATTATTAACCACTTGAGCCCCGGACCATTATGCTGCCTAAGGACCAGAGGTCTTTTTCCACTTTGGCACTGCGTCGCTTTAACTGCTAATTGCGTGGTCATGCAATGCTGTACCCAAACGAAATCTACGTCCTTTTCTTCCCACAAATAGAGCTTTCTTTTGATGGTATTTGATCACCTCTGCGGTTTTTCATTTTTTGCGCTATAAACGGAAAAAGACCGAAAATTTTGAAAAAAAATGATATTTTCTAATTTTTGTTATAAAAAAAATCCAATAAACTAAATTTTAGTCATACATTTAGGCCAAAATGTATTCGGCCACATGTCTTTGGTAAAAAAAATGTCAATAAGCGTATATTTATTGGTTTGCGCAAAAGTTATAGCGTCTACAAACTAGGGTACATTTTCTGGAATTTACACAGCTTTTAGTTTATGACTGCCTATGTCATTTCTTGAGGTGCTAAAATGTCAGGGCAGTACAAAACACCCCCAAATGACCCCATTTTGGAAAGTAGACACCCCAAGGAAATTGCTGAGAGGCATGTTGAACCCATTGAATATTTTTTTTTTTGTCCCAAGTGATTGAATAATGACAAAAAAAAAAAATATTTACAAAAAGTTGTCACTAAATGATATATTGCTCACACAGGCCATGGGCCTATGTGGAATTGCACCCCAAAATACATTCAGCTGCTTCTCCTGAGTATGGGGATACCACATGTGTGGGACTTTTTGGGAGCCTAGCCGCGTACGGGGCCCCGAAAACCAATCACCGCCTTCAGGATTTCTAAGGGTGTAAATTTTTGAGAGGCATGGTGAGCATTTTGCAGCTCTCATTTGTTTTTGAAAATGAAGAAAGACAAGAAAAAACATTTTTTTTTTCTTCAATTTTCAAAACTTTGTGACAAAAAGAGAGGTCTGCAAAATAATCACTATACCTCTCAGCAAATAGCTTTGGGTGTCTACTTTCCAAAATGGGGTCATTTGGGGGGGTTTTGTGCCACCTGGGCATTCCATGGCCTCCGAAACTGTGATAGGCAGTGAAGAGTGAAATCAAAAATTCACGCCCTTAGAAAGCCTAAAGGCGGTGCTTGGTTTTCGAGGTCCCGTACGCGGCTAGGCTACCAAAAAGTCTCACACATGTGGTATCCCCGTACTCAGGAGAAGCAGCAGAATGTATTTTGGGGTGTAATTTCACATATTCCCATGACATGTTTGAGCAATATATCATTTAGTGACAACTTTGTGCAAAAAAAAAAAAAATTGTCTCTTTCCCGCAACTTGTGTCGCAATATAAAATATTCCATGGACTCGACATGCCTCTCAGCAAATAGCTTGGGGTGTCTACTTTCCAAAATGGGGTCATTTGGGGGGGTTTTGAACTGTCCTGGCATTTTATGCACAACATTTAGAAGCTTATGTCACACATCACCCACTCTTCTAACACCTTGAAGACAAAGCCCTTTCTGACACTTATTGTTTACATGAAAAAATTATTTTTTTTTGCAAAAAAATTACTTTGAACCCCCAAACATTATATATTTTTTTAAAGCAAATGCCCTACAGATTAAAATGGTGGGTGTTTCATTTTTTTTTTCACACAGTATTTGCGCAGCGATTTTTCAAACGCATTTTTTGGGGAAAAAACACTTTTTTAAATTTTAATGCACTAAAACACACTATATTGCCCAAATGTTTGATGAAATAAAAAAGATGATCTTAGGCCGAGTACATGGATACCAAACATGACATGCTTTAAAATTGCACACAAACGTGCAGTGGCAACAAAATAAATACATTTTTAAAAGCCTTTAAAAGCCTTTACAGGTTACCACTTTAGATTTACAGAGGAGGTCTACTGCAAAAATTACTGCCCTCGATCTGACCTTCGCGGTGATACCTCACATGCATGGTGCAATTGCTGTTTACGTTTGATGACAGACCGCCGCTTGCGCTCGCCTTAGCGCGAGAGCAGGGGGCGACAGGGGTGCTTTTTTTTTTTTTTTTTTTTTCTTTATTATTTTTTTGCTTTTTTATCTTATTTTTAAACTGTTCCTTTCATTTTTTTTTTTAATCATTTTTATTGTTATCTCTGGGAATTCAAATATCCCCTATGATAGCAATAGGTAGTGACAGGTACTCTTTTTTGAAAAAATTGGGGTCTATTAGACCCTAGATCTCTCCTCTGCCCTCAAAGCATCTGACCACACCAAGATCGGTGTGATAAAATGCTTCCCCAATTTCCCAATGGCGCTATTTACATCCGGCGAAATCTAAGTCATAAAATGCTCGTAGCTTCCGGTTTCTTAGGCCATAGAGATGTTTGGAGCCACTCTGGTCTCTGATCAGCTCTATGGTCAGCTGGCTGAATCACCGGCTGCATTCTCAGGTTCTCTGTTGAGACAGGAGAGCCAGAGAAAAACACGGAAGACGTGGGGGGGGCATTCCCTCCCACGGCTTGTAAAAGCAGTCTAGAGGCTAATTAGCCGCTAGGATTGCTTTTACATGAAAGCTGACCGCTGGCTGAAAAGAATGATACCAAGATGATACCTAAACCTGCAGGCATCATTCTGGTATAACCACTCAAAGTCGTGAATGGCGTACCTGAAGACAAAAAAATGGTTAGCAATAAAGCACAGTAAACGGTAAAGTATAAAAAATTGCATACCTGAAAAGCAAACATGATAAAACATAATAACAATAAAACATTGCAGAATAGAATACAGTAAAAAAGAGCAGAACAATAGAGAGAATAGAGAGAGAGAGAACAATAAAACGACAACTATTTTTTTTTATTTTATATATATATTTTTTTTTTTTACTCTTTTTTTGTAACTAACCTTTATAACGGTAACTGGTTCCAGGTTCGGGTCTCTCAAAATGCGATGGCATCTTGGGAGACCCTGTGAAAGTGTGCCTAGTCTGTGGAATGCTGTACCCTACGCTAATACTCAACTAGTGCATGGTAGCGTTCAAAACATTCACCAATGCAAAGACCAGGATTGTCAGGACAGGAGGGACAATAATAGCGTGTGTCACGCCTATATCCGCGCTTGCTGCAGACACAACATCTTTTTTGGGGGGGTTTGTTGGGTAGGGGTACTCGGGAGGACATAAAGAAATGCCTCTCATGCAGCCGACTGCATTTGGTTGGGGATGTGAATGGGGGAAGTACGGGTGATGCAGAAGCGGTGGGTTCCCAATTAGGATTGGCAAATGCAGCAGGAAGGGCATTATGGGCACGACGGGCCTGTGTTTGTCTTCTTGGTGGCAGCGGGACACTACTTGTGCTTGCCACCTCACCAGCTTGAACTGCACTTATGGGACTCGCCACTTCACCAAGTGTTACTGCAGTGCTGGTTTGACTACGACCGGGGTGTACTAGGCCGCTGGCGCTTGCCAGTTCAATAAAAAGCTACCAAAAAAACTGTTAGCGATCCCAGGGATCAGGCCTGACTCTGCGAACGCTGCAGTTATGCGTTAAGTGTTTTGTAAGTGACAGTGATCGATCGATACTGCACTTGGGTGGGCTGAGCTGGGCCGGGCGGAGGGGCAAAATGCAGGTGCTAGCAGGTATCTGGGCTGATCCCGCTAACACTGCGTTTTTGGGAACCCTAAACTGCTGGGGACGCTAGTATAGATCTGATCGGATCAGATATTGATCCGTTCAGATACTATACCACTAAGGGAGGTGTACGCTGCGTGCGTGGGTGTTAGCGGTACTGGCGCTAACCTGACGCTGCCTGGGGCAGGTGCTTGCCAGTTCACCAAAATACTACCAAAAAAACTGTTAGCGATCCCAGGGATCAGGCCTGACTCTGCGAACACTGCAGTTATGCATTTAGTGTTTTGTAAGTGTCAATGATCGATCGATACTGCACTTGGGTGGGCTGGGCTGGGCGGAGGGGCAAAACGCAGGTGCTAGCAGGTATGTGGGCTGATCCCGCTAACACTGCGTTTTTGGGAACCCTAAACTGCTGGGCACTCTAGTATAGGTCTGATCGGATCAGATATTGATCCGATCAGATACTATACCACTAAGGGAGGTGTACGGTGCGTGCGTGGGTGTTAGCGCTACTGGCGCTAACCTGACACTGCCTGGGGCTGGTGCTTGCCAGTTCACCAAAATACTACCAAAAAAACTGTTATCGATCGCAGGGATCAGGCCTGACTCTGGGAACGCTGCAGTTATGCGTTTAGTGTTTTGTAAGTGACAGTGATCGATCGATACTGCACTTGGGTGGGCTGGGCGGAGGGGAAAAACGCAGGTGCTAGCAGGTATCTGGGCTGATCCCGCTAACACTGCGTTTTTGGGAACCCTAAACTGCTGGGGACGCTAGTATAGATCTGATCGGATCAGATATTGATCCGATCAGATACTATACCACTAAGGGAGGCGTATGCTGCGTGCGTGGGTGTTAGCGGTACTGGCGCTAATCTGATGCTGCCTGGGGCGACGCATATCACCGCCGGTGATCAGGGGGCTAAACCTTTATTCGGTAATAAACGGCGGGTGCCCTGACACTATAAAAAATAAACGAACTAACCAGTGTCAACCGTAACACTTATACGGTGATCAGTGGTGAAAGGGTTAACTAGGGGGCAATCAAGGGGTTAAAACATTTATTCGGTAGTATATGGGGGTCCCTGTCGCTATAAAACGCTGACGGCGAACCTAAATATTTACGTCCCTAACTAGCGTCACCAGCGACACTAATACAGCGATCAGAAAAATGATCGCTTAGTGACACTGCTGACAGGGGGTGATCAAGGGGTTAAAACTTTATTAGGGGGGTATCCTAGACCTAAAGGGGGCTAACAGTAACTGTCCTAACACTGTAACTGTCACAAACTGAAACCTAGCAGTAATCAGAAAAAAAAAAAACCTGCTTGGTGTCAGTTTGTGACAGGGGGGGGGGTGATTGGGGGGATCGGGGGGCGATCGGGGGGGGGGGGATCGGGGTGTTTTGTGTGCCTGGCATGTTCTACTGTGTGTGTGTGTTGGTGCACTCACATTGATGTCTTCTCTCCTCGGCGTTGGAACGGAAACTACCGATCCGAGGAGAGATGACATCATTTCCTTTGCTGCTGTTTAGCATACAGCAGCAAAGGAATGTTCCCATTGGCCGGCGGTGATCGCGAGGGGGGGCCACGAACGGATGGCCTCCACCTCACCTCCGATCGCCGGGGAACAAAATACGACCGCCTCGGGCACCGGGGGGGGTCCGATCGGACCCCCCACCCGCAGAAGGCAAATCACGTACATGTACGTGATTTTTCCTGTCCGTGCCACCTTGCCGACGTACATCGGCGTGAGGCGGTCGTCAAGTGGTTAAGATGAATGTGATGCCAAGACTACTTTATTTAATACAGACCTTGCCAATTAAAATTCCTCCAAGCTTTTTAAGAGATCTTAGATCAAGATTTCTGAAATTTATCTGGGCTGGGAAACCAGCAAGAGTACGTAGAACTATACTATCACTACCTAAAGGAAAAGGAGGAATAGGGCTTGCCAGCTGAACTGAGGAAACGCCCAACAATAGGCGTAACTCTTCGGATGATCAAAAAGATTTTCAAAAAAACGGCAATCTTGACAAATCCTAGTCCAATGCTCCCGGTTCTGGGGACACCATCATTTCAGCCAGGAATGACAGACCCCAAGTTCAGAGCAATACGACGTAGAGGTTTCAGCAGGATCATACATTTTTCAAGGGACAATCGTTTATTATTAAAAAGAGAAATTGAAAGAAAAATAGTACCTGAATTAGATTTTTTTGGAATGATGCAGCTAGAAGCGTTTATTAAATCAAAATCTAATATGTATACAGAAGTAAGAGCATTGACCGGGTTTGAGGAGATGTGTTTGAAGGGAGAAACAATGAGACATCCGTTGTCCTATTTCTATACTGTATTGACGGGAATAGAATCGCCTCAGGAACTAACTTTCCTACAAGCGTGGGAGAGAGACTTAGGGACATCATTCTCCCAAGAACAGAAGAATAGGATCTTAGTATTTAATCAAAAGGCATCAGTAGCAAGCAGATATCAGGAGGGGGGATATAAAATCCTTACCAGATGGTATAGGACGCCGAATGTGCTACATCGGATTTACCCCCAGGTGTCAGAGGTATGTTGGAGATGTCATGAAGAAGAAGGGACAATTCTACATATCTTCTGGGAAAGTATGAGAATAAGAGAGTTCTGGGAAATGGTTGCAGAAACTACTAATACAATAACAGGATTTTCCTTGGGAAATAATCCGGCAACTTTTTTACTGCTAGATTTCCTGTTATCAGCGGAAAAATTTAAAAACTCGCTGCTGAGACACCTTTTAACAGCAGCTAGGGCATGTATCCCTGCTCTGTGGAAAAAATACAGCTCTCCAACTAGGGCACAATGGTTGGGCAGAATTGCAGAAATACAACAAATGGAAAATCTTACTTTGACAATGAAAGACCAAGATGAGAAGTACCGGACAACATGGGCCCCATATTTGGACTATAGGGAGAGAATTGACTGAAGTGGGGGGAGATGGAGGGGAGGGGAGAGGGGGAGGGGTCGAGAGAAGTTCTTTTTTTTTTTTTTTTTTATTACTCCGGGATAGGGAGGGGGTAAAAGGGGAATTTTTTTTTTTTTGAGCAATGGGTTAATAGTAGAAAAAGGGAATTCACAAGGAATTAAAGTGTCAATTAAAGGTAACATATGTTGTGCAGATGAATAGATTTACTTAAGACGTATTAAGCTGGCACTATATGAGTGCAATGAATTGTATTGTGAAACCTATGAAAAATAAAGAATAAAAAAAAAACACAATTAAATTGACTCGCAGTTGCAATTGCTGGCCCTCTATTTAAAAAAATAAAGAAAAAAAAGACGTGCACCCCCCCCCCCCCCTCCCCAGTCTATACTAGGCCCTATGGGTATTTATGTGAATCCCATGCCAAAATGTAGAAAAAAAATTGGCATGGGGTCCCCCCAAAATCCACACCAGACCCTTATCCCAGTACACAACCTGGCAGGCCAGGGGGCTTTGCTCCTCCCACCCCAAAGCGCCTTGTCCCTGTGTTGATGGGGATAGGGTCCTCGTCCTGGTAACCCTTGGCGGTGGTTGTGGGGGTCTGCAGGCAATGAGCTTATTGGAATCTGGAAGCCCCTTTTAACAAGGGGGACTCCAGATCCCGGCCCCTCCTATGTGAATGAGTATGTGGTACATTGCACCCTTACTTATTCACCAAAAAGTGTCAAAAATAAAGAAAAACAGTAGATGGTTTTTGCCAAGTCCATTTTTAAAAAAAAACTAAAAAACAATGTCCCCCATGTAGATCTGTCATCAATCACAACACTTGCCGCACAGCTGGACCCTAAAAAAAGGCAAAAAAGCTCCTTCCAGAATGAAGGCTGACTGCCAAATGCCTACTCCGCTGGGTGACAGTTCTTAAGTAGGTAAGGGGCGGGGGGCCACCTGGGGATGTCACCTGGTGGCTCTGCACCCTTGTGTTATTACTGACCCAGCATGCATCAGTCGGTGATGTCACCAGGTGGCCCTGCCCATTATCTATTTAGGATCTGTGACCCAGCGGAGTAGGCATTCGGTGGTTAGTCTTCGTCACGGATGGAGGGGGTTTTTTTGGGCCCAGTGGTGCGTGATTGACGATGAATCTACATCGGGGGCATGTTTTTTATTTTTTTTACATTTTTTTAATAGAGGACTTGTCAAAAAACGTACTGTTTTCTTTATTTTTGACACTTTTTTTGGTGACTGTGTAGGGGTACAATGTACCCCATACTCATTCATATGTGGGGGGCGGGATCTGACCCCCACAACCACCAGTACTGGTTGTGGGGAAGAGGCCCCTGTCCCCATGAACATGGAGAGAATGTGCTTTGGGGTGGGAGGGGGCAGAGCCCCCCAGTCCTGGTATGGTTTCAGGAGGAGGGGCACTCACTCATCCCCCCCTTTCCAGGTCTGGTATGGATTGGGGGGAGACCCTCACGCAAACATTCCACCGAGTGCCCTGCAAATTCTGGTGTTCACTGAATAGGTGAACAGGCGATATTCGGGTCAAACTTTTGCTTGGCCCAAATCGTTCGGCCAACCCTATTGGAGTCTAGACACCGCTGCTGAGAGCAAAACCAGCCCAATTCATCTCCTAGGGAAACTGGGCATCTGAATCTTGTCATATTCCTATTCAATTTGAAGCTGCATTCAAGATGGACAAAAAAACTCTCTGGAACACAGTCATAACTATAGTGACATCCCAGAAGCCACTCCTCAGATGCTTTATTAGTCAAATGGCCTCTGTCAACACCCCTTTGATCCCAAATAAAAAAGGAATGCCAGAACAGTTTGACAGCTCTCGTTAACATCAAATCAAGGAACACCTAACAGGACTTGTGAGAGATACACTATACTGTTTTTGCTTATTTGTTGGACTCTGCTGAAACCAAGATTTGCAAGTATTCTTCCCTTTCGACGCCTTTTTATTCCTCTGTTGTTTTATCTCTTAATTTCTTTGTAACACCCTTTTTCTGTAAATATTTTATTTGCACCATTTTGACCTTTTCATTATTAAACCCTATTTTGAAAAGTGTTAACATTGTTTCTAACGCTTTTAATGCAAACTAAAAAAAATCCCTGTCTCTTGAAGAGCGCTACTGTATAGTATAAGTCCTCTGAACATAAATGTCTGTGGTGACAGTATGTGTTACAGAGGTTTATTCTAAAATCATTGTTGGTATTTCTAAGGCTGGGAGTTTCCTCCTTCTCAGTAAAAAGGGGTGGTGGCCATTTCCAAGGTTAATTGCTTAATTATTGTAGCCCACTACACGACAATCACTCTAATGCCCTGTACACATGGTCGGATTTTCCGACGGAAAAAGTGCGATCGGATTATGTTGTTAGAAATTCCGATCGTGTGTGGGCTCCATCTGACTTTTTCCGTCGGAATTTCCGATACACAAAGTTTGAGAGCAGGCTATAAAATTTTCCGACAACAAAATGCGATCGGTTAAATTCCGATCGTGTGTACACAAATCCGACGAACAAAATGGCACTCATGCTCAGAATAAATTAAAAGACGAAAGCTATTGGCTACTGCCCCGTTTATAGTCCTGACGTATTACACCACCACGTTCAGAACGATCGGATTTTCCGACAACTTTGTGTGACCGTGTGTATGCAAGACAAGTTTGAGCCAACATCCGTCGGAAAAAATCCATGGATTTTGTTGTCGGAATGTCCGATCAATGTCCGATCGTGTGTACAGGGCATAAGGCTGCTGGCACCTAGATTGGGTCCCGCAAGCTGGAAAATCTTTGTGCAGGGTGCAGCTGAGAGTGGCATTGTTACCTGATGTGCGCGGTGTGACATTGGCCAGTCTTTTGTCACTAATTGGTGAGAAGGGCAGAGATCTGATATCCACTTTTGTCACAGTTCCTCTCAACAGTCATACAGATCTAAAGTGTCTGGTATAAATAAAGGGGGAACCCCAAGCTTTTTTTTTTGTGGGAATACATTACTATCTATATTAGACCCCATCTAGGATGAGGTTCTGGTATACATGAATGGAATCCCCAGACATTTGTTTACAAACAGAAGCTGTCACTTACACAAACTTTTTTCTTTGTTTTAGGTTATTTTTTGGAGTTTTTCTATTTTTAGGGTTTAATTTTAAAGTAGAACTAAAGGCAAAACTTTTTGTTTTAATCTTGGATAGTATAAAGAAGGGTTATCACCCCTGTAAGTTTTATTTTTGCCATTTGTGCCCCACTGGGGAGATTTCCCTTCACTTCCTGTCCCATAAGCAAAACAGAAGGTGAATACCTGCAAATTAGGGTATTCCATTGGGGCTCCCCAGATGAACAGACCTAGTGTCCCCACTGGAAGATATTCCTTTATTACTTTTCCGAGGACAAACAGGACAAATAGAGAAAGTGTATCAACCGGACAGCTGTAAAAAGCTGACAGATGTTCTAACCCTTCACCACTCTATCCACAACAACAACGAAAAAAGTTTTGCCTTCAGTTATACTTTAGGCATGACTAAAATTACTGCTCCCCACCAAACAGAATATTTAACTTTTTTTTCTTGCTTTGGTACATGTCACCAGGGCTGTGTCCAGCTTTGCATACCATTTTATGACAATCCCTTGCCCATTAGCCCATAAAATGGCCAGAACTGTTTTCTTTTTTACATTCAGCTCCCATTAATTTCAATGTACAATCTAAAGGGAGGGGGAGTGCGTACAAAAGATAATAGCTGCAAGGGGTGATCTGATGGAGGTAACTCAAGTACAGTTTTTTAGGTGGACTTGGGGTAGGCTTCCCTGAAAAAATGCATTTTCAAGGACAGGCAGACAGGTCGGGACCCTATTTTTTTGCTAAAATAAATACCAAAAAATACATTGCAGCAGGGGATGCGGTCCCAAGGAGACTGGTAGATCATCAGGTCAGGAACAATAACCAGAAAGTTCCTGACCTGATAGTCCACCATGTAGGGTCAGATGGCCTTTCTTGATCTATCCTGGCTGACCCTCAGAAGTTACCAGAAGGTTCTTAAACAGCTGACTCTGACTGTCCCATCAGATCCTCCCCTATAAAACTATACCTGGGGGGAACTAAAAACTGCAGCAACCAAATGACAGTAACAAATTTTGCAGGTTGGGCATTTTGCATTGTTTTGCATTGTTTGGGACTTTGCTATAAATATTTAGAACTCCTTTGCACTATATATATTTTTCACTTTTTTAATCATATTTATATCATGTTGTTGATATTTCTTTATTTGTATTTATTCATATTGTTGATTTAGTGGGTGAGCGCACCTGTCTTTCCTAATTGCATCGTCTAAGCACGGTATTCAGGCTTTTACAGGTGCTGCTGCCAATTTAGATCTCTGTGTGGGTTTTTATTTTATTTTTAATGATAACAAATGGTTGCAGATTGAGATCAGGCAGAAGCATAGTTGAGGAATAATCCAACAATGGGTAATGAGTGGTTGTGAATATACAAATGGCAGCAGGAGTGAAAGGAGAGAGATATCAGTTAGAGAGAGCACCATAATCTGACAAACAGGAAGTGCAGAGACATGGCTTAAATCAGGAAGTTCATGGGAGGAGCTAAGAGTTCAAGGTTCAGTCAGAAACAAGGCATAAGGCAAGATTGTCCATGGACTCATACAGGGAGCTATCCAGCACATCAGGTGGCACAGCAAGAAGAGCTATAGCCAGATACTGCCGGGTTTCAGATCTGGAGCCTGACAATAGGCCTGACAACAGGACTGTCTTAGGTGCCAGTGTGTCTATCTCTTCTCTTGGGGAGAGAAGTGGTGTGCCCTGTGTTTGGCGCTTTTTTGTGCAACCTGTGCATGTCTGTGTAGGTAACATCCACATGTAGCGCCCTTGTCCTTTTCATGAAAGCACTGGTGGGTAGCTCTGGTGGGATCCTGCAAACCAAGGAGACATTCTTACAGTACAACTAAAATCAGAGCCAAAGAACAGAAGATGAGGTAAAAAGGGAGGATAGATCAGAAGACTAGTACAAGCATCAGTATCCTAAATGGCATATGAAAAAATGTGTTTCTTTTCACTTTAACCTCTTCCATGGATGCCTTGCATCTGCACCCTCTCTGTTCAAAAATTTAAAAAATGCACCTAGGCTCTAGGATTCCATACTTTCTTGTTCACTTAAAGTTTTTATCCTATTCTAAAGATTCTGAATATCAAAATCAATCTTTTTTAAATCCTCCTTGTGAAATTCAGTGACTAAAATCATCATATTGGTACTACATAATTAAAGATCACTTTAATTTACAATTAAAATCCACCATGATCTGATTGTTGGAAAAAAGTGAATCTTAAGCCTCATACACACGATAGGACTTTGTACAAACTTTCCCTTGAATTTTTGTACCAAGGGCGTTGGCCATAAGTTTGTATTGCATACACACGGCAGAACTTTTCCAGCCAACTTTCACCAAATCACGTGGTTTTTCAGCTCTTTACCACCACCCTTTGGTCAACTTCTGTATTGTTGTCTGATATTGTGTCAATCTCGCCGCTTTTACCGGCAAGATTGACACCTTGCGAGCCGGGTTCACACTTGTGCGGGGATCCGACTTGGATCCCCGCCAATGCCAGGCACTGTGTTTGGTATGAATCTCGAGGGGGAACTCCACGCCAAATTTTAAATAAATAACCAGCATGGGTTCCCCTCTGGGGGCATACCAGGCCCTTAGGTCTGGTATGGATTTTAAGGGGGTGGGGTCACCGCTTTTATAAGTTATTGCGCACCACTCACACAGCATTACAGCGGGAAAGAACATCGTGTCAACATCGGAAGAAAAGAAGAGATAAGAAGACGACGCAGAAGTCCGGGCCACCGCTAGCAAAAGAGCGGCAGAAGATAGCGGAGGAGCCGGCAGAAGGACCGGACACCGGGAGAAGAGGTCGAACACTGGGAGAAGGGGCCAGAGAGAGCGGCGAAGAAGACCCCAGAAAGTCAGAAGAAGACCCCCCGAGCTGTCTAATAAATTACTTTAAAAACCTGTGTAGTGTGTTTTTTTATTGACACTTTTTCCCTAGGTGAATGGGTAGGGGTACGATGTACCCCATACTCATTCACATAGGGTGGGGGGCCGGGATCTGGGAGCTAATTTGCATGTTTGTTGTCAAAAAGTCCGATCATGTGTATGGGCCTTTACAGGCATAAATTTGATTTATCCATCCAAATAAATAATAAATTATATTCCACCAAATCCTATATTTTACTTTAAAAAGTTTTCTTAATTTAACAAAACAGTTGATGAAATCCCTTTCTAGGGCTTTCCTATCTCCTGCTAGACTAGATTTTGTTCCTGTTATATTTGTGAAATGATATATTCATTTGCAACATGTTGGAGAAAAAAACACATCAAGTTCTTTTAGGATAAAAAGGGGACATAACCTCTATATTAAGCAGTAAAATGGTCTATTCTAGTTACAAATATTCTTATAACAGCAGTGTCACCAATACATCAGATTTTTTTTTTCTCTTTGGAGTAAATGCACAACATGGATGCTGTACTTGTATTATGGTTTCTGCAATTTGTGGTCCATTTATACAGTATATCCATTTGCCATGGCAATTCCACACTATGCAGGGGTCTAGCTCAGTATTGATTTTTCGTCTTAAGGGCTATTTACCATAAATAGTGGCATCTTACATCTGTCAGCTATAACAGGAGACTTTTCCCTGGAACTCGTTTTTCAGTAATTGGGAGCTTTTTTTTTTAATTGGTGTTTTATCAAGAACCATATATGATTGGAGAGTGTGACTATTTATAAATGACAAGACCTCATTGTCTATACTATGACAGACTTTATCCCATATGATCCAGATAGGAGTCAGGGCCAAAAGTTGTATATTAAAAAAAATTTATTTGACATAGTAATATCATTGATTTAAAAAAAAAGTCAAATATTTTGCTGGGGCCCCAGAATATTTCATATGCATGTACTATATTTGGCTATATGCTGATACACATTATTAAAGCTATATTTTATTACATTGTTACTGTGTTCCCAGATCAGAAATATCTCTCTCTCTCTCGCTCTTTATATATATATATATATATACACACACATACTGTATATATATTTATATAATACCTGATAAATATTCAAATTCTAAGCAAGCCTAAGGGGTTTTTCAAACTAAATGGATTTAAGATTACATTTCCATCTAACTAGAGCCTGAAAAAGATCTTTCAATTGTTAGCCCAACTTTTCTTCCTCAACTGAAAAAAAATAAAAACAGTTATTTCAGTGGAAAGATTTCTAATAAACTTAAACCTGCAGATATCACGTTGTTATAATATTTAATATGCATTTTATGAAATATGGGAATAAATGCCAAAATATTAAGCTATTGTTTTTACTCGGAAACTAAATTCAGGGAAAACATTTGAATCCCACTGACAAAATACCTTATATTTATCACAAGACAGGATGCTTAAATTTTGCACTCTTCCTAAAATGTTTACACACAGTATACGTGACTATGACAAGTGTAAGGTGATTGTATTTTTGTGTCTAAGGCCTAGTTCATGTAAGGGGATTTGAAATCGCGTGCAGAATCAAAGGGATTCTGCCCATGATGCCAAATCACGGCAGAACGTGTGAAGCATACTTGGGTGCCATTATTCCTAATGGCACCCCAAACACAGTGTGATTCTACCGTGAAAGAATTGCATGGCAATCGCGGTGTTAAGCTTATCAACCAAAAAAGAGCAGGAGTGTTTCTGCGTGTAAATCATGCATTAAAAACCCTGAGCAGGAATGAGGTCTGAATGGGGCCTTAATGTTGTTAGATATACTAGCAAAAGTGTGTTCATTCCTTGAACAAGATACATTTAGCCAATGGTGACAAATGCCCAAGTGCACATCAGTGTAATGGTCGTGAATTCAGTACATTTGCCCTCTTAAGCTGCATTCCCATATATTTTCAGTCCACACGCACCCATCTGGAACTCTACAAATAAGCCTCCTAAGCCCACATATCATACCCCCCGCCTCCCCAACCACTGACTATGTCAGAGTCTCTCTCTTTTTCAGGCAGCAGGTCACTGTTCTCACCTGCTACTGTCTACAGGCCCTTGTGCGCCTGGTTTTGACAACCATGAACAATGACTCTGATTGGAGGACAGCCAAGGGAAAAGAGTGGAACTCTGCCCATTGGACTGAGGGAGAGTCAGAAGATTGGTGGAGCATGACTGGAGGATGGGGGCACTGCACAATTGGCCAGGAAGGATAGCAGAAGCAGCAGGGGAGAGCAGGATGTGGGCAGGGATGCATGCATATTAGTAATCCTGGTGATTTCCTCATGCATGTGCTCGGTCTTCTGCTGCCATATTGCTGGCCACCTTGCACATGTGCAAGGCTGGCTTACATTCCATCCTGCACCTCACTAGAATTACTACTGTGCATACATGGGTCATGCACAGGGAAATGCATGAGGAAATGCTGTGCACAGGAGGGACATAAATGTTATCTCAGGCATCTCACCAGGATTATTACTTTGCATGTATGGGGCATTTGGCAGCAGAAAATGCATATGCTTTGGGGTATGAATGATTGATATTAAAGTGTATTGTAGGAGTTCACTATAAATATAGTACTTTTCATCAATTCCTGTCCAGTCAGTGAAGTACATTTCAGGGTTTTTGCCCCAAGATGCTGGTTTCCTGTAAAATATAGACCCAAAAAAGGTGTTACCGATTCTGGAGAAAACGGCAAAACCTGTTTCCTCCACTCAGTACTGATATCCCCTAGACCCTGAATCTGTGTAAGCTAGAATCTTCACATCTAATCCTTGAGTTACATCTAATCCTTTCTGACACCGTGACAAGGCACAACACTGTCATAGTATCTATAGTCAATGTAAAAATTATATTTTCATTTCCACATTGTGTTTTAATCATTTCTAACCTACTCCTAATAATGAGTGATCTTGAAGTTTGAAAAAGTACTTTATGAACAATCCCACACATTTACTTCCCTGAATTCTGTGACACATAATCACTATGCCCTGTGTGTATGTACTGCTGTGTCACACATTTCCCAGAAAAAGAGAAGGAAAGACAAGAGCACAAATCCTATAGTGAAGCATAAAACATTTATTGAATGAATAAAATACACTCACAAGGATAGCATGTGCTAGGCATAACAGTCTGGATTGCCTGTAAGCCAGGAGTGGTGGAGTGTAAACCAGGGCCCCTACTTTGGCCACAGGCAAGGGGGTGAGAGAAAACCTGTGATGGAATAAAGTCACTGACACTGGAGGAACACTGTCACTGATGCACAACCCTGGAAATGGAGGCCACCTGACGTACACTTGCGGAGTAGGATACAGCAATGCGTTTCCAAGTTTCAAGCTTCTTCCTCAACCTGTCTATCCTAGGGCTACCCACTCTAGTGTCAGCGTATTTATTCCATGACAAGTGAGTTCTCACCTGCCTTAACCTCTGCAATATTTCCAGAATTTGGCCCTTCCTGACTAATGACACCACAAAACAATGTATTTACTCTTTGGTTATATCCCGCCTTGACTACTGCAACTCCTTCCTCCCTGGCTTACCTATACACAGGCTATCCCCCCTTCAGTCTATCATGAATGCTGTTGCTAGACTTGTACACCTTACTAACCACTCCATGACTGCTACCCCTCTCTGCCAATTCTTTTACTGGCTTCTACTAGTCCACCGTATAATATTCAGAATACTAACCAAAATGTACAAAGCCATCCACAACACTGCCCCCAACCTCATCTGCAGATATTGCTTAAATTGTCCTCTCTGCTCCTCCCAAGACATCTTGCTCTCTAGCTCCATTGTTACCTCCTTGCCTCCAGGACTTTTCCAGGACCTCTCCCATCCTCTGGAACTCCCTACCCCAGTATGTCCAGTCAGCTCCTACTCTGTATGCCTTTAGGCGATGCTTGAAAATACATTCCTCTTGTATTGAACTGTGTTGTAGCCATACTATACTCCATTATATTGTAAAGCTCTGCACAAACTATTGGCCCTATATAAATCCTGTATAATAATAAAAATAATCCCCTTGTCGGTTGCCAAGGAAGGGAACCTGGTTTACACTCCATCACTCCTGGCTTCCAGGCAATCCAGACGGTTATGCCTAGCACATGTTATCTTTGTGAGTGTATTTTATCCATGCAATAAATGCTTTATGCACTCTTGTCTTTTCTTTCTGTGATTGAAGGAAACACTCACTCTGGTCCAAAAGCAGCACCTTCATAGCTAGATCATTGCAGATTAGTTTTTTTTTGGGCTACCTTTACCATTACTTTCTTTTTTGCTAGTGCTAGATGCTCACTCAATTAATTAACCTCAGGATCGTGTGTAGTATATGGTTGTTATTGTTTTCTTTTATCATTCTGATTAATACTGTTATTTTCTTTGAAATTTCCTTTTCATCTATTTTATTTTTGTTGGTTTGGACAATTGCTGTGAGCTTTTAGATGCAGGGTAAATTCAACTGGTGTTGTGTGGTGTTGGTTTTTTTTGGGGCCCTTTATAGCCCAATTAATCCACACACTTCACAACACTGCTTGCAGTAAGCAAGGTCCTATGCAATATGTAGTCCTTAGCAATTGAAACTAAACAGCAGAGCAGAAGCCACAATGCATGCAGGGAATCCAGGAAGTTGTGGAAAGAAATTGCCAGCAGATAGGCAGCATTCACAACACGATAGAGTGTTTTTCAAGTAAGCTTATGTTGGTTTTTCAAAAATTACTGCCCTTTGTATTGCTATTGCAATACTGTTGTTATAAAAAAAAATGTATGCTGTGACTATAGATGTACTTTACTTTAATGATGCCTAAACTCTTACCCAGCCACCATATTGACACAGAACCCAGAATCCATGTCCTGGGGGTAAAATGAATCTTCAAATATTTTCAATTCTCAGTTATAATTTGCAATTTACCTGACAAAACATTATGTACCTTGAAATAACCTAACACTTATCTTGTGTTATTATGCTTTAATCTGATTATCAGCATTAAACTAAAGGGGAACTAAAATGCCATTTCATTTACTGTATTCTTCTCCTGCATTGACTATGTGACACTGTAAGGATAAGCACTAAACAGAAAGTTTTGAAGGACTCTCTCGACTTGTCATGGTGCATTTTAGTGATTAAGGCTTAATTTTAATTGTCAACAATGTGCAGCCATATCTAGTCATTACCTATTTGGACATTGGTTATTGTTTTCTGTTCCTTCTTGTTTAGAAAAAAAATGGTTCTCTGAGTAGTTTTCTTTTCAATATGTTTTATTTTGTTTTAACTAGAGGTACAAATACAGTTTACAAATCAATGCCCAAAAGCTGAGCATCCAGTATATCAACAAAAGAGTGTACACAACAAGAATGGTACACGCAGCAAGGTTGCACGGTCAACAATTTGTCAATATAGCAAAACAGTGAAAGAGATGGTGGCCATAAGGCTGATACTATTGATTGACCTGGGTGACCTACATGGCATCAGTCTGGTAATGGAGGATTAGGGAGAAGGAGGAGAGGGGCTTGAGGAGGGAAGGGTTTTTTTCTTACAAACATTTACCTCAGTTTTAACACTATAAGGAGAATATACTAATTCTGAATAACACTTAACAATAAAAAAAATATGTAAACAAGAAAATATGTAACTGTCATATAAAAATAATTTTTTCAAGTAAATGTTATAATAAGAAGCTCAAACTATGTACCCTCTAAAAATAAAATAAAACATTTAAAAACATATTAAAGAGCAACTTCTTTATTGAATTTGTATTTGCCCCCTGTTTCGTTGCTATAGCTGTACAGCTAAATAAAAAAAAGGCCATATTTCAAACTCAGCATGCCCCTCACTTTTTTATTGCTATGGTTGGGTCTGTACTCTTCTGGATGGCTGGAGATATCATAAGTGCAGCCCAAGCAAGAGGGATTAAAAAGAAAATAATGTGCATGCACTGTAGGCTCAGGATGCAGCCTTTTTTACATACAGTATCTCACAAAAGAAAATACACCCCTCACATTTTTGTAAATATTTTATTATATCTTTTCATGTGACAACACTGAAGAAATTACACTTTGCTACAATGTAAAGTAGTGAGTAATCAGCTTGTATAACAGTGTAAATTTGCTGTCCCCTCAAAATAACTCAACACACAGCCATTAATGTCTAAACTGCTGGCAACAAAACGGAGTACCCCCCTAAGTGAAAATGTCCAATTAACCATTTTCCCTCCCCTATGTCATGTGACTCGTTAGTGTTACAAGGTCTCAGGTGTGAATGGGGAGCAGGTGTGTTAAATTTGGTGTTATCACTCTCACTCTCTCTTACTGGTCACTGGAAGCTCAACATGGCACCTTATGGCAAAGAACTCTCTGAGGATCTGAAAAAAAGAATTGTTGCTCTACATAAAGATGGCCTAGGCTATAAGAAGATTGCCAAGACTCTGAAACTGAGCTGCAGCACGGTGGCCAAGACCATACAGCGGTTTAACAGGACAGGTTCTATTCAGAACAGGTCTCGCAATGGTCGACCAAGGAAGTTGAGTGCACATGCTCAGCGTCATATCCAGAGATTGTCTTTGGGATATAGACCTATGAGTGCTGCCAGCATTGCTGCAGAGGTTGAGGGGTGGGGGGTCAGCCTGTCAGTGCTCAGACCATACGTCACACACTGCATCAAATTGGTCTGCATGGCTGTTGCCCCAGAAGGAAGCCTCTTCTAAAGATGATGCACAAGAAAGCCCGCAAACAGTTTGCTGAAGACAAGCAAACTAAGGACATGGATTACTGGAACCATGGCCTGTGGTCTGATGAGACCAAGATAAACTTATTTGGTTCAGATGGTGTAAAGCGTGTGTGGCGGCAACTAGGTGAGGAGTACAAAGACAAGTGTGTCTTGCCTACAGTCAAGCATGGTGGTGGGAGTGTCATGGTCTAGGGCTGCATGTGCGCTACCGGCACTGGGAGCTACAGTTCATTGAGGGAACTCAATGAACACACCTCCAAAACGACCACTGCCTTGCTAAAGAAGCTGAGGGTAAAGGTGATGGACTGGCCAAGCATGTCTCCAGACCTAAACCCTATTGAGCATCTGTGGGACATCCTCAAATGGAAGGTGAAGGAGCGCAAGGTCTCTAACATCCACCAGCTCCTTGATGTCGTCATGGAGGAGTGGAAGAGGACTCCAGTGGCAGCCTGTGAAGCTTTGGGGAACTCCATGCCCAAGAGGGTTAAGGCAGTGCTGGAAAATAATGGTGGCCACACAAAATATTGACAGTTTGAGCCCAATTTGGACATTTTCACTGAGGGGTGTACTCACTTTTGTTGCCAGCGGTTTAGTCATTAATGGCTGTGTGTTGAGTTATTTTGAGGGGGCAGCAAATTTACACTGTTATACAAGCTGTATACTCATTACTTTACAGTGTAGCAAAGTGTCATTTCTTCAGTGTTGCCACATGAAAAGATATATTAAAATATTTACAAAAATTTGAGGGGTGTACTCACTTTTGTGAGATACTGTATGTTGTGTTGTGCTGCGCAGGGCAACATAGTGAAGATTTTTGGAGCAGGGCTGAAGATAAATATTTTTGCAGGCTATGCTGAGGGGGTGGGGGGAAACTCTTAACCACTTCAATATCACCATGTTACACCCTCTTTTTTTCCAGACTATTTTTTAGTTTTCCGTACTGTTATAGTTTGACTTACAATTCCTTGGTCATGCAACCTTGTACCCAAATTAACTCTATATTATTTTGAAAGCGTTACTATATAAAGGTAAAAAGACTATTTAAGGCTGCATTCACACCTGAGCATTTTCAGCTCGTAAAATGCCCCAAAAAAAGCCTGAAAAATACCCAACAAGCAAAATTGCATTTGTTTCAATGGCACCTGTTCACACATGAGCATTTTGTCACCTGAAGCAAAACGCCTGAAAAATGCCTGAAGCTCAAAAAAGTACATAAGCTTCTTTGGAGCCGATTTTAGGCGTTTTTCTGCTTTTTACATTGGTGACCTTGTGACCTGTACAAAATTGCAGCAAAACGCGGTAAAAATTGCTGCAAAATCACAGTAAAAACTTGCGACTTTGGAATGCTCAGGTGAGATTTCAGCCTGAAGAAAAAAGCTATCCCTTATGCCGCGTACACACGGTCGGACTATTCGTCTACTAAAGTCCGACGGACGCCGACGGACTAAAGCTGGCTGACAATCCGATTGTGTGTGGGCTTCCCCGGACTTTCAGTGGACTTTCAGCGAACTTTTCCAGCCTCAAATCTGACGGACTTTAGATTTGAAACATGCTTTAAATCTTTACATCGTAACTACGCCGGACCCAGAAATCCGCTCGTCTGTGTGCTAGTCCGACGGACAAAAACCCACGCTAGGGCAGCTATTGGCTACTGGCTATCAACTTCCTTATTTTAGTCCGGTGTACGTCATCACGTTCGAATCCGTCCGACTTTTGTGTGATTGTATGTAGGCAAGTCCGTTCGTAAGAAAGTCTGCCACAAGTCCGCCAAAAGTCCGCCAAAAGTCCGCCAAAAGTCCGTCGAAAGTCTATCGGACAGGCTGTCGGACTTTTGTAGCCGAAAAGTCCGACCGTGTGTACGCGGCCTTACTTTCTATTACAAAACATATCAAGTATAAATACCAAGACAGTACTTATACCCCCAAAATGGCCTCTTTTTGGAAAGTGGACACCTCAAGGTGATCTAATTTTTGGCAGATTCTTTTTTTTTTTTATAAATGATAAAACTTGCTTTGGATGTGAGAATTTAAAGTAGAAGTTCAGCTTTAACTAACTCTAAATCAGCCACATTCTAATGCCCCGTACACACGGTCGGATTTTCCGATGGACAATGTCCGATCGGAGCGTGTTGTCGGAAATTCCGACCGTGTGTGGGCTCCATCGGACATTTTCCATCGGATTTTCCAACACACAAAGTTGGAGAGCAGGAGATAAAATTTTCCGACAACAAAATCCGTTGTCGGAAATTCCGATCGTGTGTGATCGTGTGTACACAAATCCGACGGACAAAGTGCCACGCATGCTCAGAATAAATAAAGAGATCAAAGCTATTGGCCACTGCCCCGTTTATAGTCCCGACGTACGTGTTTTACGTCACCGCGTTCAGAACGATCGGATTTTCCGACAACTTTGTGTGCCCGTGTGTATGCAAGACAAGTTTGAGCCAACATCCATCGGAAAAAATCCTAGGATTTTGTTGTCGGAATGTCCGAACAAAGTCCGACCGTGTGTACGGGGCATAAGACTAACCTATCTAGCCCTTTAAAGAAGAAATCGCTATACATGCCACTCCGGTCTTGTCCCACGCTGAGCAGTCAGCGGCGGCTTGTCGGCTGACTCCTGCACACAGCATCGGCGACTGGAGACCAGACCAGATCGACTTCAGAAAAGGTATGACAAAACAATATACGCAAAGAGCACATAATTGTAGTTTTAAGGTGCAGAATGATCAATCAAAGCAATATTTGCAAAAAATATAGAAAATGTTATTACATAGCTATTATAAAACAATTTGTAAAATTCAGGCCATATCAACCCAATGGTCAAAGTACAAAAGTGTGATTGCCTCTACTAGGGATGAGCTTCGTGTTCGAGTCGAACCCATGTTCGACTCGAACATCGGCTGTTCGATCGTTCGTCGAATTGCGAACGATAAGGGCCGTTCGCGCCAAATTCGTGTGGCGCGTCACGGCCCATAATTCACTGCGGCATCGCAGTGCATTGCTGGCTGATGATTGGCCAAGCATGCACTATGACCCGCATGCTTGGCCAATCACAGCGCCGCCTCAACAGAGAGCCGTAATTGGCCAAAGCCAAGGAGGCTTTGGCCTATTATGGCTCAGGGGATTTAGTACACGCCCCACACTATATAAGGCCGCCTGCACGGCGGCCCTGTGCAGTGTGTTCCGGTGTGCTTAGAGAGAGAGAGAGACAGTGTCATTTCATTTGAGTTAGCTAGATTAGGCAGGACAGTCAGTCAGTTAGCTGCACTTACAGTGTATTGTGTATATATATGCATCCCAGGTGTTGCATATATATATATACACTGTATTCAGTTTAGCTAGATCCGTTCCTGTTATCTTCTAGACTATTTACATTTAGTGCAGTGCGTCCTGCTCACAGTGTTCAGCTAGATCCGTTCCTGTTATCTTCCTACTGACAGGCAGGCTTGTCTTGTTACAGTATTTACAGCTACCTAAAGAAAATTACTGGTGTTCTTTTGATCCTATTAGTACCACGGTCAGGCAGCTAGACTATTTACATTTAGTACAGTGCGTCCTGCTCACAGTGTTCAGCTAGATCCGTTCCTGTTATCTTCCTACTGACAGGCAGGCTTGTCTTGTTACAGTATATAAAGCTACCTGAAGAAAATTACTGGTGTTCTTTTGATCCTATTAGTACCACGGTCAGGCAGCTAGACTATTTACATTTAGTGCAGTGCGTCCTGCTCACAGTGTTCAGCTAGATCCGTTCCTGTTATCTTCCTACTGACAGGCAGGCTTGCCTTGTTACAGTATATAAAGCTACCTGAAGAAAATTACTGGTGTTCTTTTGATCCTATTAGTACCACGGTCAGGCAGCTAGACTATTTACATTTAGTACAGTGTGTCCTGCTCACAGTGTTCAGCTAGATCCGTTCCTGTTATCTTCCTACTGACAGGCAGGCTTGTCTTGTTACAGTATATAAAGCTACCTGAAGAAAATTACTGGTGTTCTTTTGATCCTATTAGTACCACGGTCAGGCAGCTAGACTATTTACAGTTAGTGCAGTGCATCCTGCTCACAGTGTTCAGCTAAACCTACAAGTTAGTGGGGTGCGTCCACCTCACAGTGTTCAGCTAAAGCTACCTGTAGAAGGTTGGTGGTGTTCTCATACTACAGGCAGGCAGTTCATTTTGCTAGCTGCAGTATCAGTACATATATATATATATATATATATATATATCCCAGCTTAGTGCAGCTACAGGCCATTAGTATGTCTGGAAGGCCAAGAAGGAGAGGCAGACAGTCACAAGCCAATAAGAGAGGGCAAGCAGGCTCTGTGTCTAGTGCTGGTCGTGGAGACGGTGCATCCTCATCAGCACGTGGCCATGGGACACGCTTGGCCTTTTTTTCGGCAGCTGGCCGTGTTGAGCCGCAACATGCGGAAGACTTGGTCGAGTGGATGACCAAGCCGTCCTCATCCTCCTCATCCTCTCTCACCCATGCCCAGGGTGCTTTGTCTGGCAAAGCAGCGGCCTCTTCCCTCGGCTCAATGTCATCAGTGACTCCTTCCCTAGCTCCACCATGTCCTCCTGAGGAGTCCCTCGAACTGTTTGACCACAGTGTTGGGTACATGTTCCAGGAGGATGCCCAGCGTTTGGACGGCTCTGATGATGATACTGAGCTCGATGAAGGCAGTAACATGAGCACGGACAGAGGGGGTGCCCAAGAAGGACAGCAATATGGCAGTCATGCTCCCCCTGCTGCAGCATACTGCCAGGTTTGCTCCAGTGATGAGGAGGGAGGGGATGATGAGGTCACTGACTCAACGTGGGTGCCTGATAGGAGAGAGGAGGAGGAGGAGGAGGAGGAGGAGGCGGCACATCACCAACGAGGCAGGATGCCCTCCAGGGGCCAGCCTAAGGGCAGCACATTGACTGCATCACGACCCAAAGCTCCACATGTGCAGGGCGCTGCACTCTCTGCGCGTTATTCAAAAAGTTCTTTGGTGTGGGCCTTTTTTGAGACGAGTGCATCAGATCGCACCGCTGCTATTTGCAACATATGTCTCAAGCGTATCTCACGTGGCCAAAACATCTCCCACTTGGGTACCACATGCTTGACCAGACATATGTTGACCTGCCATGCAGTTCGTTGGCAAGCGTCTCTAAAAGACCCACACCAAAGAACAAAGAGGACCTCTCCTTGCTCCTCATCAGCTGAGATTTCCAACCCCACTAGACCTCCAGTCCTCTCTGAGACCTGCACTGAGAGTAATGAAGGTGTAGAATTAGGTGTGTCACAGCCAAGTACTTGTGGGCAATCTGCTTTTGGTACACCGACGTCAGATTGTACCAGGCAAATTTCCCTGCCCCAGCTGCTGCACCGCCGAAAAAAGTTTGCTCCCAGCCATCCACATGCCCAGCGGTTGAATGCTAGCTTGGCAAAATTGCTAGCACTTCAACTGCTGCCTTTTCAGTTGGTAGACTCTGCCCCCTTCCGTGAGTTTGTGGAATGTGCGGTTCCTCAGTGGCAGGTACCCAAACGCCACTTTTTCTCACGGAAGGCGATTCCGGCTCTCTACCGGCATGTGGAAGGCAATGTCCATGCCTCGCTGGACAGGGCGGTCAGCGGTAAGGTGCATATTAACGCTGACTCATGGTCCAGCAGGCATGGACAGGGACGTTACCTAAGTTTCACGGCACATTGGGTGACTCTGCTGGCAGCTGGGAAGGATGCAGGACAAGGTGCAGTAGTGTTGGAGGTTGTTCCGCCACCACGCCTCCAAAATGCTAATGATTGTGACACACCTCTCTCCTCCACCCCCTCCTCTTCTTCTTCCTCCATGGCCTCTTCCTCGGAACGAGCGGTGCTCCATAGTCGTTCAAGGGGCTACGCAAGTACGCAGGCCAAAAGATGCCATGCGGTGCTTGAGCTGGTGTGCTTGGGGGACAGGAGCCACACTGGGGCAGAGGTCCTGTCAGATCTGCAGGGGCAGGTTCAGAGGTGGTTGACGCCACGCCAACTTAAGGCAGGAATGGTGGTTTGCGACAATGGCACCAACCTCCTCTCTGCCCTCCGACAGGGACAAATGACCCATGTGCCCTGTTTGGCTCACGTCCTTAACTTGGTGGTGCAGCGGTTCTTGGGCAGGTACCCGGGCTTACAGGATGTCCTGAGGCAGGCCAGGAAAGTCTGTGTGCATTTCCGCCGGTCATATAATGCCAGTGCTCGGCTGACGGACCTCCAAAAGGAGTTTAACCTGCCCAAGAACCGCCTAATCTGTGACATGCCCACCAGGTGGAACTCAACGTTGGCCATGCTGCAGCGGCTGCACACGCAGCAGAGGGCCATCAATGAGTACCTGTGCGACTATGGCACCAGGACAGGGTCAGGGGAGCTTGGTTTTTTTTTCCCCACGCCAGTGGGCCATGATCAGGGATGCATGCACTGTCCTGTCACCATTCGAGGAGGCCACGAGGATGGTGAGCAGTGACAGTGCATGCATCAGTGACACTGTCCCCCTTGTCCACCTGTTGGAGCACACGCTGCGTGGAATAATGGACAGGGCACTTGAGGCAGAACAGAGGCAGGAAGAGGAGGACTTCCTTAGCTCTCAAGGCCCCCTTTATCCAGACAGTGTTCCTGCGTGCCCGCCGATCACACAGGAAGAGGACGAGGAGGAGGAGGAGGAGGAGGAGGAGGAGGAAGAGGAAGATTGTGTCAGTATGGAGGTGGAGCCTGGCACTCAGCATCAGCAGCAGTCTTTAAGGGATCAGTCCCAAGAAACACATGGACTTGTACGTGGCTGGGAGGAGGTGGCTGCGGACGTTGTCGTCCTTAGTGACCCAGAGGACTCCGGACCGAATGCCTCAGCAAACCTACGCTGCATGGCCTCCCTGATCCTGCAAAACCTGCGTAAGGATCCTCGTATTTGTGGTATCAAGGAGAAGGACCAATACTGGCTGGCAACCCTCCTTGATCCACGTTACAAGGGTAAGGTTGCGGACCTTATCTTGCCATCGCAGAGGGAGCAGAGGATGAAACTTCGGGAGGCCTTTCAGAAAGGTCTGTGCAACGCGTTCCCAGAGACTGGGAGGTTACAAACTCCTGTTTCTGGACAACGTGTTGCTGAGGCTTCGGTCAGTCAAAGAAGGAGCGGTGGAGAAGGTGGCCGTCTGACCGATGCGTTCAGACAATTTTTTGGTCCGCAGCCCCAAGGTATGATCGGTTCCAGCAACCATCGCCAGCGTCTGTTTTACATGGTGCAGGAATACCTAGGGGCAAGATCTGACTTGGACACCTTTCCCACCGAAAATCCTCTGGGTTACTGGGTCTTGAGGATGGATCACTGGCCAGAGCTTGCACAGTATGCAATTGAGCTACTGGCCTGTCCTGCATCCAGCGTTCTTTCGGAACGCACATTCAGTGCTGCTGGAGGCGTGGTAACCGATCACAGGGTGCGTCTGTCCACCGACTCGGTCGATCGACTGACCTTCATAAAAATGAATCAGTCTTGGATCACCACCAGCTACCAAGCACCTGATGCTGATGTAACCGAATAATTTTTTTTGAAATCTCAGATCCCTTCAAAGACTGCCTATGCTGATGCTGAGTGACTATCCCTGAGTAATTATCCTCTTCCTCCTCAATCATCACGCTGATAGCTTGTAAGAACATTTTTGGTTCTGGGCGCCACCACCAGTGCCTAAGGCACAATTTTTCTGCCCCTGTTTAACAGGGGCGTGTAATTACAATTTTTGATGTAATACTTTGCAGCAGGGCTCGTTCCTGCATTCCAACTAGAGTGTCTGTGAGGGGTTGCAGTGTTGTGGCACCAGCACCAGTGCCTAAGGCCCAATTTTTCAGCCCTTGTTTAACAGGGGCGTGTAATTACAATTTTTGATGCAATACTTTGCAGCAGGGCTCGTTCCTGTGTTCCAACTAGAGTGTCTGTGAGGGGTTGCAGTGTTGTGGCACCAGTGCCTAAGGCCTAATTTTTCAGCTCCTGTTCAACAGGGGCATGTAATTACAATTCTTGATCTAATATTTCACAGCAGGGCCCTGTGAGGGCTTACAGAGTATATAGGGCAGGACCCTACTTTCAAACATCTAACTTACAAACGACTCCTACTTGCAAACGGAAGGAGACAACAGGAAGTGAGATGAAATCTACCCCTAGGAAGGGAAATTCTCTCCTGTAAGAGTTAATATGGGAAAAACATTTCTCCTTTCCACTGATGCTTTCCAATCCTTGTTCCACAAAAAAATCCAAATTTTCAAAAAACATTTTTCATTGGGACAAAAAGTGAGGTGAAATCTTCTGAAGAGGAGGAAAGACAGCAAAACAAATGTCACAGGGGTGATAACCCTTCCCTATGTTTTCCAAAAAGCTTAAAAAAGATTTTTTGGCTGGAGCTAAACACGTTAAAAATGTACCCGTTCAAAATTACAAAAAGATTCTACTTAACAACAAACCTACAGTCCCTGTCTTGTTTGCACCGCCTGTATACTGCTGTTCAGAGTATATAGGGCCTGGTGGCCCCACACCTTTCCTTATTTTAATTTGGGTGCGGGGTTCCCCTTAATATCCATACAAGACCCAAAGGGCCTGGTAATGGACTGGGGGGTACCCATGCCGTTTGTCTCACTGATTTTCACCCATATTGCCATGACCCGACATTACATTAAACCCGCAAGCAGTTTTAAATGAGATTTTTTCCTTTGAAAATGACATTTGGTGCAGGGACTGTTCTAAACACGGGAAACACGCGTCACTTTACAGGCATACTATAGACACCCCCCAGGTACGATATTTAAAGGAATATTTCACTTTTTTTTTTTTTTACTTTAAGCATCATTAAAATCACTGCTCCCGAAAAAACGGCCATTTTTAAAAGTTTTTTTTGCATTGATACATGTCCCCTGGGGTAGGACCCGGGTCCCCAAACCCTTTTTAGGACAATACCATGCACATTAGCCTTTAAAATGAGCACTTTTGATTTCGAACGTTCGAGTCCCATAGACGTCAATGGGGTTCTAACGTTCGTGCGAACTTTCGGTCCGTTCGCAGGTTCTGGTGCGAACCGAACCGGGGGTGTTCGGCTCATCCCTAGCCTCTACATGTTTCACCACAAACGTGGCTTCTTCTGGAGCTTATGGGGAACCTGGTTATTTAGAATTTTCCACTAAAACAGAATAAAATAAAATCAGTTTGGTATCTTCAATAATTAATAATACATCCATACAGGGACCCAATACTGGTACCTAATGATACATTTACATTATGAACATCACATTTAGATTATCTGATAGATACACTCTCACCCTTTCAAAATTATCTTGGTTCCAAATGATCCCCTAGATCCAACAAGAGGTTTTGTGGGGAACGTCTGTGCCAAAAAAGAGGAAAAAGGGGCATTGCCCTGTAGTAGCACCTGTAAAATTACATATATTAAATCGATCATTATCTATATCACCTAACTTCCATTCTGATTCTATCTGAGTTAATTTGTGGCTAACTTAATGTTTCAAGGAATTTTAACTCAAAAAATCAATCGATCGATATTTCAATCCTTTTCCGTATGTATACTTCCACTGATGCCAACAAATTTTCAGGGTAATTGCCATATGCCATCTATAATATAATTAATTAAAAAAATCTAATTTCTACTAATTAAACAAATAAATATTTTGCTATGATTGTAATCAGCTATCCAATAGTTTTTAGCTGAGCACTGCCCTCTTTCAGTTTACCACTGTTCCTTGGCTCAGTGTCAGTACGACACCTCTTTAACCAGTGAAGATTTAAAAGTTTGTTTCAATCTATCACAAGGGATTGACCACTGAGAAAAAAGCCAGAAGGATTATAGGAGATTACACATCCACAGAAGGCAAAGAACTTCCCTGCTGGAATGGGAAAAATAAACTACTTACTTTGAAACAGGTTAAGAGCCTCACTGGTAACAGGGTAAATGGCCACAGCAATGAGATGTATTTGGAGTGCTCTTATATACTATCCTAGAGCAATCAGGGGTTTCATTTGGAACTGGTGTGTTCAGGCCACTTGAGGCTCATATATAGAGTGGACAAAGTACCTCTCAAGTGCAAGGAATACATTACTAATCAAATTCATTTATTGGCCAGACTGTCCCTGATGTTTAGGGAGAATTGTCAAAAATAGACAATATATAACCAGACCATATCAAGGGCTGTTGTCTCATCAGATAAACTTTACATAAAAACAAAAACAAATAAAGGGGAAATAAAAAAAAGAAAATGTTGTGCATTAGAAACCCTTGCATCTTCAATTAGCCCCCCACAAAAAAAATCCAGAAAAGAAAAGGAAGAAAAGCAATAGATGGAAACATAGAGAAGACACGTCTCTCACAAAAGGACATGACCTGCCCTAAAGGAATGGCTTACAACTCAATGCATCATTGAGTCCTGGATACTTTATGGCAGACAAACACATCACTCCCCCTCATTTAGGGGAATGTACTCCAGAGCAAAAAACATCATCTTAGCGGCATCAAAATGGTGATATATTCCCATGTGACAGCTAATTAGCTAATTGGGCTCTCAAATCTTTTTGCATTGACCAATTTAACATGGTCCCGAATTCTGTGAAAGAAAGACCTCTTGGTTTTGCCAACATAGAACATACCACATTGACATTCCATATAGTATACAATGCCTATCGATTGACAATCAACAAAAAAAAGTTGGCTTATATATCTTACCCGTGGGCAACAAAATCTCCTGTGCCTCCCAGATAAACCTGCAAAAATTGTACCTGCCACATTTACCAGTGCCACCTATCCTGGGAGGTTCTCTCGCCCTGGAGTACATATGATGACTGTGGACTAACTTGTCCCTCAGAGATTCAGATTTTCTGAAAGTAATCTCTGAGTAATCTTTTATATGTTTTGCTACTTTCTCATCGGCCCTTAATAGGTACCAAAATGTGTCCATTATTTTACGGACTTGACTATGCTGTCCGGAGTAGCGTATGATCAATCTTACAGTGTCTTCCTTTGTTTTTAACTTAGATTCATGTAACAAGGAATTCCTATTCTGCCCATTGGCCCGCTCATATGCTCTCTTCAGTAGGTTCCTGCCATATCCTCTCTTTTTGAGATGACATTGTAATTCCTTGGACTCCCTTATAAAGTCTTCCTGCTTGGAGCAGTTATGCTTCAAGCGCAAATATTGACTGTATGGTATACTTGCTATTAGGGGGGCTGGGTGCGAGCTTCTACCACTAAGAATGGTGTTACCTGACAATGGTTTTCTGTAGAGGGTGGAGCACAAGCTTCCATCTTCATTTTTATAGATCTCAATATCTAGAAAACTCACAGTTTTTTGATGGAGAACCGAAGTAAACTTGAGGTTGTAATCATTGCTTTTCAAGGCTTCCAAAAAGCCTTCCAAATTTCTTTGGGTCCCCAGCCAGATAAAAAACACATTGTCAATAAATCTCTTCCAGATAGGTATGTGGCCCAAATAGTCCTGCAAATCCTCCCTCGAGAACAGATCCCGCTCCCACCCCCCAGGTACAGGTTGGCATACGATGGGACACACCGAGTATCCATCGCAACCCCCTACATCTGGAGGTAGTGGGAGCATTTGAACAAAAACACATTGTTTACCAGAATAAAGCGTAATAGAGCCAGAATAAATTGATTGTATAAACCAGCAGTTATGCCACTCTCTGACAAGAAGGTCTCCACAACTCGTACCCCCCAGTCATGGGGATAGAGTTGTAGAGAGCCTCTACATCAAGAGCAACCAATCAGGCTCCCTCTAGTATGTCAATGCCATCCAGGGCTCGGATAAGATCGCTTGTGTCCTGAATATGAGAGGTGAGTGCCTTCACGTGGGGTCTCAAATAGTCATCAACTAATTGACTGGAGGATTCGGTTAAGCACCCATTCCCCGACACTATGGGCCTCCCCTGGGGTTCTATCAAACTCTTGTGAATCTTGGGTAGCACATACAAAGTTGGAGTTTTTGGGCTTCTAACATCAAGAAATCCAAGTGTTTTTTTATCGATAGTCCCCTTTAAAAAGGCTTCATTTTATGAGGCCTCTAAATTTGTTGGTCGTTCTTTCCAAGTATATTTCAGAGACCCTTCTGTACCATTCTTGTTTGTCCAGTATGTTCAGAATCATTCGCTCATGGGCCACCTCCATCACCACAATATTCCCACCTTTGTCCGAGGGTTTTATCACTAGATTTGAATTTCTTTTTAATTCATTCAGAGCCTAGCTATGTGCTGGGCTGAGATTAGAAATTACTGGATTTGTCCACTTGATTGAATCTCTTGAACCACTTGCTGGGTAAAAGCCCAAATATTGGGATTGGCTTGTAAAAGGGGAAATGCACGGGACAGTCTGGCCAATAAACATCGGGGCCAGCCTGGCCAATAAATGAATTTGAATAGTAATGTATTCCTCGCACTTGAGCGGTACTATGTCCACGCTATATATTATAATTACTCCAACTGAACTGATTCTCTGATTGAGTACTAGGTTGTCCGTCTTGTTTGATCTCTAGAATTATTATCCTGGGTGATTGGTGACTTTGCACGTGCAATATAGCGTGGTGTAATAAACATAACTTACTAGCTATAACCTATAAGATTATGCTCTGTTGTTGACAGTGTCCATTGTGTGTATTACAAAGACCTTTTTGTTGCCCACTATGTATTGCTGCCTTTATTTCTATCTGTAGCCACCAAGTAACCGCAGATGGACTCCTCAAGATGGCACTGCGCAATGTCCTGACTGCGGCCTGCGGACATTGGGGGGCCCAGTCTAAGTGCCTAAACAATGGTGGTCACTTTTGGAATAGAGAGCATCTATCCCTGTGTCCATCGAGGTCTGTTCAGCATGCCTCTCCCCATAACCGTTGAGTATGGGCAGAAAGATTTTCCAAGATAGCCTCGCGCATGCACGATAGGGCGTCTCAAGTGGCCTGAACACACCAAATGAAACCCATGACTGCTTTAGGATAGTATATAAGAGCATTCCAAATACATAGATGTGTAATCTCTTATAATCCTCCTGGCTTTTTTCTCAGAGGTCAATCCCTTGTGATAAATTGAAACAAACTTTTCAATCTTCACTTATAAAGAGGTGTCGTACTGACACTGAGCCAAGGAACAGTGGTAAACTGAAAGAGGGAAGTGCTCAGGTAAAAACTATTGGATAGCTGATTACAATCATAGCAAAATATTTATTTGTTTAATTAGTAGAAATTTGATTTTTTAATTAATTATATTATAGATGGCATAATTACCCTGAAAATTTGTTGGCATCAGAGGAAGTATACATACGGAAAAGGATTGAAATATTGATCGATCGATTTGTTAAAACTCCTTGAAACATACGGTCGGCACAAATTAACTCAGATAGAAACCGAATGGAAGTTAGGTGATATAGATAATGATCTATTTATATGTGTAACTTTACAGGTGCTACTATAGGGCAATGCCCCTTTTTCCTCTTTTTTGGCACAGACATTCCCCACAAAACCTCTTGATGGGTCTAGGGGATCATTTGGAACCAAGATCATTGTGAAAGGGTGAGAGTGTATCCATCAGATAATCCAAATGTGATGTAAATGTGATGTTCATAATGTAAATGTATCATTAGGTACCAGTATTGGGTTCCTGCATGGATATATTATTAATTATTAAAGATACCAAAACGGATTTTATTTTTTTCTGTTTTAGTGGTAAATATTAAATAACAAGGTTCTACAAAAGCCAGAAGAAGCCACGTTTGAAACATGTAGAGGCAATCACACTTTTGTACCTTGACCATTGGGTTGATATGGCCTGAATTTTACAAATTGTTTTATAATAGCTATGTAATAACATTTTCTATATTTTTTGCAAATATTGCTTTTGATTGATTATCCTGCACCTTAAAACTCTAATTGTGTGCTTTTTGGGTATGTTGTTTTGTCATATTTAAAGGAGGTGGTGCATTTATTAGAGTCTCCCAGCTCCAATACCAAAAAAACTTAATAAAAAGATAAACTTCAGAAAAGGTATGTATAATGATTTTTGCTTTACAAGGTTAGGCTGTGAGTAGATTTAGAGATAGTTAGTTTTAGGCTGAACTTTCACTCTAATGCCCCGTACACACGGTCGGATTTTCCGACGGAAAATGTGTGATAGGACCTTGTTGTCGGAAATTCCGACCGTGTGTAGGCTCCATCACACATTTTCCATCGGATTTTCCGACCCACAAAGTTTGAGAGCAGGATATAAAATTTTCCGACAACAAAATCCATTGTCGGAAATTCCGATCGTGTGTACACAAATCCGACGGACAAAGTGCCACGCATGCTCAGAATAAATAAAGGGATGAAAGCTATTGGCCACTGCCCCATTTATAGTCCCGACGTACATGTTTTACGTCACCGCATTTAGAACGATCGGATTTTCTGACAACTTTGTGTGACCGTGTGTATACAAGACAAGTTTGAGCCAACATCCGTCGGAAAAAATCCTAGGATTTTGTTGTCGGAATGTCCGAACAAAGTCCGACCGTGTGTATGGGGCATAAGGCAAGCCTTAAAAGTTCTCACAAAAAAGCCAAATCTTCTGTTAGTGGAGAAAGTTTCTTAACCACTTGCTTACAGGGCACTTAAACCCCCCTCCTATCCAGACCAATTTTCAGCTTTCAGCGCTGACGCACTTTGAATGACAATTGCGCGGTCATACAACACTGTACCCAAATGGAATTTTTATCATTTTTTCACCACAAATAGAGCTTTCTTTTGGTGGTATTTGATCACCTCTGCGGTTTTTACTTTTTATTAAAAAAATGTAAAAAACTGAATTTTAAAAAAAAAAAAAGTTTATTTTTTTATATTTTGTTATAAAAAAATTTAAACGGGTAATTTTTCTCCTTCATTGATGTATGCTGATGAGGCGGCAGTGATGGGCACTGATAGGCGGCAGTGATGGGCACTGATGGGTGGCAGTGATGGGCACTGATGGGTGGCAGTGATGGGCAGCACTGGCAGGTGGCACTGATTGGCACTACAGGTGGGCATTGATAGGTGGTACTTGTGGGCATTGATAGGTGGCACTTGTGGGCACTGTTAGGTGGCACTGTGGGCAATGTTAGGTGGCACTGTGGGCACTATTAGGTGGCACTGTGGGCACTATTAGGTGGCACTTTTATTGGGCACTGATGAGGCAGATGTGCCTCTTCCACTTGGGGACCGATGTCCCTCACATCCGATCCGGTGATCGGCTTTTTTTTCTACTCGCGCTGTCAGCGTGAGTAAAAAAAAAAAAACGATTACCGATCTTTTGTTTACATCATGTGATCAGCTGTCATTGGCTGACAGCTGATCACATGGTAAGGGGCCGGGACCGGCCCCTTACACAGATCGGTGATCAGCCGAGTCTCAGTGACTCGATGATCACAACGCGCCCGGCGCGCGCCCTGCAGGGCGCGCGCAGGGAGCGTGCACAGGGGAGGCCGTCATATGACGGCCTCCCGGGAATGTAGGTCCGCGCTGTAGCCGTCATTCGGCTATAGCGCGGATGCCAAGTAGTTAAAGGTAGAGTTTCATCACAGCAAAATTGCATTGTGTGCAATGACTAATGTCATTTATAAACCCAATAAAATTTAAACCCCCCACAAAGCAGTACTACAATCATTGGTGCTCTGTGGCATTTTAAAAACCTCAGTCCCTCATCATAAGTGGTCAGTGGTATTTTATCCCCACCCCACCCCCCCTCCAAAAAAATAAAAAATACAATACTGCAATCATTGGTGGTCATTGGAACTTTAACCCCCCCCCCCCCAAATAAATACATAAAACCATCCCAGGGCTGCTCTGATTGGCTTTGTGTTTGTCTGCCTGTGATTTCTGTTGTCTAATGACGGGATAGTGGACATTGTGAATGCAGTACAAACATTTTTTTCTTAAGGTCTGCTCAGAAAAACAGCTCCTAGGTGGGAGGTGGTTAAAGGACAACTTCACTAAAATAATAAAGTTATCATTACAATTTGTCGCATGGTTTCTTCAACAAAAGGCAATTGAAAAATGTATTAATTTCCCTTGCACAAACACAGGTGCAAAGATTTGTGACAGCATGGCGGGAAGTATAGTCAATGCTGATACATACTGTATTTGCATACAGCCGAACTTTAGGGGTTCATATTTACAATGACCTAAGCATGATTTCAAATGGATCTCCTTAATGTACATTTTTAATATATTCGTCCTGATATTATTTCATCTAACCAAGAGCTTTGTTTTTTGTTTATTACCTTAAAAAATATTTGATTCAAACTTAAGATTTTTTTTTATTCCATTTATTATTTTATACTTAGATTAACTTTTGATATTTATCACATCTCAAAAATAGTTATCACTGTTTCACTTTTACCCCCTTCCTGCCCAGACCAATTTTCAGCTTTCAGCGCTGTTGCACTTTGAATGACAATTGCATGGTCATGTAACACTGTACCCAAACAATATATCATGTATCATTTTGTTCCCACAGATAGAGCTTTCCTTTGGTGGTATTTGATCACCTCTGGGGTTTTTATTTTTTGCTAAACAAATAAAAAAAGACTGACTATTTTGAAAAAAAAAAAAGTTTTTCTTTGTTTCTGTTTTAAAATTTTGTTAATAAGTATGTTTTCTCCTTCACTGATGGGCACTGATGAGGCTTCACTAACGGCACTGATAAGGTGGCACTGATGGGCACTGATGAGGTGGCACCAATGAGGCGGCACTGATGAGGTGGCACTGATAAGGTGGCACTGATGGGCACTGATGAGGTGGCACCAATGAGGTGGCACTGATGAGATGGCACTGATGAGCACTGATGATGGGCCACTAATATGCAACACTGATGGGCACTGATATGCAGCACTGATGGGCACTCATAGGCGGTACAGATGGGCACTGATAGGCAACACTGATGGGCACTAATAGGTGGCACTGATGGGCATGGCTGGGCACTGATAGGTGGCACTGATGGACACTGATGGGGGCACTGATGGACACTGATAGATGGCACTGATGGGCATCACTGCTATGGAGGCTCTGGCAGGCATTGATGGGCACTGATTGGCACCATATGTGGGCACACATTGGCATTAAATGTGGGCACACATTGGCATCCCTGGTGGCCACGGGTGGCATACATGGTGGTCATCAGTGGTGGCCATCCTTGTTGGTCCTGGTGGCATCCCTGATGGTCCTGGGTGGGCATCCTTGGGGGGGCTGCTCTGATAATCAGCGCAGACCCGCCCAGTCAGGAGAGCAGCCGGACAGCTCTCCTCTAGTCATGTATGTCAGACGCAAGTGAGGAAAAGCCAATACACAGTTTTTCCTGTTTACACCGTGATCAGCTGTGATTGGAAACAGGTGATCACATGGTAAAGAGCCTCCGTCAGAGGCTCTCTACCCAGATCGTAGACTGACACGCCGCATCAACGCCACCCCCCCCCCTCTTGTTATCCTGATTACATAAAATGATGTCACAGAACCACTTTCCCTACTTCATATTCCTATATGACGGGTGGGAAGTGGTTAATCACCACTGTTTGTTTTGTTTGTTTTTTGCTATATAAACGAATAAAACCCAAACATTTTGAAAAAAAACTAAACTTTTTCATAGTTTGTTAAGAAATTTTGCAAACAGGTATTTTTTCTCCTTTCACTGATGTGCGCTGATGAGGCTGCACTCATGGGCACTGATAGGCTGCACTGATGGGCACTGAAAATGCTGAACTGGTGGGCACTGATGAGGCTGCACTGATAGGCGGCACTGATGGGCACTAATAGGTGGCACTGATAGGTGGCACTGATGGGCACTGCTGTCAGCATGAGGAAAGGAGTGCCGTTAACCAGCTTCTGTTTACATCCGAGATCAGCTGTGATTGTACACAGCTGATCACGTGGTAAAGGGCCGCTAATGGGCTCTTTACCTCAATCTGTGATCAGCAGTCTCCTATCACAGAGCATGCTGCCTGTGCCCCACAGTGGACGCACGGCGAGTGTGATCACAGGGCGCCATCATATGATGGCATCCCAGAACTCGCAGGCTGCGCTGAAGCCACCATTCGACTATAGTGCAGTCGGCAAGTGGTTAATAAAAAATAAAATATTTTTTATTTTATTTTTTATTTACTTTAAATTATTTTTTTCTTGGCAATATACAGTATGTAGAAATGTACTTCCCAGACTCAGTCTAAGGGAATATTTGTTTTTCTACAAGCTTGTTGAGTTAGTTAAAAAAAAAATATGTTTGAAATAAATGCAAAGATAATAAAAGTTTTGGATATAAAATTGAAGCATTTTGAAGCAAGTAAAATAGAGGTTGTGTATTTTACAGTTACTTATGCAAAACTGGTAATGGATTTCAGCCAGCTGTTCACATAGGGTTTGAATTACTAGAAATTTTCATGACGAAAAAATTTGTTTTGTTTCGTTTAGATTCGTTAATCTAGCTATTTTGTTTAGTTAAATGTGGTAGATTCGTTCAATTCGTATTCAGGATTCATATTCAGAATTTGTCTTTTTTTACTTTTCTTCGAATTTACAGATTTTTCCGATTCAAAATGTTCGAATCAATAAATTTTGAATCGGCCGAAAGGAAAACCTAATTTTTTTATTTTTATTTTCGATTTGAATGTGGCAAAGTGAACAAACAAAAGAAAAATCTTCATCAAATGATTACAATGACTCTTTAACCACTTACAGACTGGAAGATTGGGCTGCTTAATGACCAGGCCATTTTTTGCGATATGGCGCTGCGTTGCTTTAACTGACAATTGCGCAGTCGTACAACACTGTACCCAAACAAAAATTATGTCCTTTTTTTCCCACAAATAAAGCTTTCTTTTGGTGGTATTTGATCACCTCTGCGTTTTTTATTTTTTGCGCTATAAACAAAAAAAGAGCGACAATTTTGAAAAAAAGACAATATTTTTTACTTTTTGCTATAATAAATATCCCCAAAATGTTTTTAAAAACACATTTCTTCCTCAGTTTAGTCCAATATATATTCTTCTACATATTTTTGGTAAAAAAAAATTGCAATAGGCGTATATTGATTGGTTTGTGCAAAAGTTATAGCGTCTACAAACTATGGGAAAGATTTATGGCATTTTTATGGCATTTTTTTAATTATTATTTTTTTTACTAGTAATGGTGGTATAGCAAACGACATATGTATACTGTAGTCTGTGCATACATATTCACAAGCATTGTGTTTACATGTAAACATGGTAAGGATACAATTTAGTTTTGTGTGTGGAATCAATGTGCCAGCATATAAGGTTTAGTCAGTCAGGCTGAATGACCTAGAACTTGATTCATGACATTTAGGTTAAAACCTCTGTATTTCCTGACCTAAAAATACTTATACAACTGCCACACAAGAGTGTACAGTTCCAAATAATGATGGTGTTCATAAATAATCATTTTTCTCAAGAGGTTGTGTTCCTGTCATAAATATGTTAGGAATGTATTTATGTAATAAAGTATTTAGCATGTTGCAGTTCAACAAGGATATTTATAAGTCTGCCATCAACACTTTTTAAAAATACAAGTACAGTCAATGTTACAATGTTAACCTGTTATTCACTTAATTTTAAATGTATAATTGTTTCTTTTTACTTTTACATTTTGTTTGGCTTAAATACAGCAGAACCCCATTCGGATTCATCTGACTTTAAAAAAAGGCTTTTTAGATTTCAGTTTTGGCTGTGACACCTGATTTTTTTTTATTCAGCAGAAATAGGCCTGAATTGAAAGGTGTAATTAAAAGTCACAACAGATCTAAAAGTTATAGGAAAGCTTACTTTTAAAAAAAGATAAAGCCTTCAAAAATGGGTCAGTTGTGAAACAATTAACCATTGATGATTGTTAGGCCCCTTTCAAACATGCTTTCTGATCAGGTCCGCCTGTCGGGTTTTTCAGGTGGACCTAAACGGATGCTCCATTCACCCCTATGGGGCAGCAGATGTCATTGGTGACATTTCTGCTGACATCCGCTGAAATCCGATCCTATCCTGTCCGTGAAATCCAGACGTATGGTGACCCTATTTTCCATCCGTCTGAAGGATCAGATCGGATGGGATCAGATGAAAACGGACATCCGATCTCCCCAAAGAGGACAGCGGGGCTCTGACAGGACCATCTCAGCACAGTGAGGTGAGATGGACCTGTCATCCGCCTGCTCAGCTGATCAATCCCCCACTGAGCAAGCAGAGTCCGCCAAGTGGACAAGCCCGTGTGAAAGGGCCCTTAATGTGATACTGGCAGTTCTTAGTGACTAGGAATACAAAAAATGTGCATGCAGATTACCACCATGGGGAAATGAGCATGTTAATCTACAGTCTATCTGTGGGCATGGGTTAAGTCAATTACAGATTTGAAAATAAAGTCTGACAAAGCAAAAAAAGAATGATTGAAACTCAAGCTAAAAATATTTTTTTCTTTCCTTTTTTTTTTAACCAGATCTCCTATTCTTTTAAGTCCAGGCCTGTTAATGCTATAAATTGATGTATTATAAAATAGCGAGCAGTCCAAAAGACCTCTCTCTTTGTTCACCTACTGGAGAAAAAATTAGAAGGTAAAATAAAATAAATGTATTAACCAACTTCGAAAATTGTCAGGCTGTAATGAAAAGCCAGCTACCAGATTTTCAAAAATTGGAACTCATGCCAGTTCAATTTAAGTAGGGAACATTTTTTCAAAAAAAGAAAAACAAAACAGGAGGAAAAATCTGTAGCTAACATAAAAAACATATTTTGTTGAAAATTGACAAAATTAGCTTTTTGAAAATGACAGTATTATACACATTGAGAAGGCAAGCTTTTACAGCCATATAATAGCAAAGCCCATTCATGAAATCAACCATAATGCAGATATACTCTTATTTCTGAAAACATATTATTGTGGCTTGGCCTTCTGACAATTTTTCTTCTAGTGATGAAAAATAATATATCAAATTGTGTTATAAGTTTATAAGCTGAATTTAAAATAAATTGTTTTGTTCCCTGATCATAAAAGATAAACTAGAAAAATTAAAACGTCAAAAGTTTGCTTTTTTAAATGAGCCCACATTTAAAATGGCAAAATGACAGTCTGTTGCTCCCCACCCCCCAACACCTAGTAAGCTATTCTCACTTATCTATTATTATTATTATACAGGTCTTATATAGCGCCAACAGTTTGCGCAGCGCTTTACAACATGAGGGCAGACATTACAATTTGGTACAAGAGGAATCAGAGGGCCCTGCTCATTAGAGCTTACAATCTAAAAAAGGAAGGGTCAATTGATACAAAAGGTAATATCTGTGGGGGGATGAGCTGATGGAGGAAGTAAAACAGTGTTAGTTAGAAGCAGGATAGGCTTCTTGAAGAGAAGAGTTTTCAGGGATCGCCTAAAGATGGATAGATTAGGGGACAGTCAGACAGATTGGGGTATTGAGTTCCAAAGGATTGGAGAAGCTCTGGAGAAATCCTGGAGGCAAGCATGGGAGGAGGTGACGAGGGAGCTAGAGAGCAGGAGGTCTTGGGAGGACCGAAGAGAGCGGCTTAGTTGGTATTTTGGGTCTAGGTTAGTGATGTAGATGGGGCAGACTTATGGATGGCTTTGTAAATTATTGTTAGTACTTTGAATTTTATTCGTTGGTTGAGTGGAAGCCAGTGGAGGGATTGGCAGAGAGGGGTGGAGGACACTGAATGGTTGGTAAGGTGGATGGGTCTTGCAGCGGCATTCATTATGGACTGAAGTGGGGATAGTCTATGTAAAGGTAATCCAATGAGGAGGGAGTTGCAGTAGTCGAGGCGAGGGATGACCAGGGAGTGAATTAGAAGCTTGGTGGTGTCATTAGTGAAAAAGGGGCGTATTCTGTAAATGTTGCGGAGGCTAAGGCGGCATGATTTGGACAGGGATTGTATGTGGGCTTGAAAGGACAGTTCAGAGTCTAAGGATACCCCTAGCACCCTGGCATGTGGGGACAGACTGATAGATGTGCCATTGATCTTGACAGAGAAGTCGGGGGAGGGGGCACGTGGGGAGGAAATATTAAAAGCTCAGTTTTAGAGGAAGTAGATTGACATCCAGGCTGATATGTCTGTTAGTAGATCAGTGATGCGTGAGGAGGTTGATGGGGTGAGCTGAGGGGCAGAGAGATAGATTTGGGTGTCATCAGCATATAAATGGTAGTGAAAGCCATGGGAGGTTATCATCTGACCCAGAGAGGATGTGTAGATCGAGAATAGTAGAGGTCCAAGGACAGAACCTTGGGGGACCCCAACGGTAAGAGGAGTTGGAGAAGAGGAAGTGGAGTTGTAAGTGACAATGAAGGTGCGATGAGATAGGTAAGATTCGAACCAACGGAGAGTGCAGCCATGGAGACTAGGGATGAGCCGAATACCTCCGGTTTGCAGCAGAACTTGCGAACAGGCAAAAAATTTGTTCAAACACGCAAACACCATTAAAATCTATGGGACACAAACATGAATGATCAAAAGTGCTAATTTTAACGGCTTATATGCAAGTTATTGTCATAAAAAGTGTTTGGGGACCTGGGTCCTACCCCAGGGGACATGTATCAATGCAAAAAGAAGTTTTAAAAATGTCAGTTTTTTCTGGAGCAATGATTTTAATAATGCTTAAAGTGAAACAATAAAAGTGTAATATTCCTTTAAATTTCGTACCTGGGGGATGTCTATAATATGCCTGTAAAGGGGCGCATGTTTCCCGTGTTTAGAACAGTCTAAAAGCAAAATGACATTTCAAAGGAAAAAAGTCATTTAAAACTACTCGCGGCTATTAATGAATTTTTCGGTCCAACAGTACACATAAAAGTTCATTGATAAAAATGGCATGGGATTTCCCCACAGGGGAACCCCGAATTTCCGATCGCCAAGAATGCGGTCACGTACACCACGTAGGACGAGACTATAAAAGGGCAGTTCAGAACCAAGCGCGGCACCCTTTGGGCTCCTTTTGCTAATCTCATGTTAGTAAAAGTTTGGTGAGAGACGATTCGTGCTTTTTCAGACTCGTGGTTTTCAGATAGTTTTCTGCTGTTCAGTTTGTGCTTGTGGGTTTGTATCTGGTCTTCAGTGCATGCAGCGAGTTACCCTTGACTCTGTCATTGTGTTCTTGTTCGTTCGTTACTGTTTTTCAGGTCGCTCTTCACAGGCCTTGCGGTTCTTCAGTGCGTTCTGTTACTTCGTTCTGAGCAGCCGACCGGTTTCTAGCCATGTTGCGTATACGTACTCCTCGTAGAGTTCGTGCTGTGCGGGGGGCTTGGTGTTGGGGTCCTTACCTTGACACAAGCCCAATCCATGAACAGGGTGGGGAGGAGTTCATGGACCAAGAATTGGTTGCGCCAGCGTGACCAGTTCTGTCACATGCCTTTGCTCCGTGAGAATAATCCTGATGATTTCAGGAACTTTCTCCAGATGACGGACCCCGTTTTTCACCATTTGTTGGCTTTGCTGACCCCTTATATTAGCAGGCAGGATACCTGCATGAGGCAAGCCATCACTCCGGAGCAGAGGTTAGTCGCCACCCTGCGGTACTTGGCGACGGGGAGAAGCCTGCAGGACCTCAAGTTCTCGACAGGCATCTCCCCCCAGGCTCTGGGGATCATTATCCCAGAGACCTGTTCTGCCATCATCCAGGTCCTGCAGAAGGAGTATATTAAGGTAAGATTGTTATCCTTTAACGTCACATTTTATTGTATTTAATGTTTACTAATGTATTGTATTTCTTTCCTTATTCCCTAATAGGGATGAGCTTCGTGTTCGAGTCGAACCCATGTTCGACTCGAACATCGGCTGTTCGACCGTCCGTCGAATTGCGAACGATATGGGCCGTTCGCGCCAAATTCGTGTGGCGCGTCACGGCCCATAATTCACTGCGGCATCGCAGTGCATTGCTGGCTGATGATTGGCCAAGCATGCACTATGACCCGCATGCTTGGCCAATCACAGCGCCGTCAGTAGAGAGAGCTGTAATTGGCCAAAGCCAGGGTGGCTTTGGCCAATTATGGCTCAGGGGATTTAGTACACACCCCACACTATATAAGGCCGCCTGCACGGCGGCCCTGTGTAGTGTGTGTTCCGGTGTGCTGAGAGATAGAGAGAGAGAGAGACAGTGTCATTTGATTTGAGTTAGATAGATTAGGCAGAACAGTCAGTCAGTTAGCTGCACTTACAGTGTATTGTGTATATATATGCATCCCAGGTGTTGCATATATATATATACACTGTATTCAGTTTAGCTAGATCCGTTCCTGTTATCTTCTATCTAGACTATTTAGTGCAGTGTGTCCTGCTCACAGTGTTCAGCTAGATCCGTTCCTGCTATTTACATTCAGTGCAGTGCGTCCTGCTCACAGTGTTCAGCTAGATCCGTTCCTGCTATTTACATTCAGTGCAGTGCGTCCTGCTCACAGTGTTCAGCTAGATCCGTTCCTGCTATTTACATTCAGTGCAGTGCGTCCTGCTCACAGTGTTCAGCTAGATCCGTTCCTGCTATTTACATTCAGTGCAGTGCGTCCTGCTCACAGTGTTCAGCTAGATCCGTTCCTGCTATTTACATTCAGTGCAGTGCGTCCTGCTCACAGTGTTCAGCTAGATCCGTTCCTGCTATTGACATTCAGTGCAGTGCGTCCTGCTCACAGTGTTCAGCTAGATCCGTTCCTGCTATTTACATTCAGTGCAGTGCGTCCTGCTCACAGTGTTCAGCTAGATCCGTTCCTGCTATTTACATTCAGTGCAGTGCGTCCTGCTCACAGTGTTCAGCTAGATCCGTTCCTGCTATTTACATTCAGTGCAGTGCGTCCTGCTCACAGTGTTCAGCTAGATCCGTTCCTGCTATTTACATTCAGTGCAGTGCATCCTGCTCACAGTGTTCAGCTAGATCCGTTCCTGCTATTTACATTCAGTGCAGTGCGTCCTGCTCACAGTGTTCAGCTAGATCCGTTCCTGCTATTTACATTCAGTGCAGTGCGTCCTGCTCACAGTGTTCAGCTAGATCCGTTCCTGCTATTTACATTCAGTGCAGTGCGTCCTGCTCACAGTGTTCAGCTAGATCCGTTCCTGCTATTTACATTCAGTGCAGTGCGTCCTGCTCACAGTGTTCAGCTAGATCCGTTCCTGCTATTTACATTCAGTGCAGTGCGTCCTGCTCACAGTGTTCAGCTAGATCCGTTCCTGCTATTTACATTCAGTGCAGTGCGTCCTGCTCACAGTGTTCAGCTAGATCCGTTCCTGCTATTTACATTCAGTGCAGTGCGTCCTGCTCACAGTGTTCAGCTAGATCCGTTCCTGCTATTTACATTCAGTGCAGTGCGTCCTGCTCACAGTGTTCAGCTAGATCCGTTCCTGCTATTTACATTCAGTGCAGTGCGTCCTGCTCACAGTGTTCAGCTAGATCCGTTCCTGCTATTTACATTCAGTGCAGTGCGTCCTGCTCACAGTGTTCAGCTAGATCCGTTCCTGCTATTTACATTCAGTGCAGTGCGTCCTGCTCACAGTGTTCAGCTAGATCCGTTCCTGCTATTTACATTCAGTGCAGTGCGTCCTGCTCACAGTGTTCAGCTAGATCCGTTCCTGCTATTTACATTCAGTGCAGTGCGTCCTGCTCACAGTGTTCAGCTAGATCCGTTCCTGCTATTTACATTCAGTGCAGTGCGTCCTGCTCACAGTGTTCAGCTAGATCCGTTCCTGTTATCTTCCTACTGACAGGCAGGCTTGTCTGGTTACAGTATATAAAGCTACCTGAAGAAAATTACAGGTGTTCTTTTTGATCCTATTAGTACCACGGTCAGGCAGCTAGACTATTTACATTTAGTACAGTGTGTCCTGCTCACAGTGTTCAGCTAGATCCGTTCCTGTTATCTTCCTACTGACAGGCAGGCTTGTCTGGTTACAGTATATAAAGCTACCTGAAGAAAATTACAGGTGTTCTATCCCAGCTTAGTGCAGCTACAGGCCATTAGTATGTCTGGAAGGCCAAGAAGGAGAGGCAGACAGTCACAAGCCAATAAGAGAGGGCAAGCAGGCTCTGTGTCTAGTGCTGGTCGTGGAGACGGTGCATCCTCATCAGCACGTGGCCATGGGACACGCTTGGCCTTTTTTTCGGCAGCTGGCCGTGTTGAGCCGCAACATGCGGAAGACTTGGTCGAGTGGATGACCAAGCCGTCCTCATCCTCCTCATCCTCTCTCACCCATGCCCAGGGTGCTTTGTCTGGCAAAGCAGCGGCCTCTTCCCTCAGCTCAATGTCATCAGTGACTCCTTCCCTAGCTCCACCATGTCCTCATGAGGATTCCCTCGAACTGTTTGACCACAGTGTTGGGTACATGCTCCAGGAGGATGCCCAGCGTTTGGAAGGCTCTGATGATGATACTGAGCTCGATGAAGGCAGTAACATGAGCACGGACAGAGGGGGTGCCCAAGAAGGACAGCAATCTGGCAGTCATGCTCCCCCTGCTGCAGCATACTGCCAGGTTTGCTCCAGTGATGAGGAGGGAGGGGATGATGAGGTCACTGACTCAACGTGGGTGCCTGATAGGAGAGAGGAGGAGGAGGAGGAGGAGGAGGCGGCACATCACCAACGAGGCAGGATGCCCTCCAGGGGCCAGCCTAAGGGCAGCACATTGACTGCATCACACCCCAAAGCTCCACATGTGCAGGGCGCTGCAGTCTCTGCGCGTTATTCAAAAAGTTCTTTGGTGTGGGCCTTTTTTGAGACGAGTGCATCAGATCGCACCGCTGCTATTTGCAACATATGTCTCAAGCGTATCTCGCGTGGCCAAAACATCTCCCGCTTGGGTACCACATGCTTGACCAGACATATGTTGACCTGCCATGCAGTTCGTTGGCAAGCGTATCTGAAAGACCCACACCAAAGAACAAAGAGGATCTCTCCTTGCTCCTCATCAGCTGAGATTTCCAACCCCACTAGACCTTCAGTCCTCTCTGAGACCTGCAGTGAGAGGAATGAAGGTGTAGAATTAGGTGTGTCACAGCCAAGTACTTGTGGGCAATCTGCTTTTGGTACACCGACGTCAGATTGTACCAGGCAAATTTCCCTGCCCCAGCTGCTGCACCGCCGAAAGAAGTTTGCTCCCAGCCATCCACATGCCCAGCGGTTGAATGCTAGCTTGGCAAAATTGCTAGCACTTCAACTGCTGCCTTTTCAGTTGGTAGACTCTGCCCCCTTCCGTGAGTTTGTGGAATGTGCGGTTCCTCAGTGGCAGGTACCCAAACGCCACTTTTTCTCACGGAAGGCGATTCCGGCTCTCTACCGGCATGTGGAAGGCAATGTCCATGCCTCGCTGGACAGGGCGGTCAGCGGTAAGGTGCATATTACCGCTGACTCATGGTCCAGCAGGCATGGACAGGGACGTTACTTAAGTTTCACGGCGCATTGGGTGACTCTGCTGGCAGCTGGGAAGGATGCAGGACAAGGTGCAGTAGTGTTGGAGGTTGTTCCGCCACCACGCCTCCAAAATGCTGATTGTGACACACCTCTCTCCTCCACCCCCTCCTCTTCTTCTTCCTCCATGGCCTCTTCCTCGGAACCAGCGGTGCTCCGTAGGCGTTCAAGGGGCTACGCAAGTACGCAGGCCAAAAGATGCCATGCGGTGCTTGAGCTGGTGTGCTTGGGGGACAGGAGCCACACTGGGGCAGAGGTTCTGTCAGCTCTGCAGGGGCAGGTTCAGAGGTGGTTGACGCCACGCCAACTTAAGGCAGGAATGGTGGTTTGCGACAATGGCACCAACCTCCTCTCTGCCCTCCGACAGGGACAACTGACCCATGTGCCCTGTTTGGCTCACGTCCTTAACTTGGTGGTGCAGCGGTTCTTGGGCAGGTACCCGGGCTTACAGGATGTCCTGAGGCAGGCCAGGAAAGTCTGTGTGCATTTCCGCCGGTCATATAATGCCAGTGCTCGGCTGACGGACCTCCAAAAGGAGTTTAACCTGCCCAAGAACCGCCTAATCTGTGACATGCCCACCAGGTGGAACTCGATGTTGGCCATGCTGCAGCGGCTGCACACGCAGCAGAGGGCCATCAATGAGTACCTGTGCGACTATGGCACCAGGACAGGGTCAGGGGACCTTGGTTTTTTTTCCCCACGCCAGTGGGCCATGATCAGGGATGCATGCACTGTCCTGTCACCATTCGAGGAGGCCACGAGGATGGTGAGCACTGACAGTGCATGCATCAGTGACACTGTCCCCCTTGTCCACCTGTTGGAGCACACGCTGCGTGGAATAATGGACAGGGCACTTGAGGCAGAACAGAGGCAGGAAGAGGAGGACTTCCTTAGCTCTCAAGGCCCCCTTTATCCAGACAGTGTTCCTGCGTGCCCGCCGATCACACAGGAAGAGGACGAGGAGGAGGAGGAGGAGGAGGAGGAAGATTGTGTCAGTATGGAGGTGGAGCCTGGCACTCAGCATCAGCAGTCTTTAAGGGATCAGTCCCAAGGAACACATGGACTTGTACGTGGCTGGGAGGAGGTGGCTGCGGACGTTGTTGTCCTTAGTGACCCAGAGGACTCCGGACCGAATGCCTCAGCAAACCTACGCTGCATGGCCTCCCTGATCCTGCAAAGCCTGCGTAAGGATCCTCGTATTCGTGGTATCAAGGAGAAGGACCAATACTGGCTGGCAACCCTCCTTGATCCACGTTACAAGGGTAAGGTTGCGGACCTTATCTTGCCATCGCAGAGGGAGCAGAGGATGAAACATCTTCGGGAGGCCTTGCAGAAAGGTCTGTGCAACGCGTTCCCAGAGACTGGGAGGTTACAAACTCCTGTTTCTGGACAACGTGTTGCTGAGGCTTCGGTCAGTCAAAGAAGGAGCGGTGGAGAAGGTGGCCGTCTGACCGATGCGTTCAGACAATTTTTTGGTCCGCAGCCCCAAGGTATGATCGGTTCCAGCAACCATCGCCAGCGTCTGTTTTACATGGTGCAGGAATACCTAGGGGCAAGATCAGACTTGGACACCTTTCCCACCGAAAATCCTCTGGGTTACTGGGTCTTGAGGATGGATCACTGGCCAGAGCTTGCACAGTATGCAATTGAGCTACTGGCCTGTCCTGCATCCAGCGTTCTTTCGGAACGTACATTCAGTGCTGCTGGAGGCGTGGTAACCGATCACAGGGTGCGTCTGTCCACTGACTCGGTCGATCGGCTGACCTTCATAAAAATGAATCAGTCTTGGATCACCACCAGCTACCAAGCACCTGATGCTGATGTAACTGAATAATTTTTTTCAGATCCCTTCAAAGACTGCCTATGCTGATGCTGAGTGATTATCCCTGAGTAATTATCCTCTTCCTCCTCAATCATCACGCTGATAGCTTGTAAGAACATTTTTGGTTCTGGGCGCCACCACCAGTGCCTAAGGCACAATTTTTCAGCCCCTGTATAACAGGGGCGTGTAATTACAATTTTTGATGTAATACTTTGCAGCACGGCTCGTTCCTGCATTCCAACTAGAGTGTCTGTGAGGGGTTGCAGTGTTGTGGCACCAGCACCAGTGCCTAAGGCCCAATTTTTCTGCCCCTGTCTAACAGGGGCGTGTAATTACAATTTTTGATGCAATACTTTGCAGCAGTGCTCGTTCCTGCGTTCCAACTAGAGTGTCTGTGAGGGGTTGCAGTGTTGTGGCACCAGCACCAGTGCCTAAGGCCCAATTTTTCTGCCCCTGTCTAACAGGGGCGTGTAATTACAATTTTTGATGCAATACTTTGCAGCAGTGCTCGTTCCTGCGTTCCAACTAGAGTGTCTGTGAGGGGTTGCAGTGTTGTGGCACCAGCACCAGTGCCTAAGGCCCAATTTTTCTGCCCCTGTCTAACAGGGGCGTGTAATTACAATTTTTGATGCAATACTTTGCAGCAGTGCTCGTTCCTGCGTTCCAACTAGAGTGTCTGTGAGGGGTTGCAGTGTTGTGGCACCAGCACCAGTGCCTAAGGCCTAATTTTTCAGCTCCTGTTCAACAGGGGCATGTAATTACAATTCTTGATCTAATATTTCACAGCAGGGCCCTGTGAGGGCTTACAGTGTTTTGGCCACAGCAACACCTAAGGCCCAAATTTCTGCTGAGTATATAGGGCAGGACCCTACTTTCAAACATCTAACTTACAAACGACTCCTACTTGCAAACGGAAGGAGACAACAGGAAGTGAGATGAAATCTACCCATAGGAAGGGAAATTCTCTCATGTAAGAGTTAATATGGGAAAACAATTTCTCCTTTCCACTGATGCTTTCCAATCCTTGTTCCACAAAAAAACCCAAATTTTCAAAAAACATTTTTCATTGGGACAAAAAAGTGAGGTGAAATCTTCTGAAGAGGAGGAAAGACGCAAAACAAATGTCACAGGGGTGATAACCCTTCCCTATGTTTTCCAAAAAGCTTAGAAAAGATTTTTTGGCTGGAGCTAAACACATTAAAAATGTTCAAAATTACAAAGAGATTCTACTTAACAACAAACCTACAGTCCCTGTCTTGTTTGCACCGCCTGTATACTGCTGTTCAGAGTATATAGGGACCTTTCCTTATTTTAATTTGGGTGCGGGGTTCCCCTTAATATCCATACAAGACCCAAAGGGCCTGGTAATGGACTGGGGGGTACCCATGCCGTTTGTCTCACTGATTTTCATCCATATTGCCAGGACCCGACATGACATTAAACCCGCAAGCAGTTTTAAATGAGATTTTTTCCTTTAAAAATGACATTTGGTGCAGGGACTGTTCTAAACATGGGAAACACGCGTCACTTTACAGGCATACTATAGACACCCCCCAGGTACGATATTTAAAGGAATATTTCACTTTTTTTTTTTTACTTTAAGCATCATTAAAATCACTGCTCCCGAAAAAACGGCCGTTTTTAAAAGTTTTTTTTGCATTGATACATGTCCCCTGGGGTAGGACCCGGGTCCCCAAACCCTTTTTAGGACAATACCATGCAAATTAGCCTTTAAAATGAGCACTTTTGATTTCGAACGTTCGAGTCCCATAGACGTCAATGGGGTTCTAACGTTCGTGCGAACTTTCGGTCCGTTCGCGGGTTCTGGTGCGAACCGAACCGGGGGGTGTTCGGCTCATCCCTATTCCCTAATTACCATGATTGTAATATGCTGTGAATGTCCCCTTTGTCCTCATGCATGCTGTTTTTTTATGTTATTTTTTTTGTCCTTCATACATATTTGCCTTCACTAACCTCCCCAGCATGCTCTCCTGGGCCTATATTCACCTCATGTAGTCACTTAACAATGTATTCTGTCAGCTCCATAGTAGTGCTCTACCCTAAATAGCCCCTAAAATTTGGTAAATTGTGATTTGTGACTTTAAATTCAGGCAGAGTGCCAGAGGCTTTTTTTTGTGTCCTAAAAACATTTGGAACCCTCCCTCCCCCCCAACTGCTAACTCAGCTGATACCAATCCTCTATCTGCTGACTTTGCCAAACCCATACACACTATACCCACCTCTTTAGTGGTCAGATTTATGGATGAATTCCCCAAAGCATGTAGTGCAAGGGCCTGCCTGAATACTTTCAAATGGTACTGTTTAAAGTTTTTGTATCCTATTATTATCTTGATAGGTAATAGCAGAATGTCAAAATGTGCTAAAATGTGTACAGTGTGCATTTATATCTTTGTATTATGACACTTCTTACCTGTCCAGTGGGCTGCCAATAGTGTAAGTAAGGAGGGGCTGGCCAAAGTAATACACATTATTTAGGCATTCATCTCTCAATGAAGTGGAGAGGGTTACCTGTCCAAAACATATCCCCCCCCATAAAATTTTAGAAATGGCCCATGAGAAAGGGGAAGGAGGAATCTGATAGGTGGACCTTATACCTTTGTCTTTAAATACTCCCTAAACTAAATGTTATACTGATGTTGGCCAAGAATGTTTGTGTCTAATCTGCTTTCCATGTTTATGTGCAAAATGATTAATTTATTTTTCTTGTTTGACTCCACAGTTTCCTTCCAATCCACAGGAATGGCAGACCATGGCCTCCCACTTTGCCCAGCGGTGGGATTTTCCTAACTGCGGAGGGGCAATTGATGGGAAACACGTCCACATTGTCGCACCACCCAACTCGGGGTCATACTATTACAACTATAAGGGGTTCAATAGTATTGTGATGTTGGCCGTGGTGTCGGCTACTTATGTGTAGGGATGAGCCAAACACCCCCCGGTTCGGTTCGCACCAGAACCTGCGAACAGACCGAAAATTCGCACGAACGTTAGAACCCCATTGACGTCTATGGGACTCTAACGTTCGAAATCAAAAGTGCTCATTTTAAAGGCTAATTTGCATGGTATTGTCCTAAAAAGGGTTTGGGGACCCGGGTCCTGCCCCAGGGGACATGTATCAATGCAAAAAAAACTTTTAAAAACGGCCGTTTTTTCGGGAGAAGTGATTTTAATGATGCTTAAAGTAAAAAAAAAAAAGTGAAATATTCCTTTAAATATTGTACCTGGGGTGTGTCTATAGTATGCCTGTAAAGTGGCGCGTGTTTCCCGTGTTTAGAACAGTCCCTGCACAAAATGTCATTTTTAAAGAAAAAAATCTCATTTAAAACTGCTTGCGGGTTTAATGTAATGTCGGGTCCTGGCAATATGGATGAAAATCAGTGAGACAAACGGCATGGGTACCCCCCAGTCCATTACCAGGCCCTTTGGGTCTTGTATGGATATTAAGGGGAACCCCGCACCCAAATTAAAATAAGGAAAGGTGTGGGGCCACCAGGCCCTATATACTCTGAACAGCAGTATACAGGCGGTGCAAACAAGACAGGGACTGTAGGTTTGGTGTTAAGTAGAATCTGTTTGTCATTTTGAACGGGTACATTTTTAACGTGTTTAGCTCCAGCCAAAAAATCTTTTTTAAGCTTTTTGGAAAACCTAGGGAAGGGTTATCACCCCTGTGACATTTGTTTTGCTGTCTGTCCTCCTCTTCAGAAGATTTCACCTCACTTTTTGTCCCAATGACAAATGTTTTTTGAAAATTTGGGTTTTTTTGTGGAACAAGGATTGGAAAGCATCAGTGGAAAGGAGAAATGTTTTTCCCATATTAACTCTTACAGGAGAGAATTTCCCTTCCTAGGGGTAGATTTCATCTCACTTCCTGTTCTCTCCTTCCGTTTGCAAGTAGGAGTCGTTTGTAAGTTAGATGTTTGAAAGTAGGGGCCTGCCCTATATACTCAGCAGAAATTTGGGCCTTAGGTGTTGTTGTGGCCACAACACTGTAAGCCCTCACAGGGCCCTGCTGTGAAATATTAGATCAAGAATTGTAATTACATGCCCCTGTTGAACAGGGGCAGAAAAATTGGGCCTTTGGTGGTGGTGGTGGTGGTGCTGGTGCCACAACACTGTAAGTCCTCACTCGCTCTTGGTGGGTGCAGAAATGGGCCCTGCTGTGAAATATTAGATCAAGAATTGTAATTACATGCCCCTGTTGAACAAGGGCAGAAAAATTGGGCCTTTGGTGGTGGTGGTGGTGCTGGTGCCACAACACTATAAGTCCTCACTCGCTCTTGGTGGGTGCAGAAATAGGCCCTGCTGTGAAATATTAGATCAAGAATTGTAATTAAATGCAGAGAAATAAAAAGAGAGAGGGGCGCACCGGCCATGTGAATTATCTTTTGTAAAACATTTATTGAATAAAATAATAAAAGAAATTACTCACAAGCAGTTGTAAAATCAGGTGCCATAAAACTCGAACAACAACAAGCAGCAAGTAGTTATAGTGATGAGCGAAGCCTTCCAAAGGTCTTAGAGGAACATACAGGCATCACTACCAGCTAACGCGTTTCGAAGGGCACGTCCCTTCTTCATCAGAGCTCAGCCTGATGAAGAAGGGATGACATTGTAATTAAATGCCCCTGTTGAACAGGGGCTGAAAAATTAGGCCTTAGGCACTGGTGCTGGTGCCACAACACTGCAACTCCTCATAGATACTCTAGTTGGAACGCAGGAACGAGCCCTGCTGCAAAGTATTGCATCAAAAATTGTAATTACACACCCCTGTTAAACAGGAGCTGAAAAATTGGGCCTTAGGCACTGGTGCTGGTGCCACAACACTGCAACCCCTCACAGATACTCCTAGTTGGAACGCAGAAATGAGTCCTGCTCCAAAGTATTGCATCAAAAATTGTAATTACACGCTCCTGTTAAACAAGGGCTGAAAAAATGGGCCTTAAGCACTGGTGGTGGCGCCCAGAACCAAAAATGTTCTTACAAGCTATCAGCGTGATCATTGAGTAGGAAGAGGATAATTACTCAGGGATAGTCACTCAGCATCAGCATAGGCAGTCTTTAAAGGGATCTGAGATTTCAAAAAAAATTATTCGGTTACATCAGCATCAGGTGCTTGGTAGCTGGTGGTGATCCAAGACTGATTCATTTTTATGAAGGTCAGTCGATCGACTAAGTCGGTGGACAGACGCACCCTGTGATCGGTTACAAAGCCTCCAGCAGCACTGAATGTGCGTTCCAAAAGAACGCTGGATGCAGGACAGGCCAGTAGCTCAATTGCATACTGTGCAAGCTCTGGCCAGTGATCCATCCTCAAGACCCAGTAACCCAGAAGATTTTCAGTGGGAAAGGTGTCCAAGTCAGATCTTGCCCCTAGGTATTCCTGCACCATGTAAAACAGACGCTGGCGATGGTTGCTGGAACCGATCATACCTTGGGGCTGCGGACCAAAAAATTGTCTGAACGCATCGGTCAGACAGCCACCTTCTCCACCGCTCCTTCTTTGACTGACCGAAGCCTCAGCAACACGTTGTCCAGAAACAGGAGTTTGTAACCTCCCAGTCTCTGGAAACGCGTTGCACAGACCTTTCTGCAAGGCCTCCCGAAGATGTTTCATCCTCTGCTCCCTCTGCAATGGCAAGATAAGGTCCGCAACCTTACCCTTGTAACGTGGATCAAGGAGGGTTGCCAGCCAGTATTGGTCCTTCTCCTTGATACCACGAATACGAGGATCCTTACGCAGGCTTTGCAGGATCAGGGAGGCCATGTAGTGTAGGTTTGCTGAGGCATTCGGTCCGGAGTCCTCTGGGTCACTAAGGACGACATGGTCCGCAGCCACCTCCTCCCAGCCACGTACAAGTCCATGTGTTTCTTGGGACTGATCCCTTAAAGACTGCTGCTGATGCTGAGTGCCAGGCTCTACCTCCATACTGACACAATCTTCCTCCTCCTCCTCCTCCTACTCGTCCTCTTCCTGTGTGATCGGCGGGTCGCAGGAACACTGTCTGGATAAAGGGGGCCTTGAGAGCTAAAGAAGTCCTCCTCTTCCTGCCTCTGTTCTGCCACAAGTGCCCTGTCGATTATTCCACGCAGCGTGTGCTCCAACAGGTGGACAAGGGGGACAGTGTCACTGATGCATGCACTGTCACTGCTCACCATCCTCGTGGCCTCCTCAAATAGTGACAGGACAGTGCATGCATCCCTGATCATGGCCCACTGGCGTGGGGAAAAAAAAAACAAGCTCCCCTGACCCTGTCCTGGTGCCATAGTCGCACAGGTACTCATTGATGGCCCTCTGCTTCGTGTGCAGCCGCTGCAGCATGGCCAATGTTGAGTTCTACCTGGTGGGCATGTCACAGATTAGGCGGTTCTTGGGCAGGTTAAACTCCTTTTGGAGGTCCGCCAGCCAAGCACTGGCATTATATGACTGGCGGAAATGCACACAGACTTTCCTGGCCTGCCTCAGGACATCCTGTAAGCCCGGGTACCTGCCCAAGAACCGCTGCACCACCAAGTTAAAGACGTGAGCCAAACATGGCACATGGGTCATTTGTCACTGTCGGAGGGCAGAGAGGAGGTTGGTGCCGATGTCGCAAACCACCATTCCTGCCTTAAGTTGGCGTGGCATCAACCACCTCTGAACCTGCCCCTGCAGAGCTGACAGAACCTCTGCCCCAGTGTGGCTCCTGTGCCCCAAGCACACCAGCTCAAGCACCGCATGGCATTTTTTGGCCTGCGTACTTGCGTAGCCCCTTGAACGGCTACGGAGCACTGCTGGTTCCGAGGAAAAAGTACAGGAAGAGGCCATGGAGGAAGAAGAAGAGGAGGGGTGGAGGAGAGAGGTGTGTCACAATCATTAGTAGTGGCATTTTGGAGGCGTGGTGGCGGAACAACCTCCAACACTACTGCACCTTGTCCTGCATCCTTCCCAGCTGCCAGCAGAGTCACCCAATGCGCCGTGAAACTTAGGTAACGTCCCTGTCCATGCCTGCTGGACCATGAGTCAGTGGTAATATGCACCTTACCGCTGACCGCCCTGTCCAGCGAGGCATGGACATTGCCTTCCACATGCCGGTAGAGAGCCGGAATCGCCTTCTGTGAGAAAAAGTGGCGTTTGGGTACCTGCCACTGAGGAACCGCACATTCCACAAACTCACGGAAGGGGGCAGAGTCTACCAACTGAAAAGGCAGCAGTTGAAGTGCTAGCAATTTTGCCAAGCTAGCATTCAACCGCTGGGCATGTGGATGGCTGGGAGCAAACTTCTTTCGGTGGTGCAGCAGCTGGGCAGGGAAATTTGCCTGGTACAATCTGACGTCGGTGTACCAAAAGCAGATTGCCCACAAGTACTTGGCTGTGACACACCTAATTCTACACCTTCATTCCTCTCACTGCAGGTCTCAGAGAGGACTGAAGGTATAGTGTGGTTGGAGATCTCAGCTGATGAGGAGCAAGGAGAGGCCCTCTTTGTTCTTTGGTGTGGGTCTTTTAAATACGCTTGCGGCCAACGAACTGCATGGCAGGTCAACATATGTCTGGTCAAGCATGTGGTACCCAAGCGGGAGATGTTTTGGCCACGCGAGATACGCTTGAGACATATGTTGCAAATAGCAGCAGTGCGATCTGATGCACTCGTCTCAAAAAAGGCCCACACCAAAGAACTTTTTGAATAACGCGCAGAGACTGCAGCGCCCTGCACATGTGGAGCTTTGGGGTGTGATGCAGTCAATGTGCTGCCCTTAGGCTGGCCCCTGGAGGGCATCCTGCCTCGTTGGTGATGTGCCGCCTCCTCCTCCTCTCTCCTATCAGGCACCCACGTTGAGTCAGTGACCTCATCATCCCCTCCCTCCTCATCACTGGAGCAAACCTGGCAGTATGCTGCAGCAGGGGGAGCATGACTGCCAGATTTCTGTCCTTCTTGGGCACCCCCTCTGTCCGTGCTCATGTTACTGCCTTCATCGAGCTCAGTATCATCATCAGAGCCTTCCAAACGCTGGGCATCCTCCTGGAGCATGTACCCAACACTGTGGTCAAACAGTTCGAGGGACTCCTCAGGAGGACATGGTGGGGCTAGGGAAGGAGTCACTGATGACACTGAGCCGAGGGAAGAGGCCGCTGCTTTGCCAGACAAAGTACCCTGGGCATGGGTGAGAGAGGTTGAGGAGGATGAGGACGGCTTGGTCATCCACTCGACCAAGTCTTCCGCATGTTGCGGATCAACACGGCCAGCTGCCGAAAAAAAGGCCAAGCGTGTCCCACGGCCACGTGCGGATGAGGATGCACCGTCTCCACGACCAGCACTAGACACAGAGCCTGCTTGCCCTCTCTTATTGGCTTGTGACTGTCTGCCTCTCCTTCTTCGCCTTCCAGACATACTAATGGCCTGTAGCTGCACTAAGCTGGGATATATATATATATATATATATATATATATATATATATATATATATATATATATATATATGTACTGATACTGCAGCTAGCAAAATCAATCAACTGCCTGCCTGTAGTATGAGAACACCACCAACCTTCTACAGGTAGCTTTAGCTGAACACTGTGCAGAGCTCGCAAAAAACTAACTTGTAGCTTTTTTAGCTGCCTGCAGTAGTGATAAGATCAGGAAAACTCCACCAACCTTTCACAGGTAGCTTTAGCTGAAGACTGTGCAGAGCTCGCAAAAAAATAACTTGTAGGTTTAGCTGAACACTGTGAGGTGGACGCACCACACTAACTTGTAGTTTTAGCTTAACACTGTGAGCAGGACACACCGCACTAACTTGTAGTTTTAGCTGAACACTGTGAGCAGGACGCGCTGCACTAACTTGTAGTTTTAGCTGAACACTGTGAGCAGGACGCACCCCACTAACTTGTAGGTTTAGCTGAACACTGTGAGGTGGACGCACCACACTAACTTGTAGTTTAAGCTGAACACTGTGAGCAGGACGCACAGCACTAACTTGTAGTTTTAGCTGAACACTGTGAGCAGGACGCACAGCACTAACTTGTAGTTTTCGCTGAACACTGTGAGCAGGACGCACAGCACTAACTTGTAGTTTTAGCTGAACACTGTGAGCAGGACGCACTGCACTAACTTGTAGCTTTAGATGAACACTGTGCAGAGGTCTTACATAACTAACTTGTAGGTTTAGCTGAACACTGTGAGGTGGACGCACCACACTAACTTGTAGTTTTAGCTGAACACTGTGGAGCAGGACGCACCCCACTAACTTGTAGTTTTAGCTGAACACTGTGAGCAGGACGCACTGCACTAACTTGTAGTTTTAGCTAAACACTGTGAGCAGGACGCACCCCACTAACTTATAGGTTTAGCTGAACACTGTGAGGTGGACGCACCACACTAACTTGTAGTTTTAGCTGAACACTGTGAGCAGGACGCACAGCACTAACTTGTAGTTTTAGCTGAACACTGTGAGCAGGACGCACAGCACTAACTTGTAGTTTTAGCTGAACACTGTGAGCAGGACGCACTGCACTAACTTGTAGCTTTAGATGAACACTGTGCAGAGGTCTCACTACACTAACTTGTAGGTTTAGCTGAACACTGTGAGGTAGACACACCACACTAACTTGTAGTTTTAGCTGAACACTGTGAGCAGGACGCACCCCACTAACTTGTAGTTTTAGCTGAACACTGTGAGCAGGACGCACTGCACTAACTTGTAGCTTTAGATGAACACTGTGCAGAGGTCTCACTACACTAACTTGTAGGTTTAGCTGAACACTGTGAGGTGGATGCACCACACTAACTTGTAGTTTTTTGCTGAACACTGTGAGCAGGACGCACAGCACTAACTTGTAGTTTTAGCTGAACACTGTGAGCAGGACACACAGCACTAACTTGTAGTTTTAGCTGAACACTGTGAGCAGGACACACTGCACTAACTTGTAGCTTTAGCTGAACACTGTGCAGAGGTCTCACTACACTAACTTGTAGTTTTAGCTGAACACTGTGAGGTGGACGCACCACACTAACTTGTAGTTTTAGCTGAACACTGTGAGCAGGACGCACCCCACTAACTTGTAGTTTTAGCTGAACACTGTGAGCAGGACGCACTGCACTAACTTGTAGTTTTAGCTGAACACTGTGAGCAGGACACACCCCACTAACTTGTAGGTTTAACTGAACACTGTGAGGTGGATGCACCGCACTAACTTGTAGTTTTAGCTGAACACTGTGAGCAGGACGCACCGCACTAACTTGAAGTTTTAGCTGAACACTGTGAGCAAGACGCACCGCACTAACTTGTAGTTTTAGCTGAACACTGTGAGCAGGACGCACCGCACTAACTTGTAGTTTTAGCTGAACACTGTGAGCAGGACGCACCCCACTAACTTGTAGTTTTAGCTGAACACTGTGAGCAGGACGCACCGCACTAACTTGTAGTTTTAGCTGAACACTGTGAGCAGGACGCACCGCACTAACTTGTAGTTTTAGCTGAACACTGTGAGCAAGACGCACCCCACTAACTTGTAGGTTTAGCTGAACACTGTGAGGTGGACGCACCACACTAACTTGTAGTTTAAGCTGAACACTGTGAGCAGGACGCACAGCACTAACTTGTAGTTTTAGCTGAACACTGTAAGCAGGACGCACAGCACTAACTTGTAGTTTTCGCTGAACACTGTGAGCAGGACGCACAGCACTAACTTGTAGTTTTAGCTGAACACTGTGAGCAGGACGCACTGCACTAACTTGTAGCTTTAGATGAACACTGTGCAGAGGTCTTACATAACTAACTTGTAGGTTTAGCTGAACACTGTGAGGTGGACGCACCACACTAACTTGTAGTTTTAGCTGAACACTGTGGAGCAGGACGCACCCCACTAACTTGTAGTTTTAGCTGAACACTGTGAGCAGGACGCACTGCACTAACTTGTAGTTTTAGCTAAACACTGTGAGCAGGACGCACCCCACTAACTTATAGGTTTAGCTGAACACTGTGAGGTGGACGCACCACACTAACTTGTAGTTTTAGCTGAACACTGTGAGCAGGACGCACAGCACTAACTTGTAGTTTTAGCTGAACACTGTGAGCAGGACGCACAGCACTAACTTGTAGTTTTAGCTGAACATTGTGAGCAGGACGCACTGCACTAACTTGTAGCTTTAGATGAACACTGTGCAGAGGTCTCACTACACTAACTTGTAGGTTTAGCTGAACACTGTGAGGTAGACACACCACACTAACTTGTAGTTTTAGCTGAACACTGTGAGCAGGACGCACCCCACTAACTTGTAGTTTTAGCTGAACACTGTGAGCAGGACGCACTGCACTAACTTGTAGCTTTAGATGAACACTGTGCAGAGGTCTCACTACACTAACTTGTAGGTTTAGCTGAACACTGTGAGGTGGATGCACCACACTAACTTGTAGTTTTTTGCTGAACACTGTGAGCAGGACGCACAGCACTAACTTGTAGTTTTAGCTGAACACTGTGAGCAGGACACACAGCACTAACTTGTAGTTTTAGCTGAACACTGTGAGCAGGACACACTGCACTAACTTGTAGCTTTAGCTGAACACTGTGCAGAGGTCTCACTACACTAACTTGTAGTTTTAGCTGAACACTGTGAGGTGGATGCACCACACTAACTTGTAGTTTTAGCTGAACACTGTGAGCAGGACGCACCCCACTAACTTGTAGTTTTAGCTGAACACTGTGAGCAGGACGCACTGCACTAACTTGTAGTTTTAGCTGAACACTGTGAGCAGGACACACCCCACTAACTTGTAGGTTTAACTGAACACTGTGAGGTGGATGCACCGCACTAACTTGTAGTTTTAGCTGAACACTGTGAGCAGGACGCACCGCACTAACTTGTAGTTTTAGCTGAACACTGTGAGCAAGACGCACCGCACTAACTTGTAGTTTTAGCTGAACACTGTGAGCAGGACGCACCGCACTAACTTGTAGTTTTAGCTGAACACTGTGAGCAGGACGCACCCCACTAACTTGTAGTTTTAGCTGAACACTGTGAGCAGGACGCACCGCACTAACTTGTAGTTTTAGCTGAACACTGTGAGCAGGACGCACCGCACTAACTTGTAGTTTTAGCTGAACACTGTGAGCAAGACGCACCCCACTAACTTGTAGTTTTAGCTGAACACTGTGAGCAGGACGCACCGCACTAACTTGTAGTTTTAGCTGAACACTGTGAGCAGGACGCACCCCACTAACTTGTAGTTTTAGCTGAACACTGTGAGCAGGACGCACCCCACTAACTTGTAGTTTTAGCTGAACACTGTGAGCAGGACGCACTGCACTAACTGTAAATAGTCTAGCTGCCTGACTGTGGTACTAATAGGATCAAAAGAACACCAGCAATTTTCTTCAGGTAGCTGTAAATACTGTAACAAGACAAGCCTGCCTGTCAGTAAGAAGATAACAGGAACGGATATAGCTAAACTGAATACAGTGTATATATATATATATGCAACACCTGGGATGCATATATATACACAATACACTGTAAGTGCAGCTAACTGACTGACTGTTCTGCCTAATCTATCTATCTTAAATCAAATGACACTGTCTGTCTCTCTCTCTCTCTATCTATGAACGCCAGAACACACACTACACAGGGCCGCCGTGCAGACGGCGTTATATAGTGAGGGGTGTGTACTAAATCCCCTGAGCCATAATTGGCCAAAGCCTCCTTGGCTTTGGCCAATTACGGCTCTCTGTTCAGACGGCGCTGTGATTGGCCAAGCATGCGGGTCATAGTGCATGCTTGGCCAATCATCAGCCAGCAATGCACTGCGATGCCGCAGTGAATTATGGGCCGTGACGCGCCACACGAATTTGGCGCGAACGGCCCATATCGTTCACAATTCGGCGAACGGGCGAACAGACGATGTTCGAGTCGAACATGGGTTTGACTCGAACACGAAGCTCATCCCTACTTATGATTTCCTGTATGTGGATGTGGGGAAGAATGGCCGGATCTCAGAAGGTGGAGTCATCACCCAGACGGAGTTCTACAGGTGTCTCCAGAATGGCAGCTTGGACTTGCCACCTCCAGAAGACAATGCGGAAGGACTCCCATTCATCTTCGTTGCGGATGAAGCATTTGCACTGGGGGACCATCTTATGCGGCCATTCCCAATGAGGACCCTCACCCCGGACAAGAGGGTTTTTAATTACCGGCTGGCCAGAGCCAGAAGAGTGGTGGAGAACATGTTTGGAATCATGGCCAGCCGGTTCCGCCTATTTCTTACACCCATACACAAGGCGGAGTATAAACTGAATTATATCATCCTGGCGTGCTGTGTTCTCCACAACTTTTTAAGGTGAAATTCTGCCAACTATGCTGCCTCAGTGGGGCCTGAGGCCGGAATTCATGGAAATGAACCAAACCTGACGGCGCTTGAGGCTGGCCGTCCTGGCTTGCGAGGTCCGTCTAAGATACCTTCAATACTTTGCGGGTAGGGGGGCCATCAATATGCCAGACAAGGTCTGAGCATTTTTTTAAATAAAAAAATTAGTTACCTACTAAAATATTTGCTGACATTTATTACTACTTGTGTTTCTTTTAGCTGACCCTGACTGAAATGTGGGTAGTCCTGAAAATGGCGTGATTGGGTAACATTAGAAAGCTTTGTTGGGTGTCATTTACTAAAGGCAAAGACACTTTGCACTACAAGTTCACTTGAGACTGCACTGAAACTGCACTTGTAGTGCAAAGTGGATTTGCCCTTAGGCAATAACCCCCATTGTCACAGAAAACCACAATTTAAACACAAAAAAAGTTTTCGAGCATTGAAACAATAATCCACACATTCTTGATTATCAATCTTTTTAATACCAGCACAATCACATGTGCATTTATAAAAGGTTTTTAAAACAAACCAACATGTTTGTTGTATAACAATTTTTTGGTCACATTAATAAAAGTAGAAATGTCCATTTAAGGTAAAACAGGCATGTTTAAAACCAACAAGAAATACACAAATCTGGAACTTACAAAATTCAACTATGTTATAAATTGAAGGCAATATCAGACATGAGTATTTATAAACTGTGTTTGATATTGCGTTCAGATGGGGTGAGGTCACCCCTGGAAAAGCCAAATTTTGAAGATGCACACATATTGCCGAATGTTAACATGTGCTAGCTGCTATCACGGGGGATCAAGGGACGTGTTTTGTGGGTGCAACCCCTTCCTCTCAGCTACATTATTATTGAGGAAGGGGTTGCACCCACAAAACGTGTCCATTGATCTCCCGTGATGACAGATTGGCAGATAGCACTAGTTGACACACTGTGTGCATCTTCAAAATTTGGCTTTTCGACACTATGTAAAAAAAGGTGCAACAGTTTTTTGTGGAAAAAATGCAAACTACATTAGGGATTTCAAGGGGTTTTAAACTCTCCCTAAAACATCAATGATGTTCTTCATTTTGTTTTTAACATCATTGATGTTTTTCTGGATGTTTTCCAAGTCCCTATTACACCCCATGATCTCCCTGATTAGGATCTGGGCACTCTCACTGGTGAAATGTCCTTCATCCACAACATCACAATCACTTAAAAATATAAAAACAAAAACACACCATGTATTATAAATATGCCGGAATCCATCTCTTACACGAGCCTGTGACCGCAGACACTCACCTGTTGTGGTGACAATTTCCACCACGTCTCCTTCCTCCTCCTCCTGTTGACTTTGGTGGATTTCCACTTCCTCATGAGGTGGGGGGTCTGTTATCTCCTCGGATGAGTGGTGTCCTCCGAGTCTTTTCTCCCCTATGTAAAAAAAAATAGGTATACTTAACACACAGATATTTTATGACAGAAATAGGAATATGAAACATTGCATGGAAATGGGGTACAATTGTCTATTTTGGCAGAGTTGCAAGATGAAGAAATATTTTTTATTCCTTTGTCAAGCTGTTTTGTACAAGCTTCACAGATGGAGTCACCCCTATAGTATACACTGGAGCACCTGTGTGGGACCCCCTAATAAAAAGGGTGTTCTGGTGTCCCACAATAGTGCTCCAGTGTCCAGATGTGTAAACAGCTGCTGAATGTCCTCTCCTTACATAGAATCTAGTTTGCATGTCATTCTAGTTACAAACCCATCTACACAACAAAATTATTTTAAGAGAAGTAGGCTAGCAAAAATGTATTCAAATGCATATGCCCAAAACAATGGTGTTTTCTAGGCCAAATGAACAATGTTTCATACGAACGAATAATGTGCCCATGAACATGAAAGTTCCCATTTTAAACTGTACAACAGTTGAGAAAAGCACATGGAGCAGCACGAACGTAATAAAAATAAAGAATAGGAACACAGCACAACTACTTACTTTTTTGCAGCACTCTCCTGATCCTTCTGTACTGCTCGTGCTCCCTTAATTTGAGGTCCAACTACCCCTTCCTGAGCTGATCCTTGGATCGTCGTACCCCAAAATTCCGGTGCAGACTTTTGACCACTTTCGCCATTATCTTGACATTGGGGTTGGGGTAAGGTCCATACTTCCCATCATAGTGGGCCCTCTTCAGGATGTCCACCATCTCCAACATCTCCCCAAAGTACATATTTGAGGCCTTAAATCGTCTTTTCCAGGATCGGGACATTTCTGGCACCGGGCTTTCCTCCTCCTCCTCCTCGTTGGTGTAATTAGCATGCACCTGCTCTGTCTCCACCATTTGCTCTTCCCCACTGCGCCGAACGAGAAGGGGTGGGGAATAGACTAGAAAGAACATCAAGGGCGGGCGGAGTTTCACGCATGTGCAGTGTATATAAAGCGTAACACGCTTGCGTAGTACGTACGATCTGTGAGCGGAGGAAGGAGTATCGGAGGCACCGATCGTGATAACGAAGGTAAGATTTAAACTTGGGCCTATACTGCTTCTAGATTGAGGCCTATATTGGGACAAGATTAGGAGAGTTTCGCCTGACATTAGGGTTTGTCTTGTGTCTTGCAGATAAGATGGATGGCTTCAATGACCAAAATTTCCTCCCCCTGTTCATAGACAAATACAGGGAGCTGCCCTGTCTGTGGTAGGTGAAACACCCGCAGAATAATAATAAACAAAAGAGGCAGGCAGCGCTGGAGAAACTGCTGGAGTTGGTGCCCACGGCAACCATCCCCTATTTAAAAGCCAAAATTGGTGGCCTGAGGAGCACTTATCTTAGGAAGCGCAAGGTCCAGGATTCCCAGAGATCCGGAGCTGCAGCAGATGGCATTTATGTCCCCAGGCTGTGGTACTATGAGAGACTGCGATTTCTGTCAGACCAGACTGATGTCAGGGAATCCCTCTCAACCCTTCCTTCCACTCTTCCTTCCACCCTATCTTCCACCCCAGCTGAGGCTTCCAATGTCCAACCTGGGACTTCCAGCCAGGAAGAAGTGGAGGAGCCCAGTTGGAGTCAGGTATAGCATTCTTCTACAGATTTCTGGTCAATAAATAAATAATGTTTACTAGATGTTATTATTGATCACTAATTGCTGATTTCATAACGTGCTTTACATATCAATAGACAGTAGTGGGCACCAAAAATTGGAACAAGAATGAAAAATGCTGGGCTCAGAATGATAGTCTGTTATATTTGTTAACATTCAATTTGCAACAGTCATGAGGTGAACAATGTGTGTAATTGATGATTGAAAAACTAAAACTATGTCCCTTTTTCATACACAGGAAGACCTCAGACAGAGGGAGGTTGAGGAATGTGGCACACAGGAGGAGGCTGTGGAATGTGGCAGCCAGGAGGAGGTGGGGGTTAGTGGCAGCCAGGAGGAGGCGGGGGTAAGTGGCAGCCAGGAGAAGGCCGGGCCCAGTAGGAGCCTGACAGGATTGCAGGTTCCTCCCCTCCGCCTTCCAACCAAAAGACCCAGGAAGGGGAGTAACATGCAGGATTCAGCACTCAGGCTGATTCAGGAGGCTTCTGCGTCCCTCAGAGCCACCCCCACTTCTGAAGAAGCCTTTTCCTGCATGGCTGCCACAAAACTGCAGGGCATGCAGGAAGGTCAACGCCTCATGTGTGAGGACCTTCTTTACAAAACACTAACTAAGGGGGTGAGGGGTGAAATCACACCCAATACCCACCTGTCCCTCTTAATTGGAGCAATAGAGCAGAAGTATGACATGGTGAGTGTACGTTGCTGATGTGCTGATGTGTGGGCTATCAACAAGCAATGATAAAATTATATGCAGCACTTAATTAAATCATGATAAATTTCAAACACAGTCCATTAACGGTAGTTGATAGAAGGTGAAAACCCTGCACCAGCTTTAGTGTGAAAAGTAGATATACACAGCATCACGGTGATGAGGCGAATCTCCTTACCAGAGGATGTAGACCCTCAGATTATAGATGTCTAAAACGCTTTATGAATGGCGAACATCAACTGGAATCTTAAAGATAACCTCTAATCCATCGTTAAACCCATTAGACATTTACCTCGTAAGGGTATGAATAAAGAGTACCATAGTGCAGTATGTTTAAAAACAAGAATTACTTTAATAAGTAAGTAACAAACTCACGTGAATAGTGGTCAGAATGTGCATCAAAACAAACTCTCAAAATGGCCACGGCGTCCTGCATGCTTGTGTCAAGCATCAAAGCTCCCATTTCACATCATCAGAGGTGCAACAGATGTACGGATATGAGGAAAACGGAGATACACTGATTGCACCCCAAAGCCTGGAACAGGAAGAACCAGGCAATGTCAATCACCCTAATTCAGAATCTTGGCAGTCTCTTTAATTATTTTTGTTATGTATTGCATGTCTTCCTGCCTAGGTCCCCTGGCCTAAAGTATATCTTATCCCCCACTACAAATGCAAGATGCATCTTACCTTAGAGCCCAAATGTTGACAACCTTGCTGCTGACTGCGCCTTTGCAACCAATCTCCACACACTTCTTTTGGGGTTGTCTCCCAAAGTAGAGATGTTCGGGAAGTCAGTGGGGATTTACTGCACAGACGTGGCTGATAGGAAGAATATGTTGGCCCTAAACTATCAATATTGCAGAAGGCCATTGCTTTAAGATTAACGTAAGTAAGCATTAGGTGGAGGACATTTTAGGTAACTTTATGTAAAAGTGAAAAAATCCTTTAAAGCTATTTTTATGCGACTTATCAAATTTTTACTCACTTGTTGTACTGTATTTTATTTATTGTAATACATACCAATTTGTAGCATCCTTTATTAACAACCACTAAGATAAAATTACAGACATTGAGATACATGTTTGTTTGTTTTAAACATTTAATAGATTGGTCAATTTGTATTGTAGGAGACGACCACTGAATACAACCATAGTGCAGCAAGAAAAGAAAGCAATACATATAAAATTACAAACTGTACACAAATCATTCATATGCATCAAGAAACATTATTTACATATTTAAAATCACTTATATATATTACATATATATTGAAAAACAATTACAAACCTTATAAACCTTGTTTAATAGGAAAAAGGAGTACAAAGTGGAATGATTTTGTGTTGCACACATTATCCTATATACAAATTTACCAGTACATTGCTATGAAAGCATCATATAAACCAAGTAAGTTTGTCAGAGAATTAAGGAAACCAGACAGATTTAAATATAGCTGGTTCAGGAAGAAAGGTAAGTGGGCTGCAGTGAAGATTTACTAAATGTGAATTTGTCATTTGAGGCAAACATGTTCATCTTAAGATCTTGATAAAATGTTCTATGAATAAGTTTTACTCTTGGAGCTGTAAGCATGTTCCATGTTCACAATTTACCATTTGCTCAGCGAAGCTGATGGACACAGGCCATAATGTCCATTGTGTGTCTCTAGGATAAATGACTGCAAAAGATCTGCTTCCTTTCTCACCTCGAGTAATGGAGAAGCATTAGCACATTGATGACATCAACTTTTTGCTCTCCCCACCTGTAAGCATGTTTGCACTGTTAAGGCTTATTTAGATGGCCAATAAGGGCTGTATGCAGCAAAGAATGTGAATATTTCTGCAGTGGATAGCTGCAAATTTGTTCAGATGGTGGATGATCTTTATTCTACTGACTATTGTTGCAGGCTGTTTTCCAATATTGTCCTTGGTGGGTGCTGAGGACTGAGTTTGATTGCAGACAGATCGGATGATAAAGTATATACATAGCAACATAGTAACATAGTTAGTAAGGTTGAATAAAGACACCAGTCCATCCAGTTCAACCTGAGTGAGTGTCTACAATTGTTGCTACCCCTGTACATTGCACACTCAGATCGGTCCCTACCCTCAAGGAGCCCACAAATCCAAGGTCCACATTCATACACTAGGGCCAATTTTGGACAGAAGCCAATTAACCTACCAGCATGTCTTTGGAGTGTGGGAGGAAACCGGAGGAAACCCACGCAGGTACAGGGAGAACACACAAACTCCAGGCAGATAGTGTCGTGGTTGGGATTCGAACCAACGACACTTTTTAATGCTAGGTAAGAGTTCTGCCCACTACACCACTGTGCCGCCCACTCTACACCCATTTCGTTTTGGGCGACTGGTGTAGATAATTGACATGGAAGTAAGTAGCATGCTTTTTAACATCCCTCTTATATACCATGTGATATTAAATGGCTAACTGGTTGCTATCTCTCTCTTACAATAGGCATATATGGCATATGGTCTAGAAATGTAGTACCTTCTATCTGCAGCAACTGAAATCAAGTGTTGTAGTCATACTGTACACTCTGTCACCACTCTAAAACTTTAATCTTAAAGTGAAGCGTAAGTTTGATATAGCAAGTCCAAGAAATAATATGTAGTTTCTATATGTTATATGAGATGTTAAATATTTGTATTTTTCTTTTGAGTAGGCCATTCCACTCTATCTCTATCTACATTCCACTTTGCTACTAGGTTAAGGAGGTCCTGAGGAAGCTGATAGTTGTGAAAAGTGTCAGCCTCTTGGATTAAACAGCAAAGACAATTTGTTATAGTATATTTGATATGGCTTACATAGCATATAAGAATATCTTTTTACGATTTTTTAACAATATTTTTTAAAGAAATTTGTAATAAACTTTATACATTTTAGTTTTGTGTGGCCATCTCTCTCTGGTAGTATTAAAGTCCTTAGTGGGACGTTTTTTTTACAAGCAATCTGCATCCAGGCCTACCTAATTGTCCCTAACCACACATAACCACTCAGTGTGGGATTACATGTGAGCAGCCGCAGCACCTGCCAGCCTGACAGTGGCTGAACAAACACTTCTGTGCTATCAACCGCAAAAATACACTGATTCTTGGCTGTATATCGCCTTTGTTGGTCATATGAATTAACCCTTACGCCCCGTACACACGATCAGATTTTCCGACAACAAATGTTGGATGTGAGCTTGTTCGCGGAAAGTCCGACCGTGTGTATGCTTCATCGAACATTTGTTGTCGGACTTTCCACTAACAAATGTTGGCTAGCAGGTTCTCAAATTTTCCGCCAACAAATTTTTGTTGTCGGACTTTTCAATCGTGTGTACACAAGTCCATCGCACAAAATTCCACGCATGCTCGGAATCAAATACGAGCCGGAAGCACTCAGTCTTGTAAAACTAGCATTCGTAATGGAGATATCACGTACGTCTTGTACGTCACTACGTTCGTAATTGTTGGCCAACATTTGTGTGACCATGTGTATGCAAGACAAGTTAGAGCCAACAACCTTCAAACAAAAACCCACGGTTTTGTTGTCAGAAAGTCCAATCGTGTGTATGGGACATTAGCCTGACAGCTCTGATTAAAGTCATAGAACCTTTATTGGCTAACAATTCTGACCTGATGAATATACAAGACAGTAGATGTAAAGATAGAGAAAAGGCTGCGTATGTTCAGTTGAGTGTCTGCATTTCTTTTGAAACCTTTGATTCATTCGTCACCTTTATATATTCCTACATTTGCATTTTGTTTCTTCTGTTTCTTCTTTTTGAGAACCAAAAGAATTCTTTACGCTAACGTAAAAAACTTTTTTTTTTTTTTGCAAGAAACCTTTTAGCAAGCTCATATATTTATGGAATTCAGAGAAATAGACTTTTCTTTTTTTATCAGCTCTTCCTCTTTCTAGACCTCATGTGGTGTTCATAGAAATGGATAGCATTGATTTAGGAGAAGGAGTGCTTAATTCTTACTAGAGCTTTCACAGAAGAAAAAATAAAATTAGGGAATATTTCAGATTTCTTAACTTTCCTTATATTTATCCTTACATTTCTGAAGTTTTAAAAACAATAACATTATAAAATACAAATATCTGATATACTGTAAGGTCCACTTTGTGGCTAATTGTTGAAATTTGTGTTTAATGATTGCACTCTGAGTGTGTGGCACTGCAGGTGATTATCTTAATGGTTCCAACATTATAAAGTAGGTGATCTGATCCTGGCCTGCAAATAAATGTGCTAAAATATTGTTTGATATATTTTATACATAACAAGCAAAAAAAGGTCAGCTTTTTATTACACTTGTTTTTACATAAAGAAACAATACATTCTGAAGCCATTTAAAAACACAACACAGCTATAGACATCCATTGCTAAAAAATAATGTATGTGCTCAACAAAAAAGAGAATCTACTATCAAGAAAACTCTGCTTGGGCATGCAGGGACTCACAAATTATATATAGCAACATGTTTTTCACTGCTATGTTAAAATTAAAATGTAATACAATAATTCACAGCGGATGCCGCGATGTTGAATAATTATATGCGTATCTAGGTAGTGTTGACAGCTCTGGCTTTATGCAAATTTCTGCTGTAGCATCAGAGATTTCATTAAAAGGTGTAACAACTGCTGATACTCTGCAGCTAATCACTTTACATAGTGAATATAAAAAAAGCTAAACCATTTTTTGCATGGATTTTATTTGTTCCTTGACACTGGGATCTTGTTTTATATATGACAGATTTGTCTTTAGCGAAAACACCTTAGGCTGGCCTTCTGATTCATGTGAACAATAGGGAGGAGTAGATCATAGGGGGAAGAAAAAAAAACAAATTATTGTAATGCAATAGAAAATAAAAAACTGCGCTTGGAAAATAAGGTAAAAGCTGCGGTTATAAGTGAGGCACACCAATACAAAAATAAAAACAAAGAAAAAACGCGCTATAAAGTATTATACAAAATCGTGAAAGTGCATAGTCCTATACAGAGAAACGTCCAACAATCATAAGGTGAGTAACGTGAAATTCTTCAATAGTTCATATGTTGTAGGGTGAAAATTCAAATGAAACACATCTATGTGGTGAAATGTTTACCAGAAAGTAAGCCAAATGGGCGAGTGGCTTAAAACCCAGCCTGGGCCTTTAGAAAACGATCCCAATAAGACAGGATAGGTCACCCTCGTACCGTGTATTCAGATCCACAAAGGATTACCCAAAAAATATATTGCAAAACATAGCGTAATACTGATAAAATAAAAAACTCAAAAGAAGAGAATAGTGCAACACTCAACAAAAGGCAAAATCATATATATTCATAAAAACATCCAGTGTCATAAACACACATAGGATCGCTAAGTGAGTGCCATGCAATCATGCAATAGAGTGTATATTCCCGAATGGGAAAAAAATATTACGTGAACCTTACAAAGAATCTGCTTACCAGATACTAAAGACAAGTGAGCATATAACTATCCCACAGATGGAAGGCATAGAAAGAAATCCCAATAGGTGCAGGAAGCCACATAAAAATCCTGCTTACCAGATGGCAAACTATTGTGAGCAGATTCCACACAGCTGAAGACTTAACACCATAAGGAGTGACAAAAGGGTATAAAATTCCAGCGAACCTTATGAAAATCCTGCTTACCAGATGTCAAATATAAGTGAGCAGATTAACATAAACACAAGCCGAACTTCCTGGCAGGAACAGCGTGGATACGTCCTGGCAATCTTGTCCCGAGCCTAAAAAGGCAGCCAATAGTGTGATACTGTATCAAACTGGTCTGTGTATCAGCCTTGATTTTTTGCATGGATTTTATTTGTTCCTTGACACTGGGATCTTGTTTTATATATGACAGATTTGTCTTTAGCGAAAACACCTTAGGCTGGCCTTCTGATTCATGTGAACAATAGGGAGGAGTAGATCATAGGGGGAAGAAAAAAAACCCAAATTATTGTAATGCAATACGAAGGATTAACCACTTGCTTACAGGGCACTTAAACCCCCCTCCTATCCAGACCAATTTTCAGCTTTCAGCGCTGACGCACTTTGAATGACAATTGCGCGGTCATGCAACACTGTACTCAAATGACATTTTTATCATTTTTTTCCCACAAATAAAGCTTTCTTTTGGTGGCATTTGATCACCTCTGCGGTTTTTATTTTTTGTTAAAAAAATTAAAATAGCGAATTTAAAAAAAAATAAATTTTTTTTTATATTTTGTTATAAAATTTTTTAAAAGGGTAATTTTTCTCCTTCATTGATGTACGCTGATGAGGTGGCACCAATGGGCACTGATAGGTGGCAGTGATGGGCACTGATGGGTGGCAGTGATGGGCACTGATTGGTGGCAATAATGGGCACTGATCTTGTACACTGCTAGGTGGCACTGATTGGCACCACTGGTGGGCATTGTTAGGTGGCAATGGTGGGCATTGATAGGTGGCACTTGTAGGCATTGATAGGTGGCACTTATGGGCATTGATACGTGGCACTGGTGGGCACTGTGGGCACTGTGATATGGCAATGTCAGGTTGCACTGTCAGGGGGTACTGTTGGCACAATTGAGGCACGTATGAGGCATTATTGCCTCCTCCTCTTCGGGACCGATGTCCCTTGCTGGTGAGCCGGTGATCGGCTTTTTTTTCTCCTCGCACTGTCAGCGCGAGGAGAAAAAAAAAACGATCACAGAGCTTTTGTTTTGATCATGTGATCATCTGTCATTGGCTGACAGCTGATCACATGGTAAGGGGTCGGGACCGGCCCCTTACTTGGATCGGTCATCACCCGAGTCTCAGTGACTCGGTGATCACAGCGCGCTCCACGCACGCCCTGCAGGGCGCGCGCAGGGCACGTGCACAGGGGAGGCCGTCATATGACGGCCTCCCGGGAATTCATGTCCGCGCTGTAGCCGTCATTCGGCTATAGCGCGGATGCCAAGCGGTTAAGGGTCGCATTCATGGCAACATGGATATCCCACCAGATGGAGCTTCTCTGTGTATTACTAGAATTGCTTTCTAGATTTTCATATAAAACTGGCCAAATAGCTAATACTTTGTTCAGGAAGCCTACATACTTCTCATAACAGAATGTAATATTACTAAACCCCCCATACATTTGCCCAGTGCAGCAGTGTAATTATTTTGACAGAGAAGAATTCTCATTTCCTCCATGGTACAGAACATTAGGACCTAGTACAGTTTCTCATGTTTTTCTTCCTCTCTTTAGGTCTGCAATTAATTGCTACCTCATGATTATTGACAACCTTTTGTACAAGCTCCAGCCCTGGTGATTATTTCGGCAAAAAAACACTGCCAGAATCAGGATGATGTGCATTAGATACAAAGTTACCTTTTATCAATACAGACAAAGAGGAGAGAGGAGGGGTAGAGAAAAACAAAAGAAGGATGTTATAATTATTAGGTAATTCAGTGGCTTGTTGCTGCCCCTTCTAAACCTCCTACCCTAGGTACAAGTCCTTGAGTGTCATTTTGGTAAACACAGCCCTGGTTCTCTAATGTCCATCCTCTATCCCAGTGGTTCTCAACTCCTGTCCTCGGGACCCACTAACAGGCCAGGTTTGCAAGATAACTGAACTACATCACAGGTGATATCATTTGCTGCTCAGTGATTGCAGTATTCTAGTCTGCCTCTTCCCAAGGTAATACTTAAATTCTGGCCTGTTAGTGGGTCCTGAGGACCGGAGTTGAGAACCACAGCTCTATCCTATATCTTCTCTATGGTACCCAATGTTCATTGCTATTGCTAAAGCTTATGATTTGTGCTATTACCTAAAACACCTCTTGTTATTATTACCACCTTCTCTATGTTGATCTCAAAACTATAAGTATTGTATTTTACTTTACTAGACTTACCCAATTTTCCACTTCCACCATTTGGACTTATGCTCTCCATAAAGACTAGGGATGGGCCGAACACCCCCCCCCCACCGGTTCAGTTCGCACCAGAACACTGCGAACAGGCAAAAAGTTCTAGCGAATATGGGAACGCTATTAAAGTGGGACACGAACATGAAAAATCAAAAGTGCTCATTTTAAAGGCTTATATGCAAGTTATTGCCATAAAAAGTGTATGGGGACCCAGGTAATGCCCTAGGGAACATGTATCAATGCAAAAAACATTTTTAAAACCACCGTTTTTTTCAGGATTAGTGATTTTAATAATGCTTAAAGTGAAACAATAAAAATAAAATATTCACTTAAATATTGTGCTCGGGATTCCCTTAGTCTGCCTTCGGGTCTGGTATGGAATTTAAGGGTAACTCCCTGACAAAATTTTTTTAAAAATTGACTTGGGGGGCCCCCCAAAATCCATACCAGACCCTTATCCGAGCATGTAGCCTGGAGGTCAGGATAGGGGGCAGTACGAGCAAGCGCCCCCCCCCCCTGAACCGTACCAGGCCACATGCCCTCAACATGGGGAGGGTGCTTTGGGGACCCCCCCCACAGCACCTTGTCCCCATGTTGATGGGGACAAGAGCCTCTTCCCAACAACCCTGGCCATTGGTTGTCGGAATCTACGGGCGGGGGGCTTATCGGAATCTGGAAGCTCCTTTAACCAGTTGCCGCCCGCCCACCGTCAAATGGCGCAGCAGGGGTGCGGCTTTCGTTCTGGGCGGACATCATATGACATCGGCCCATTCAAACAGGGCATGCACGCGGGTGTGTGCAGCCCTGCACTGTCGGTGGCGGCGTGTCCCCGAGACACAGCGTGTTGACAGGCCACCACCGACAGGGGTGAACAGCCATTGGGCATGGCTGTTTACCACATGACTTGATCACGGCCAAGCAGAGATGGTACTGCCCACTTGAAAATGAGCATGAGCGCGATCGGGAACGCGCTGCGCTGGCATGTCGGTGACAACGGGTTCCCAGGAACACTGCTCATCACCGAGCATGGTAAACAGCCAATGGTGGCTGTTTACCACGTGATTGGCTGTGATCCATTCACAAAATGTAAACACAGACCGGTAACTAGCTGTTACCGGCTCTTCCCTAATCACAAACCGTTCCCAGTGTGAGGAGAGAAGAGCCAGGATCAGTGAGTTACCAATCTGTGTGTTGTAGTGTACTGCACAAAGCACCACACAATAAAAAGAACCTGCCACATCGCCCCTACCCCCCCCATTGGACCTGTCACCCAACAGTCACCACATCAGTGCCCATCAGTGCTTTAAAAGTGCACCTGTCACCATCAGAGACTACCATCAGTGACCGTTAGTGGTGCATCTGTCACCAATCAGTGACAATCACCTGTCACTCATCAGTCACCCATCCGTGACCACCATCAGTGACCCATCTGTGACCCTCATCTGTCACCTATCAGTCCCATAAAGTGCACCGGTCACCATCAGAGACTGCCGTCAGTGACCGTTAGCGGTGCACCTGTCACCCATCAGTGACCATCGCCTGTCACTCATCAGTCTCCCGTCAGTGACCATCATCAGTGACCTTCATAGGTGACCCATCCATGACCCTCATCTGTCACCGATGGTCACCATCAGAGATCAGATCTCCTTACTGCTCTGACCCCTGTACTGACTTCCTCTCTCTCTCTAAATATATATTTAGAGAGCGAGAAGAGAATAGTGAAGTATATATATATATATATATATATATATATATATATATATATAAAAATAAAAATGTAATTTATATTTATATTAATTTTTGTGAATACACAGAGCACACGTTACTTCAACCCTCCATACCCCTCCCCCACCCTACTCACCACCCATACTACCTAGAAACACCCTAATCACCCCACCAATACCCCTCCCCCATCCTATCACTGCCCCCTCCCCAATACCCTCCCACTAGACATGTGCACTGCTGAAAATTTTTTATTTTTGTTTCATTAGTTTTTTGTATTTTTTTCATTTCTCGAGTCATTCGTTATGATTGAAATTGGTTATTTCGAGTAAATTCCTAAATTAGAAAATTCAAAAATTCGAAAATTCGAAAATTTCTAAATTCCTAAATTAGAAAATTCAGAAATTTCAAATTTTAAATTTCTAAAATTCGGAAATTCTGAAAATTTTGGAATTCAAAAATTTGGAAATTCGAAACCCGAAATTTCCAAACTTCAGAAATTCTAAAGTTTGGAAATTCGGAAATCTGAAAATTTGAAAGAACAAAAATCCAAAAATAACGAAAATCCGGGAATTTGAAAATCCGAAATTTCGAAAATCCGAAAATTCGAAAATCCAAATTAATAACTCACTAATAATAACTAACTATGTAATTATAGGTATTGGAATTTCCTTTCAAATTTGGCTGTTAGTCAACGTAACTAATATGAATTTATCTGAAGTTACGAATAATCCGAAATAACGAATGCCGCATCTAAACAAATGGAACTTAACAAATAAATAATAATAAATAATAATAATAAAACGTTTTTGTAAATATTATTACTATTTATTATTAGTTTGTTACTTTCCATTCGTTTAGATGCGGCATTCTTTATTTCGGATAATTCTTAACTTTGGATAAATTTATATTCCTTATGTTCACTAACAGTCAAATTTGAAAGGAAATTACAATACCTTGAATGTATTCGTTATTATTAGTTAGTTAGTTATTATTTCAGATTTTCGAATTTTCGAATTTCCGAATTTCCAAATTTTTGAATTTCCGAATTTCCGATTTTCTATTTTTCAAATTTCCGAATTTTCGAGTTTTCGATTTTCAGACTTCTGAATTTTGTAAAAATTTGTTAAACAGGTTTTCATTAATTTGAATATTTCCGAATTAACCACTTACCGACCGCCGCACGACGATGTACGTCCAAACTTTGAACGGGGATATCGTTAGCTGCCATAACCCCGGTATCCCCGTTTTCGTGCGGCGGCCGGCTTTCAGATAAAAGTGGTCCCTGCAGCGGATTTGCCATGAGATCACTTTTATCGGTGGCGGGAGATGGCCCCCCCTCCCGCCGCGATCCGGTGTCCTCCACCGCTTACCGGAGCCGGCGGTAGCGGCGGAGGCGATCGCATCTGTCTCCATCCTGTGCCTGGAGACGAGTGAGGCTAAGATGGCGCCCACTCGTCTCCATGACACTGCTGGGCAGAAGCGACGTCAAAACGTCACTTCCGTCCATGCCTCTTAAAGGCACATTTTTTCAAATGTCATTTTTTTAAATGACTTTTTTTTATTGCATTTTAGTGTAAATATGACATCTGAGGTCTTTTTGACCCCAGATCTCATATTTAAGAGGTCCTGTCATGCTTTTTTCTATTACAAGGGATGTTTACATTCCTTGTAATAGGAATAAAAGTGACACATTTTTTTTTTAAAAAAACAGTGTAAAAATAAATAAAATAATGTAAAATAAATAATAAAAATAAAAAAAATGTTTTAAAAACCACCCGTCCCGACGAGCTTGCGCGCAGAAGCGAACGCATACGCGAGTAGCGCCCGCATATGAAAACGGTGGTCAAACCACACATGTGTGGTATTGCCTCGACCGGTAGAGCGAGAGCAATAATTCTAGCCCTATACCTCCTCTGTCCTGCAAAATATGCAACCTGTAGAATTTTTTAAACGTCACCTATGGAGATTTTTGAGGGTAAAAGTTTAACGCCATTCCACGAGCAGGCGCAATTTTCAAGTGTGACATGTTGGGTATCAATTTACTTGTTACTTATTTCACAATATAAAAAAAATTGGGCTAACTTTACTATTGTCTTATTTTTTTATTCAAAAAAAAGTGCGCTTTTAAGACCGCTGCGCAAATACAGTGCAAAAAAAAGTATTGCAATGACCGCCATTTTATTCTCTAGGGTGTTATAAGAAAAAACATATATAATGTTTGGGGGTTCTAAGTAATTTTTTAGCAAAAAAAAAACTGTTTTAAACCTGTAAACACCTAAAATCCAAAACGAGGCTGGTCCTTAAGTGGTTAATGAAATTGTTGAATTTTGTCGAAAAACGAATTCAGAAAAAAACAAATTGCACATGTCTACCCCCCACTCCACACATATTATCACTGAACACATAGGGTATTAACATTAAGTTATGGTAATAGCAAGAAATTTATGGATAAATTCAAAAACATTTTATTTTACTATTTTGGCCCAGTTTTCCCTGGGCCAAAAATAAAAAAAAGGCTGTATAATTTATCTGGATACACAATCGATGTGATGATATGAAAAATGTTTCCAAGAAATGTCAAAGCTACAAAATTGTGTTTAGGCAATAGCAGTTGCTTGCCCTCAGTTACTAAGGGGTTAACAACTAGCTGTGTATGTGTGATAGTGGCAGCTTGCAGCCATAAAAGGGGGCGGAGCCTAGGCTCAGTGTGGGAGTTAGTAGTTGGAGTTTGAGGAGTAAACATCTCTGTTTGTTTTCTGTGACTATGGATTGTCTATATTGTGATTCAGAAATGTACTAGATTTCTGTGATCTGGTGATATACTCTAGAATTACAGGATATCGAATCTCGCCTGCCAGGAATATATACATCTCTTTTCGGGCAAAATGGTGTAGGAGAAAGCGGTCATATCAACGCCGCAATAACAAAAAAGAAAAAACATCAAAATACCAGGCTCAGCCTTCTAAGAAGCAACTATCTGATATTTTCAATCAATAATCAGTAGGGGATCAGTACAACATGGCAGGATATAAAACAGAATTTATTTAAGAGTGATTAGCTAATCATGAGATTTTGAATGTCTCAGTAATGTGAAATACAGATCATACTATTGTCCATTTCATACAGATTTGCAAGTCCTAGTTGCAATCTCGGAACACTCAATAACAGGATAGTATGCGACCGGTCTAAACTACATGGCATGTTCACCAATGCCAGGAGCCTGACGGACAAGATCGATCAACTAAAGATACTGTTGTATGAAGAGGATTTGGATTTTGTGGGAATTTCAGAGACCTGGTTCAACAACTCTCATGATTCACTGGCAACCATTCAAGGGTATACCCTTTATCGCAATGCTAGAGAGGGTAAAAAAGGGGGAGGGGTATGCCTATATATCAAGAATAATGTACAAGTGAATGTGAGAGATGACATCACTAAGGGAGTTAGGGAGGAGGTGGAATCCTTATGGGTAGAGCTCCAAAGGGATGAAGCTAAGGGGAAAATAATACTGGGAGTATGCTATATAGTATGCTATAGGCCCCCTAACCCGAGGGAGGAGGGGGAGACGGATCTCCTATCACAATTTGGATTAGCAGCAAGGATGGGAAGTGTTATCATAATGGGGGATTTTTTGCAGGACAATTTCATGGTTCAGATGGTAGACGCATCAACTAGAAATAAAGCGTTACTGGATCTACTGATTAGCAACAATACAGACCTGATTACAGATGTGGAAATACGGGGCAAATCACTGGTCAATTGGCTACAGTATAAATCACACAAATAGGAAACAAAAGGGAAATACAAAGACACTGAATTTCAAAAGAGCCAAGTTCCCTAAACTACAAACCTTGTTAGAAGGCATAAATTGGGATAAATTCTTAGGAACAAAGAACACGGAGGAGAGATGGGTTTGCTTTAAGAGCATATTAAATAAGGGCATTAGCCAATGCATCCCATTGGGTAATACATTTAAAGAGCAAATAAAAGTACTGGATGGCTTAACTTTACTTAATGAAAAAATGCATATAAAAACAAAGGAGAAGGCCTTCAAAAATACAAGGTTGAGGGATCAGCATTCAGACTTTATAAAGAATGCAACAAGAAATGTAAGGGTGCAATTAAGGCAGCTAAGATAGAACACGAAAGACACATAGCAAAGGAAAGCAAAAAAAATCCCAAGAAATTCTTTAAGTATGTAAACAGTAAAAAAGGGAGGACAGACCATATTGGCCCCATAAAGAATGAGGAAGGATATCTGGTTACAAAGGATGGGGAGATGGTGAAGGTAATAAATGTATTCTTCTCCTTAGTCTTCACGAGGGAATCAGGAAGCTTCAGTAACCAAAACTTCAGTGTTTATCCTCATGAAACATCGCAGGAAGCACCTCCATGGTTAACAGAGGACAGAATTAAAATTGGACTTGGGAAACTTAACATTAGGGATGAGCCGAACACCCTTCCGGTTCGGTTCGCACCAGAACCTGCGAACGGACCGAAAGTTCGCACGAACATTAGAACCCCATTGACGTCTATGGGACTCGAACGTTCAAAATCAAAAGTGCTCATTTTAAAGGCTAATTTGCATGGTATTGTCCTAAAAAGGGTTTGGGGACCCGGGTCCTACCCCAGGGGACATGTATCAATGCAAAAAAAACTTTTAAAAACGGCCGTTTTTTCGGGAGCAGTGATTTTAATGATGCTTAAAGTAAAAAAAAAAAAACAGAAATTTTCCTTTAAATATCGTACCTGGGGGGTGTCTATAGTATGCCTGTAAAGTGGCGCGTGTTTCCCGTGTTTAGAACAGTCCCTGCACCAAATGTCATTTTTAAAGGAAAAAATCTCATTTAAAACTGCTTGCGGGTTTAATGTAATGTCGGGTCGTGGCAATATGGATGAAAATCAGTGAGACAAACACCATGGGTACCCCCCAGTCCATTACCAGGCCCTTTGGGTCTTGTATGGATATTAAGGGGAACCCCGCACCCAAATTAAAATAAGGAAAGGTGTGGGGCCACCAGGCCCTATATACTCTGAACAGCAGTATACTGGCGGTGCAAACAAGACAGGGACTGTAGGTTTGTTGTTAAGTAGAATCTGTTTGTCATTTTGAATGGGTACATTTTTAACGTCTTTAGCTCCAGGCAAAAAATCTTTTTTAAGCTTTTTGGAAAACATAGGGAAGGGTTATCACCCCTGTGACTTTTGTTTTGCTGTCTTTCGTCCTCTTTAGAAGATTTCACCTCACTTTTTGTCCCAATGACAAATGCTTTTTGAGAATTTGGGTTTTTTTGTGGAACAAGGATTGGAAAGCATCAGTGGAAAGGAGAAATGTTTTTCCCATATTAACTCTTACAGGATACAGAATTTCCCTTCCTAGGGGTAGATTTCATCTCACTTCCTGTTCTCTCCTTCCATTTGCAAGTAGGAGTCGTTTGTAAGTTAGATGTTTGAAAGTAGGGGCCTGCTCTATATACTCAGCAGAAATTTGGGCTTTAGGTGTTGTTGTGGCCACAACAACGTAAGCCCTCACAGGGCCCTGCTATGAAATATTAGATCAAGAATTGTAATTATATGCCCCTGTTGAACAGGGGCAGAAAAACTGGGCCTTTGGTGGTGGTGGTGCTGGTGCCACAACACTGTAAGTCCTCACTCGCTCTTGGTGGGTGCAGAAATGGGCCCTGCTGTGAAATATTAGATCAAGAATTGTAATTACATGCCCCTGTTGAACAGGGGCAGAAAAATTGGGCCTTTGGTGGTGGTGGTGGTGCTGGTGCCACAACACTGCAACCCCTCACAGACACTCTAGTTGGAACGCAGGAACGAGCCCTGCTGCAAAGTATTGCATCAAAAATTGTAATTACACGCCCCTGTTAAACAGGGGCTGAAAAATTGTGCCTTAGGCACTGGTGGTGGCGTCCAGAACCAAAAATGTTCTTACAAGCTAACAGCGTGATCATTGAGGAGGAAGAGGATAATTACTCAGGGATAGTCACTCAGCATCAGCATAGGCAGTCTTTGAAGCGATCTGAGATTTCAAAAAAAATTATTCGGTTACATTAGCATCAGGTGCTTGGTAGCTGGTGGTGATCCAAGACTGATTCATTTTTATGAAGGTCAGTCGATCGACCGAGTTGGTGGACAGACGCACCCTGTGATTGGTTACCACGTCTCCAGCAGCACTGAATGTGCGTTCCGAAAGAACGCTGGATGCAGGACAGGCCAGTAGCTCAATTGCATACTGTGCAAGCTCTGGCCAGTGATCCATCCTCAAGACCCAGTAACCCAGAAGATTTTCGGTGGGAAAGTGTCCAAGTCTGATCTTGCCCCTAGGTATTCCTGCACCATGTAAAACAGACGCTGGCGATGGTTGCTGGAACCGATCATACCTTGGGGCTGCGGACCAAAAAATTGTCTGAATGCATCGGTCAGATGGCCACCTTCTCCACCGCTCCTTCTTTGACTGACGGAAGCCTCAGCAACACGTTGTACAGAGACAGGAGTTTGTAACCTCCCAGTCTCTGGGAACGCGTTGCACAGACCTTTCTGCAAGGCCTCCCGAAGATGTTTCATCCTCTGCTCCCTCTGCGATGGCAAGATAAGGTGCGCAACCTTACCCTTGTAACGTGGATCAAGGAGGGTTGCCAGCCAGTATTGGTCCTTCTCCTTGATACCACGAATACGAGGATCGTTACGCAGGCTTTGCAGGATCAGGGAGGCCATGCAGGTTTGCTGAGGCATTCGGTCCGGAGTCCTCTGGGTCACTAAGGACGACATGGTCCGCAGCCACCTCCTCCCAGCCACGTACAAGTCCATGTGTTTCTTGGGACTGATCCCTTAAAGACTGCTGCTGATGCTGAGTGCCAGGCTCTACCTCCATACTGACACAATCTTCCTCCTCCTCCTCCTCCTCCTCCTCCTCGTCCTGTTCCTGTGTGATCGGCGGGCACGCAGGAACACTGTCTGGATAAAGGGGGCCTTGAGAGCTAAGGAAGTCCTCCTCTTCCTGCCTCTGTTCTGCCTTAAGTGCCCTGTCCATTATTCCACGTAGCGTGTGCTCCAACAGGTGGACAAGGGGGACAGTGTCACTGATGCATGCACTGTCACTGCTCACCATCCTCGTGGCCTCCTCAAATGGTGACAGGACAGTGCATGCATCCCTGATCATGGCCCACTGGCGTGGGGGAAAAAAAACAAGCTCCCCTGACCCTGTCCTGGTGCCATAGTCGCACAGGTACTCATTGATGGCCCTCTGCTGCGTGTGCAGCCGCTGCAGCATGGCCAACGTTGAGTTCCACCTGGTGGGCATGTCACAGATTAGGCGGTTCTTGGGCAGGGTAAACTCCTTTTGGAGGTCCGTCAGCTGAGCACTGGCATTATATGACCAGCGGAAATGCACACAGACTTTCCTGGCCTGCCTCAGGACATCCTGTAAGCCCGGGTACCTGCCCAAGAACCGCTGCACCACCAAGTTAAGGATGTGAGCCAAACAGGGCACATGGGTCATTTGTCCCTGTCGGAGGGCAGAGAGGAGGTTGGTGCCATTGTCGCAAACCACCATTCCTGCCTTAAGTTGGCGTGGCATCAACCACCTCTGAACCTGCCTCTGCAGAGCTGACAGAACCTCTGCCCCAGTGTGGCTCCTGTCCCCCAAGAACACCAGCTCAAGCACCGCATGGCATCTTTTGGCCTGCGTACTTGCGTAGCCCCTTGAACGGCTACGGAGCACCGCTGGTTCCGAGGACAAAGCACAGGAAGAGGCCACAGAGGAAGAAGAAGAGGAGGGGGTGGAGGAGAGAGGTGTGTCACATTCATTAGCATTTTGGAGGCGTGGTGGCGGAACAACCTCCAACACTACTGCACCTTGTCCTGCATCCTTCCCAGCTGCCAGCAGAGTCACCCAATGCGCCGTGAAACTTAGGTAACGTCCCTGTCCATGCCTGCTGGACCATGAGTCAGCGGTAATATGCACCTTACCGCTGACCGCCCTGTCCAGCGAGGCATGGACATTGCCTTCCACATGCCGGTAGAGAGCCGGAATCGCCTTCCGTGAGAAAAAGTGGCGTTTGAGTACCTGCCACTGAGGAACCGCACATTCCACAAACTCACGGAAGGGGGCAGAGTCTACCAACTGAAAAGGCAGCAGTTGAAGTGCTAGCAATTTTGCCAAGCTAGCATTCAATCGCTGGGCATCTGGATGGCTGGGAGAAAACTTCTTTCGGCGGTGCAGCAGCTGGGGCAGGGAAATTTGCCTGGTACAATCTGACGTCGGTGTACCAAAAGCAGATTGCCCACAAGTACTTAGCTGTGACACACCTAATTCTACACCATCATTCCTCTCAGTGCAGTGCATCCTTCCAAGCTGCCAGCAGAGTCACCCAATGCGCCGTGAAACTTAGGTAACGTCCCTGTCCATGCCTGCTGGACCATGAGTCAGCGGTAATATGCACCTTACCGCTGACCGCCCTGTCCAGCGAGGCATGGACATTGTCTTCCACATGCCGGTAGAGAGCCGAAATTGCCTTCCATGAGAAAAAGTGGCGTTTGGGTACCTGCCACTGAGGAACCGCACATTCCACAAACTCACGGAAGGGGGCAGAGTCTACCAACTGAAAAGGCAGCAGTTGAAGTGCTAGCAATTTTGCCAAGCTAGCATTCAATCGCTGGGCATGTGGATGGCTGGGAGCAAACTTCTTTCGGCGGTGCAGCAGCTGGGGCAGGGAAATTTGCCTGGTACAATCTGACGTCGGTGTACCAAAAGCAGATTGCCCATAAGTACTTGGCTGTGACACACCTAATTCTACACCATCATTCCTCTCAGTGCAGGTCTCAGAGAGGACTGAAGGTATAGTGGGGTTGGAAATCTCAGCTGATGAGGAGCAAGGAGAGGTCCTCTTTGTTCTTTGGTGTGGGTCTTTTAGATACGCTTGCCAACGAACTGCATGGCAGGTCAACATATGTCTGGTCAAGCATGTGGTACCCAAGCGGGAGATGTTTTGGCCATGCGAGATACGCTTGAGACATATGTTGCAAATAGCAGCGGTGCGATCTGATGCACTCGTCTCAAAAAAGGCCCACACCAAAGAACTTTTTGAATAACGCGCAGAGACTGCAGCGCCCTGCACATGTGGAGCTTTGGGGTGTGATGCAGTCAATGTGCTGCCCTTAGGCTGGCCCCTGGAGGGCATCTTGCCTCGTTGGTGATGTGCCGCCTCCTCCTCCTCCCCCTCCTCTCTCCTATCAGGCACCCACGTTGAGTCAGTGACCTCATCATCCCCTCCCTCCTCATCACTGGAGCAAACCTGGCAGTATGCTGCAGCAGGGGGAGCATGACTGCCAGATTGCTGTCCTTCTTGGGCACCCCCTCTGTCCGTGCTCATGTTACTGCCTTCATCAAGCTCAGTATCATCATCAGAGCCTTCAAAACGCTGGGCATCCTCCTGGAGCATGTACCCAACACTGTGGTCAAACAGTTTGAGGGACTCCTCAGGAGGACATGGTGGGGCTAGGGAAGGAGTCACTGATGACATTGAGCCGAGGGAAGAGGCCACTGCTTTGCCAGACAAAGTACCCTGGGCATGGGTGAGAGAGGATGAGGAGGATGAGGACGGCTTGGTCATCCACTCGACCAAGTCTTCCGCATGTTGCGGCTCAACACGGCCAGCTGCCGAGAAAAAGGCCAAGCGTGTCCCACGGCCACGTGCTGATGAGGATGCACGGTCTCCACGACCAGCACTAGACACAGAGCCTGCTTGCCCTCTCTTATTGGCTTGTGACTGTCTGCCTCTCCTTCTTGGCCTTCCCGACATACTAATGGCCTGTAGCTGCACTAAGCTGGGATATATATATATATATATATATATATATATATATATATATATATGTACTAATACTGCAGCTAGCAAAATCAACTGCCTGCCTGTAGTATGAGAACACCACCAACCTTCTACAGGTAGCTTTAGCTGAACACTGTGCAGAGCTCGCAAAAAACTAACTTGTAGCTTTTTTAGCTGCCTGCGGTAGTGATAGGAACAGGAAAACACCACCAACCTTCTACAGGTAGCTTTAGGTGAACACTGTGCAGAGCTCGCAAAAAAATAACTTGTAGGTTTAGCTGAACACTGAGGTGAACGCACCACACTAACTGTAAATAGTCTAGCTGCCTGACTGTGGTACTAATAGGATCAAAATAACACCAGCAATTTTCTTCAGGTAGCTGTAAATACTGTAACAAGACAAGCCTGCCTGTCAGTAAGAAGATAACAGGAACAGATCTAGCCGAACACTGTGAGCAGGACGCACTGCATTAACTTGTAGCTTTAGATGAATACTGTGCAGAGGTCTCACTACACCAACTTGTAGGTTTAGCTGAACACTGTGAGCAGGATGCACAGCACTAACCTGTAGTTTTAGCTGAACACTGTGAGCAGGACGCACAGCACTAACCTGTAGTTTTAGCTGAACACTGTGAGCAGGACGCACAGCACTAACTTATAGTTTTAGCTGAACACTGTGAGCAGGACGCACTGCACTAACTTGTAGCTTTAGATGAACACTGTGCAGAGGTCTCACTACACCAACTTGTAGGTTTAGCTGAACACTATGAGCAGGACACACTGCACTAACTTGTAGTTTTAGCTGAACACTGTGAGCAGGACGCACAGCACTAACTTATAGTTTTAGCTAAACACTGTGAGCAGGACGCACTGCACTAACTTGTAGCTTGAGATGAACACTGTGCAGAGGTCTCACTACACCAACTTGTAGTTTTAGCTGAACACTGTGAGCAGGACGCACAGCACTAACTTGTAGTTTTAGCTGAACACTGTGAGCAAAACACACTGCACTAACTTGTAGCTTGAGATGAACACTGTGCAGAGGTCTCACTACACCAACTTGTAGGTTTAGCTGAACACTGTGAGCAGGACGCACAGCACTAACCTGTAGTTTTAGCTGAACACTGTGAGCAGGACGCACAGCACTAACTTATAGTTTTAGCTAAACACTATGAGCAGGACGCACTGCACTAACTTGTAGCTTGAGATGAACACTGTGCAGAGGTCTCACTACACCAACTTGTAGTTTTAGCTGAACACTGTGAGCAGGACGCACAGCACTAACTTGTAGTTTTAGCTGAACACTGTGTGTAAAACGCACTGCACTAACTTGTAGCTTGAGATGAACACTGTGCAGAGGTCTCACTACACCAACTTGTAGGTTTAGCTGAACACTGTGAGCAGGACGCACAGCACTAACTTGTAGTTTTAGCTGAACACTGTCAGCAGGACGCACTGCACTAACTTGTAGCTTTAGATGAACACTGTGCAGAGGTCTCACTACACCAACTTGTAGGTTTAGCTGAACACTGTGAGCAGGACGCACAGCACTAACTTGTAGTTTTAGCTGAACACTGTGAGCAGGACGCACTGCACTAACTTGTAGCTTTAGATGAACACTGTGCAGAGGTCTCACTACACCAACTTGTAGGTTTAGCTGAACACTATGAGCAGGACACACTGCACTAACTTGTAGTTTTAGCTGAACACTGTGAGCAGGACGCACAGCACTAACTTATAGTTTTAGCTAAACACTGTGAGCAGGACGCACTGCACTAACTTGTAGCTTGAGATGAACACTGTGCAGAGGTCTCACTACACCAACTTGTAGTTTTAGCTGAATACTGTGAGCAGGACGCACAGCACTAACTTGTAGTTTTAGCTGAACACTGTGAGCAAAACACACTGCACTAACTTGTAGCTTGAGATGAACACTGTGCAGAGGTCTCACTACACCAACTTGTAGGTTTAGCTGAACACTGTGAGCAGGACGCACAGCACTAACTTGCAGTTTTAGCTGAACACAGTGAGCAGGACGCACTGCACTAACTGTAAATAGTCTAGCTGCCTGACTGTGGTACTAATAGGATCAAAAGAACACCAGTAATTTTCTTCAGGTAGCTGTATATACTGTAACAAGACAAGCCTGCCTGTCAGTAAGAAGATAACAGGAATGGATCTAGCTGAACACTGTGAGCAGGACGCACTGCACTAACTGTAAATAGTCTAGCTGCCTGACTGTGGTACTAATAGGATCAAAAGAACACCAGTAATTTTCTTCAGATAGCTGTATATACTGTAACAAGACAAGCCTGCCTGTCAGTAGAAAGATAACAGGAACGGATCTAGCTGAACACTGTGAGCAGGACGCACTGCACTAACTGTAAATAGTCTAGCTGCCTGACTGTGGTACTAATAGTATCAAAAGAACACCAGCAATTTTCTTCAGGTAGCTGTAAATATGTAACAAGACAAGCCTGCCTGTCAGTAGGAAGATAACAGGAACGGATCTAGCTAAACTGAATACATTGTATATATATATATATATGCAACACCTGGGATGCATATATATACACAATACACTGTAAGTGCAGCTAAACTGACTGACTGTTCTGCCTAATCTATCTAACTCAAATCAAATGTCACTGTCTGTCTCTCTCTCTCAATGAACGCCGGAACACACACTACACAGGGCCGCCGTGCAGGCGGCCTTATATAGTGTGGGGCGTGTACTAAATCCCCTGAGCCATAATTGGCCAAAGCCTCCTTGGCTTTGGCCAATTACGGCTCTCTGTTCATGGGTTTGACTCAAACACGAAGCTCATCTCTACTTAACATTAATAAATCCCCGGGACCAGATGGCTCGCACCCGTGGGTACTTAGGGAACTCAGTCAAGTAAATGCCGAACCATTGTTCCTATTTTTCACTGACAGTCTACTGACTGGAATGGTACCAGCTGATTGGAGAAAAGACAATATAGCACCAATATTTAAAAAGGGCCTAAAATACATCCCTAGAAATTACAGACCAGTTAGCCTAACATCAATAGTTTTCAAGCTCTTGGAGGGGATGATAAGGGATTATATACAAGATTTAAGTAATGAGAACAGTATCATTAGCAGTAATCAGCATGGATTCATGAAGAATCGATCTTGCCAAACCAATCTATTAGCCTTCTATGAGGAGGTGAGTTGCCATTTAGATAAAGGAAGGCCCGTAGATGTGGTGTATCTGGATTTTGCAAAAGTATTTGACACAGTTCTCCATAAACGTTTACTGTACAAAATAAGGTCAGTTGGCATGGACCATAGGGTGAGTACATGGATTGAAAACTGGCTACAAGGGTGAGTTCAGAGGGTGGTGATAAATGGGGAGTACTGGGAATGGTCAGGGGTGGCTAGTGGGGTCCCCCAGGGTTCTGTTCTCTAACTTCTCCACAGGATGTGGAAACCTTGCAAAAAGATCTTTACAAATGAATGGGGTGGGCAACTACATGGCAAATGAGGTTTAATGTGGAAAAATGTAAAATAATGCATTTGGGTGGCAAAAATATGAATGCAATCTACACACTGGGGGAGAACCTCTGGGGGATTCTAGGAAGGAAAAGGACCTGGGGGTCTTAGTAGATGATAGGCTCAGCAATGGCATGCAATGCCAAGCTGCTGCTAACAAAGCAAACAGAATATTGGCATGCATTAAAAAAGGGATCAACTCCAGGGATAAAATTATAATTCTCCCGCTCTACAAGACTCTGGTCCGGCCGTATCTAGAGTATGCTGTCCAGTTCTGGGCACTAGTCCTCAGGAAGGATGTACTGGAAATGGAGCGAGTACAAAGAAGGGCAACAAAGCTAATAAAGGGTCTGGAGGACATTAGTTATGAGGAAAGGTTGCAAGCACTGAACTTATTCTCTCTGGAGAAGAGACGCTTGAGAGGTGATATGATTTTAATGTACAAATAACATACTGGTGACCTCACAATAGGGATAAAACTTTTTTTGGGGAAGGGAGTTTAACAAGACACATGGCCACTCATTAAAATTAGAAGAAAAGAGGTTTAACCTTAAACTACATAGAGGGTTATTTACTATTATTTACTTTCCTGAGCGGAAAGGATGTGGAATTCCTTTTCATAGGTGGTGGTCTCAGCGAGGAGCATCGATAGTTTCAAAAAACTATTAGATAAGCACCTGAACGACCACAACATACAGGGATATACAATGTAATACTGACATATAATCACACACATGGGTTGGACTTGATGATGGACTTGTGTTTTTTTCAACCTCATCTACTATACTATACTATACTATACTATACTATACTATACTATACTATACCATACTATACTATACTATACTATTGTCCATTTCACAGTCTGTTATATAACCGACCCGACCAGTCTGCTTTCTGTAGCTAAATGGATTTGAAATTTGAAATATCCCCAGCCAATCATGTGCTTACTCTTACAGGTGTGATCACCGATCAACTGTCTAGCTAACTGACACAAGCTGATCAATGAGTTGGTTTTAAGAATTATGCAGGCTAATAATGACAGCTATAGTTTCCCTATATTTTAGGACCTGAATCACCTGGGGCTTTTATTCACTTTAGGGACATTTTGTATTCTCATCATAGGTGTGCGCAGCCTATTGTATTAGCATGTGCAGCCCAAAGCTCAAGCACAGGTGTGTGTGTATATATATATATTTGTGTATTGTGGGGGAATTAGCTTGTGGGGATCACCTTTTCTGAATGACAGTCAGCAAACGGCACTTTCTTAAAAAGCTGGCGGATGCCAGGTTTTTTTGCAGGAGGTTTGCAAAATAGAAACAAACAGTAAATTAAATCCTTGCCGTCTGGCACTAACTAAACAGTCTTCTCTTTATACAGTGCGGGGCTGGTCCCCGTCACCCACAAAAACATGCGGAAAAGCAAACCTTTTAGTCCACCCAGAGCTCCTCTCACTCAGGTTCCTTCCTGATTCTCAAAGCCTACTGTGCTCTCTTCCTGGATATTTAAAGTCAAGCTGACTGTGGACTCCAGTGGACCCGAACATCCGGACCGGAACCCAGCCTGCCACAGAGGCTGGAAAAACCAGGCCAGATTCCGGTTCAGTCCCTTACAATGGAACAAATGCGAGGTGAAATGTACCTATTATCCTGTATCTTACCTCGCATACCGTCACATATCCTCTACCTCTGCTCAAGCCCCTGTGGCTGAGCACGTGACCCAACCATACAGTGCACGCAAGAGAGGGCATCTGCGTTATTTTGGAATTTTCCCGGCCTGTGCTCCACCGTAAACTGAAAGGGCTGTAAAGCCAGGAACCACCTTGTCGCACGGCCATTTTTCTCCCTGTTGTCACACATCCACTTTAGGGGAGCATGGTCGGTGACCACTTTAAACGACCTCCCCAGTAGGTAATACCTTAGGGAGTCTAAGTCCCATTTAATGGCGAGACACTCCTTTTCTACTATGGCATAGTTCTTTTCGTGCTTGTTCAGCTTTCGGCTTAGGTATACAACTGGGTGCTCCTCACCATCCCTGTTCTGTGACAGTACAGCCCCTAGGCCCACCTCAGAAGCATCCGTCTGTACGACAATCTCCTTGTTGAAGTCCAGGGCCACTAATACTGGTAACTCACAAAGGGTCTGCTTTAAATTCTGAAAGGCCTCCTCGGCTTTGGGATTCCACTTGACCATGATCGACCCTCTACCCTTTGTCAGGTCGGTCAGAGGGGCAGCAAAGGTGGCAAAGTTGGGTATGAACCGTCTGTAATACCCTGTAATGCCCAGGAAGGCCCTCACTTGTTTTTTATTGATCGGTTGGGGCCATTTTTGAATTGCCTCCACTTTATTGGTCTGCAGCTTGACCACTCCCCGGCCAATAATGTACCCAAGGTATTTGGCCTCCTCCAGGCCTATGGCACTTTTTTGGGTTAGCCGTAAGACCTGCTTCCCTAAGGGGATCTATCACCGCTTGTACACAGAGCAGGTGTGATTTCCAATCTGGGCTGTGGATGACCACATTGTCCAAATATTCAGCTGCATATGGGTGATGTAGTCTCAAGGCTTTATCCATCATTCGCTGAAATGAAGCAGGGGCTCCGTGCAGACCAAAAGGCATCCGCTTATACTGAAATGAGCCCTCAGGAGTGGAAAAGGCAGTCTTCTCCTAGGCCGATTTAGTTAGCGGTATTTGCCAATAGACTTTCGCCGGGTCTAGGGTCGTTATGTAGCGAGCCTGTCCTAACCTGTCCACCAGTTCGTCGACCACTCACTGTGGGACTCTATCACGTCCAACTCTAACATACTTTTTATTTCCATCGTGACAGCCTCTCGTCTGGCCTCTGGGATTCTATACGGTTTTACATTTACGCGAACCCCTGGTTCTGTCACTATGTCATGTTGGATCATGTTGGTCAGTCCGGGTAAGGGGGAGAAAAAGTCTCTATTTTTATACACAAATTCCCTAACATCACTTTTTTGTGCCACGGACAGGGTATCCATTATGGGGACGTCAGGTGTCACCAGTACCCGTTCTGTTAGAGGCGTGGACGTGGCCAGTAAAGTCTCTCTGTCCTTCCAGGGCTTTAAGAGATTCACATGGTAAATGGTGTGGTTTCCTTTTCCCTGGCTGGTAGACTTTGTAGTTTACCTCCCCCACCCTTTTGACAACCTCAAAGGGACCCTGCCACTTGGCTAGGAACTTACTTTCCACCGTGGGAACCAGTACTAACATTCTATCCCCGGGGCTGAAAGTACGGACCTTGGCACCCCGGTCATAGACCCTCCTCTGGGCCTCCTGGGCTCGCTCCATATGTTCTCTCACCAGGGGCAGGACAGCTGCGATTCGATCCTGCATCAAGGAGACATGCTCTATGATGCTTCTATATGGGTTAGCCTCCCCTTCCCATCTTTCTTTGGCGACATCTAGCAGCCCCCTGGGATGTCTACTTTACAAAAGCTCAAAGGGGGAATAGCCTGTGGATGCCTGCTGAACCTCACATATGGCAAACATGAGATATGGTAGCAAAAAATCCCAGTTTCTCCCATCTTTGTCGACCACCTTTTTCAACATACTTTTCAAAGTTTTATGAAATCTTTCAACCAGACCATCCGTTTAGGGATAGTAGACAGAGGTACGGAGATGGGAGATTTTGTATAGTCTACACAGTTCCTTGGCAACCCTAGACATAAATGGGGTGCCCTGATCGGTTAGGATTTTGTTTTGGGATCCCCACTCGACTAAACACCTGAACCAGAATATGCTGGTGACCCCGGGCAGATTTCACAACCGGCCCCACCAGGTCCATGCCAATCCTCTCAAAGTGGACCTCGATTATTGGTAGAGAGACAAGAGGGCTGTGAAAATGGGGCGACAGTGCCGACATTTGGCACTCGGGGAACGATTTGCAGTACTCCTTGACATCTGCATGCAACCCAGGCCAGAAAAACGTCTGGGTGATTCTCTCCCTGGTTTTTTCGATACCGAGATGTCCCCCCATTACATGACCATGGGCCAGGTCTAGCACCACCCTACGGAAGGGTTTGAGAACCAGTAGCTGTTCTACCTCGTCCTCTCCATGTTTTATCACTCAATACAATAAATTGTATGGCCATGTAGGGGAAAGACACCCCCAACCAGGATCCACCGGTTCCCCGTCCAACATCTTAACGTTTCTTAACGCTCTCATGAGGGTGGTTGCTCGATACAGAAATCCTCTCTGCTGACCTCTAAGTCGGGTATGACATTTTGACTACTCTCAATGTCAGGGTCAGAGGGGGTCTCCTGTTCGTTACCCTCAGGCTGAGAGCTAGCTTCTAGGTCCTCCGGCTCCCCAGCAATGACAGGGAAAGGAAGAGGATCTCTGGCTTCCTCGATCCCACCAACAGTATCCCCTTCCCTTTGGCAAAAAGAGTCTGGTGAGAGTTCCCGTGTTTTCCCAGCAGGCGGAGCTCTATATACCAGGCTCCCTTTGCTCTCCCATAAATTCCAAAAATGTGGAAAATCTCTCCCCACTAAAGCTTCATGAAGCAGTGAAGGTACCACCCCCCACTGAATATGTTACGCTGCTCCAAGGGGTATCAACCTCAACCACCACTGTCTGGTAGTCTTGAGTGTCCTCATGGATGCAAATTACCCCAATAGTACTGGGGTGTAGTTTTGTGGGGTTCACACAGTCATTCCTGACTAGGGTCACCACACTACCAGAGTCTAGCAAAGCTGTGAGTGGCTTTCCATCCACTGAAATAACACACATCTGTTTTTCAATGTGACTCTGACATGATGCAGTACATGCAACCTTTTTTCAAAAAAGGTCCTATGTGTGTTTGGTGTGGTGTGAAGCAATTTTTATCTCTATATAGTCTAATGGAAACTGCATAGAAAACGCATAGGTGGTCAAAGACAAAGCGATTCCAGTGCGATCTCTAGCAGGTTATAGTGTCTTTTTGAGCTGAGTTTCAGAGAGAGAGAGATAAAGAGAGAATTGTAACTGTATCCAGATCACATTGGAATCGCACCTGAATCCGCATGAAGTCACATTGGACATTATCCTTAAAATCACATTAAAAACCTCAGTTAAATTGCACTGCATAAGTCTGATCCTAGGGTAAAGCCTCGTACACACGGTTCAATTGTTGGCCAACCGAGCGTCTGATTTTTGTTAAAAGGGTATGTGCCAGGATCTTGTCTTGCATACTAACGGTACACAATTGTCGTGCAACAAACACGAACATAGTGACGTACTACGAGGAATTTCAGCTCTTGAGCGCGACCCTTTGTGCCTCTTCTGCTAATTTCGTGTTTGTACATTTGACTTTTGTGTGATGGATTTGTGTACTGACCTTACGAAATTCTGACGTCAAACCGTTGTCTGCCGAAAATTTACTAGCCTGTCATCCAATATTTGTTGGCTGAAAGTTGGACAACAATTGTCAAAAGGAGCATACTAACGGTAAGATTTTAGGACAACAGTCTGTCAGCAGACAATCCCTTGCCAACAATCGTACCGTGTGTACGAGGCAGTATAGGAGAATGAGAAGAAAAGACTGGATGGTGTAATAACGTTTTTAAAAGGTTTATTTAAGTAAAAAACATTCCCCACAATGGGGTACTCACAAGTTCAGGGTGCATCAGTGCACCCTCCAATTTACGAGTGTCAAACATGTGGGGAATGTTTTTTATTAAAATAAACCTTTTAAAAACATTATTACACCATCCAGTCTTTTCTTCTCATTCTCCTATACTGTAGAACCATTACCTACGCTGTACACCTGGATACCATTACTGAGCCGTGGGATGGCTCCAAAGCGTGTTTAGACTTAGTGGCTTTCCCTGGGGGGTCACTGGATGTACACTGGAGCATGGTTTACTGAGCACAAATTACCTGGAGCATGCTGGATTTTATATGGATTTTTTGTACACTTATATTATTGATCACGGATCATTCAGCAATACTTTCGATATTGTTATATTTCACTATTGTGTGGCACTTGGCACTTATCTGTATATTGCACATATTATATCTACTGCTGTAGATTCACTGCACATGGCACTTTGTATCTATTGATTTAGTTATATATGCATACTGACATCTGTTAGTTTTTATATTTTGTATTGAGGTCACAGTAGTATCTGTTGATTTATATGCATATTTTTGCACTGATTTACATATAGTTACATAGTAGGTGAGGTTGAAAAAAGACACAAGTCCATCAAGTCCAACCTATGTGTGTGATTATGTGTCAGTATTACATTACATATCCCTGTATATTGCGGTCATTCAGGTGATTATCTAATAGTTTCTTGAAGCTAACAATGCTCCCCGCTGAGACCACCGCCTGTGGAAGGGAATTCCACATCCTTGCTGCTCTTACAGTAAAGAACCCTCTACGTAGTTTAAGGTTAAACCTCTTTTCTTCTAATTGTAATGAGTGGCCACGAGTCTTATTAAACTCTCTTCTGCGAAAAAGTTTTATCCCTATTGTGGAGTCACCAGTACAGTATTTGTAAATTGAAATCATATCCCCTCTCAAGCGTCTCTTCTCCAGAGAGAATAAGTTCAGTGCTCGCAACCTTTCCTCATAACTAAGATCCTCCAGACCCTTTATTAGCTTTGTTGCCCTTCTTTGTACTCGCTCCATTTCCAGTACGTCCCTCCTGAGGACTGGTGCCCAGAACTGGACAGCATACTCCAGGTGCGGGCGGACCAGAGTCTTGTAGAGCGGGAGAATTATCGTTTTATCTCTGCAGTTGATCCCCCTTTTAATGCATGCCAATATTCTGTTTGCTTTATTAGCAGCAGCTTGGCATTGCATGCCATTGCTGAGCCTATCATCCACTAGGACCCCCAGGTCCTTTTCCATCCTAGATTCCCCCAGAGGTTCTCCCCCCAGTGTATAGATTGCATTCATATTTTTGCCACCCAAATGCATTATTTTACATTTTTCTACATTGAACCTCATTTGCCATGTAGTCGCCCACCCCATTAATTTGTTCAGGTCTTTTTGCAAGATTTCCACATACTGCGGAGAAGTTATTGCCCTGCTTAGCTTAGTATCGTCTGCAAATACAGAGATTTAACTGTTTATCCCATCCTCCAGGTCGTTTATGAACAAATTAAATAGGATTGGTCCCAGCACAGAACCTTGGGGAACCCCACTACCCACCCCTGGCCATTCTGAGTACTCCCCATTTATCACCACCCTCTGAACACGCCCTTGTAGCCAGTTTTCAATCCATGTACTCACCCTATGGTCCATGCCAACGCACCTTATTTTGTACAGTAAACGTTTATGGGGAACTGTGTCAAATGCTTTTGCAAAATCCAGATACACCACGTCTACGGGCCTTCCTTTATCTAGATGGCAACTCACCTCCTCATAGAAGGTTAATAGATTGGTTTGGCAAGAACGATTCTTCATGAATCCATGCTGATTACTGCTAATGATATCATTCTTATTACTAAAATCTTGTATATAGTCCCTTATCATCCCCTCCAAGAGTTTACATACTATTGATGTTAGGCTAACTGGTCTGTAATTCCCAGGGATGTTTTTTGGGCCCTTTTTAAATATTGACTAAGGGGGGTGGTGGCTGCGCTGTGATAAAAAGAAAGGGAGGGGTGGGGGAGGAAGGGGGTGGGAGCTAAACTAAATAAATCCCAAGATGTCAAATGACCTGAACGTAAGAACAAATATATATAAAAGCGTGCTCATAGATGCAAATACATAACTAGAATGTGCACACAGACAGAAATCACTGAATGATATGTAAAAAAGAAAACATTACTGTGATCAAACAAATAAGGACAAAAATAGAATATGAAGGCTGGAAATGTGTACCAGCAGAGAATGTGTAGGGGTATGTGAATCTGCTATAAAAGGAGCATATATCCAGACTCTGTCATAATGTCATGAAAAAACTCTCCAATAAAATAACTATAATCCTGTGTATATAAATATAAATATGATGTTCAGCTGCTGATATAGGTACATACGTGAATAATATTTAACAATGTGAATAATATATAAGTGTCCATAAAAAAGTCCCAGTGATTGGTGTTGATAATCTGCCAACACTTGGTGAAAAACTTAATATACCAAGGAAAAAAGGAAAATTGTAAATCAACAAGGTGACGACAGTCCCACCACCAGATGTGACAATCCTGGATATAAATAGGATGATGATTATGAGCCAGGGGGGGGGAAGTAAAAAACAGGGTGCTGACAGGTGGGGGCACCTCCGTGTTCCTAGGCCCCTTACCTTACAGCTGTAAGGTATACAGCATGTGTAGAGGAAGCCCCGCCGACGGGGAAGTCCAACGATACAACCAGTGGCGTTGATTGGTGATGCCGTATATCATATGTAGGAAACAAAGAGCGAATGGTATATAGTATGATACCGTTTGATGTGAAGATACAGGTGGGGGAGGGAGGGGGGACAAAGGGGGGGGAGGGGGGGTGTTGCACTCACGTTTTAGACAGTGAGCGCACGCCTCAACCCACGAGCGCCGAGCTCGTATAATCCCAGGCTCCGGATCGTCTGAGAGATTCTCCCCGCTTCCAGTTCCACCACCAGTTATGCAGAGTAGTTTAGTGCGGTATATAAAAGATAGAAACCGCACATAGCATAATCCCGTATATCGTTACTTTATTGAAACATTTGTAAAAGTTCATGCACTTACATTTAAAACCGGCTGGGGGGTAAAACATCCACGAGCGCCGAGCTCGTCACATCCAGCTAGTGAGTGGCAGCGTCCCGTGCTCCTGACGCGTATCGTCACGTCACGTGACTTCTTCAGAGGATAGCACGGGATGGAAAGCCAATGCTTATAAAGGGTCCCCGTGTAATGGACGCACGGCGGCCATTTTCCCGAAGGACGCTAATGTAAGGAATAGGGCAAAACCGTCGGCCATTTTCCCAGAGCTTTTCTCTATATGTAATGTCAGATGGAGCAAATATGTCAAACTTTTGAAACGCAGCCAATTATAAGATAACAATGATGCCGGATAAACAGCCCAGGGCTACGAAGGAGGTCTAAAACCATAGTTAGATAAAAAAACGTTAAAAAGTAGTTAAAAAATTAACTACTTTTTAACTTTTTATCAACACCAATCACTGGGACTTTTTTATGGACACTTATATATTATTCACATTGTTAAATATTATTCACGTATGTACCTATATCAGCAGCTGAACATCATATTTATATTTATATACACAGGATTATAGTTATTTTATTGGAGAGTTTTTTCATGACATTATGACAGAGTCTGGATATATGCTCCTTTTATAGCAGATTCACATACCCCTACACATTCTCTGCTGGTACACATTTCCAGCCTTCATATTCTATTTTTGTCCTTATTTGTTTGATCACAGTAATGTTTTCTTTTTTACATATCATTCAGTGATTTCTGTCTGTGTGCACATTCTAGTTATGTATTTGCATCTATGAGCACGCTTTTATATATATTTGTTCTTACGTTCAGGTCATTTGACATCTTGGGGTTTATTTAGTTTAGCTCCCCCCCCCCCCTTCCTCCCCCACCCCTCCCTTTCTTTTTATCACAGCGCAGCCACCACCCCCCTTAGTCTATATTGTTTTGTCTGTTTTTGGAGCAGTCTTGTGTGTTGCAGCAGTGTCCCCTTAGTATAGGATTCCTTTGACAGCGCAGGAGTTTTCTACACAATCGCTCTTTTTAAATATTGGTGCTACATTAGCTTTTCTCCAATCAGCTGGTACCATTCCAGTCAATAGACTGTCTGTAAAAATTAGGAACAACGGTCTGGCAATCACCTGACTGAGTTCCCTAAGTACCCTCGGATGCAAGCCATCTGGTCCCGGTGATTTATTAATGTTAAGTTTCTCAAGTCTAATTTTAATTCCGTCCTCTGTTAACCATGTAGGTGCTTCCTGTGTTGTGTCATGAGGATAAACACTGCAGTTTTGGTTACTGAAGCCCCCCGATTCACTCGTGAAGACTGAGGAGAAGAATAAATTCAATACCTTTGCCATCTCCCCATCCTTTGTAACCAGATGTCCTTCCTCATTCTTTATGGGGCCAATATGGTCTGTCCTCCCTTTTTTACTGTTTACATACTTAAAGAATTTCTTGGGATTTTTTTTGCTCTCCTCCGCTATGTGTCTGTCATGTTCTATCTTAGCCATCCTAATTGCACCCTTACATTTCTTATTGCATTCTTTATAAATTCTGAATGCTGTGGATGATCCCTCAACCTTGTATTTTTTGAAGGCCTTCTCCTTTGCTTTTATATGCATTTTTACATTGGAGTTAAGCCATCCAGGATGTTTGTTCGCTCTTTTAAATTTATTACTCAATGGGATACATTGGCTAATGCCCTTATTTAATATGCTCTTAAAGCAAACCCATCTCTCCTCCGTATTCTTTGTTCCTAATATTTTATCCCAATTTATGCCTTTTAGCAAGGTTTGTAGTTTAGGGAAGTTGGCTCTTTTGAAATTCAGTGTCTTTGTGTTCCCTTCATGTTTCCTATTTGTGTGATTTATACTGAAACTAATTGACCTGTGATCGCTGTTACCTAAATTGCCCCGTATTTCCACATCTGTTATCAGGTCTGTATTGTTGGTAATCAGTAGATCTAGTAAGGTTTTATTTCTAGTTGGTGCGTCTACCATCTGACCCATAAAATTGTCCTGCAAGACACTAAGGAACTGGCGAGCCTTAAATGAATGCGCGGTTCCCTCCGCCCAGTCTATGTCTGGATAATTAAAATCCCCCATTATGATAACACTTCCCATCCTTGCTGCTAATCCAATTTGTGATAGGAGATCCGTCTCCACTTCCTCCCTCAGGTTAGGGGGCCTATAGCATACTCCCAGTATTATTTTCCCCTTAGCTTCATCCCTTTGGAACTCTACCCATAAAGATTCCACCTCCTCCCTAGCCCCCTCAGTGATGTCATCTCTCACATTCACTTGTACATTATTCTTGATATATAGGCATACCCCTCCCCCCTTTTTACCCTCTCTATCCTTGCGGTATAGGGTATACCCTTGAATGTTTGCCAGCCAATCATGAGAGCTGTTGAACTGGGTCTCTGAAATTCCCACAAAATCCAAATCCTCCTTGTACAACAGTATCTCTAGTTCACCCATCTTGTCCGCCAGGCTCCTGGCATTGGTGAACATGCCACATAGTTTAGACCGGTCGCATATTGTCCTCGTATTTAATAATACAACTTTAGAGTATTGGTATTATATCATATTAATGTTATTAGTAAATGGTGATTATACCACGGAGCACTACGTTATTAATATTTTTTAGTATATTTTTATCCTGTTTGGATTTATACTTTTGCACACTATTACTATATTTACACCTTTAGCGCAGCATATTTTATTTGTCCTTTATGCATTGGGGGGACCCCCACGTCGATTTTTTTCATGATTTTTTATTGCCAGCAATGTTTTTGTACATTCAGCTTTCAGCTGATGAGTCACCCATTAAGGACGCTGCGGCCAGATTCCCAGCTTGCGCCTTAACCACTTCAGCCCCGGAAGGTTTTACCCCCTTCCTGACCAGAGCACTTTTTACAATTCGGCACTGCGTCGCTTTAACTGCTAATTGCGCGGTCATGCAATGCTGTACCCAAACGAAATTTGCGTCCTTTTCTTCCCACAAATAGAGCTTTCTTTTGATGGTATTTGATCACCTCTGCCGTTTTTATTTTTTGCGCTATACACGGAAAAAGACCGAAAATTTTGAAAAAAAATGATATTTTCTACTTTTTGTTCTAAAAAAAATCCAATAAACTCAATTTTAGTCATACATTTAGGCCAAAATGTATTCGGCCACATGTCTTTGGTAAAAAAAATGTCAATAAGTGTATATTTATTGGTTTGCGCAAAAGTTATAGCGTCTACAAACTAGGGTACATTTTCTGGAATTTACACAGCCTTTAATTTATGACTGCCTATGTCGATTCTTGAGGTGCTAAAATGGCAGGGCAGTACAAAACCCCCACAAATGACCCCATTTTGGAAAGTAGACACCCCAAGGAATTTGCTGAGAGGCATGTTGAGCCCATTGAATATTCATTTTTTTTGTCCCAAGTGATTGAATAATGACAAAAAAAAAAAAAAAAAAAAAAAATTACAAAAAGTTGTCACTAAATGATATATTGCTCACACAGGCCATGGGCATATGTGGAATTGCACCCCAAAATACATTTAGCTGCTTCTCCTGAGTACGGGGATACCACATGTGTGGGACTTTTTGGGAGCCTAGCCGCGTACGGGGCCCCGAAAACCAATCACCGCCTTCAGGATTTCTAAGGGCGTACATTTTTGATTTTACTCCTCACTACCTATCACAGTTTTGAAGGCCATAAAATGCCCAGATGACATAAAACCCCCCCAAATGACCCCATTTTGGAAAGTAGACACCCCAAGCTATTTGCTTTGAGGCATGTTGAGTCCATGGAATGTTTTATATTTTGACACAAGTTGCGGGAAAGTGACAAATTTTTTTTTTTTTTTTTTTTTTTTGCACAAAGTTGTCACTAAATGATATATTGCTCACACAGGCCATGGGCATATGTGGAATTGCACCCCAAAATACATTTAGCTGCTTCTCCTGAGTACGGGGATACCACATGTGTGGGACTTTTTAGGAGCCTAGCCGCGTACGGGACCCCGAAAACCAAGCACCGCCTTCAGGATTTCTAAGGGCGTACATTTTTGATTTTACTCCTCACTGCCTATCACAGTTTCGGAGGCCATGGAATGCCCAGGTGGCACAAACCCCCCCCAAATGACCCCATTTTGGAAAGCAGACACCCCAAGCTATTTGCTGAGAGGCATGGTGAGTATTTTGCAGCTCTCATTTGTTTTTGAAAATAAAGAAAGACGAGAAAAAAAATTTTTTTTTTTCTTTTTTCAATTTTCAAAACTTTGTGACAAAAAGTGAGGTCTGCAAAATACTCACTATACCTCTCATCAAATAGCTTGGGGTGTCTACTTTCCAAAATGGGGTCATTTGGGGGGGGGTTTGTGCCACCTGGGCATTCCATGGCCTCCGAAACTGTGATAGGCAGTGAAGAGTGAAATCAAAAATTTACGGCCTTAGAAAGCCTGAAGGCGGTGCTTGGTTTTCGGGGTCCCGTACGCGGCTAGGCTCCCAAAAAGTCCCACACATGTGGTATCCCCGTACTCAGGAGAAGCAACAGAATGTATTTTGGGGTGTAATTTCACATATTCCCATGGCATGTTTGAGCAATATATCATTTAGTGACAACTTTGCGCAAAAAAAAATAAAAAAAATAAAAAATTGTCTCTTTCCCGCAACTTGTGTCACAATATAAATTATTCCATGGACTCAACATGACTCTCAGCAAATAGCTTGGGGTGTCTACTTTCCAAAATGGGGTCATTTGGGGGGGTTTTGAACTGTCCTGGCATTTTATGCACAACATCTAGAAGCTTATGTCACACATCACCCACTCTTCTAACCACTTGAAGACAAAGCCCTTTCTGACACTTATTGTTTACATAAAAAAATAATTTTTTTTTGCAAGAAAATTACTTTGAACCCCCAAACATTATATATTTTTTTTAAAGCAAATGCCCTACAGATTAAAATGGTGGGTGTTTCATTTTTTTTTTTCACACAGTATTTGCGCAGCGATTTTTCAAACGCATTTTTTGGGGAAAAAACACACTTTTTTACATTTTAATGCACTAAAACACACTATATTGCCCAAATGTTTGATGAAATAAAAAAGATGATCTTAGGCCGAGTACATGGATACCAAACATGACATGCTTTAAAATTGCGCACAAACGTGCAGTGGCGACAAACTAAATACATTTTTAAAAGCCTTTAAAAGCCTTTACAGGTTACCACTTTAGATTTACAGAGGAGGTCTACTGCTAAACTTACTGCCCTCGATCTGACCTTCGCGGCGATACCTCACATGCATGGTGCAATTGCTGTTTACATTTGACGCCAGACCAACGCTTGCGTTCACCTTAGCGCGAGAGCAGGGGGGACAGGGGTGCTTTTTTTTTTTTTTTTTTTTTTTCTTTATTATTATTATTTTTTTATCTTATTTTTAAACTGTTCCTTTCATTTTTTTTTTTTTTTAAATCATTTTTATTGTTATCTCAGGGAATGTAAATATCCCCTATGATAGCAATAGGTAGTGACAGGTACTCTTTTTTGCAAAAATTGGGGTCTATTAGACCCTAGATTTCTCCTCTGCCCTCAAAGCATCTGATCACACCAAGATCGGTGTGATAAAATGCTTTCCCAATTTCCCAATGGCGCTGTTTACATCCGGCGAAATCTACGTCATAAAATGCTCGTAGCTTCCGGTTTCTTAGGTCATAGAGATGTTTGGAGCCACTCTGGTCTCTGATCAGCTCTATGGTCAGCTGGCTGAATCACCGGCTGCATTCTCAGGTTCCCTGTTGAGACAGGAGAGCCAGAGAAAAACACGGAAGATGTTGGGGGGGGGGGGGGGGCATTCCCTCCCACTGCTTGTAAAAGCAGTCTAGAGGCTAATTAGCCACTAGGATTGCTTTTACATGAAAGCCGACCGCTGGCTGAAAAGAATGATACCAAGATGATACCTAAACCTGCAGGCATCATTCTGGTATAACCACTCAAAGTCGTGAATGGCATACCTGAAGACAAAAAAATGGTTAACAATAATACACAGTAAACAGTAAAGTATAAATAATTACATACCTGAAAAGCAAACGTGATAAAACATAACAACAATAAAACATTGCAGAATAGAATACAGTAAAAAAGAGCAGAACAATAGAGAGAGAATAGAGAGAGAGAGAACAATAAAACGACAACTATTTTTATTTTATATTTTTGTTTGTGTTTTTTTTTTTTTTTTTTTTACACTTTTTTTTGTAACTAACTTTTATAACTGTAACCGGTTCCAGGTTCGGGTCTCTCAAAATGCGATGGCATCTCGGGAGACCCTGTGAAAGTGTGCCTAGTCTGTGCAATGCTGTACCCTACGCTAATAGTCAACTAGTGCATGGTAGCGTTCAAAACATTCACCAATGCAAAGACCAGGATTGTCAGGACAGGAGGGACAATAATAGCGGGTGTCACGCCTATATCCGCGCTTTCTGCAGACACAACATCTTTTTTGGGGGGGTTCGTTGGGTAGGGGTACTCGGGAGGACATAAAAATGCCTCTCATGCAGCCGACTGCATTTGGTTGGGGATGTGAATGGGGGAAGTACGGGCGCTGCAGAAGCGGTGGGTTCCCAATTAGGATTGGCGAATGCAGCAGGAAGGGCATTATGGGCACGACGGGCCTGTGTTTGTCTTTTTGGTGGCAGCGGGACACTACTTGTGCTTGCCACCTCACCAGCTTGAACTGCACTTATGGGACTCGCCACGTCACCAAGTGTTACTGTAGTGCTGGTTTGACTACGACCGGGGTGTACTAGGCCGCTGGCGCTTGCCAGTTCACCAAAACGCTACAAAAAAAACTGTTAGCGATCGCAGGGATCAGGCCTGACTCTGCGAACGCTGCAGTTATGCGTTTAGTGTTTTGTAAGTGACAGTGATCGATCGATACTGCACTTGGGTGGGCTGGGCCGGGCCGGGCGGAGGGGCAAAACGCAGGTGCTAGCAGGTATCTGGGCTGATCCCGCTAACACTGCGTTTTTGGGAACCCTAAACTGCTGGGGACGCTAGTATAGATCAGATCGGATCAGATATTGATGCGATCAGATACTATACCACTAAGGGAGGTGTACGGTGCGTGCGTGGGTGTTAGCGGTACTGGCGCTAATCTGACGCTGCCTGGGGCTGGTGCTTGCCAGTTCACCAAAATACTACCAAAAAAACTGTTAGCGATCGCAGGGATCAGGCCTGACTCTGCGAACGCTGCAGTTATGCGTTTAGTGTTTTGTAAGTGACAGTGATCGATCGATACTGCACTTGGGTGGGCTGGGCCGGGCGGAGGGGCAAAACGCAGGTGCTAGCAGGTATCTGGGCTGATCCCGCTAACACTGCGTTTTTGGGAACCCTAAACTGCTGGGGACGCTAGTATAGATCTGATCGGATCAGATATTGATCCGTTCAGATACTATACCACTAAGGGAGGTGTACGGTGCGTGCGTGGGTGTTAGCGCTACTGGCGCTAATCTGACGCTGCCTGGGGCTGGTGCTTGCCAGTTCACCAAAACGCTACCAAAAAAACTGTTAGCGATCGCAGGGATCAGGCCTGACTCTGCGAACGCTGCAGTTATGCGTTTAGTGTTTTGTAAGTGACAGTGATCGATCGATACTGCACTTGGGTGGGCTGGGCTGGGCTGGGCGGAGGGGCAAAACGCAGGTGCTAGCGGGTATCTGGGCTGATCCCGCTAACACTGCGTTTTCGGGAACCCTAAACTGCTGGGGACGCTAGTATAGATCTGATCGGATCAGATATTGATCCGTTGAGATACTATACCACTAAGGGAAGCGCATGCTGCGTGCGTGGGTGTTCGCGGTACTGGCGCTAATCTGACGCTGCCTGGGGCGACGCATATCACCGCCGGGCGATCAGGGGGCTAAACCTTTATTCGGTAATAAACGGCGGGTGCCCTGACACTATAAAAAATAAACAAACTAACCAGCGTCACCCGTAACAGTTATACAGTGATCAGTGGTGAAAGGGTTAACTAGGGGGCAATCAAGGGGTTAAAACATTTATTAGATAGTATATGGGGGTCCCCTGTCGCTATAAAACACTGACGGCGAACCTAAATATTTACGTTCCTAACTAGCGTCACCAGCGACACTAATACAGCGATCAGAAAAATGATCGCTTAGCGACACTGGTGACAGGGGGTGATCAAGGGGTTAAAACTTTATTAGGGGGGGTTAGGGGGGTATCCTAGACCTAAAGGGGGCCTAACACTAACTGCCCTAACACTAACTGTCACAAACTGACACTATGCAGTAATCAGAAAAAAAAAAGAAAAAAAAAAAAAAAAATACTGCTAATGTCAGTTTGTGACAGGGGGGGGGGGTGATTGGGGGGGGATCGGGGGGCGATCGGGGGGGGGATCGGGGGTGTAAATATGCCTGGCATGTTCTACTGTGTGTGTGTGTGTGTTGTGCACTCACTTGTCATCTCTCCTCGGCGCTGGAACGGAAACTGCCAGACCGGGGAGAGATGACATCACATCCTCTGCCTGTGTGAAACGACACACAGGCAGAGGAGGATTCCTATTGGCTGGGAGCGATCGCGAGGGGGGGGCCACGATCGGATGGTCTCCCCCTCGCCTCCCGACGCTCCCAGTCAGATGCCGACCGCCGATGGCACCGGGGGGGGGTCCGATCGGACCCCCCGCCCGCGGGAGGCAGATCACGTATGGGTACGTGATTTTGCCTGCCCGTGCCATTCTGCCGCAGTATATATGCGGTAGGCGGTCGGCAAGTGGTTAAAGTGATACTAAAGTCTTGTTTTTTTTAGTTAAAAATAACAAACATATTACCTGATCTGTGTAATGGTTTTGCACAGAGCAGCCCAGATCCTCCTCTTCTCGGGTCCCTCTTTGGTGCTCCTGGCCCCTCCCCCCGGTTGAGTGACCCCACAGCAAGCAGCTTGCTATGGGGGCACCCGAGCTGAGCCACAGCTTCCTGTGTCCATTCAGACACAGAGCCATGGCCCGGCCCCACCCCATCCCTTTTCTCTCCTCATTGGCTGACTGACTTTGATTGACGGAAGGGAGAGCAAATTGGCACTGCGCTGCTGTCTCAGCCAATGAGGAGGGGAGTCCCGGGCAGTGGAGACATCGCTGGATCTAGATGGGGTTTAGGTAAGTATTGGGGGGGCTGAGGGGCACACAGACTTTTTTTTATCTTAATGCATAGAATGAATTTCTGCCTTTACAATCACTTTATACTATTTCAACTTCGGAAGGTTTTACCCCCTTTCTGACCAGGCCATTTTTTGAGATACTGCACTGCATTGCTTTAACTGACAATTGCGCGGTCATGCAATGCTCTACCCAAATAAAATTGATGTCCTTATTTTCTCACAAATAAAGGTTTCTTTTGGTGGTATTCGATCATCTCTGCGGTTTTTATTTGAAAAAAAAAATCCCAAAAAGCGTTTATTGATTGGTTTGTGCAAAAGTTATAGCATCTACAAACTATGGGCACACACAGTGTAAATGACCACTAGTATTCAGATGTGCTTTCACACTAAATATGTGAGATACTGTAAAGATCTAAATTAAGAGGGAGGATCAGATGAATGTGCTGCACCTGGAGCGATCTGTGACGCTCAAGTAATGGCCCTCGCCTTCCCTCCCAACACCAATGGAATCCCCACACCTCCCCTGGGCCGGCGGAGCATCATGCCACGCGGCCCACACAGGTGTGTGTGTGAGCATGATGGTATAATACTGCAATGCCGCCCATCAGCGCCGCCACCACGGGCCACCGTGGATGGCGTCACCAACAACGGACGTCACGGCCAGTCACATGTTGTCGCGGTGCGCTGCGGCAGGGCTGAAGGACGCAACGAAGGAATAAGCGTCATAGCCCAAAACAAGCTGCCGTCACCGCCCCACGGAGGGGGCGGACCATACAGCCTGGGTGCGTCAGATGGGAGATAGGCACAGATCAGCACGGGAGAGGGAAGCTACACAAAGGACACGACAGGGGGCATGAAGTAATAAAAAGTGTGTAAATGAATGAAAAAAATAAAAATAAAATAAACAAAATAAAAATATAAATGAAATAAAAAAAGGATAAATTAACGGATAATTGTACAAAAAAAAAAACAGAAAAAAGGGGGTTTTACATCCATTGGAAAAGAAATGAAATAATTCAAATAATAGGAGTAAATCGAAACAGATTAAACATATACCCAATCAGAATGCCAGAAAGAGAGTAAAAAGGAAAAAGAAAGTACAAAGGCAAAGAGAGAAGAAAAATAAAGAAAAAAAGAAGGGGGGAAAAGACAAAGAAAAAAAAGGAAGCTAAGAGCCATAAGTTGTTCCTTTTGATCCATATTAATTCATAGCACATGAGATCAGTACATGACTTCATATATACAGCATTTATATACTATAGTTAGCATAACAGTTCAGTCCAAAGAGAACATTATTCACTGATATTTATTATATCAGAGCGGAGCGGAAGAAAGGGGAGATGTAAACAAGGCATTCCCCTTTCTGCCTAGTGACATGACAGAGGTCACTGCTCCCTGTAATCGAGTAGTAGTTCATCCCCCCACAGTTAGAATCACTCCCTAGGTCACACTTAACCCCTTGATCGCCCCCTAGTGTTTAACCCTTCCCTACCAGTGTCATTTATACAGTAATCAGTGCATTTTTATAGCACTGATTGCTGTATAAATAACAATAGTCCCAAAATAGTGTCCAAAGTGTCCAATGTGTCTAATGTCGCAGTCACGATAAAAATCGCAGATCGCCACCATTACTAATAAAAAAAATGATAATAAAAATGCCATAAAACTATCTTCTATTTTGTAGACGCTATAACTTTTGCGCAAACCAATCAATATACGCTTATTGCGATTTTTTTACCAAAAATATGTAGAAGAGTACATATCGGCCTAAACTGAAGAAAAAAAATACTGTTTTATATATTTTTGGGGGATATTTATTATAGCAAAAAGTTAAAAATATTGCTTTTTTTTCAAAATTGTGGCTCTTTTTTTGTTTATAGCGCAAAAAATAAAAACTGCAGAGGTGATAAAATACCACCAAAAAAAGGCTCTATTTGTGGGAAAAAAAGGATGTCAATTTTGTTTGGGTGCAATGTTGCATGACTGCGCAATTGTCAGTTAAAGTGACGCAGTGCCGAATTGCAAAAAGTGCTCTGGTCAGGAAGGGGGTAAATCCTTCTGGGGCTGAAGTGGTTAATATAATGAACAGACAACTAAAACTGGCAATAAACTTCATAGGATGTTCAGACCAGGTAGCATCATCCATTTACAGCTGATGTGATTCTGAACCCCATAGAAAAGAAACAGAATAGAAAGAAGTATCGTATTTATCAGCGTATAGCACTCACTTTTTTCCCCTGAAAATAGGGGGGAAATCGCGGGTGCATGTTATACACCGACAGCGTACCTCGGAGGGGAAGGAGGGGGACGAGTGCTGCCGGAAATCACAGAGCCGTCATCTCCTCTCCACTCGGCTCTCCGACACACAGTCCCGCCTCCGCCACAGGCATTGGACCAGTGTTCTGTCTATCACAGGAGCTGGTCCAATGCCTATAGCGGAGGCGGGACTGTGTATGTGACTGCCAACTGAGAGCAAGGAAACAGATGATGGCTCGATGATTTTATCTGAGATATGGTGAGCTGCATTGAGGGGGCAGATGGGAGCAGAACAGGCTGCAGATGGGCATACAACAGGCTGCAGGTGGGCACACAAAAAAGTTTTTTTTTCTGAAACTTCCCTCTTAAATTAGGGTGCGTGTTATACGGCGATAAATAAGGTAATTATGGAAACTTACCTTCTGGCCCAATGCTCTGTAAGTCCAGATCCGATTGAGAACTTTTTAATAAAGGCAGCAGCTGCATTTTGGGCCATCCAAGTCATAATTGCTGTTGGTGCTGTAAAAGAAGTCCTCTGGAATCAGTTTTTTCATCTGCAAACATCAAAATGAAAAAATGAAATACGATTAAAAAACTGAGGAAGAAGCTATTGTGGACAGAAGAAAATTGAGGGGCCTATTTATAACAGAGGGCAGATGTCGCTATCTGCTCTCCATTATACTCCATAGGGCTATGCACACCGAGGTCCACATTTTACAGCTAACTTACAATTTGGGGGTCACAGTGTGTACTCTGTGTCTGTGGTAGTTCATTGAGCTGCTCTTTGATTGGAGGAGAGCTGGTCATGTGTGTTCAGCCAGTCAAATAACCAAGCTGTCACCCAGTTAATTTCTTCTCACAACCCAATGGCTGCACTTTTTAAATGCCCCCCCCCCCCCCACTCCCTTAGTTATATACTGATAGTCTTATAAAATGCCCCCCCCCTCCCTTAGTTATATACTGATCTGTCTTATCTTCATCTTTTTTTAAAGATGGCCTTTGCGTCCTGCCAACTCCACTTCATGTCAGAAAGGCACCTGAAAAGGAAAGTGTTGGTGAGATTAGTAATAGACAATAGAATGACAGGACATACAGGTATACAGTATATAAGGTAATACACAAAACTCAACATTTCATTTCAAGCAGCATGTATATATGGTGAAAACAATGGTAACCACAGAATTTCCCTGTGACTTCCTGGGTCATCTCCATTTTGTCAGAGATTCAGCGAATCGATTATCTCATTGGTAAGGGGCGATGATAATGTAAACAGCCTAGACTTCATACAGAAGAGCAGTAAAGGACTACACTCTGCTCTAAGCAGGAGACAATTCCACCATGGACAAGTACAATAAAGGTTTTGTACCACCAGGAAAAACTAGGCCGATAGAAAAGGAAAAACTATTGTCAAAGGGCTTGTGTAGATGGATTTTGGGCTTGTGCCTATGAGATCAGTTTAATATTAAAGAGATTTCTGAAATGATTCATAATTCATTGACAGGTGTATATGACCTGCAGTTGGCCTCCCTCTTACCTGCATTTGACCTGCTTCATATGGCTTTTGCATTCCTATAGACTTGTTTGTGAATGCAAAACCCTCCTGAAGTGAACACAAGTCCCTCAACATAAAATGCAAACTTGGAGATCACTAGAGGAATTCTGAGGCATAATAGTAATAAAATGTAATAGCTTCCTCTATCCATCCTTCTGCTCCTAGTGTATTCTGACAGCCGCTGGTGATGGCCTTCAGTATACCCAAACAGCAGCTGCATCGAGTCATCGTTGGTCCAAACAATTTCAATCAAAGAATGTTGGGCAGAAGGGTGGAGACAGGGCCCCACATGAAGCAAATCAGCTGTCTTCTGATGAAAATCTCCAAGTGTATGGCCAGCTTTCATCACATAAAAAACAATAGAATAGAAATAGAAACCCAGACTTACGCAGGAAAACTCAAAGACCATCATGTTTTTGTTTGTTGGGAAGATGGTCTGCCCCTCATGTCAGTAAAAACATTGTGGTCGAATTTGGCCTTCTGAATTCAGGAAGTTGAAGTCGTTCATAGACTATACCCAGTCCCAGTTGTTCTCCCGAAGACACCTGTAAAGAAATATGGAGGTTAGGACAGGTTGCAGAAGACATAATAGAGCAATTTTTAGATTGATGAAAGTAAAAAAAAAATAACATATGGACCCATTTAATCAAGTAAAACGGATAAACTATTTGCTGGGTTTCCATGTGTTCATATTGCTAAAGCTAAATGGGACTGACAATCTCATATAAGAATGTGTCAGACCTACAGTAGATGTTAAAGAATGGAAAACAAAAACTTGTGTGAAAACCATTCCCCAGAAACAGGGAGTCCCAATGGATTTAACAGAAACGTACCGTATTTATCGGCGTATAACATGCGCCGGTGTATAACACGCACCCCAAGTTTAGGAGGGCATTTTAAGGAAAAAAACTTTTAGGAGGGAAGTTTAAGGAAAAAACGTACATTTAAATGCCCATCAATGCAGCCTCATCAGTGTTCATCTGCAGTCTTGTCCATCATTGCAGAATGAACAGTGTCCATTTGCAGCCTTGCCCATTGTCATATGCAGCTTTGCCCAGTGCAGCCTTGCCCAGTGCAGCCTTGCTCAGTGCAGCCTTGCCCAGTGCAGCCTTGCTCAGTGCAGCCTTGCCCAGTGCAGCCTTGCTCAGTGCAGCCTTGCCCAGTGCAGCCTTGCCCAGTGTCGTGTGCTGTTCGCAACATTTAATTGTTTAAATTTGCCGCCGAGATAGCCTGTGTACTCAGGTTGTCATGCCTCCCCGCCTCCCTGCCGTTTCAGAGGATGAGAGGAGCGCATGCTGCCGAAAAAGACCGAGCCGAGTGTACTGTGTACTCGGCTCAGCTCCGCTCCTAGTCCCGCCATTGGACCTGTGTTATGTCCATCATAGGAGCTGGGCGGGACTGCAAGCGGAGCTGAGCTGAGCCGAGTACACAGTACACTCGGCTCGGCCTTTTTCGGCAGCACTCGCTCCTCTCATCCTCTCTGAAACAGCAGGGAGGCGAGGCGGTGTGACTGCGAGCGGAGGCGAGCACTCGGCTCGGTCTTTTTCTGCGGTGCTCTGTCTTTTTCGGGGGCGCTCGGTCTTTCTCGGCGGCGCTCGCTCTTTTTTTCTTTTTTTTTCACAGACAGTGGGGATCGGCGTATAACACACACCCACGATTTTCCCCTGATTTTAAGGGGAAAAAAGTGCGTGTTATACGCCGATAAATACAGTACTTGTCGGCGTATTCTTCGAAAATTCCGGTGACTTCAATGAACTTGTCACAGAGTTCATCATGGTTAGACTCCAATTTTCCCCTACTGAGGAAGAAATGGCTGGGGATTTTATCTTCAGCCTTCATCTTCTGGAAGATGATCATGGCTTGATTGCAGTCACCACTGTTTTGTCTGAGACACCTGGGAAGAAAATATTAGTAAGAAAAGGTACAGAGAATATAACAATAGGACAAGTAAAGAAGAAAATTTTTTTTATTGTTTTAAAAACCCAACACATTCCAAATATATGTATTAGAATGTGTAATTCCTCCCATTTGATAGGACACCTTTCATTGCCAGAAGCCCAGTTAAATTCACAAAGATTTTTTGTTTCATAAAAGGTTACAACAGAGAGTATAGTGATGGACTATCCCTACAGTGATCAGACCAAATTCTTCAGCCATGCTACATCTCTCAATTCTTCTCTAGTAGGGCTAAAAGACAGGGGACAGAATATGTTGTAGAGGCCAAACTGGAAAATGGTGGCTATGTTGATGTGGATGACAGAGGGAATTCAGAGGACAAATCAGGACACTGCAGGCCAAGAATAGATTATGGAACACTCTGAACTTGGAGACATTGTCTATTTTTAAGGTGAACGTTAATGAAAACATTGTCTATATGTGATGTTTTCTGCATAATGCAGGCTGGCTTCAGAAACGTAATTAATATAAATATATATGTTCTAACTAAAATCCATTTATCCTTATTTTCTAAACCCCATTATGGCTATGCATTGTGGGATGAAGCTGACAGAAAATCTTCATTCAGTGATAAGGATCTGCATAGATTTTTCACTTTATTTTTGAAGATTACAATTCTTTTACTGTATATACTGCTTTTTAACATGTCACTTCTGGCAAATCCTGGACTTTATCTTTACATTTTTATTGACAATTTACAACGCTTTAACGTCTTTTTTTAGCCACATGACTGTAATGCTCAAACCACATTGGCCTTAGCCAAAAATAACTTCAGTTTTGAAAAGATGTATACTTATCCTGATGATAAAGCTTTATGAACAATGATGTTTATTCAGTTTCAAGAGATACAAATCAAATATGGATCATATTCAGTAAGAAGATCACGTCACTAATCCTAAAATCCCCCCCCCCCTACATGATACCCCCTCAGGAGATTGGTCCCATGTTTGTAAGGAAAAGTCCAAGTTAATTTGCTCTTTTAGTAACCATGACAATTTTCACCCCTGAGAACCAGCCTGAGACAAAGTAAGGCCCTGTGTTGAAGGGCTCTGGGCTTGTTCAGTGGTATTGGATTGACATTAGTTTGAGATGCTTCTGTGATCATTCAGAATTTATTAATAGGTGCATTGGATCTGCAGATGACCTGCCTCAAGGTGGTTCTGCATTCCAATAAACATGTATGAGAATCACGGGGTGTGCTGGCTGTGTCTGGGCACATCTTGTGTGCATTAGCATTATTGCTCTGTGTGGTGGCGGGAAGATGGGAAAGTTCTCCCACTGAGCAACATTTCTTATAAGAGAAGTGTTTAAGGAAGCACTTCTCTTTTACTCTGAATCTGCAGGCAGGGACATAATAGGCTGGCAGGGAGATTGGAAAGATCTCTTATGACCAGCAGAGTGCCGCAAGGGAGAGTGGTATTGGTTTTATTATAATTCAGGACACCTGGCGGGAGCTCATGTGACCAAATGCCAAGCTCCCTGATAGGTTGGAAAGCCAGTATCACGGGACTTCTGCAAAGAGAGGTAAGAAAATGATGATGGGTTATGAATCCCAGATCCTTTACCCCCATTTTCCCTTCCAAGCTGTTCCAACCTGTATTCAAATTCATACAGATACAGTGCAGGTATTATCACTGCAACATGTGACCTTTTTTACCTGCCTAGCCTGCAGATCAGGGGTCTCCAAACTTTCTAAAAAAGGTACCAGTTAATTATCCTTCTGACATCAGGTGGGGACAGACTGTGGCCAGCGGGATTGGAATATTTTGTGGCATCGGTGAGAGGAAACATCGCCATGTTTGGTACTAGGGGGGGGAATAGTGCCCCATTGTTGGTGCCAGTGGGAGAAATTGTTTCCCATTTTGTCAGTTGGCAGAATAGTCTTCTATCGGTGGGAGGAGAAGTGCCCTGAGAGCCAGATAAAGGCAAGCAAAAGGCTGCATCTGGCCCCAAGGCCGTAGTTTTGAGACCACTGCTTTAGATTGTCATTGTCACAAATGGGGTTTATTAACTAAACAGGTGATTATGGACAATCGTCAAGGTATTTGTAAAATATAGATCAACTGTGGAAAAAAATGCCCCAGTTCATCTATTTTTCCTGCTGAGCTGTCTGAGCCAAAAACAAATCTCTGATTTGTGTTCATAATTTCTTATTTGGTGACTAAGTTCATCCTATAATCATAAGCTGAAAATTGGGTTGCATAAAAATAAGAAAAATGAAAGAAATACTCAGCTATCATTATTATAAGAGTGCGTGTGTGTATATATATATTTTTTGCTTCCCACATATTAAGCTGACATCTACTATATATTGTGTCATATCAACTTTTTAACAAACTTATTGTTCCCACACAAACAGGGCTACGCCTTCCTTTGGCCTTAGTATTGTCAGGCGTCTACTCCCCCGGTTTAGCCTGGTCACATTCAGTTCCTATTTGATGTGATACCATCATACGCTCTGAAGATCAGCCATTTGAAACGGGCAGATATTTGGAGACACGGCCCCACTCATATTTCTTGTTTTTACTAAACTTTATTGGAATGTTTCATTTACGATATCTCCACAAAATATACACCGCTGAAGAAGGAGACATAGATACTCTGAAACGCATCAGATGAACTACAAGAAATTTACTGTCAATCTATGTGGTGATTTTGTACCTTGTACACAGTAACTGTAACCATTCCAATACATTTTATCTTTATTGTGTATACTATGTTTACAAAAAAATCTGTTTTTTTCTATAAACTATCTCAGTGCTTTAAAAGTCCATTTAGGGGATAACCTTTCTTTGTTTAGTCAATTCAGATGTGGCACCTTACAGAGACACAGAGACCTTACAGAGACACAGAGACCTCACCAATATAATTATTGCTTATGCCATGTAGTTTAGTCCGGTCGTATACTATCCTCTTATTGGGTGTTCCAAAAAAGCAACTAGGACTTCTGTATGATCTGTATTTCACATTACTGAGACATTCAAAATCTCACTGATCACTTATAAATAAATCCTGTCATTTTGTATTGATCCCCTACTGGTTATTGATCGGAAATATCAGATACTTCTTGGAAGGCAGAGCCTGACATTTTGATGTTTTTTCTTTTTGTTATTGCGGCGTTGATATGGACCACTTTGTCCTACACGCAGGGGCAAGCACAATTTTGCGACTTTGAAATGCATTAGTAAAACTATACATAGCATCGAAACGACTTTGTGTATCAAGATAAATTATACAGCTTTTTTTTCTTATTATCAAGGGAAAACTGGCCCAAAATAGTAAAAGAAAAAAAACATATTTTTTTTTAAATTTTAGCCATATAATTTTTGCTGTTGTCATAATTTAATGTTAATATGCGTTCAGTGATAAAACGTGTGGAGTGGGAGATAGACATGTGCAATTAATTTTGTTCCGAATTCATTTTTCAATGAAAATTCAACCAATTCATTATTTTGGAAATATTTGAATTAACAAAAACCTGTTTAACACATTTTTCTGAAATTTGGAAATCCAAAAATCGAAAATTTGAAATTTCGGGAAATTCGGAAATTCGGAAATTCGAAAATCTGAAATAATTACTAACTAACTATACTAAAGGTATTGGAATTTCTTAATAAATTTGGCTGTTATTGAACGTAAGGAATACAAATTTATCCAAAGTTACGAATTATCCAAAATAACGAATGCCACATCTAAACGAATGGAACGTAACAAATTTATAATAATGAATAATAATAATAATAATAATAATAATAATAATAATAATAAAAACATTTTATTATTTTTATTTGTTATTATTAATTTGTTACGATCCATTCGTTTAGATGCGGCATTCGTTATTTCGGATAATTCATATCTATAAATATTTTTGGATTTTTCCATTTTTGGATTTTCGTTCTTATTTTTGAATTTCTGAATTTTGAATTCCTGAATTTTGAATTTATGAATTTATTTGAAATAATGAATTTTGATCAGTGACCCCCCCCCAAAAAAAAAAAAAACAATTAAAGGAAAACAAACAAATTTTTGGGCAGTGCACATGTCTAGTGGGAGGGTATTGGGAGGGCAGTGATAGGAGGGGGAGGGGTGTTGGTGGGGTGATGAGGGTGTTTCTAGGTAATATTGGGGGGTGAGTAGGGTGGGGGAGGGGTGTGGAGGGTGGAAGTGACGTGTGCTCTGTGTATTCACAAAAATGTATATAAATATAAATTACATTATATATATATATATATATATATATATATATATATATATATATATATATATATATATATATATATATGTCAATTGTATGTAATCCTAAAAGGAGAGAGGCACTCACCGGTCTTTTAAGATGAACGCACAACACATGACAACGTTTTTTTTTTTAGATGTTTCGATGAGCCACAAGCTCATCTTCCTCGTTGAAACATTGATAATAAACCTTTGTTATGCGCTGTGTGTTCACCTTTCAAGACCAGTGAGTGCCACTCTTTTTTGGGTTATATACACTACAGTCTTTGCTGTGCACCCGGGTCCATATTTTATTTTTCATATGTGTGTGGTGGCAACCATTGGATATTATAATTTTGATGATTTTTAAATGCAGCAACCTTTGAATTTTTTTTCATATATGTAAGGTCAGTGGGAAATATATATATATACACATATATATATATATATATATATATGTGTGTGTGTGTGTAGCGGGTAAAATAAGTATTGAACACATCACCATTTTTCCAGGTAAATATATTTCTAAAGGTGCTATTAACATGAAACTTCCCCCACATGTCGGTAACAACCCATGCAATCTATACATCCTGAGAAACAAGTCGCGTGTATTGCTCAGGTGTGATTTTGGCCCATTCTTCCACACAAACAGTCTTCAAATCTTGAAGGTTTAATGAGCTTCTTCTATGAACTCTGATCTTAAAAAAAAAAATACTAATAGTACAAAATACAAAAAAAACAAAAAAAACAACAATAAGGCATTGTTGTGCTACCCACGCAGGGGCGCAAAACAAATGGCATAGAAGGGTCTTTCACATAAGCATTAGTAACATCAAGATAATGCTAGTGCAACTTCTATGTGAATTCATACATGAAAAACCTGACGTTAGAAGGATAAGGATAGAGAAAACATAGCATGTGTCTTCATTCAAGCGAAAAGCAAAAGTAAAGGATAAAAAAATAAAATAAAACAAAACAAGGTTCTTAATGCTGGAAGACATATGGGCACCAAAACCACATCATATTGAGATATTTTATCATATTTGGTTGGTCATCCATGATTAGTATAAGTATCCTTGTAAAGAGGGAGATCATTGATTAATATTTGCTTCCAAAAAAAAATAGAGGGGGGAGGCCTCTTCCTCCAATGTAAGGCGATAGCCTTCCTGGCGTAGAAAAGAAGTAGGTTGACTAAAGCCTTGCCCGTCCTGGTAGGGATGAGGTTATCCGTCAGGCCCAACAGGCAGACATCTAAAAGGGGAGGGGTTGGTGAGAAGGTTGGAAAATTGCTAGGTGGCATGAGGGGTCGTATGAACTGCCCAATAGGGTGGCAAAAAATAAACGCTGGAAGTAAGATGGATGGTGATGGTAGCTGGTGAGTGGGTGAGATAATGACAGGGCGGTGGAGGTGGCTGACAGTTGTGGATTAGGGGCTGTAAACAGCAAGGGAATGGAGAATGAGCAGTGGCAATCAGTGAAGTGATGTAGGATTTTTTTTTTTATATTATTTGTATTCAATCTTTGCAAAACTGAGACAAATATTTACAAAATCACATATTTCAGTGTTTTGAAACATTTGTAGCAACTGATTTTACATCAGGAATTCAAGATGTTTATGCAAATAACATAAAATTATTTCCTTGGAGAATCTAAAACTTACATTTTGAAAATAACAAACAAAATTTTATTTTTAAATGTATTATACTACTTCTTTTTAGAAATATTTATTAGTCATTTAATCATATTAAGATCAAGAATGGATGGAGAACATTTTGGCTTTCAGTCTGTAAAAAGTCCATTGCCAGCTTTAAAGCACCATGCTACCTTAACATCTCAAAGGTAATAAGACGTTGGAATTAACCCAAAAAAGAAGAACTACAACATACACACATATACAGTATATATAATAGATAGATAATAGATATAGAGAAAGAGAGGTTACTACTGTTGCAATAGTGAGGCTGCATTAGGATAATGACTATAGTATAAGAGCTCAATAAACTTCTGCATAGACAAAAGCTGACATCCCAAGTCACGTGAACCTGATACTCTGTTTTATGTGGCAGCAGCAGCAAGCTAAAAATACTTGTTGTTCAGCTGACACCAGTAGATGTAGAGAGCAGTGTTATTTGTTCTTACAGTTTTCAATTATGTCTGCAGCTGCTTCTATCTCTCATACACATGCTGAAAGTACTGCAATACAAGGACACATCTGCTGTTAAAAGCTTCATAATTACAGGTCAAGTTTTTGGTGATATTTTTCTCAAGAGAATACTAATGTATTTTTTTCACGTTTACCTTAATACAGGTAATAATAAACAAATCAATCAAATAATAGAATAAAATCAAATGATTTAAATATTGAATGAATGATTAAATATATGGAATGGATCAGTGCACCAAATGGCGTGTGTTTTGGTGTGTGCTGACGTTTTTCCTCCTTGTTAGGCAGTTTGGGAACTTTTGAGGTCAGGTGACTGTTTAGATTCAACAATGAAGGACAAGGTTTGGGTACTTTTAGTTTCATGTCTGACAATTTAAATGCACATGGTACGGTATCCTTGAGGTGTTTATAGTCTACACACTGGCTAGGGCACATTTCTTACTAATTTGGTTTGTCCGTTACTAACATTTGTTGTAAAATAAAGTTGACCTAGCATCAAATATTTTTTGTTAAAGAGGAAGTAAATGCTGCCTCTTTTTTTTTCTTTTCATTTTGATGACCTGCAAAGTAAAGGAATAATGTGCTAGTATGCACTGCACCGCATACTAGCACATTATGGGGAAATCTACCCACAAACAAAGCCCTCGTTGTCACCGCTGGAGGCCACATCCATCTTCGCCCATCTTCCCTCTGGGTCTGCGGACTCCGGCAGCCGTCCGTTTAGAACGCATGCGGCGTATACAGTACATATCTCCTAAACCATGCAGGTTTAGGAGATATTTACAGTACCTATAAGTAAACCTTATTATAGGCTTACCTATAGGTAAAAACAATCCAGGGAAGTTTACTTCCTCTTGCATCATTTTTAAAGGAATGTATAGTATTTGCATGTACAGTATTATTACTTCTCACAATACTCCAATCCTGACAATGACTTTACTAAATGTGTAAATAGTCCCCTGCGCTAGCAGGCAATGGCGATAATTCCAAAATAAAAATAAAGATAAAAACGTGACTAAACAATGAATAATGTGGAAATGCTGCAGGAACGGATGTGTTCACAGTAAACGTTAAAACAAATACATAAATAAAGTGATCTTGCGCAATTCCTCTGGTGTCACTCTGAGTATAACATTATAATTCAAGACCGTGTATCGAAAACAATCAATAAGTAACTTCTTAGTGAACAAAAACAACTGTTGAAACAAAAGTGTCCAAGTATCAATCAGCCAAAAAAACTGAATACACCAATAACAGTGCCTTCACCACACAGCTCAGTGCTCTCAGACCTCTCACCTCAATGATTTGAGTAAAAAGCCTTATGAACAGATATCTCTCTCCTTGGTGTATTTCTTTCCTTATCACATCTATATGAAATCCAGACTTCAGGCTCCAGACTCTTGAAGTATCGCTAATGACTCCAAACCACATGTGGGAATGTAATAGAATGCCTCCCATAGCGTAAAAAATAGTTTACAATTGTGAAATTTAATAAAAGACAAATGAGTGCTTATATCAATGTAAGTATAAAGCGCATAAAGATAAAAACATCGGCATACGATCGCCTCTTACGTCACTTCTGGTCCACGATTCACTCTGGCCATGCCCAATCGCCGGAGTGAATCGCGGACTGGAAGTGACGTAAGAGGCAATCGTATGCCGATGTTTTTATCTTTGTTCAACAGTTATTTTTGTTCACTAAGAAGTTACCTATTGATTGTTTATGATACACGGTCTTGAATTATAATGGTATACAGAGTGACACCAGAAGAATTGCGCAAGATCACTTTATTTAATGACTTTACTAGCTTATCTCTCCAGAAGGACAGTGCTATATTTCTTAGTGCTATATTTAGGGATGATTAAGTTACAGTGGATATAAAAAAGAACCCCCCCCTTTAAAATAATCACATTTTGTTGCTTTGCAGCCTGAAATAAAAACAGACACAGTTTTTGTTTTATCCAGCTGTATTTACTTATAACATCCAAGTGAAAGATATAACACCAACATGTCAGAATTTTTTTTTAAAGATTCAAAAACAGAATAACTGAGTTGGAAAAAGGATCACCCAGGATCAAAAAGGATGGGGCAAAATACCGCCAAATTCTTGAGGAAAATCTGATGCCTTCTGCCAGACATGTGTCAATGGGAAGGAGGTTTCACAGCAAAAATGAACACAGTGGGGGCGTGGTCTGGACATGGCTGCAATGGAGGGGCCTATGATTACTCTTATATTGTCTGCAGTCACAGTTACCCTTGACACTGACTCTGACTCTTTGGCCATACAATCATCCCTTGTAGGGTCCACCAAGATTTTTCCTCCTTCCTGAGGTCTTAGTGACTTAGTGTTTGAGTTCCACATTTCTACTGCGCAACATTACAACTACTGCATGATACTGTGGAACTACCTATATGATTGCCTATTTGTTGGGGAATAGACAAAGCTAACGCTAGTGTTACCGCATAATATGTCTAGCACTGCATGATGTTTTTATTTCTCCATGGTGAATATGCTCTCTGTTTTAAGTGGGGGGGGGGGGCAGACTAGGGCTCCACTAGAGCTTCTCCTGACGGGGATCCGGAGGAGTCCAAATGGGTGATGCTCTGGGCACGATACGAGGTACTGCTATGGAGAAGGGGACAAACAGCTTACAAGATATATTAGAATGCTTTTCTTTCCCTTAGGATTACTTACAACTTCCCTGCATAAATATCTATTGACTTTGAAATAATCCCCATTTGTGCGCAGTTGCATCCCTTGGAATGGAGGAGCCCTCCCTGCCCGGACAATGAGTTAGAGGAAAGCTAAATGCTATCTTGGGTGACTCCCCTAAACTGTGGTTATGATAGTGGGGGAATGTTCTTTTGTTGTTTAGATCATATATGAATATCATATTTCATATTGCTTGGCGTTACCATTGTTTCATGCCAGGATGGGTGGGTTGCATGGGGGCCACTCCTGTTTGGCTTCTGTCTACACTCTCCCCCACCTAGGTTGGTGCACTACCCCAGCCACAACGTTGGTTGAAGCGCACTGTTTGCAATATTTTGCCATTATAGTTTCAAGGGCCGTGTGCATGTTCACACGACCCTCTGAACCTATTTACAAATTTTGCTGCTATATCTTTTTCTTATTATTATTTCTACACTTCTTCATCTGTATCATTTCCATTTCTGTAACCCTCTCTTCCCCCTCTTTTTTTCCTCTTCCTTCCTCTCCCCCACCTTTCCCTGATCACTCTCTTCTCCCTACCCTGGGATGGACACAGTTAAGATCATTTCACTCAATGCTACGGAGCTGAATGTCCCCGAAAAGAGACGTATGCTTTTAAATGACCTGAAACGCTCACATGCAAATGTGGCGTTCATCCAAGAAATGCACTACAGATGATAAATTTCCCATTTTGAAAAATAGGTTTTACCCAATTACTTACCATTCTACTAATAATTAGGCTAAATCCAAAGGCGTATTCATACTACTATCCAACCGACTTCCTTGGGCTTGCCAAGACACCCTGGCGGACCCAGAAGGACACTTTATGTTCATTAAAGGGTCACTAGGGGAGGTTAAAATGACATTCGCCACTATCTATGCCCCTAATGACTGCCAAGACCTTTTTCTCAACCGGTCAGTTGATCTTAGGAGGCGATTTCCATGTTCCATTACTTCCCAACATAGATACTTCCTCCGGCTCGTCCTCCATTACTCCTGGGGTCAGCAAACAAGTGGCACAATCCCTTCACAATGCCCAACTGGTCGACATCTGGCAGTTACAGCATTGCAGTGAGAAAGACTACACCTTTTACTCCTTTCCTCACAAAACCTAAATGCATATAGACTATTTTCTAATCCCACACGCACAGTTCCAGGCTGTGCAAAGTTCAACAATTGGTATGATAACATGGTCAGACCACGCACCGATTGAGTTAACATACAAAATCTGGAAAATTTTCCTCTTCAAGGATTAGATTCTGGAAATTAAACGAAAGCCTCTTGCAGACCCCTGAGGTGGTAGAGGATGTTCAGAGAGAACTGAGTCTGTACTTTCAAATCAACAAGCAACCTGACTGCGATGTAGGGATCCTATGGGAAGCCCACAAGGCAATTATCAGAGGTGTTCTCATCAAACACAGATCGCGACTCAAATGCCAATGTGCTGGAAACTTTTGTCTCTTCTCTGCGACATCCACAAAGTAGAGGCCCAACATAAACATGCCCCAACTCCGACCCTTGAACAAAATATCTTATCCCTTCACAAACAGACTACAGACTTATTAAGATACCAAGCCAAAGCTGCCATACAAAGATGCCGAAGACTCAGCCATGAGTCAGGAGATAAATACGGGAGAATGTTAGCCCGCTCGATTAGAGAACAAAAATTAGCTTCATATATCCACCAAATTATTACACCTCACGGCCAAAAAGCTGTGCTTCCTAAACAGATTGCCCAGGGTTTAGGGACTTCTATTCTTCCCTATACAACCGGAACAGTCCACATCTCAGACGCAAATAGTAGATTATATCGCCTCTTCTCAACTCTCTCAGCTAACCCCTGAGGTACGAGAGGATTTGGAAGCACCAATAACCTTGGATAAACTTCATGATGCACTCAGTGTCTCAAAGAAAGGCAAAGCTCCGGTCCCTGACAGTTTCTAGCTACAGTACTACAAGCGATTCCTCCCACTACTAGGTCCCCATTAGGGATGAGCCCCCGATGTGCGAGGGGGAGGCCCCGCCCCCTCTGACACCACAGGGAAGCCATTGGGAAGTCCCCATGCGTCAGAGGGGATGGGGTCACCCGGGAACGTCACCATGTGGCCCCGCCCTCAGTTATAAAAGAACTGTCCCCTGCGAGGACGCGTCATATGGTGGGTGCCTCCCATGGAGGCGGGTCGGTCACAGCTTTTTTTTTTCAGAGCGAGAGAAGATGAATGGACTTTGTGGGACATTTTAATTTTTTTATTTTTTAATAAAGGACTTGTCCCAAGCCGTGCCTTGTCATTTGTACCATTTTGACACTTTTTTTGTGAAATGGTAGGGGTACATTTGTACCCCTTTACCATTTCACACAGGGGGGAGGCCAGGATCTGGGGGTCCCCTTGTTAAAGGGGGCTTCCAGATTCCGATAAGCCCCCTGCCCACAGACCCCCACAACCAATGGGCAAGGGTTGTGGGGATGAGGCCCTTGTCCCCATCAATATCAGAACAAGGACAAAAGCACCCTCCTCATGTTCAGGGCATGTGGCCTGGTACGGTTCAGGAGGGAGGGCGCGCTCTCGTCCCCCCTCTTTTGCTGCAGCCTGCCAGGTTGCGTGCTTGGAAAAGGGTCTGGTACGGATTTTTGAGGGGACCCCCACGCCATTTTTTTATTTTGCCACGGGGCTCCCCTTAAAATCCATACCAGACCTGAAGGGTCTGGTATGGATTTTGAGGGGGACCCCCACGCCATTTTTTTATTTTGGCGCAGTTTCCCTTAATATCCATACCAGACCCGAAGGGCCTGGTATGGAATTTGGGGGGACCCACACGCCATTTTTTTTTATTTTGGCACAGAGTTTCCCTTAATATCCATACCAGACCCGAAGGGCCTGGTATGGAATTTGGGGGGACTGGGGGGATCCCATGCCATTTTTCTCAATGACTTTTATCTGTATTGCCGGGACCGACAATTCATTATAGTTGCGAGTACTTTTAATTGACTTTTTTCCTTTAGAAATGTCATTTTGTGCAGGGACTGTTCTAAACACGGGAAAAATCTGCCACTTTACAGGCATACTATAGACACCCCCCAGGTATAAAATTTAAAGGAATATTTAACTTTTATTGTTTCACTTTAAGCATTATTAAAATCACTGCTTCTGAAAAAACGTCGGTTTTTAAAACCTTATTTTTGCATTGATACATGTCCCCTGGGGCAGGACCAAGGTCCCCAAACACTTTTTATGACAATAACTTGCAAATAAGCCTTTAAAATGAGCACTTCTGATTATTCATGTTTGTGTCCCATAGACTTTAACGGTGTTCACGTGTTCGAACAAATTTTTTGCATGTTCTGCTGCGAACCGGGGGGTGTTCGGCTCATCCCTAGTCCCCATATGGTGGAACTGTTTAATAAAGTGGATTCTGAAACACTCTTCCCTAGAGACACATTAAAAGCCCATGTCACAGTAATCCTTAAAGAGGGAAAGGATACAACTCGTTGTGGCAGTTACAGGCCTATCTCACTGCTGAACTGTGACCTTAAATTATTTACAAAGATTATTGCCATTCATATATAATGTAATACTGACACATAATTACACACATAGGTTGGACTTGATGGACTTGTGTCTTTTTTCAACCTCACCTACTATGTAACTATGTAACTATGTAACTATATCACACAACATCTGCAGCCGCTGATTCATCTTGATCAAGTGGGACTCATCCCTACTAGAGAAGTCCGTGACACTTAAAGTGTTAAATCTTATCCACACTGCACAAGAGACGCAAACTACATACGTTACACTAGGCACAGACGCTGAAAAGGGGTTTGACCGTGTGAACTGGTGCTTCATGTTTGCGGTCTTACGTCATATAGGCCTGGGGGAACATATGCTACATTGGATCTCCAAGATTTACTCACATCCGACAGCCCAAGTTAAAGCCAACAGGATTTTATCAGACCCCTTTCTCATCACAAATGGGACAAGACAGGGATGCCCATTGTCCTCTTTGCTCTATCCCTGGAACCTTTTCTCTGTACGATCCGCCTAAATCCAAACATCACTGGAGTTAGGGTAGGAGATGGGCAACATAAAATTTCAGCTTACGCTGATGACTTGCTCTTTTCCCTCACTTACCCAGCGGTGTCACTTCCCAACCTTATCTGCAAATTCGAAAATGATGGCCGACTGTCTAACTTACGGATTAACATCAGCAAATCAGAAGCTATGGGGGTGGGAGTTTCTCCTGCGATACTTCGGACCTTGCAGTTAAACTTCAAGTTCAAGTCGACAGATACAACTCTGAAATATCTGGGAGCGTATATCCCTTCTAACTTATCTCGGGTCTTTGAACTCAACTTCCCCCCTCTCCTGACCAGAATACGTACTTTCTTGGAGACTTGGAATCGGGGATTGCATTCATGGTTCGGTAGATGTAATCTTCTAAAGATGTGCATCCTACCTAAGTATTTATAGCTTTTTCAAACCCTACCGATCAGAATACCTTCAGTACTTTAAACAGGTTCACTCCTTATTCATCAAATTTATATGGGCACATAAGAGACCGTGCACTCCCCGATTCCAGCTATTCCTGCTTAAACATAGTGGAGGTATTCCACTTCCTGATGTCTTCAAATACTATCTGGCAAACTCTGGGTACAAATTGAACAAGCCCAAACAAACGTTTTAATTGAAGCGGGCACCGTGCTACTACGATAATGTCCCATCTAACCTAAAGATACACCCCCTGATAGGCCCTACAGTACTTGCACACAAGTGTTTGAAAAAAACCCTCTCTCATCCACAAACTCTCCCTTGATGCCCATTCTTGGGAATCCGTAGTTTCTCCCAGGTCTGAGAGACCATTACTTCTCTACCTTGAGACAGAATAACTGCTTTCGGGCAACGCACTTTTTATTATTGCATGGCTGGCCCTCCATATCTGCATTAATGGAGCCCACTGATTCCTTTCACCTACCATTTTGGAATGCCTTGCAACTTCATCACTTTCTCCACTCCCTAAAGACCCCGGGAAGATTCGGTCGACAATTATCCACATTTGAAGAGTACTACTTAGATTACCAGATACTGATGCAAGTACTCTCAAAAACGTATAGTCTACTGATTACCCCTCCGGAAAAACAGCACTTGCCCTGGATAGGGAAATGGGAGAAGGAGATGAACTGTAAGTTTACAATCAGTCAAAGACAAAATCTGGTTAGGTTCTCATTGAAATCATCCATCTGCACTAGGATTCAGGAGACTAATTACAAAATACTAACATTGCTGGAGATGCCAGGAGGAGGGGGGTATGATGCTACACATTTGTTGGTCCTGCCTGAGGATAGCACCATACTGGAGGGAAGTACAGAACATTGTTCAAACATTCACTGACTAAAAGATACCCGATGAGCCAGTTTTTTTTTTTTTTACGACATCTGATAAATGCTGCTAAGGCATGTATCCCCCTCAAGTGGAAAAACGCATCACCCCCTACTGTCGGATGCTGGCTCCATAAAGTGGAAGAGATCAATAAGTTGTAAGATCGCACACTTTCAGCACAAAATAAACAAGAAAAATTCTCTGAGTTGTGGAGCTTGAGGAATATGCCTGTCCTCTCTGAAGAGGGTTTAAACCTACTTAGCTCATGATTGTCGAGCACGTGTATCATAACTGGCTGTCCTATGACTTGGTATCCACCTCCTACCCAGGGCCCCCTCCCCCTTTCCCCTTCTCTCACCCCCTTTTTCCTTATTCCCCTTCTTCTATCTCTTCTCCCCTCAGTGCTATTTTTGGTTATCTTTTCTCTTCTCCTCTCTCTAGCAATTTAGAAAATGGAAAGTGGATTAGGCAATCCCGGGACTTGTTACTACTGGTTTATCCCTTGGTTACAGGAATTATATTCACACAGATTGTACACTGAGTATGTTATGCATGATCTAACTTAACATCCGGATTTCTGTTCTATTATTTCAATGTATGTGTAGTGTAATTGTTATGCCCCGTACACACGAGCGGATCTTCCATCGGAAAAAACTTGGATGGTTTTTCCGACAGAATTCCACTCAAGCTTGCCTTGCATACACATGGCCACACAAAAGTTCTCTGAACTTTGGACCGTCAAGAACGCAGTGACGTACAACACTACGACAAGCCAAGAAAATTAAGTTCAATACTTCCGAGCATGCGTCAAATTGTTTCTAAGCATGCGTAGGAATTTTGCGTGTCGGAATTTGTACAGACGAACATATTTTCAGATAGGAACTTTTCCCGACCGAAAAATAGAGAACATGCTCTTAATCTTTTGCTGGCTGGAATTCTGACAGCAAAAGACCGATGGAGCATACACTGGGCCGCATTTTCCAACAAAAAGCTCTCATCTGAGTTTTGCTGGCATAATTTCCGATCGTGTGTACGTGGCATTACTGTGGTAACCTGGACTTGCCTTTTGTGGTTTAACCACATGCTGACCAGCCGCCGCAATTGTACTGCGGCAGAATGGCACGGCTGAGTGAAACGACGCCCTGTGGCCACTAGGGGGCGTGCGCTCCCCCCCCCCCCCCCGAGCCGATGCGAGTGCCCGGCGGTCTCGATCACCATCGGGCTCCCGGAATCGCTGCTGAGACACGGAGAACCCGGAACTGTGTGTGTAAACACACAGTTTCCGACTCTCTGAGGAGAGAAATGACAGATCATCTGTTCATACAGAGTATGAACAGACGATCTGTTATCTTCCCTGCACAGTCCACTCCCCCCTTCAGTTAGAACACAAACTAGGACACACTTAACCCCTTCACTGCCAGTGACATTTTTACAGTAATCAATGCATTTTTAATCGCACTGATCGCTATATTAATGCCAGTGGTCCCAAAAATGTGTCAAAATTGTCTGACGTGTCCGCCATAATTTCGCAGTCATGATAAAAATTGCGGGGACAGAGAAAAGCGGGGCTAACGGAAGAGCAAAATACCGGTATATGTATCAAAAGTGAAAATGTCTTGGCATAAACATAAGTTACAGGAAAAAGGGTGGAGACCCGATATTGTACTGTGCCTAATAAAATATTGACAACCACCTAAAGAGGCTGGTCTGTCGCGACCACAGACAGGGGGAACAAAACAACATTAAACAAAAACATGAAACATCAACAGCATCCAGACGCGAAGTAAGTTGGTGTTAGCCTTGTCGTCCACCATGGGGAGTAGATCAGCAAATGCTGAGTAAGGCTTCAAGGCTGGCATCAATCCCTGAGGGGAGGGATGGAGGACTGGGAACAACAGAGAGGGTCATGGAAGGCCCACAGGGCGTCTGGGGGGCTCCAAGTTAGCACCAGCTGGTGGGGGTGTCTAGCCGGTGTCTATAGGTAAACAGGTCCGGACAGTCTAAGGTAAGGGCAAAGTTAGCAAAGTTCAGTGCTGTGTGAATGTGTATCACAGATGCAGCAAGATTGCTGTGGGTGACCTGTGGTCCGGAATGTCCTGAACTGGGTGTGTACTCATAGGACCGGGAACAATGAGCTGTCTGTAAAGTACACAACAGGCATAAGTAAATATAATTGTATAGAACTGAGAACAACCATGGTACATTACCACCCCAGGTAATAGATGGATGCCGTCATCTGCTTTTAGGGCTGGCGTCTTCCTGTGTCATTGTCCTGCCGTCAAGAAATCCCAGCGCCACAGGGCGGTATCTGTATAGGAGGCATTGCACTGCATGTAGAATACAAGTGGGCTGGCATAAGTGAGGAAGCATGTATAGATCAGCCATCCAGGTATACGGCCACGTTTGTGTCCCTCTCTGATCTCCCTGAGTGCCGTGTGGTCACGTGATCAGCCTCCTCTCATGAAATGATGAGCTCATAGACACCAATGGGGAATTGCGTCTGAGCGAGGCGGGTGTGTAGCTTCATCTGGATGTGATTGGTGGTGTACGAGGACTCCTTTTCAAGTGACGTTCATACCTCGGATATGCCCACCTGGGATGGACAATGACGGAAAGGAGGGGCTACCCCTGTGCTGTGTAATGACCGGACTACTGTGATCCATTTAGCATTACTCATCTGAGAGTATATTGAATTCCTTTTATTCTGTGTTGAACTATTCCAAACACATCGCTGGTATGGAATGGTTGGAGATCCAGGCATGGTATTGAAAGACAATAAAGTGCCAGACAGTGAGTCGCATCAGTAGACTAGAGTCATGCATTGTGCGTAGAGGGCTATATAATTTTGAATCAGAAAAAGAGGGGAAGAGGAAGGGGTGGGAAACAGGGAGGGGGGAAGGGAGGGAAATAGACAGGGAAGGGAGGGGGAAAAAAAAAAGGGATAGGACACACACAGGACAGGCCACGGTGGGATGGGTGTGTAGGCAGGCAGGAATGACCCGGAATGCCCACCCCCCCACCCCTAAACATACAGAAGCAGCAAAAATTGCCGCATAGACCAAGAGAGACATGGCACTCTACTGTGCCATGTCCCCGAGGTCCGTCCAAAGGACACCAAGACCTAAGTCACCAAGAAGGGTTGTAGATTTAATTCCATGTGGCATGGGCACAAGGGAGCCCATATGTATCTACTGATCTATGTTGCTGATCTACTCCCCATGGTGGATGACAAGGTTGACACCAACTTACTTTGCGTCCGGACACTGTTGATGTTTCATGTTTTTGTTTAATGTTGTTTTGTTCCCCCTGTCTGTGGTCTCGACAGACCAGCCTCTTTAGGTGGTTGACGATATTTTATTAGGCACAGTACAATATCGGGTCTCCACCCTTTCACCTGTAACTTATATTTATGCCAATAAATTTTCACTTTTGATACATATACCGGTATTTTGCTCTTCCGTTAGCCACGCTTTTCTCTGTCCCCTCCTGTTTGGGATACTTTTTGCATTGTCTTATTTTGGGGTTGAAGTGCAATTACAGTGACTCTCTCAGGCATACACTGTCCACATAGAAGACAAGCCTTTTCTCTCTCATACATTTTTGTAATGATAAAAATCGCAGATCACCACCATTAAGTAAAAAAAAAAATTAATAATAAAAATGCTATAAATCTATCCCCTATTTTGTCGACGCTATAACTTTTGCGCAAACCAATCAATATACGCTTATTGTGATTTTTTTTTAACAAAAATATGTAGAAGAATACATATCAGCCTAAACTGAGAAAAAAAATAGTTTTTTTATATATTTTTGGGGGATAATTATTATAGCAAAAAGTAAAAAATAATGCGTTTTTTTTCAAAATTTTCGCTATTTTTTTTGTTTATAGCACAAAAAATAAAAACCGCAGAGGTGATAAAATACAACCAAAAGAAAGTTCTATTAGTGGGAAAAAAAGGACGTCAATTTTGTATGGGTGCAATGTCGTATGACTGCGCAATTGTCAGTTAAAGCGACGCAGTGCCGAATCGCAAAAAGTGCTCTGGTCAGGAAGGGGGTAGAATCTTCCGGGGCTGAAGCGGTTGAATAAAATATTTAAAAAAAAAAAATGACCACAGTAGTTGAAGCAGAAAAGGGTGAATGTCCTTGCATGACCTAGTCAGAGCCCAGACTTAAAGTGTTACTAAACCCAGGATCCTGCATTAACTATAGCTGGTCTCCCACAGTACACAGAACATGTAAATGCAATAGTTTTAGTAAATATAAACTGATAAATACCTTTTCTCATATGCTGTATATAGCAGTTCGAGCAATCTTGTGGCTTGTATCAGTGTGTGCTGATAGCTTGCAGGAGGAGTTTTCATTTCTCTCACGATTGTCCTATCAGGCTTCAAGACCCTGGACCCTCTGTCTGGACATGTCTGGACAGTGCTGATTGGCCATGTGCTGATCACATGCACCCTCCCAAGAAAAAAAAAAAAATCTTTAGCAATACACACCAAACTGAGCAGCCTGACTCTATAGACTCTGTAATTATTAGGTTATTTTTTGGAGTCTGTTGAAGGAGATGATCAGAGCAGACAGGCTCTAACAGCCCTCTTACATAATGCAGAGGATTAACCCCTTAGGTTCCACACTAAGTGGTATAACAAGCATGCTTTACTGCATATACAGACTGATTTTACTGTTGTAGGTTTAGTAACACTTTAATCATTCACCTGTGGTGGCATCCTTATTGTTAACATAGTGTTCTATATTCCAATAAGTCCCCGTCCACAGACCACATTACCCACCACCAAACATTTGTGGGGAAGAGATCCTTGTCCTCTTAACATTATATTAAGCTGCTTTGTCAATGCAGGTTTATGGAAGCTGGCAGTGGGTTATAGGGAGGATGAGGATGACAGGGGGTAGGGTGTTAGCAAGGCGGCAGCGGAGTGCCAGGTGTGATGAGGATGACAGGAGGTAGGGTGTTAGCAAGCTGGCAGTGGTGTCCCAGGTGTGATGAAGATGAGGATGACAAGGGGTAGTGTATTAGGAAGGTTGCAGTGGGGTGCCAGGTAGGATGAGGATGATAGGGGGTAGGTTGTTAGCAAGGTTGCAGTGGGGTGCCAGGTGTGATAAGGATGGTGATGACAGGGGGTGGGATGTTATCAAGGTTGCAGTTGGGTGCCAGGTGTGATGAACATGAGGATGAGGATGACAGGGGGTAGGGTTTTAGCAAGGTTGCAGTGGAGTGCCAGGTGTGATGACCATGAGGATGAGGATGACAGGGGGTAGGGTGTTAGCAAGGTTGCAGTGGGGTGCCAGGTGTGATGAGGATGAGGATGACAGGGGGTGGGGTGTTAGCAAAGTTGTAGTGGGTTGCCAGGTGTGATAAAGATGAGGATGACAGAAGGTGGGGTGTTAGCAAGGTATCGGTGGGGTGCCAGGGGAGATGAACATGAGGATGACAGGGGGTGGGGTGTTAGCAAGGTATCAGTGGGGTGCCAGGTGTGATGAAGATGAGGATGACAGGGGTGGGGTGTTAGCAAGGTATCAGTGGGGTGCCAGGTGTGATAAAGATGAGGATGACAGAAGGTGGGGTGTTAGCAAGGTTGCAGTGGGGTGCCAGGTGTGATGAGGATGATAGGGGGTGGGGTGTTTGCAGGGTTGCAGTGGTGTGCCAGGTGTGATCAAGATGAGTATGAGGATGACAGGGGGTGGGGTATTAGCAAGGTTGCAGTGGGGTGCCAGGTGTGATAAATATGGGTCTGAGGATCACAGTGGGTAGGGTGTTAGCAAGGTATCAGTGGGGTGCCAGGTGTGATGAGGATGACAGGGGGTGGGGTGTTAGCAATGTTGCAGTGGGTTGCCAGGTGTGATAAAGATGAGGATGACAGAAGGTGGGGTGTTAGCAAGGTATCAGTGGGGTGCCAGGTGTGATGAAGATGAGGATGAGGATGACAGGGGTGGGGTGTTAGCAAGGTATCAGTGGGGTGCCAGGTGTGATAAAGATGAGGATGACAGAAGGTGGGGTGCTGGCAAGGTATCGGTGGGGTGCCAGGGGTGATGGACATGAGGATGACAGGGGGTGGGGTGTTAGCAAGGTATCAGTGGGGTGCCAGGTGTGATGAAGATGAGGATGAGAATAACAGGGGGTAGGGTGTTAGCAAGGTATCAGTGAAGTGCCAGGTGTGATGAACAGCATGAGGGTGACAGGGGGTGGGGTGTTAGCAGGATTGCAGTGGGATGCCATGTAGGAGGAGGAGGAGGATGAAAGGGGGTGGGGTGTTAGCAAGGTTGCAGTGGGGTGTCAGGTGGGAGGAGGATGAGGATGAAAGGGGGTGGGGTGTTAGCAAGGTTGCAGTGGGGTGCCAGGTGGGAGGAGGATGAGGATGAAAGGGGGTGGGGTGTTAGCAAGGTTGCAGTGGGGTGCCAGGTGGAAGGAGGATGAGGATGGAAGGGGGTGGGGTGTTAGCAAGGTTGCAGTGGGGTGCCAGGTGGGAGGAGGATGAAAGGGGGTGGGGTGTTAGCAAGGTTGTAGTGGTGTGCCAGGTGGGAGGAGGATGAGGATGAAAGAGGGTGGGGTGTTAGCAACGTTGCAGTGGGGTGCCAGGTGGAAGGAGGATGAGGATGACAGGGGGTAGTGTGTTAGCAAGGTGGCAGTGGTGTGCCAGGTGGGATGAGGATGACAGAGGAGAGAGAGAGAAAAAGAGGAAAGGCACAGAAAAAGAGAAAGAAGGATCACAAATATAAAAAAGAAAACATAGCACATTTTTGGCACGATCTTGATTATGTATGAATATAGAAATTGGGAAATAAATGTAGCTTTAAAAGTTTAGAAATATCTATTACCTCAATATACATGTCTGCAGGCTGTAACTGATGCTGTTGAGAGGTCAAAAAAGAACACTGCAAAAACATGTACAGTGATGTCATCTCATGTTCTCATGCTTTTATGGGAGGCGGATCATCCATGAATCAAGATGTGGCATCCCACCCACTGTGTTCTTTTTTTAGTTACTGGGCATTGAGGAGGAGGGAGGGACTCGGCTGTCATTTAGGATCTGTATACACACCCAAATGTGTGATGTCAATACCATGTGACCTCAAAAATGCTCAACTCAAACAAGAAATGTTCTCTCCAGCAATAGAGACCAAACTGAGCATGTGCAGCAGGACTACTCTGACTGTGCCTTATCTGGATTTGTCCAGAGTAAGTCTGCAGGAGGGGGAGGATCTGTGCATACAGGATCAAACAGCCTTGTTACACAATGCAGAGGATTAATCACTTAAGTTCCACAGTGAGTATAACAAGCATGCTATTCTGCATATACAGACAGATTTTACTGTTGTGGGTTTAGTAACACTTTAAACCCCGTTTAAATCTGTGGAAAGACTTAAAGACTGCAGTCCACAAACGGTCACCATCAAATTTAACTGAACATGAGCAGTTCTGCAGAGAAGAGTGGGCAAATATTGCAAAGTCTAGATGTGCAAAGTTAGTAAAGACATCCCAACAAACTAGAGGCTGTAATCAAAGCAAAAGATGGTGCATCAAAATACTGACACAAGGGGTGATCCTTTTTCCAACTCAGTGAATATGTTTTTGATTTTTTTTTTTACATGATGTTGTTACATCTTTCACTTGGATGCTATAAGTTGCACTGAGTAAATACAGCTGGAATAAACAAAAACTGTGTCTGTCTTCATTTCAGGCTGCAAAGCAACAAAATGTGATTATTTTTGGGGGTGATTCTTTTCTATACCCACTGTACCTCTGAGTCAGCATCTCAGTCTAGGAACAAAATAGTAGTTCCCTGCTTAGATATGACGCAAATCATTTAAACCCCGCTGCCTGTGCAGTACTTTGTTGTGTTTACAAATATCTGACATGTGTTAGCCACTGCTGCAGCCTCTCACCTTGCGACTTGAATTCTACTCACTGCTAAAATGAGACTGAGGAAATGCTTCATTTTGCCTGCAGCAGATTGACCACATCATTCCATCCCAGGCAAAGTCACCTGACTTGAGCTCAAGGGTTGTTTCTGTAATGATTAATACCCAGGGAAGTGACTGGCCTCAGGTGATAAACAGCGATTAAACAAATCCTCCTACATAAGTTGTACTTGTTTATCTGCGGTCCTCTCTTCTCTACATCTGCTCAAAGTGCAGAATTTACATAGCTTGTCTGAAAGTTTAGAAAAAGGACTTGGAGAGCTGAAATTACACTCTTAAGGGCTCAGTGAGGAGAGCTTTGAAAGCTGATTGGAGGAAGACACATCCTCCTCCACAAAGCTCGCAGGAACACAGCTCAGGCTGTCAATCAGCTGGATGTCTGTCCCATCACTATTTTTTTCTTGGTGTCATGGTGTCAAACCAGCAGAAGAACAAAGCGCAGACAGATATGACACTTAGCGCTCTTAATTGAGACAAGTACACACTATGGAGGGATATGTTTTGTTCATATTTCATGTCTGCGGTTTACAACCACTTTAACTTCAATCTTGGGCTGTCACCTGCAGTACTTTTTTTCCTCCACTAGATGACCTCAGTCTTTCAGGTTGAATGATGGCTGGAAAAACTCATCCAGCTTCCTCTGAGCCCAGGCTCTCATGGACCTGCCTTAAGCCTGTGACTAGACAGTGTGAGAGAAAAAGCGCAGTTATAACCCCATCTCTGTCCCTCTTCTTTCCACTCCTATCAGCATTCTCCTTGTCTACACATTAACTTATTGGATCTTTGTCCTGCTTCTTTCTCTTCCACTCTGTGCTCTGCTATACCAGTACTGAAAAGGCAAATGGCGGATACCAAGTTAAGTGCAGGTACTTACTTGAACTTACTGGACACTCCCCATGTAACCTTTTGCTTGCACACACTTCAACAGGAGGTGGAACTCCAGTATGTAAGACAAAAAAATGGTCCAGAGGTTTTGCCTCTAGTGGAATCAAATGATAATTTCTAATGTTATTTTTAAAACAGCATTATACCTCTAGCAACTTTTAGATGTGCCAGTGATGCATCAAAGATTAAACGCCCATAGCAGTCAACCAAACGATATTGCTGAGGATGTTATCTTCCATGCAACAGAATTAAATTTCATATTAACTACTTCCCTTGTTTGGGCAATGTTCTCATTTTTTGCTAAAAAATTACTTAAAATCCTCAGAACGTTATACTTTACAGTGTCTTGAAAAAGTATTCATACCCCTTGAAATTTTCCACATTTTGTCATGTTACAAACAAAACCGTAAATGTTTTTTTTGGGGGGTTTTATGTGATAGACCAACACAAAGTGGCACATAATTGTGAAGTGGAAGGAAAATGATAAATGGTTTTCAACATTTTTTCCAAATAAATGTAGCGCTGGTAGATTTATGATCTGCCATCTGATAGGTAAATTTTGTGAATTGCTCGTTATAGGAAGTTAGATTTGCCTCTGTTCCAGCTTGGCTGACATTGCGTGTGGTTCCACATTGTGCCGGTCGGTGTCATTGTCACCATCGGCGGGTGTTGAAAAAACAACGTGTTGAAGCGGATGAGTGCTCCTCTGGTCCTCCGAGTTGCATTCTGGGAGAGGGTATTTATGGGACAGACGCCATGTTTAGGGGTTCGTTTTCAGCCACCTGCTGGACCTCCTGGCCGACAGGTATGTGTTAGAATACCACCTCGTGGCCCTCCTTTCCGGAGGCCCACGTCGCTGCGGCGCGTGGGTGGGCCCAGAAGTCTGTCTGGGGCCTACCACTGCAGCCGAGGAATGGTCCTGAGCTGTCTATCCAGAGTGAAGAAGCTGGAGAACCGAGAAGATCCCAGGGGTGGACCCGTCATGGAAGGATCATGCAGAGTGCTGGTCTGGAGAGGGGCCTGGTGACTCGGTTGGAGGACATATCCTGAAGTAGTCTTATTGCAGGGTACTGCCGGGTTGGCTTAGAGGTCCAAGTACTGTGTCTGACATTCATCGTGAACCAATACATCCTGTGGCTGAGGATCGTACGGGTTTATTTCAAGCAAGTCTGTGGCAGAGACTTTTGTTCGTGCTACGTACTGGCTGCTAGGCAAGTGAGAGAGGCCTATCCAGGCGAGCAAAGATCGTGTCTCACAAAAAGGGGATTGCATTCAATTACAGTATTCAACTTTAAAGGATGTTCTAAAGAAACCTAAAGAAAGGTATTAGAGCTTCCCTGCAGTTTTCCTCCTGCCTCTTTCCTGCTACTTCCTTCATTACTTGGTTCAATAAAGCATTGAAAACGTACTCAAATGTTGGTGCTTATATCGTCCAGAGGTAAACTCAGCGGAACCCTTGACTCGGTGCCGGTGAAACAGAGGTATCGAGAGTGAAGGTAACAGCCCGCTTAACCACTTGCCGACCGCCTCACGCCTATATACGTGAGCAGGTCGGCACGGGCAGGCAAAATCACGTACCTAGTACGTGATGCCTTCCCGCGGGCGGGGGGTCCGATCGGACCCCCCCCCCCGGTGCCCTGGGCGGTCGGGTCTTGTTCGTGGGCGATTGGGGGTCAGGGGGAGGCCATCCATTGATTGCCACCCCCTCCCGATCGCTCCCACGAATCAAATGCTTCCTCTCCCTCTGTAATGTAAACAGAGGGAGAGGAAGTGATGTCATCTCTCCTGGAGCCGGTCTTTTTGATCCGACGCCGAGGAGAGAAGACATCCAAGTAAGTGCACCAACACCACACGCTCAGTAGAACACGCCAGGCACACTTTTCACCCCCCTGTCACCCCCCGATCACCCCCCGATCACCCCCCGATCACCCCCCTGTACCCACTGTCACTCTGACACCAATAGCAGTGTTTTTTTTTTTTTTGCATTGGTGTCAGTTTGTCAGTTATAAGTGTTAGGGCAGTTAGGTTAGCCCCCTTTAGGTCTAGGGTACCCCCCCTTAGGTCCAGGGTACCCCCTAACCCCCCCTAATAAAAGTTAACCCCTTGATTACCCCCCGTCACCAGTGTCGCTAAGCGATCGTTTTTCTGATCGCTGTATTAGTGACACAGGTGACGCTAGTTTAGGGAGGTAAGTATATAGGTTCGCTGTCAGTGTTTTATAGTGACAGGGACCCCCATATACTACATGCTAAAGGTTTTAACCCCCTGATTGCCCCCTAGTTAACCCATTCACCAGCGATCACCGTATAAGTGTTACGGGTGACGCTGGTTAGATAGTTTGTTTTTTGTAGTTTATTATAGTTTATTACAGTTTATTATAGTTTTAGGGCACCCGCCGTTTATTACCTTATAAAGGTTTAACCCCCTAATTGCCCGGCGGTGATAGAAGTTAAGTTTTTAGGATCAGATAAGGTCTGCGTCGCCCCAGGCAGCGTCAGGTTAGCGCCAGTACCGCTAAAACCCGTGCACGCAGCATACACCTCCCTTAGTGCTATAGTATCTGAACGGATCAATATCTGATCCGATCAGATCTATACTCCCCAGCAGTTTAGGGTTCCCTGAAACGCAGTGTTAGCGGGATCAGCCCAGATACCTGCTAGCACCTGCGTTTTGCTCCTCAGCCCAGCCCAGCCCAGCCCACCCAAGTGCAGTATCGATCGATTACTGACACTTACAAAACACTAAGCACACATAACTGCAGCGGTCGCAGAGTCGGGCCTGATCCCTGCGATCGCTAACAGTTTTTTGGTATCGTTTTGAATCAGTCGCTGACAGTCGGGAGCTTTTTTGCCTGTGAGTCTCACTAGTGTACCCCTAAATTTAGAGGCCAAAATGGCAAATCGAAGGTACACTAGTGAAGAGGCCTACAGGATTCTGAGAATGACAGATAGTGAAGAGGAAGTCACTCATCTGTCAGATTCAGGCTCAGAATACGATCCTGTAGAGGACAGCGGCTCCATGACAGATAGCTCTGACGACGGAGTTGTGGTCCCTGCTAAGGTCAGGCGTACCAGGCCCCGAACTTATGCTGTCCTTGAAGTGCAAGAACCACAGGGCTCTCGTATGGAGCAGAGAAGTACTAGCGCCGCTACTCCTTCTGGTGAACTGGCAAGCACCAGCGGCCTAGTACACCCTGGTCGTACATCCAGCACTGCAGTATCACGTGGTGACGTGGCGAGTCCCATAAGTGCAGTTCAAGCTGGCGAGGTGGCAAGCACTAGTAGTGTCCCGCTGCCACCAAGAAGACGAACACAGGCCCGTCGTGCCCATAGTGCCCTTCCTGCTGCATTGGCCAATCCGAATTGGGTACCCACCACTTCTGCAGCACCCGTACTTCCCCCTTTCACTGGCCAACCCGGAATTCAGGTGGAAACAGTTGACTTTACGCCACTGGATTTTTATTCGCTGTTTTTCACCGAAGATCTCTATAGATCTATTGTGGACCAAAGCAATTTATACACTGGTCAATACATCGCCACTATGCCCCAGTCCACCCTTGCCAGAGATTGGAGACCAATTACGGTCTCCGAATTTAAGATCTTTCTGGGCCTTTCCCTCCTCATGGGGTTGAATAAAAAGAGTGAGTTGCGGTCATATTGGTCCACTGACCCAATTTACCATTCACCCTTGTTCTCTGCTTCCATGGCCAGGGCACGATACGAGCAGATTTTGCGGTTCATGCACTTCAACGACAATGAACTCTGTCGTCCTCGTGGAGACCCTGAATACGATCGGCTCTACAAAATTCGGCCCCTCGTAAACCACTTCAACCAACGTTTTGCAGACTTGTTTACCCCCCATCAAGTTGTCTGCGTTGATGAGTCCCTGGTTAAATTTTCTGGCCGCTTGTCATTCAAACAGTACCTTCCCAGCAAGCGTGCCAGATACGGGGTCAAGATGTATAAGCTCTGTGACAGGGCCACAGGCTATACATGTAGATTTATGGTTTACGAGGGAAAAGATAGTCACGTAGAGCCGACAAACTGCCCTGACTACATAGGAAGCGCTGGCAAGATAGTGTGGGACTTGGTGTCACCCTTATTCGGAAAGGGGTACCACTTGTACGTGGACAATTATTATACGAGCGTGCCACTTTTTAGCCACCTTTTTGATCATCAGATTGTGGCACCGTGCGACCTAATCGCCGGGGCTTTCCCCAGCGGCTTGTAGATTCCCGTCTTAGGCTGGGGGAGAGAGCCTGCTTGAAGTATAATAATTTGCTCGCTATGAAGTGGAGGGATAAGAAGAATGTTTTCGTTCTCACCTCCCTTCATGCAGACACGACGACCCAAATTCCTACGGCGACTGGTGTTGTGGAGAAACCCCTCTGTGTCCACGAATACAACCTTAATATGGGAGGGGTGGACCTCAACGACGAGTTGTTGGCGCCGTACCTAGTTGCCCGTAAGGCCAGACGCTGGTACAAAAAAGTGTCTGTTTATTTATTTCAATAGGCTTTGCTGAATGGTTATGTGCTATACAGAGCTTCAGGACGGACTGGATCCTTCCTTAAATTCCAGGAAGAGATCGTCAGAGCCCTTCTGTATCCAGACGGTGCTCCACCTCACCATCCCCAACCAAATGCAGTAAGCCGGCTGCATGAGAGGCATTTTCTTTATGCCCTCCCGAGTACCCCTACCCAACGAACCCCCCAAAAAAGATGTCGTGTCTGCAGCAAGCGCGGATTTAGGCGTGACACCCGGTATTGTTGTCCCCTCTGTCCTGGCAATCCTGGTCTTTGCATTGGTGAATGTTTTGAACGCTACCACACACTAGTGGAGTATTAGCGTAGGGTACAGCACTGCACAGACTAGGCACACTTCCACAGGGTCTCCCAAGATGCTGTCGCATTTTGAGAGACCCAAACCTGGTACCAGTTAAAAAAGTTAAAGTTACAAAAAAAAGTGTAAAAAAAACAAAAAAAAGTAAAAAAAAGAAAAAAACACAAAAAAAATATAAAATAAAAAAAACAAAAATAGTTGTTGTTTTATTGTTCTCTCTCTATTCTCTCTCTATTGTTCTGCATTCTATACTGCAATGTTTTATTGTTATGTTTTTATCATGTTTGCTTTATAGGTATGCAATTTTTTTATACTTTGTTTTTTTTATTGTTAACCACCTTTGTGTTTTCAGGTACGCCATTCAGCTGCAGAGCGGATTTATTTATCTTGACAGCAACAGCGTTTGCTCCCACGATACATAAAGCCGTGACTCCAGCGCTGTCGGAGGTGATTTCACCACCACAGTTACATACTTCAGCATATATGCCGAAGCGTGGGGGCAGCAGTGGGTGGAGGAGCGATTTGCTCCTGCCTTTTGCGGGAGGATGCCCCCATGCTTCGGCATATATATTTTTTAGGTAGGCACAGGTTGCGTTAAATGTTTTATTTTTTACTGTTTTTTTTGTATTTTGCTTTGCAGGTATGGTAAGTATTACTGTTATACTGTAATGTTACTTTGTTTTTTTGTTAACCATCATTTGCTTAGCAGGTACGCCATTCAGTTGCAGCACGGATTTATTTATCTTGACAGCAACAGCGTTTGCTCCCACGATACATAAAGCTGTGACTCCAGCGCTGTCGGAGGTGATTTCACCACCACAGTTACATACTTCAGCATATATGCCGAAGCGTGGGGGCAGCAGTGGGTGGAGGAGCGATTTGCTCCTGCCTTTTGCGGGAGGATGCCCCCATGCTTCGGCATATATATATTTTTAGGTAGGCACAGGTTGCGTTAAATGTTTTATTTTTTACTATGTTTTTTTTGTATTTTGCTTTGCAGGTATGGTAAGTAATACTGTTATACTGTAATGTTACTTTGTTTTTTTGTTAACCATCATTTGCTTAGCAGGTACGCCATTCAGTTGCAGCACGGATTTATTTATCTTGACAGCAACAGCGTTTGCTCCCACGATACATAAAGCAGTGACTCCAGCGCTGTCGGAGGTGATTTCACCACCACAGTTACATACTTCAGCATATATGCCGAAGCGTGGGGGCAGCAGTGGGTGGAGGAGCGATTTGCTCCTGCCTTTTGCGGGAGGATGCCCCCATGCTTCGACATATATATACGGTGCATGTATGCCCATCATTAGAAGTGGGTGGATGAAGGGAGGTATTCTAATGGTGGGCATACCCACCGATCAATATCTTTTTTTCGTTCAGCCCACAGGCTGCATGAAAAAAAAGTTTACAATGTATGCCCAACAAGGACCAGCAACGTACTGGTATGTTGCTGGACTTTGAGTGGTTATACCAGAATGATGCCTGCAGGTTTAGGTATCATCTTGGTATCATTCTTTTCAGCCAGTGGTCGGCTTTCTTGTAAAAGCAATCCTAGCGGCTAATTAGCCCCCCACACCGTCGTCTATGTTTTTCTCTGGCTCTCCTGTCCCAACAGGGAACTTGAGAATGCAGCCGGTGATTCAGCCAGCTGACCATAGAGCTGATCAGAGACCAGAATGGCTCCAAACATCTCTATGGCCTAAGAAACTGGAAGCTACAAGCATTTCATTACTTAGATTTCGCCGGATGTAAACAGCGCCATTGGGAAATTGGGAAAGCATTTTATCACACCGATCTTGGTGTGGTCAGATGCTTTGAGGGCAGAGGAGAGATCTAGGGTCTAATAGACACCAATTTTTTCGAAAAAGAGTACCTGTCACTACCTATTGCTATCATGGGGGATATTTACATTCCCTGAGATAACAATAAAAATGATAAAAAAAAATAAAAATGAAAGGAACAGTTTAAAAATAAGATAAAAAAGCAAAAAAAATAATAAAAAAAAAAAAAAAAAAAAAAAGCACCCCTGCCCCCCCCCTGCTCTCGCACAAAGGCGAACGCAAGCGTCGGTCTGGCGTCAAATGTAAACAGCAATTGCACCATGCATGTGAGGTATCACCGCGAAGGTCAGACCGAGGGCAGTAATTTTAGCAGTAGACCTCCTCTGTAAATCTAAAGTGGTAACCTGTAAAGGCTTTTAAAGGCTTTTAAAAATGTATTTAGTTTGTCGCCACTGCACGTTTGTGCGCAATTTTAAAGCATGTCATGTTTGGTATCCATGTACTCGGCCTAAGATCATCTTTTTTATTTCATCAAACATTTGGGCAATATAGTGTGTTTTAGTGCATTAAAATTTAAAAAAGTGTGTTTTTTTCCCCAAAAAATGCGTTTGAAAAATCGCTGCGCAAATACTGTGTGAAAAAAAAAAATTAAACACCCACCATTTTAATCTGTAGGGCATTTGCTTTAAAAAAATATATAATGTTTGGGGGTTCAAAGTAATTTTTTTGCAAAAAAAAATAATTTTTTCATGTAAACAATAAGTGTCAGAAAGGGCTTTGTCTTCAAGTGGTTAGAAGAGTGGTCGATGTGTGACATAAGCTTCTAAATGTTGTGCATAAAATGCCAGGACAGTTCAAAACCCCCCCAAATGACCCCATTTTGGAAAGTAGACACCCCAAGCTATTTGCTGAGAGACATGTCGAGTCCATTGAATATTTTATATTGTGACACAAGTTGCGGGAAAAAGACAAATTTTTTTTTTATTTTATTTTTTTTGCACAAAGTTGTCACTAAATGATATATTGCTCAAACATGCCATGGGAATATGTGAAATTACACCCCAAAATACATTCTGTTGCTTCTCCTGAGTACGCGGATACCACATGTGTGAGACTTTTTGGGAGCCTAGCCGCGTACGGGACCCCGAAAACCAAGCCCCGCCTTCAGGCTTTCTAAGGGCGTAAATTTTTGATTTCACTCTTCACTGCCTATCACAGTTTCGGAGGCCATGGAATGCCCAGATGGCACAACCCCCCCCCCCCAAATGACCCCATTTTGGAAAATAGACACCCAAAGCTATTTGCTGAGCGGTATAGTGAGTATTTTGCAGACCTCACTTTTTGTCACAAAGTTTTGAAAATTGAAAAAAGAAAAAAAAATACGTTTTTCTTGCCTTTCTTCATTTTCAAAAACAAATGAGAGCTGCAAAATACTCACCATGCCTCCCAGCAAATAGCTTGGGGTGTCTACTTTCCAAAATGGGGTAATTTGGGGGGGTTTTGTGCCATCTTGGCATTTTATGGCCTTCAAAAGTGTGATAGGTAGTGAGGAGTAAAATCAAAAATGTATGTCCTTAGAAATCCTGAAGGCGGTGCTTGGTTTTCGAGGCCCCGTACGCGGCTAGGCTCCCAAAAAGTCCCACACATGTGGTATCCCCGTACTCAGGAGAAGCAGCAGAATATATTTTGGGGTGTAATTCCACATATGCCCATGGCATGTTTGAACAATATATCATTTAGTGACAACTTTGTGCAAAAAAAAAAAAAAAAATTGTCACTTTCCCGCAACTTGTGTCAAAATATAAAATATTCCATGGACTCAACATGCCTCTCAGCAAATAGCTTGGGGTGTCTACTTTCCAAAATGGGGTCAATTGGGGGGGGTTTGTGCCATCTGGGCATTTTATGGCCTTCAAAAATGTGATAGGTAGTGGGGAGTGAAATTACAACTTTACGCCCTTAGAAATCCTGAAGGCGGTGCTGGGTTTTCGGGGCCCCGTACGCAGCTAGGCTCCCAAAAAGTCCCACACATGTGGTATCCCCGTACTCAGGAGAATCAGCAGAATGTATTTTGTGGTGCAATTCCACATATGCCCATGGCCTGTGTGAGCAATATATCATTTAGTGACAACTTTGTGCAAAAAAAAAAAAAAATTCTCACATTCCCGCAACTTGTGTCAAAAAATAAAATATTCCATGGACTCAACATGCCTCTCAGCAAATAGCTTGGGGTGTCTACTTTCCAAAATGGGGTCATTTGGGGGGGGTTTTGTGCCATCTTGGCATTTTATGGCCTTCAAAACTGTGATAGGTAGTGAGAAGTGAAATCAAAAATTTATGCCCTTAGAAATCCTGAAGGCGGTGCTTGGTTTTCGGGGCCCCGTACGCGGCTAGGCTCCCAAAAAGTCCCACACATGTGGTATCCTCGTACTCAGGAGAAGCAGCAGAATATATTTTGGGGTGCAATTCCACATATGCCCATGGCCTGTGTGAGCAATATATCATTTAGTGACAACTTTGTGCAAAAAAAAAAAAAAATTGTCACATTCCCACAACTTGTGTCAAAAAATAAAATATTCCATGGACTCAACATACCTCTCAGCAAATAGCTTGGGGTGTCTACTTTCCAAAATGGGGTCATTTGGGGGTGTTTTGTGCCATCTTGGCATTTTATGGCCTTCAAAACTGTGATAGGTAGTGAGGAGTGTAATCAAAAATCTATGCCCTTAGAAATCCTGAAGGCGGTGCTTGGTTTTCGGGGCCCCATACGCGGCTAGGCTCCCAAAAAGTCCCACACATGTGGTATCCCCGTACTCAGGAGAAGCAGCTGAATGTATTTTGGGGTGCAATTCCACATATGCCCATGGCCTGTGTGAGCAATATATCATTTAGTGACAACTTTTTGTAAATTTTTTTTTGTCATTATTCAATCACCTGGGACAAAAAAAATAAATATTCAATGGGTTCAACATGCCTCTCAGCAATTTCCTTGGGGTGTCTACTTTCCAAAATGGGGTCATTTGGGGGGGGTTTTGTACTGCCCTGCCATTTTAGCACCTCAAGAAATGACATAGGCAGTCATAAACTAAAAGCTGTGTAAATTCCAGAAAATGTACCCTAGTTTGTAGGCGCTATAACTTTTGCGAAAACCAATAAATATACGCTTATTGACTTTTTTTTTACCAAAGACATGTGGCCGAATACATTTTGGCCTAAATGTATGACTAAAATTGAGTTTATTGGATTTTTTTTATAACAAAAAGTAGAAAATATCATTTTTTTTCAAAATTTTCGGTCTTTTTCCGTTTATAGCGCAAAAAATAAAAATGGCAGAGGTGATCAAATACCATCAAAAGAAAGCTCTATTTGTGGGAAGAAACGGACGCAAATTTTGTTTGGGTACACCATTGCATGACCGCGCAATTAGCAGTTAAAGCGACGCAGTGCCAAATTGTAAAAAGTGCTCTGGTCAGGAAGGGGGTAAATCCTTCCGGGGCTGAAGTGGTTAAACCAGCAGCTCCACCGAGAGTTAGTGCTACATAAATATCTGAAAAGTGTGGTGTGCATTTGTATTCAGCCCCCTTTACTCTGATACCCCTAATTGAAATCAAATGAAACCAATTGCCTTCAGAAGTCACCTAATTAGTAAATAGAGTCCACCTGTGTGTAATTTAATCTCAGTATAAATACAGCTGTTCTGTGAAGCCCTCAGAGGTTTGTTAGAGAACCTTAGTGAACAGAAAGCATCATGAAGGCCAGGGAACACACCAGACAGGTCAGGGATAAAGTTGTGGATACGTTTAAAGCAGGGTTAGGTTATAAAAAAATATCTCAAGCTTTGAACATTTCACTGTTTAATCCATCATCCGAAAATGGAAAAAGTATGGCACAACTACAAACCTACCAAGACATGGCTGTCCACCTAAACTGACAGGCCGGGCAAGGAGAGCATTAATCAGAGAAGCAGCCAAGAGGCCCATGGTAACACTGGAGGAGCTGCAGATATCCACAGCTCAGGTGGGAGAATCTGTACCCAGGATAACAATTAGTCAAGTAATCCACAAATCTGGCCTTTTCGAAAGAGTGGCAAGAAGATAGCCATTGTTGAAAGAAAGTTATAAGAAGTCCTGTTTGCAGTTTGCAAGAAGCCATGTGGGAGACACAGCAAACATGTGGAAGAAGGTGCTCTGGTCGGATGAGATCAAAATGTAACTTTTTGGCCTAAAACCAAAACGCTGTGTGGCGGAAAACTCACCCTGAACACACCATCCCCACCATGAATCATGGTGGTGGTAGCATCATATTGTGGTAATGCTTTTCTTCAGCAGGGACAGGGAAGCTGGTCAGAGTTGATGGGAAGATGGATGGAGCCAAAAACAGGGCAATCTTAGAAGAAAACCTGTTAGATTCTGCAAAATACTTGAGACTGGGGAGGAGGTTTACCTTACAGCAGGACAATGGCCCTAAACATACAACCAGAGCTACAATGGAATGGTTTAGATCAAAGCATATTCATGTGTTAGAATGGCCCAGTCAAAGTCCAGATCTAAATCCAATTGAGAATCTGTGACTAGACTTTAAAATTGCTGTTCACAGACGCTTTCAATCCAATTTGACAGAACTTCAGCTATTTTGCAAAGAAGAATGGGCAAAAATGTCACTCTCTAGATGTGCAAAGCTGGTAGAGACATCCCCAAAAAGACTTGCAGCTGTAATTGCAGTGAAAGGTGGTTCTACAAAGTATTGACTCAGGGGGGCTGAATACAAATGCACACCACACTTTTCCCAAATTAATTTGTAAAAAAAAATTGAAAACAATTAATCATTTTCCTTCCACTTCACAATTATGTGCCACTTTGTGTTGGTCTATCACATAAAATCCCAGTTAAATACATTTACATTTTTGGTTGTAACATGACAAAATGTGGAACATTTTAAGGGGTATGAATACTTTTTCAAGGCACTGTATACTGCATGTGCTGAACACAGAGGCCTTCCAGTGTGTGTGTGTGGCACTATATAACATGTGTTGCATAGTTGTTTATATACATGTGTACTTGCTACATCCCTTCCCTGCCCTTTGCTTCAGTAGCACAGTCCTGTCAATGATCAACTGTGCATTTAGCTTTTCAGCTGGGATTGTGACAGCACTGAACCCGGCAACGCTCAGAGCTTAGTACTTCAAGATTCACATGCAGCAGAGGAGATCAGGGAATGGATGCTCCCAAGCTCCCCAATCAAAGCAACACATTGTGGCAGTGGCATGTGTACAGCAATGTCCAGCCGTAATGATAGGCCTTAGGTGGGTGACGGGTGCAGTAAAGCCATCTGTGTTTTTTTTTTGTTGTTTTTTTTGGAAGGGTGTATGTGATCGGCACAGGGCCAATCAGCACTGTCCAGACAGAGAATCAGGGGTCCTGCAACCTCATCGGACAGTCAGAGTGGAATGAAAACTTCTCCTTCAAGCTTTAAGCAGACACTGATAGAAGTCACAAGACTGCTATATACTTCTGACGAGAAAAGGTATTTAGCAGTTTATATTTACTAAAATAATTTCATTTTCGTGTACTGTGGGAGACCAGATATAGTGAATTCAGGGTCCTGGATTTAGTAACACTTTAAGTGTAGAGTTCCTTTAGGCCAGCCATAGATTGATCAAAATTCAGCCAATTCATCTATGAGCAGGCTGGTTGTACAGATGTCGGTCTCTCAACTGACTTCTGTGTAATCGGCCTGTTGGAAAATTTCCACTCGATCAGTGCAGCCAGCTAAAGCTGGCAGTACTGACGAGGGTTTTCTGACAGCAGGGAAGCCTCCCCACTGTCAGAACACATTAGCTCCATGGGAAGGATTTCCCCCCTCCAGCTCAAATGTGTGCATGGTCTAGATAGAACTAAACTAAATAGTACTAAACAGAAGGGGTGGACAAAGATACCAAAATCACATTAGTAAATAAGTTGTAGTGGCCAGAATCGGCCACTAGATGTCAGCATACCAATTAAAAATAATAATCTGAAGCACCTCAATGCAACACAGAAAAATTACATTAATATGAGGCAGAAAATGTAATTATGTATTAACCACTTGACCACTGGGCACTTAGGCTCGATTCACACTGGGGCAACACGACTTCAACGCGACTTTGCAACGCGACTTCAACGCGACTTCAACGCGACTTCAACGCGACTTCAACGCGACTTGTAAAGATTACAACACGACTTCAAGTCGCCCCCACTATAGGCGACTTTGCCTGTGGCCAATCATAGCTAATCAGCTTTTGTGACATAATTCCTGTTCCTGTTCTCTTCCTGTTTCCTAGTCCCCTAGTAAACTGAGGAGAATGTTGGCTTTGCGTTCCTTAATGACAGCTGTCATAACTGCTGGTGTAGCAGTGTTGGTGGAAGAGGAGGAGAAAGAAAGGAAGCAGAGGATAAGGATGAGAAGGAGACGTAGATATTGGATACATCCAATAATCATCAACCGAGATACCAGAGGCCAGTTCTGGGCCATGTTCCAAAATTTGCGTGGTTACGATGACAAATTCTTTAATTACACCAGGATGTCTATTGCAAGGTAAGTAAAATGTGGTATTAGTGCCATCTGTCATCAGTGTCACGTGTCATCAGTGCCACCTGTCATCAGTGCCACATATTAGTGCCATCTGTCATCAGTGTCACGTGTCATCAGTGCCACGTATTAGTGCCACCTGTTATGAGTGCCACGTGTCATCAGTACCACCTGTCATCAGTGTTATGAGGAAAGGTTGCAAGACCTTAGTGCCACATATTAGTGCCATCTGTCATCAGTGTCATGTGTCATCAGTGCCACGTATTAGTGCCATCTGTCATCAGTGTCACGTGTCATCAGTGCCACCTGTCATCAGTGCCACATATTAGTGCCATCTGTCATCAGTGTCACGTGTCATCAGTGCCACGTATTAGTGCCATCTGTCATCAGTGTCATGTGTCATCAGTGCCACGTATTAGTGCCATCTGTCATCAGTGTCACGTGTCATCAGTGCCACCTGTCATCAGTGCCACATATTAGTGCCATCTGTCATCAGTGTCACATGTCATCAGTGCCACGTATTAGTGCCACCTGTTATGAGTGCCACGTGTCATCAGTACCACCTGTCATCAGTGTTATGAGGAAAGGTTGCAAGACCTTAGTGCCACATATTAGTGCCATCTGTCATCAGTGTCACGTGTCATCAGTGCCACGTATTAGTGCCATCTGTCATCAGTGTCACGTGTCATCAGTGCCACCTGTCATCAGTGCCACATATTAGTGCCATCTGTCAGTGTCACGTGTCATTAGTGCCACGTATTAGTGCCATCTGTCATCAGTGTCACGTGTCATCAGTGCCACCTGTCATCAGTGCCACATATTAGTGCCATCTGTCATCAGTGTCACGTGTCATCAGTGCCACGTATTAGTGCCACCTGTTATGAGTGCCACGTGTCATCAGTACCACCTGTCATCAGTGTTATGAGGAAAGGTTGCAAGACCTTAGTGCCACGTATTAGTGCCATCTGTCATCAGTGTCACGTGTCATCAGTGCCACCTGTCATCAGTGCCACCTGTCATTAGTGCCACCTGTCATCAGTGCCACCTGTCATTAGTGCCACCTGTCATCAGTGCAACGTATTAGTGCCATCTGTCATCAGTGCCACGTCAGTGTCACGTGTCATTGCCCTGGTACTCCAGGGCCTTCAAAAATGTAATAGGTAGTTAGATATGTAATTTATGTTCCTAGAACACCTGATGGCGCTCCCTGCATGTTGGGCCTCTCTATGTGGCCAGGCTGTGAAAAAGTCCCACACATGTGGTATCGTAATACTCAGAAGAAGTAGCAGAATGTATTTTGGGGTGTTATTTGTGGTATACACATGCCATGTGAGAGAAATAACCAATTACAATGACAATTTTGTGGGAGAAAAAAAAAATATTAATTTTACAAAGAATTGTGGGAAAAAATGACCACATCAAAAAGCTCACCATGCATCTTACTGAATACCTTGGAATGTCTATTTTCAAAAAAGGGGTCATTTGGGGGGTATTTGTACTTTCCTGACTTGTTCGGGTCGCAATAAATGAGATAGGCCGTCAGTACTTCAGGTGTGATCATTTTTTTTTTGATTTGCACCATAACTTGTAAACTCTATAACTTTCACAGAGACCAAATAATTATTTTTATATGAAACTAAGAAAAATGAGTTTTTTTTCAAAATTTTCGCTCTTTTTTCATTTATAACTCAAAAAATAAGGGCAATGATAAGTGGCTATCACAGACGTTCAATGATAGGCAGCACTGTGAGGTGACACTGTAGGCACGGATGGGTAGTACTGTGGTCACTGGTATGTGGCGCTGTTGGGCAGTGGTTAACTACACTTTGATTTATATATTTGTTTTATACTCCTAGATAAAGAATTTCTGAGCCCCCTTTTAGATATCTGTTTTTTTATCATTGACCCTAGAGATTAGGACATATTAAATTACCATTTTTTTTTAACAGTTTTGACGAATTGCTTGGTCTGCTTTCCATCCATCTGGAGCGACAGAACACAACATGGAGGAGGAGTATCTCACCGACTGAAAGACTGATAATTACACTAAGGTAATCTATATTTAATTGGATGCACAAAAATGAACAAATGTAACACACAAACATCCATAAATTTAGTAAAACATTTTAATCTAATTAAACCCAAACATTAGATCTACCAAACATGCGATCTTCTTTTTTAAATTTTATGTTTATTTACAATTGCTGATAGGAAGAGACATATTCAGAATAGGAGGTGACACTGCTGGTGGAAGGGCTTTGGGATGGTGCAGCAAAGGTGGAGGGAATCGGGGAAGGAGATGGATACGGGATTGGTGGACGGGAAAAATTCTGCATAGTGCCATACTCATCCAAGTATGGCCTAAAGCGAGATTGATAATATTGGTGGCTTCTGGGCGGTGGGGGGTTGGAGTAATGATGAGCACCGGATGGTGGCGGCGGTCCAAAATTTGGGGAGGAGCCAATATATTGCTCATGTAACATATCCATCACCGCTTTCTTGGTGTTATGTCGTCTGTCCTCTGGAATTGTTTTGAGCATTCCAGCCACCATGAGCCCGAAAGCATGCTCTTCCTTATTCAAATCGTCTAACTTCTGATTTAGGCGATCCATAAGGTCTGCAAATCTTTGCATGTTGTCAACACGACTGCCACGTGGTCTAGCAGTACATGTTGACCTTGCTTGCATTGGCTCAGGCTCAGGCCTTTGTACGTGACTAGGGCCAGCTGTCTCCGGTGTATCCATTATTTCGGGGTTCTCCTGGATCATTGTTTCATCCTCCGATTAATGTTCCTGCGGCCCTTGAGGTTCCGGAGGTGCCTCCTGACGTTCCTGAGCCACTTGCCAACTGGATTGTGTTCTGTAATAAAGATATAATACTGTCAGGCACAACCTTGTTTATATAACTGTATAGTAGCACTTTGATAATATGAAATATGTTATCTCACTCTCTCAGCTCCATGCTTGGTCTCAAAAATTCCAGCTCCTCTGCATGGACATAGGGTACCACCCTTTTACTGCCTGATCCACTTCTGGCCTCCAAGAGTTTGCGTAAATAACGCTTCTAGCAGTCTCTCAGGCCCTTCCATCTTACTTGTATTGCTGTAACTGCAAAAAAAGAAATTGAAAAATAACCAATTATGTATTTTGTCTTTCAGGTACCTTGCAACCGGTCATTCACTAATTAGCCTTCACTATCAGTTCTTGGTGGGCAGGTCGACTATCAGTTATATTATCAGAGAAACATGCCAAGTCATATGGGACGTGCTGAACCCAATCGTTATGAAGAGACCGACACAGGAGAAGTGGCAGGATATTGCAAGAGCATTTTGGAGTCGTTGCAACTTCCCAAATTGTATTGGAGCCATCGATGGCAAACACATACGTGTCGTTAAGCCTGTTGGTAGTGGCAGTATGTATTTTAATTATAAAAAATACTGCTCTTTTGTACTACTTGGCGTGGCAGATGCAAACTACTGCTTCAGCTATATTGATATTGGATCATATGGAAGTACCTGCGATTCCCGTATTTTCATAAATTCTTCTCTTGGTCAAATGCTAAGAAATAACCAGCTACAGATTCCTGACAACTGTCCACTTCCTGGCACTAGTGAACCCCCACTACCCTATGTCTTTATAGCTGATGAGGCTTTTGCATTGGGGCAACACCTAATGAGGCCTTACTCAAACCGGAATTTGAGTACACCCAAGAAGGTCTACAATTACCGTCTCACAAGGGCAAGAAGGGTGGTTGAGTGCACCTTTGGCATTCTGGCTAATAAATGGCATGTGTTACACACGCCTATAGCCTTAGACATCGAGAACGCAATTCTTGCTGTCAAAGCAGCATGTGTGCTCCATAACTTTGTTAGGGTACGTGATGGGTACTGTTTTGAAGATTCCCTAATGCACGACCTGGAGAGTGCACACCTCAGTGCTACTAGGGGATCTACCGATGGCAACAGTGTTCGAGAGGCATTTACCTCATACTTTGTTTCACCGGCTGGTGAAGTAGCATGGCAGTTGGATGCTATTTAATAAACCAATTTTACTCAGTTATTTAAATATATTTTTTTCTGATCTGTCTGTTCTCTGAAAGCCTGTATAGGTAATGATTTAAGTTTTGTAATAAATGTGTAATACTTAACTATACTGTGGATAATGTATTGCATACTATTAGTTGGTTTTATAGAAATAAACTGTTATAATAAAAAAAATCATACTTTGTTTTGGGCTGTATTGATATTGATCATTCATTATGACATGTATGATATGTGTTACAGATTATAGTCACACGACAAGGCATACACCATGATTTGGCTATGTTTCCACTTGTGCGACTTTTCATGCGATTTGGAGCTGAAAAGTCGTATGTCATGTGGTACCCAATGAATATAGTCACACGACAAGGCATACACCATGATTTGGCTATGTTTCCACTTGTGCGACTTTTCATGCGATTTGGACCTGAAAAGTCGTATGTCATGTGGTACCCAATGAATATAGTCACACGACAAGGCATACACCATGATTTGGCTATGTTTCCACTTGTGCGACTTTTCATGCGATTTGGTCATGAAAAGTCGTATGTCATGTGGTACCCAATGAATATAATCACAGGGCAAGGCATAAACCATGATTTGGCTATGTTTCCACTTGTGCGACTTTTCATGCGATTTGGTCATGAAAAGTCGTATGTCATGTGGTATCCAATGAATATAGTCACACGGCAAGGCATAAACCATGATTTGGCTATGTTTCCACTTGTGCGACTTTTCATGTGATTTGAGCATGAAAAGTCGTATGTCATGTGGTACCCAATGAATATAGTCACACGACAAGGCATACACCATGATTTGGCTATGTTTCCACTTGTGCGACTTTTCATGCGATTTGGGCCTGAAAAGTCGTATGTCATGTGGTACCCAATGAATATAATCACACGACAAGGCATACACCATGATTTGGCTATGTTTCCACTTGTGCGACTTTTCATGCGATTTGGACCTGAAAAGTCGTATGTCATGTGGTACCCAATGAATATAGTCACACGACAAGGCATACACCATGATTTGGCTATGTTTCCACTTGTGCGACTTTTCATGCGATTTGGTCATGAAAAGTCGTATGTCATGTGGTACCCAATGAATATAGTCACAGGGCAAGGCATAAACCATGATTTGGCTATGTTTCCACTTGTGCGACTTTTCATGCGATTTGGGCCTGAAAAGTCGTATGTCATGTGGTACCCAATGAATATAGTCACACGACAAGGCATACACCATGATTTGGCTATGTTTCCACTTGTGCGACTTTTCATGCGATTTGGTCATGAAAAGTCGTATGTCATGTGGTACCCAATGAATATAGTCACAGGGCAAGGCATAAACCATGATTTGGCTATGTTTCCACTTGTGCGACTTTTCATGCGATTTGGTCATGAAAAGTCGTATGTCATGTGGTACCCAATGAATATAGTCACACGACAAGGCATACACCATGATTTGGCTATGTTTCCACTTGTGCGACTTTTCATGCGAATTGGTCATGAAAAGTCGTATGTCATGTGGTACCCAATGAATATAGTCACAGGGCAAGGCATAAACCATGATTTGGCTATGTTTCCACTTGTGCGACTTTTCATGCGATTTGGTCATGAAAAGTCGTATGTCATGTGGTACCCAATGAATATAGTCACACGACAAGGCATACACCATGATTTGGCTATGTTTCCACTTGTGCGACTTTTCATGCGATTCGGTCATGAAAAGTCGTATGTCATGTGGTACCCAATGAATATAGTCACACGGCAAGGCATAAACCATGATTTGGCTATGTTTCCACTTGTGCGACTTTTCATGCGATTCGGTCATGAAAAGTCGTATGTCATGTGGTACCCAATGAATATAATCACACGACAAGGCATACACCATGATTTGGCTATGTTTCCACTTGTGCGACTTTTCATGCGATTTGGTCATGAAAAGTCGTATGTCATGTGGTACCCAATGAATATAGTCACACGACAAGGCATACACCATGATTTGGCTATGTTTCCACTTGTGCGACTTTTCATGCGATTTGGACCTGAAAAGTCGTATGTCATGTGGTACCCAATGAATATAGTCACAGGGCAAGGCATAAACCATGATTTGGCTATGTTTCCACTTGTGCGACTTTTCATGCGATTTGGTCATGAAAAGTCGTATGTCATGTGGTACCCAATGAATATAGTCACAGGGCAAGGCATAAACCATGATTTGGCTATGTTTCCACTTGTGCGACTTTTCATGCGATTTGGTCATGAAGAGTCGTATGTCATGTGGTACCCAATGAATATAGTCACACGACAAGGCATACACCATGATTTGGCTATGTTTCCACTTGTGCGACTTTTCATGCGATTTGGGCCTGAAAAGTCGTATGTCATGTGGTACCCAATGAATATAGTCACATGACAAGGCATACACCATGATTTGGCTATGTTTCCACTTGTGCGACTTTTCATGCGATTTGGTCATGAAAAGTCGTATGTCATGTGGTACCCAATGAATATAGTCACATGACAAGGCATACACCATGATTTGGCTATGTTTCCACTTGTGCGACTTTTCATGCGATTTGGACCTGAAAAGTCGTATGTCATTACACAGATATTGCTTCAGGTCGCGTTAACGAAACAAAAATTTATGGAAATGCACGCATGTTTGGGGACACAATAGTGGAAACATAGTCGTTCATATTTGTTTAAGAGCCCTTGCACACTGGGGCGGGGGGTGGCGTCGCCGGTAAAACGCCGCTATTATTAGCGGTGTTTTACCGTCGGTATGCGGCCGCTAGCGGGGCGGTTTTACCCCCCGCTAGCGGCCAAGAAAGGGTTAAATACCACCGAAAAAGCGCCTCTGCAGAGGCGCTTTGCCGGCGGTATAGCCGCGCCGTCCCATTGATTTCAATGGGCAGGAGTGGTATACACATCGCTCCGAAGATGCTGCTGGCAGGACTTTTTTTGCTGTCCTGCCAGCGCATCGCTCCAGTGTGCAAGCCCTCTGGGCTTGCACACTGGAATGACAGTAGCGGCACTTTCTGGGCGCTTTGCAGGCGCTATTATTAGCGCAATAGCGCCTGCAAACCGCCCCAGTGTGCAAGGGCTCAACACCCGCATAATAAACAGACATTAGAAAATTTTTAACTTACGTTTTTCACTATGTTGGCTGTTGGTCATCATGTCCCAATCTACAAAGGACCCACGGCAGATCTCCAGCCACGCATTGTCCTTCTTGATTTGATCCCTATACGTGGGATCGTCCTTGTCATAGAGACATGGGCGCTGTCTCACAAGCCTTATCAGGCATTCGTTGTCGATTGGCTCGCGGTGAACCACCTCCCTTCTGCCTGACATTCTGCTCTATACCACTGTCGGCAAGACAAAATGGTGACAGTGTGACAGAGTGATGGAGGAAGGGAGGGAGGGAGGGGCAGCATGAGCTTTTTTTTTTCTATTTCCTGTCAAGTCGCTTGCATATAGATGGGGATCCGACTTGCAGGCGACTTACATTGAGTTGAATGGGTACAAGTCGCCTACAAGTCGGATAGAAGTAGTACAGGAGTCTTTTCTGAAGTCGGAGCGACTTCAGTAGTGTCAATTAAGACGCTCCCATTGCCTACCATGTTAATCTAAATGCAAAGCGACTTGGGGCGACTTGGGGCGACTTGAGGGCGTACAAGTCGGATCCCAAGTCGCCCCAGTGTGAACCGACCCTTAACCCCCTTCCTAACCAGACCAATTTTCAGCATTCGGTGCTCTCACATTTTGAATGACAATTACTCAGTCATGCAACACTGTACCGATATGAAATTTTTGTCCTTTTTTTCACACAAATAGAGCTTTCTTTTGGTGGTATTTAATCACCGTTGGATTCTTTATTTTTTGAGCTATAAAAGAAAAAAGACTGAAAATTCGGTAAAAAAATGAAATTTTTTTTGTTTCTGTTATAAAATTTAGCAAATTAGTAATTTTTCTTAGTAAATTTTGGCCACAATTTATACTGCTACATATCTTTGGTAAAAATAAGTACAAATTGTTGTATATTATTTGGTCTTTGTGAAAGTTATAGAGTCCAAAAGCTATAGTGCCAATATCTGAAAATTGATCACACCTGAATTACTGACGGCCTATCTATATTCTTGAGACCCTAACATGCCAGAAATGTACAAATACCCCCAAAATGACCCCTTTTTAGAAAGAAGACATTCCAAGGTATTTTGAAAGATGCATGGTGAGTTTTTTGAAGTTGTCATTTTTTCCCACAATTCTTTGCAAAATCAAGTTTTTTTATTTTCTTTTTTTTTCCACAAAATTGTTATATTAGCGGGTTATTTCTCACACACCGCATATGCATACAACAAATTACACCCCAAAACACATTCTGCTATTACTCCTGAGTATGGCGATACCACATGTGTGAGACTTTTACACAGCGTGGCCACATACAGAGGCCCAACATGCAGGGGAGCACCTCCAGGCGTTCTGGAGCACCCAGGCCAATTCTGACATTTCTCTCCTACATGTAAAAATCATCATTTATTTGCTAAAAAATTACATAGAACCCCAAAACATTATATATGTTTTTTTAGCAAAGACCCTAGAGAATACAATGGCGGTTGTTGCAACTTTTTATCTCGCACAGTATTTGTGCAGCAATTATTTGAATGCTTTTTTGGGGGAAATAAATCAGTTTTGTGCTTTAAAAAAAAAACAAAACAGTAAAGTTGGCCCAATGTTTTTGCATAATGTGAAAGATGAAGTTGCGCTGATTAAATAGATACCTAACAAGTCACCCTTCAAAATTGCACACGCTTGTGGAATGGTGCCAAACTTCGCTACTTAAAAATCCCTATAGGCGACGCCTACATGGTTACATGTTTTGAGTTACAGAGGAGGTTTAGGGCCAAGATTATTGCTCTCGCTCTGACGTTCGCACCGATACCTCACATGTGTCGTTTGAACACCATTTTCATATGTGGGCGGGACTTACGTGTGCATTCGCTTCTGCATGCGAGCACACAGACAGGGGCGCTTTAAAAAAAAAGTTTTTTTTCTTTTTATTGTTCATTTTACTTTATTTATTTTAGTTTGACACTTTTTTCCCAAAAAAAAATTTTTGATCACTTTTATTCCTATTACATTCTTATGATGTAGGGAATCGCCGGCTGAAAAAGCTGATGTCTGAATGATGCCTGTAGCTGCAGGCATCATTCAGATATCCCCGTACAAAGTCAAGGACGTCATATGACGGCCGGCGGGAAGTGGTTAAAACACATTTTTTTTAACACAAAGTTGTCCATTTATACAATATTTATAACTCATAGCTTGTACATATCAAAAATGACACCCCAGAATAGATTCTCCTATTCCTCCTGAGTACAGTGATACCACATGTGTGAGACTTCCACAGCCTGGCCACATACAGAAGCCGAGTACAGCCGAGTATAGCTGAGTATAGCCGAGTATGGCTGAGCATGGCCGGTTATGGCTGGGTATGGCCGAGTATGGCTGGGTATGGCTGCGCATGGCTGGGTATAGCTGAGTATGGCTGGGTATTGTAGGGTATCGCCGAGTATGACTGGGTATGGCTGGGTATTGCAGAGTATGGATGGGTATTGCAGAGTATGGCTGGTTATGGCTGGTTATGGCTGGTTATGGCTGGGTATTGCCGGGTATTGCAGGGTAGTGCAGAGTATTGCGGAGTATTGCGGAGTATTGCAGGGTATTGCAGAGTATTGCGGGGTATTGCAGAGTATTGCAGGGTGTTGCAGAGTAGTACAGAGTATTGCGGGGTATTGCAGGGTATTGTGGGGTATTGCAGAGTATTGCGGGGTATTTCAGAGTATTGCGGGGTATTGCAGAGTATTGCAGGGTATTGCAGGTTATTGCAGAGTATTGTGGGGCATTGCAGAGTATTGCGGGGTATTGCAGAGTATAGCGGGGTATTGCAGAGTATTGTGGTGTATTGCAGAGTATTGCGGTGTATTGCAGAGTATTGTGGTGTATTGCAGAGTATTGCGGGGTATTGTGGGGTATTGCGGGGTATTGCGGGGTATTGCAGAGTATTGCAGGGTATTGCAGAGTATTGCGGGGTATTGCAGGGTATTGCAGAGTATTGCGGGGTATTGCAGGGTATTGCAGAGTATTGCGAGGTATTGCAGGGTATTGCAGAGTATTGTGGGGTATTGCAGAGTATTGCGGTGTATTGCAGAGTATTGCCGTGTATTGCAGAGTATTGCGGGGTATTGCAGAGTATTGCAGAGTATTGCGGGGTATTGCAGAGTATTGCAGAGTATTGCGGGGTATTGCGGGGTATTGCAGAGTATTGCAGAGTATTGCAGAGTATTGCGGGGTATTGCGGGGTATTGCGGGGTATTGCAGAGTATTGCAGAGTATTGCGGGGTACTGCAGGGTATTGTGGGGTATTGCAGGGTATTGCAGAGTATTGCGGGGTATTGCAGGGTATTGCAGAGTATTGCAGAGTATTGCGGGGTATTGCAGAGTATTGCAGGGTATTGCAGGGTATTGCAGAGTATTGCGGGGTATTGCAGAGTATTGCTGGGTATTGCGGGGTATTGCAGAGTATTGCAGAGTATTGCAGAGTATTGCGGGGTATTGCAGAGTATTGCGGGGTATTGCAGAGTATTGCAGGGTATTGCAGAGTATTGCGGGGTATTGCAGAGTATTGCAGGGTATTGCGGGGTATTACAGAGTATTGCGGGGTATTGCAGAGTATTGCAGAGTATTGCAGAGTATTGCGGGGTATTGCAGAGTATTGCAGAGTATTGCGGGGTATTGCAGAGTATTGCGGGGTATTGCAGAGTATTGCGGAGTATTGCGGGGTATTGCAGAGTATTGCAGAGTATTGCGGGGTATTGCAGAGTATTGTGGGGTAATTGTGGGGAAATTCCTATGGAAAATGTGTGATGGAGCCCACACACGGTCTGAATTTCCGACAACAAGGTCCTATCACACATTTTCCATTGGAAAATCCGATCATGTGTACAGGGCATAACTCAACCTGACTACAAAGGATCATAAAGATGTTTCCAGGAGCTGGCTAAAATTGCCTGCATTATCAGGAGACACTCCGCAGTACTTTCTACAGTGAGGCTGCTCCTTCTAGTGCTCAGCCTGGACTCTATGTTATCGCATCCTGCTGAATGAAGATTGAATAAGACCTGAGAGTGGAGCAAATAATCTTGGGACATGTAATCCGCAGAGCCAGGTTTTCTAAAGTGCTTCCACAAATGTAGGTCTTCTGATAGTTTCACCACGGGTGCTCAGAGGGTAGATGGCAACTAACCAGATATGTTTGACTCCTTGTTACAGGAGGTCAAAAAATGCTTTGTGTATAACACATGGGTTTCTGGGCTTCCACAATTCCACTCCAATGATATCTCAGGCTTGGCTAGGGAAATAATGATGTGCTCCACCAGGGACACAAAGACGGACTTTATAGTGTAGTAGGTTTATTAGTAGTTGTATAAAAGAAGCTTAAAATGATTTTGCACACACATGTAATAGTGCCTGTCCTGGCACTTGGGATCTACAGCATGTGTGGATGTAATATGTATAATGCTGGTGTGCTCTCCACGCCTTCTTTTCAGTGCTGGGCCTGGATAAGGGTTACATGGGATTCCAGAAGTGACAAATCCCAGCTCCGGCGTACGTTTCACCGTACATGGCGTCTTGAAAACGATGAAATGTACGTACGTACGTACGTACATTAACACTTTCTATCAGAAGTGGCACGTGGATCTCTCTTCTCTCTGAGGAAGACTGGGATGAATACTTGGACCATTTTATGACAGACTTGATTTCATGTAGAGCCATATTTATCAAAATTAAACTTCTGCATAGAGCACAGGTGTCAAACACAAGGCCCGCGGGCCGAATCCGGCCCTACAGTCCATTTCATGTGGCCCTCGCACCCAGGGCTTTTTTTCAGATGGAACTTCAGGTGGTAGCCACCTCCAGCTCTCACAAGATCCCTATCTTCCGTGCATGTACTCACGGGCACAGTAGTGCTGACCAAAGATATCCATGCAAGAGAGAGAGATGCAGAGCCACTTACATTGCCGGGAGGTAGATGAGATTTTTGGTAGATGAGATGGGAGGAAGCATTTTTTACACAGCACACTCTTGAACTCTGCATACTGCATACTTCTGAACTCTGCACTCTGTACATAGCGAACCCCTAAACCCTGCACTCTGTACACAGCGCTCCCCTGAACTCTGCAGTCCGTATGTAGCGCACTCGTGAACTCTACACTTTGTACGCCACGTACTCCTAAGTAGACATGGTCTTAAAGATACAACAGGCCCTTTGAGGGCAACCATAATGCTTATGCGGCCCACAATGAAATTGAGTTTGACACCCCTGGCATAGAGTACTCTATACCCTGCAGAGACTATTTTGCATATACCCACAAACTACAGGTGTCTATCACAGATGTTCCACTGAGGTGGGTAGTTTTATACATATGCCCTCATTTACAACACTATTGGAGGGAAGTTGTTTCCACTGTTAACTTAGTAGGAGGTCTGACAACGTATGGACCCCTTCATTTTAGTATATATTCTATTCTGCCTTCTATGCACAGTGGGCAATACTGTTAAAATGGAAAGCCCACCTGCCACCCACTGTAGAGAAGTGGAAGATGGCGATTTATACAGTGCAACCTATACTTTATATAAGTTAACTTAGGCTAGTCGCATCTGTCCTAGAAAATTTGATAATATATATGCAAATTTGATACATGTGTAGCGATGTAGTTGCTGCTAGTAACAAACAATCCACCAATTCACCCCGCTGCCAGACTTCATACATCACTTTCAGAGACAATGAGCAGTCTTTTGCTGGTTTTGTTTTTGTTGTTTTATTGGGGGGTACAACTTGAATAGGGAATAGGGATATGGGATGCCCATGGAATCTATACTTGCCATCATATTTTAAGATTTAAGTACAACAGCACTTAGTTAGAGCCAGAGATTTATACTGAGTATGTATCTCCTCCTGCATCCCCATGCAGACTGTTGCTCCTCCTCTGCTTAACCTCCGCAGACTATTCCTTCTAAGAATTCTCTACCCACCACCGTGTGATTGATGAAGACATCACTTTTGACCGTGTAAAAATGATGGTCTTAGAACTCTTTCCCCTCCTGTACAAACTTGTTTCCTCCTGCACAGACTTGTTTCCTCCTGCACAAACTTAATGTTACTGAGTTAAAGTCATGTCACATCTTCTTCTTTTGAGAGATAAGGACCCACTCTGAATAAGTCCCTAATCTGCCTCTGATTGCTCGTTGCTACTAGGCCTGAGGCCTGCAGTACCTCTCCCCGGAGGCCTAGTAGTTTAAAAGCATGTCTTTAAGTGGTGGACTACTGCTCCCAGCCAGCCCAACTTGCAAATCCTGTGCCCTCAGGCCACATCGACTTGACACAAATCCCCACAGTCTCTTCTCGGATCCAGGACTTCTGTGACTGATGAAGACTTTGCTAATGACCGTGTAGAAGCAAAGTTCCCTCACAGACTTCCTGGCACATCCAGCCCTCCACTGTGGTAACACTCACTGACCTTCTACTGCCCTGAGTCCTTGATGAGGAATTTGACCTGGACCATACATTCCGACAGCTTCATCTGCCCCTCTGCTCCAGGAGTTCCTCACCACCAACTGTGTGGTGGCGAAGACATTGCCAATGAGCGTGTAGAGGCAAAGTTCCCTCACAGCTCTCCCTTGACCTCCTCCTGTGATCAGTGCACCCCCCCATATGGGGGTGTCCTCCTGCTGCTGCCTAGTATTCCATTCCTCACTTCACTCAGCTGACAACTCTCCCCAGTGGCATATCACCTCAGGTTATATAGGAGGCCTGCCCCCTGCCAATACCAATTGGGGATTGGTCAGGGCTCCCACATGAGCTGCCTGCCACTCCAGTTTCAGGCTCAGCCCCTCTTCCAGAATCTTCTCTCTGGAAGCAGGGGAGGCGCCCCCAGAACTAGAGCACAGGTGGTCACACCCACTGCTACTCTGCCATTCCCAGCCCCCAGATCAAAATAGCATAGGCCTGCCTAAATTTACCTGTGCTGACTGTCCCTAGTAAAAACTATTACTAGCACCTACCTATTCTTAGAGGGTGTTACAAATGCTTAAGGTGTAACTATCTGATAATGATAGTCTTATTGTCCAGAAGGATATCCTTCCAACTTTGTCCTGGATACTAAATACTCTGATTTTGATATTTGCCTCTGTAGGACATGCATATGCTGCTCCCCTGTTTCTTCCTCCTCTCCCCTCCCCTTTTCCCCTCATTCTGTCCTCTGCTCCCTTTCCTCCCCTTCTCCTCTTGCTCTCACCCCTCTAGGCTGTATATGCATATCCTTGTGCTGAGTGCTCATTGAGTCACTACAGAAATGTTCCTCACTGGCTGTTTTGATACCCCATTTGTTATTTGATCACACAATCTTTTGTACCCGTTACATGTATTCAACTGTACTTTGACCTGTACACTTTTTGTATAATTTCTTATTAAACCTTTTTACTGGCAAAAATGTCTAGGAACTGAATGGGTGGTGATTCTATTTAATGTGTTCTTCTTATGTTCCACAGAGCAAACTTTGAGGGGACGAGATGTCCTGCCAACATATATATATGTCCAAATGGGCCATCCACACCTGTTTTTACCCTTTTGGTCTATAAAAGGAAAAAGGCTTTACCTACCTGGAGGAGGCAGACCTTTTATTCATCGGTCCATAGATCACTTTTCAGTCATAGAATCTATAATACAGCTTCTGCGAATAAAAAAGGTGGTGGAAAGGGTAGATATAGTCTGTACTCTTGAGTGCCTCGGCTCATATTAACTCCCGCAGCAGCAGAATATTAGGGGATTAGAGGACTTGGGATTTCAACTAACCACAAAGTACACTTCTTATTAAATGTAAGTACCATCCCTAGTGCTGTTTTGTTTTTTCAACCTAAACTTGAGCTTTAAAGGGGTTGTAAAGGTAAAAATTTTTTCACCTTAATGCATTATATGCATTAAGGTGAAAAAACTTTTGACAATACCGCCGCCCCCAGCCCCCCCGTTTTACTTACCTGACACCTCGATTCTCCGCTGCTCGTTCCCGTCATCTCTATTGCAGCTCAGCCTGGTGGCTGATTGGCTGCAGTGGATGGATTGAAAGCAGCGCAGCCATTGGCTCGCGCTGCTGTCAATCACATCCGATGACGCGGGGGGCGGGGCCGAGTGATACAGTGAGCGGCTATAGCCGCCGGCTGTATCACGGGAGCGCGCCCGCAAGAACTAACCACCATGTGAGGGAGCTCGCATTAAGGTGGATAGTTCTTGCGGGGAGGAGCTGAAACAGCCACCGAGGGACCCCAGAAGAGCAGGTTCGGGGCCACTCTGTGCAGAACGAGCTGCACAGTGAAGGTAAGTATGACATGTTAGTTATTTTAAAAAAAAAATAAAATTACCTTTACAACCCCTTTAAGTTATGGCAGGGTTTACAGCCTGGTTCCCACTCCAAATTCTTCTTATATTCCTATACATACTCTATTAGTAGGAGCAATAAAAATGATTACTATAGCATTAGAGTTTAGTGGATTTTTTTTCATATTATAGGGGAATTTACTTGACCAGCTGAAATCTGAATCTCATACATACATTTAAGCCTGGTTGGTCACAACAGTATAAGGACTAGGAAGAGATATAAGAGCAGAAAAAGGCTGCTTGAAGAATAAACACTGCCATACATCAGTCAAAAATGGGAAAAAAAATCTTCTTTTCATTGCCTTTTTTTTTTTTAATCATTCTGGATTATATATTGTTAGTAGTCATCTAAAGCTCCATACAAAAAATAGCAGAGTGACTTCCTATTTATTAACATACATACTCTTTGTCTATGTTCCTTTTCTTTGCAAACATCATGAACAATCTTTAAAGTGGCAATCAAGGCTATTACTAACTTTGCTTAAACCTGCTCACACACCCCTTTTAAATCCTTTTCTAAGTACCCTGTGAAAGGAAGATGCTTATACCTATACTTATCTATTCTAAGGGTGCTCCAGGCCGGTCATGTGATCGGTTTCCGATGGTAGCTTCAGGGGAGAGGAGGGAGAGCCAACAATGGAGGCCCCATTGCAAGCCTATGGGTGACATCACCACCCAGGCATTTCAGTCATTTTCTGTGATTTCTCCTCTCCCCCCGAAGCCTGTCACTGGGAGATCATGTGACCAGACTGGAGCACCCTCAGAATAGGTAAGTATAAGCACCTTTCACAGGGTAGTTAGAATGGGATTTCAATAGGCGTTAAAGCAGGCTTAAACATAGTTAGCAGTAGCCTGGAAGTCCACTTTAAGTTTTATGTTGAGAAACTGGAGGACAAAGACAAAGGGTTGTGCTGTCCATTGTAAAAAGTCAGTTGATAAAAAACATTTTCCCGCCTGCACTGAAATCATGAATGGTAAAATCCAATCAATGAAAACTTTTTCCTCATATGTTTATACATGAAGCCCAAAAGGATGTACATATGAAAAAGTGGAGGAAAAAATATAGGGATAGCCCTGGTAAACCAATGAAATGACACCTAAAACCACAACTGTGCTTGTAAGCCAAACCTCTTCTTTCCTCTTCCTAGTTTTCATGCATAAAATCATAACACCCATTGAGACTTGTTAGGATTGCTGACAAATGTGCCAAAGGAAGTAATACAATAACATTGATTAGGTAGCTTCTCTGAGAATTTTTGTTCAGATATCTGAAATTGTCATAAATGATGTATCTTGTGTGCTATTTTTAACCATAGGTGGGCCAGTTCCTAAAAACAAACATATTGTTAGTTGATTGTACAGTCCTTAGAACATCAGGGGTTTTTTTCAATGCATGATCTATAATTACTTGTTCCCCAGCTATGTGCAGACATGAGTGTAAACCAGTCTTAGAATAATTGATTCATAGTTAAATTTCTAAATTAACATTCGGAATTAAGTGCTCTGGATAATAGAATATATTGATTTCATTAACTGTAATAACAACCACGACAAGACAATACTGTGGACTCAATTTGTGTTTTTCTTATGTTAAAGCAGTTATATACATTGTGTACAATGAGCTATAATGTTAATTTTTAAAAATAGTTCCCAAGCTAAGTTTTCTTATTTTTTTTTACTTTTGTCTACACAGAATATCTATCATCCTTTTTAGATAAACCTGCGATTGGGGATGAGCTGAGTGTTCAGTCCAAATGTAAGTAAAGACCAAACACTCACTGTTCTGACATTTGCCCAAACACCCAATATTTAGGCATTCAGCATGGATGAATGTGACAGCTTCCTGCTGTCAATAGATGGTAGGGAAGCAACAGGTGCTTGCACCCACCACATTCTTACCAAGCCCTAATGTCACCAGGCTCATTCACATTCATGTCTGGAAATCTCCAGCCATGTAATCAAAGGGACAGAGATAAAGGGTGACATCATGGCCTAAATATGTCCATATTTGGGCCATGATATCACTACTGTCCCCTACTCTATTATTGACAACACCGGAAGCTGTCACTCAGTGAGTGGTGCTGTTACAATTGGTCATCGGGTTTTTTTCTTTCGTTGAGAGCCAGATATCATGATTAATTTGGAACATACATTGTTGGACTTTTTTTTCATAAACAATACAGTATGTCAAAAGCTGTGTTTGTGTTTTTATTAACCACTTCAGCCCCGGAACATTTGGCTGCAGAATGACCGGGCCATTTTTTGCGATTCGGCACTGCGTCGCTTTAACTGACAATTGCGCAGTCGTGCAATGTTGCACCCAAACAAAATTGACGTCCTTTTTTTCCGACAAATAGGGGATTTCCCACCAAAATTCTTTTGGTGGTATTTGATCGCCTCTGCGGTTTCTATTTTTTGCGCCATTAAAAAAAAAGAGTGACAATTTAAAAAAAAAAAATATTTTGTACTTTTTGCTGTTATAAATATCCCCCATTTTTTTTTAAAAAAAGCAAATTTTTTTCTCAGTTTAGGCCGATATGTATTCTTCTACATATTTTTGATAAAAAAATTGCAATAAGCGTATATTGATTGGTTTGCGCAAAAGTTATAGTGTCTACATAATAGGGGATAGATTTATAGCATTTTTTTTAAATTCTTTTTTACTAGTAATGGCGGCAATCTGCGATTTTTATTGTGACTGCAACATTTTGGCGGACACATCAGACAATTTTGAAACATTTTTGGGACCATTGGCATTTATACAGCGATCAGTGCTATAAAAATGCATTGATTACTGTAAAAATGTCACTGGCAGTGAAGGGGTTAACACTAGGGGGCGATCAAGGGGTTAACTGTGTTCCCTGGGAGGTGATTCTAACTTAAGGGGGAGTGGACTGACTAGAGGAAGTGACAGATCATGGTTCCTAGCTAATAGGAACACACGATCTGTCATTCCTCTGAGAACAAAACACGGTTTTGTGTGTTTACACACACACTTCCGTGTTCTGTCCCTCGTGCTCGCAATCGCTTGTGGTCGGCGGTCATCGCGTCTATCGGCCATGAGAATTGGCACCCCTGCTGCTATCCCAATTCCGCAAGCCGACATATAGCTACGACGGTTCGTGGGATCGCGCTGACCTGCCGCCGTATAATGACGGCTGGTCGGCAAGCAGTTAACATATTTTTTTAAATTCTGTTACATTTATTTTGTGAATGAGTAGGGGAACTATGTACTCCCTAATCATTTACATGGGAGGGCAGTATCTGGGTGCCCCCTCATTGTTAAAGGGGGCTACCCAATTCTGATAACCCCTACCCTGCCCACAGTATCCCCACAACCACTGGGCCAGTTTTTGTCATCAACAAGGAGACAAGGTGCTTTGTCAGGGTCCATGTTGAGGGAATGTAGCCTAGTATGGTTCAGGAAGGGAGTGGATGCATGCAAGTTCCCACCTTTCCTAACCTGCCAAGCTGCATGCTTACAGTGCCTTCCAAAAGTATTCACCCCACCCCTTGACTTTTTACATATGTTGTTACATTACAGCCTTTAGTTCAATGTTTTTTTAATCTGAATTATATGTGATGGATCAGAACACAATAGTCTAGGTTGGTGAAGTAAAATTAGAAAAATATATACATAAAACTATTTTTCAGAAATAAAAAACTGATAATTGGCATGTGAGTATGTATTCACCACCTTTGTTATGAAGCCCATAAAAAGCTCTGGTGCAACCAATTACCTTCAGAAGTCACATAATTAGTGAAATGATGTCCATCTGTGTGCAATAGGGATGAGCTTCGAGTTCGAGTCGAATTCATGTTTGACTCGAACATTGGCTGTTCGCAAGTTCGCAGAACAGCGAACAATTTGGGGTGTTCGCGGCAAATTCGAATGCCGCAGAACACCCTTTAAAAGTCTATGGGAGAAATCAAAAGTGCTAATTTTAAAGGCTTATATGCAAGTTATTGTCGTAAAAAGTGTTTGGGGACCTGGGTCCTGCCCCAGGGGACATGGATCAATGCAAAAAAAAAGTTTTAAAAACGGCCGTTTTTTCAGGAGCAGTGATTTTAATAATGCTTAAAGTCAAACAATAAAAGTGTAATGTCCCTTTAAATTTCGTAGCTGGGGGGTATCTATAGTATGCCTGTAAAGGGGCGCATGTTTCCCGTGTTTAGAACAGTCTGACAGCAAAATGACATTTGGAAGGAAAAAACCCATTTAAAACTACCCGCGGCTATTGCATTGCCGACAATACACATAGAAGTTCATTGATAAAAACGGCATGGGAATTCCCCACAGGGAAACCCCGAACCAAAATTTAAAAAAAAAATGACGTGGGAGTCCCCCTAAATTCCATAGCAGGCCCTTCAGGTCTGGTATGGATTTTAAGGGGAACCCCGCACCAAAAAAAAACGGCGTGGGGTCCCCCCAAAAATCCATACCAGACCCTTATCCGAGCACGCAACCTGGCAGGCCGCAGGAAGAGAGGGGGGGACAAGAGTGCGGCCCCCCCTCCTGAACCGTACCAGGCCACATGCCCTCAACATTGGGAGGGTGCTTTGGGGTAGCCCCCCAAAACACCTTGTCCCCATGTTGATGAGGACAAGGGCCTCATCCCCACAACCCTGGCCGGTGGTTGTGGAGGTCTGCGGGCGGGGGGCTTATCGGAATCTGGAAGCCCCCTTTAACAAGGGGACCCCCAGATCCCGCCCCCCCGTGTGAAATGGTAAGGGGTAACTTACCCCTACCATTTCGCTGAAAAACTGTCAAAAACGTTAAAAATGACAAGAGACAGTTTTTGACAATTCCTTTATTTAAATGCTTCTTCTTTCTTCTATCTTCCTTCATCTTCTTCTGGTTCTTCTGGCTCTTCTGGTTCTTCCTCCGGCGTTCTCGTCCAGCATCTCCTCCGCGGCATCTTCTATCTTCTTCTCCTTGGGCCGCTCCGCACCCATGGCATGGAGGGAGGCTCCCGCTCTTCTCTTCATCTTCTTCTTCATCCTCTTCTCTTCTTCTCTTCTTCATTTACTTCTCCGGGCCGCTCCGCACCCATGCTGGCATGGAGGGAGGCTCCCGCTGTGTGACGGCGTCTCTTCATCTGACGGTTCTTAAATAACGGGGGGCGGGGCCACCCGGTGACCCCGCCCCCTCTGACGCACGGGACATGACGGGACTTCCCTGTGGCATTCCCCGTGACGTCACAGGGAAGTCCCGTCAAGTCACCGTGCGTCAGAGGGGGGCGGGGTCACCGGGTGGCCCCGCCCCCCGTTATTTAAGACCTGTCAGAAGAGGAGACGCCGTCACACAGCGGGAGCCTCCCTCCATGCCAGCATGGGTGCGGAGCGGCCCGGAGAAGAAAATGAAGAAGAGAAGAAGAGAAGAAGGAAGAAGAGAAGAGGATGAAGAAGAAGATGAAGAGAAGAGCGGGAGCCTCCCCCCATGCCATGGGTGCGGAGCGGCCCGAGGAGAAGAAGATAGAAGACGCCGCGGAGGAGATGCTGGACGAGAACGCCGGAGGAAGAACCAGAAGAGCCAGAAGAACCAGAAGAAGATGAAGGAAGATAGAAGAAAGAAGAAGCATTTAAATAAAGGAATTGTCAAAAACTGTCTCTTGTCATTTTTAACATTTTTGACAGTTTTTTAGTGAAATGGTAGGGGTAAGTACCCCCTTACCATTTCACACAGGGGGGGGCCGGGATCTGGGGGTCCCCTTGTTAAAGGGGGCTTCCAGATTCTGATAAGCCCCCCACCCGCAGACCCCCACAACCACCGGCCAGGGTTGTGGGGATGAGGTCCTTGTCCTCATCAACATGGGGACAAGGTGTTTTGGGGGGCTACCCCAAAGCACCCTCCCAATGTTGAGGGCATGTAGCCTGGTACGGTTCAGGAGGGGGGGGCTGCACTCTCGTCCCCCCCTCTTTTCCTGCGGCCTGCCAGGTTGCGTGCTCAGATAAGGGTCTGGTATGGATTCTTGGGGGGACCCCACGCCGTTTTATTTTTGGCCGGGGTTCCCCTTAATATCCATACCAGACCTGAAGGGCCTGGTATGGAATTTAGGGGGACTCCCACGTCTTTTTTTTTTTTTAATTTTGGTTCGGGGTTTCCCTGTGGGGAATTCCCATGCCGTTTTTATCAATGAACTACTATGTGTATTGTCGGCAATGCAATAGCCGCGGGTAGTTTTAAATGGCTTTTTTCCTTCCAAATGTCATTTTGCTGTCAGACTGTTCTAAACACGGGAAACATGCGCCCCTTTACAGGCATACTATAGACACCCCCCAGGTACGAAATTTAAAAGGATATTACACTTTTATTGTTTGACTTTAAGCATTATTAAAATCACTGCTCCTGAAAAAACGGCCGTTTTTAAAACTTTTTTTTGCATTGATCCATGTCCCCTGGGGCAGGACCCGGGTCCCCAAACACTTTTTATAACAATAACTTGCATATAAGCCTTTAAAATTAGCACTTTTGATTATTCATGTTCGTGTCCCATAGACTTTAACGGTGTTCGCGTGTTTGAGCAAACTTTTTTCCTGTTCGCATGTTCTGGTGCGAACCGAACAGGGGGGTGTTCGGCTCATCCCTAGTGTGCAATCTAAGTGTCACATGATCTGTCATTACATATAAACACATTTTTAAAAGGCCCCAGAGGTTTCAACACCTAAGCAAGAGGCACCACTAACCAAACACTGCAAGGAAGACCAAGGAACTCTCTAAACAAGTAAGGGACAATGTTGTTGAGAAGCACAAGTCAGGGTTAGGTTATAAAAAAATATCCAAATCTTTGATGATCCCAAGGAGCACCATCAAATCTATCATAACCAAATGGAAATAACATGGCACAACAGCAAACCTGCCAAGAGACGGCTGCACACCAAAACTCATGGACCGGGCAAGGAGGGCATTAATCAGAGAGGCAGCACAGAGACCTAAGGTAACCCTGGAGGAGCTGCAGCGTTCCACAGCAGAGACTGGAGTATCTGTACATAGGACAACAATAAGCCGTACGCTCCATAGAGTTGGGCTTTATGGCAGAGTGGCCAGAAGAAAGCCATTACTTTCAGTAAAAAAAAGCACGTTTTGAGTTTATGAAAAGGCATGTGGGAGACTCCCAAAATGTATGGAGGAAGGTGCTCTGGTCTGACGAGACTAAAATTGAACTTTTTGGCCATCAAAGAAAATGCTATGTCTGGCACAAACCCAACATATCACATCACCCAAAGAACACCATGGTGGTGGCAGCATCATGCTGTGGGGATGTTTTTCAGCAGTTGGGACTGGGAAACTGGTCAGAGTTAAGGAAAAGATGGATGGTGCTAAATACAGGGATATTCTTGAGCAAAACCTGTACCACTCTGTGTGTGATTTGAGGCTAGGATGGAGGTTCACCTTCCAGCAGGAGAATGACCCCAAACACACTCCTAAAGCAACATTTGAGTGGTTTAAGGAGAAACATGTAAATGTGTTAGAATGGTCTAGACAAAGCCCAGACCTCAATCCAATAGAAAATCGGTGGTGAGACTTAAATATTGATGCTCACAATCACAAACCATCTAACTTGAAGGAGCTGGAGCAGTTTTGCAAGGAGGAATGGGCAAAAATGGGTGTAAGTGGTGCCTTCACACCGTAACCTTATAGAGGTACTTTTGATGAAAGCAAGAATTGGCATTGCTGTCAAAAATTTAAATGACATGCACCTGTCAAACAGGTGTGGAAAATTGGTCCTTGAGTGTTAATTGTGCCCATGAAACCTACAACAAAAACTTTCTTTCAGATGAAATCAACACCCACAAAGCTAGGCATGAGGGGCTTGATAGCTGCTGCTAATCCAGGACTGATTCATTTTGATAAATGTCAGCCGGTCAATGGAGTCTGTAGACAGACACACTGTCACAAAACCTCCAGCAGCACTGAATGCCCAATCGGAAAGGACACTTGATGCAGGGAAGCCCAGTAGCTCAATCGCATACTGGGCAAGTTTTGGCCAGTGGTCTATTCTCATGACCCAGTAACCTAGTAGATTGTCAACTGGAAAGCTCTCCATTTCTGTTTCGCCCCTAGATAATCTCCCATCATATAATGCAGATGCTGCAGATGGGATGTGGTAGCTGACAGCCCTGGACGTGGAGGACTAAAAAAAATTTGAAAAGCATCACTAAGGCAGCCCCTTCTCAATTGCTCCTCTCTTGACCAACAGAAGCCTCAAAACTACATTTTCCACGAGACTGTAACCTACCAGAGTCTGGAAAGGCATTACATAAACTTCTCTTAAAGGTGTCCTCAAGAGATTTCATCTTCTGCTCCCTCTGTGGGGATGGGATAAGTTCCAAGACTTTCCCCTTGTAACAGTGGTCAAAGAGGGTTCCCAAACAGCAGTGATCCTTCTCCTTGATGCCATGTATTCTCGGGTCCTTTCGCAGGCTTTGAAGAATGAGAAGAAGATGCCTCGCTGTCACTAGGGATTACAGTATCTGGAACTGCCTCCTCCCAGCCACGTACTACTCCCAAGGGTTCTGGGGATAGAAAACCAGCTGTTAAGGGTTGACGTATGTCTTCCCCTGCTTCAATGCCTCCAAAACTGCCAGAATCCTCCTCCTCCCTCTCCCTCTCCTCTTGTGTGTTGTATGGTGTCTCAAGAATAGGGTCTGCATTAAGCGGGCCATGAGAGGAAAGGAAGTCCACCTCTTTCTCCCGCTGCCCTGCCTCGATAGCCCTGTCCATAATGCAAAGCATTCAGCTCCAGCAGGAACACAACAGGGATTGTGTCACTGATGCATGCACTGTCATGCCTCACCATCTTTGTGGCCTCCTCAAATGGTGATAGTACAGTGCATGCATCCTTTATCAGCAGCCATTGGCGTGGGGAAAAAACTGAGCCTGCCGCTGTGCTATACTCACACAGGTACTCATTGACAGCAATCTGCTGCATCTGTAGCTGCTGCAGAATTGTCAAAGCAGATTTCCACCTTGTGGGCATGTCACAAATTTGGCATTTTACAGGCAGCTGGAATTCCCACTGAATTTGGTAATCTTTAGGGAATGAGATCAACTTCTAACAATACCCACTTTAACCGGTTCTGGACCAGCCACCGCAGTTATACTGCGGCAGGTTGGTCCGGCTGCACGAAGCATCATAGATATACGCCGCGTGCCCCCGCCGGCTGCGACCATCGGATTCGATCAGGAACCGATCAATCCCCAGGCCCAGGCCAATGATATCTGGCCTGGACCTGGTTATCGGTCCTGATGAATGAGATCCTTCCCCTGTTGTGTAAGTGTAAACACTGACAGGTGAAGTGATGTCATCTCTCCTCGTGTCGGTCTTTTCCGCTCCGGACCGGGGAGAGATAACATCCAAAAGTGAGTTGCACAACACTACACTGACACCAGGTCACGTAGGCACACAATTCACCCCCCGACCACCCCCCCAGTTAATCCCTTCACTACCTGTCACTGTGTCACCCAGTACAGATTTTTTTTTTATCGCTGTACTGGTGTCATTAGTGACAGAAATCATCATTAGGGCAATTAGTATTAGCCCCAGATAGATCTAGGGACCCCCCTAACCCTCCCCAATAAAGTTTTAACCCCTTGATTACCCCGTCACCTGTGATCACTGTATAAGTGTCACGGGTGACGCAGTTTAGCTAGATTTTTTTTTAAAGCGTCAAGGCACCCACTGTATTTTACCCAATAAAGGTTTAACCCCCTGATCACCAGGTAGGTGATCAAAGTTGGGTTTTAGCATCAGATAGGGTCTGCGTTGCCTCAGGAAGCGTCAGATCAGTGCCAGTAGCGCTAACACCCTTGCATGCACCATACACCTCCATTTAGTAGTATAGTGTCTGAACGGATCGAAATCTGATCAGATCTATACTAGCGTCCCCTGCAGTTTAGGGTTCCCATAAACGCAGTGTTAGCGGGATCAGCCCAGATACCTGCTAGCACCTGCGTTTAGCCCCTCCGCCCAGCCCAGCCCACCCAAATGCAGTATCAATCGATCACTGTCACTTACAAAACACTAAACACATAACTGCAGCGTTCGCAGAGTCAGGCATGATCCCTGCAAGCGCTAACAGTTTTTTTGGTAGCGTTTGAATCAGTCGCTAACAGTCAGGTGCTTTTTTTCTTGTGAGTCTCACTACTGTACCAGTAAATTTAGAAACCAAAATGTCAAATCGAAGGTACAGTAGTGAAGAGGCCTACATGTTTCTGAGCATGACAGATAGTGAAGAGAAAGTCACTCATCTGTCAGATTCAGGCTCAGAATACGAACCTGTAGACAGCAATGGCACCCTGACAGATAGCTCTGACGACAGAGTTGTGGTCCCTGCCAAGGTCAGGCGTACCAGACCCTGATCTTCTTCTGCTGTCGTTGAGGTGCAAGAACCAAAGGTCCCTCGTATGGAGCAGAGAGCCAGTACTAGCGCCGATCATTCTGGTGAACTGGCAAGCACCAGCAGCCTAGTACATCCTGGTTGTACATCCAGCATTGCAGTAACACTTGGTGACGTGGTGAGTCCCATAAGCGCAGTTCAAGCTGGCGAGGTGGCAAGCACGAGTAGTGTCCCGCTGCCACCAAGAAGAAGACAAACACAGGCCTGTCAAGCCCATAGTGCCCTTCCTGCTGCATTCGCCAATCCTAATTGGGAGCCCACCATTTCTGCAGCACCCGTACTTCCCCCATTCACTGGCCAACCCGGAATTCAGGTGGAAACAGTTGATTTTATGTCACTTGATTTTTATTTGCTGTTTTTCACCGAAGATCTCTATAGATCTATTGTGGACCAAAGCAATTTGTATTCTGGTCAATACATCGACGCTAATCCCCAGTGCTCACGCGCAAAGGGGAACACAAGCGTCGGTCTGGTGTCATATGTAAACAGCAATTGCACCATACATATGAGTTATCACCGCGAAGGTCAGATTGAGGGCAGTAATTTTAGCAGTAGACCTCCTCTGTAAATCTAAAATGGTAACCTGTAAAGGCTTTTAAAGGCTTTTAAAAATGTATGTAGTTTGACGCCGCTGCATGTTTGTGCGCAATTTTAAAGCACGTCGTGTTTGGTATCTATGTACTCGGCATAAGATCATCGTTTATATTCCATCAAACATTTGGGCAATATAGTGTGTTTTAACGCATTAAAATTAAAAAAAGTGTTTTCTTGGGGTTTTTTTACACAAAGTTGTCACTAAATTATATATTATTCAAACATGGCATGATTATATGTGGAATTACACCCCAAAATACATTCTTCTGCTTCTCCTTAGTACAGGGATACCACATGTGTTAGACTTTTTGGGAGCCTAGCCACGTACAGGACCTCAAAAACCAAGAACCCCCTTCAGGCTTTCTAAAGGCACAAAATTGTGATTTTACTCCTCACTCACGTAATCACAATTACGGAGGCCCTGAAATATCCAGAAAGCATAACCCCCCCCCTCAAATGACCACATTTTTGGAAAGCAGACATCCCAAGGTATTTGCTAATAGGCATGGTGAGTATTTTGCAGATCTAATTTATTTTTGAAAATGAAGAAAGAAAAGAAAAATGTATTTTTTTTCTTTTTTAAATTTTCAAAACTTTGTGACAAAAAGTGAGATCTGCAAAATGCTCAACATGCCTCTCAGCAGATAGCTTGGGGTGTCTACTTTCCAAAATGGGGTCATTTGGGGGGATTTTTTGCTATATGGGCATTTCATGGCCTCCGAAACTGTGATAGGTAGTGAGGAAGTGAAATCACCATTTTACGCCTTTAGAAAGCCTGAAGGCGGGGCTTGGTTTTTCTGGGTCCTGTATATGGTTAGACTGCCAAAAAGTTCCACACATGTGGTATCCCCATACTCAGGAGAAGCAGCAGAATGTATTTTGGGGTGTAATTCCACATATAACCATGCCATGTTTGAACAATATATAATTTAGTGACAACGTTGTGTAAAAAAAAAATTTGTAATTTTCCCGAAACCTGTGGCAAAATATAAAATATTTCATGGACTCAACATGCCTCTCAGGAAATAGCTTGAAGTGTCTTCTTTCCAAAATGTGGTCATTTGGGGGGGTATTGTCCTATCTTGTCATTTCATGGCCTCCGAAACTGTGATAGATAGTGAGGAAGTGAAATCACCATTTTACGCCCTTAGAAAGCCTGAAGACGGTGCTTGGTTTTTCGGGGTCCTGTATGCGGTTAGACTGCCAAAAAGTTCCACACATGTGGTATCCCCGTACTCAGGAGAAGCAGCAGAATGTATTTGGGGGTGTAATTTCACATATGCCCATGGCATGTTTGCGCAATAGATCATTTAGTGACAACTTTGTGCAAAAGAAAAATTAATTTCCCACAACTTGTGGCAAAATATAAAATATTTCATGGACTCAAAATGCTTCTCATCAATTAGCTTGGGATGTCTACTTTCCAAAATGGGGTCATTTGAGGGGAGGTTGTGCTATCTTGGCATCTTATGGCCTTCAAAACTGTGATAGGTAGTGAGGAGTGAAATCAAAAATTTACACCCTTAGAAATCATGAAGCCGGTAATTGGTTTTTGGGGTCCTGTATGCGGCTAGGCTCCCAAAATGTCTTACGCATGAGGTATTCCCATACTCAGGAGAAGCAGTAGAATGTATTTTGGGGTGTAATTCCACATATAACCATGCCATGTGTGAGCAATATATAATTTAGTGACAACTTTGTGTAATTTTTTTTTGTCATTTTTCAATCACTTGTGACAAAAAATAAAATATTCAATGGGCTCAACATGCCTCTCAGCAATTTCCTTGGGGTGTCCACTTTCCAAAATGGGGTCATTTGGGGGGGGGGGGTGTACTGCCCTGCCATTTTAGCACCTCAAAAAATGAGATAGGCAGTCATAAACTAAAAGCTGCATAAATTCCAGAAAATGTACCATAGTGGATGCTATAACTTTTGCGCAAACCAATAAATATATGCTTATTGACATTTTTTTTACCAAAGACATGTGGCTGAATACATTTTGGCCTAAGACCCCTTTTACACCAAGGCGTTTTTGCAGCGTTTTAGCGCTAAAAATAACGCTATTAAAACGCTCATAAAACGCTCATAATACTCTCCCCATGCATCTCAATGGACCCTTTCACACTGAAGCGTTGCGCTGGGGGGGCGTTGAAAAAAGTCCTGCAAGCAGCATCTTTGGAGCAGCTTTTGGGCATTGAAAAAAGCGCTTCAAAAACGCCCCTCTTCATTGAAATGAATTGAAAACGCTGTAAAAACGCCTGAATAGCGCCTATAATGCGCCCTTAGCTGTAGAAAAGTCACATGATCTCACAAAAAGGTAAACATGTAAGCAGAAAAGAGAGCATCTACAACAACAGGACTGAAATTGTGGGAAGGTCAGAATGATTAAACAGACCATCAAAGTGCCAAAAAAAGAATTAATCCCAGAAAAATGAAGATTTGAAGTAAAACAAGACACTGCTTGTTACTTTACAAGACACTGCTTGTTTTACATGATCTCACAAAGGATAAACATGCAAGCAGAAAGATAGCATCAATAACACATGCTTCAATAACGCTTGAAAAACGCTGTTAAAACGCCTGCAGCGTTTTACCGCTAGCGCCACTAAAACGCGGTAAGAACGCTGTAATAACTCTAAGGCGTTTTAGGGCATTTTTGAAGCGCCTTGGTGTGAAAGGGGTCTTAATGTATGACTAAAATTTAGTTTATTAATTTTTTTTATAACATAAAGTAGAAAATATCATTTAAAAAAAAAAAAGTGGTCTTTTTCCGTTTTATATCGCAAAAATAAAAATTGCATAGGCAATCAAATACCATCAAAAAAGTTCTATTTGTGAGTAAGCTAATTTCGTTTGGGTACAACATTGTATGACCGCGCAATTACCAGTTAAAGCAGCGCAGTGCCAAATTGTAAAAAGTCCTCCGTTCATTGAGCTGCCAAATCCTCCGGGGTTAAAAGTACAGATAAAAATAGATTCATATCCACTGACAGCTGCCATCATCTTTCATGGTTGAAGGCCATCCCTAGGGGACAGTTTAGGTGTATTCGTTGTAATTGTTTGAGATTGAAAGACATTCAATGTCAGGTGGATACCCTCAGGAAGAGATTTCTCCAAAAGGGATATACACCAGATACCTTGGCGTAAGATATTAATGCCATCTCCTTATCGAATCGCCGGGATCTCCTTGTCCCCAGGAAAAGAGAGGGAGGCTCTAATCAAAAACAAGAAATGGCCTTTTTCACTGCATTTTCAAAACAGCACAGGTGGGTCAACAAAATATTTGCTAAACATTGGAAGGTCCTAAAGGGAGATAAGGTCTTGGAACCTGTACTTCCTCATAGACCCCAGATTGTCTTCAAGAAGGCTTGAACCTTAAGAGATCTAGTGGACCCAAACCTGATAGAAAGGCCCCAAAGGTTAGAATGTTTGGTAACTTAACTGGCTATTACCCCTGTAGGAGGTGTAACATTTGTCTTAACTCTAGAACAATAAGAACATCCACATTTATATCAAGTGTCACATCCAGGGAATTTACCATCAAGGATTTAATTACGTGCCAAATTAAAGGAGTACTCTACCTATTACAGTGCACATGCAGTCTACAGTACATGGGGAGAACCACACGTGCACTTGTGACACATATTGGAGAACATCTGGCCAATATTGGAAAAGGTTTTGATGGATATAGTGTGTCCCCAACATTTTACTCGTCACCATAAAGACCCCTCCACGTTAGAAGTTATTGCAATTGAAAAATACACGCCACATTGGCGTGGGAGCAACCTGAGGAGACAAATTTCTCGTCGAGAAACACAATGGATTTTTTACCTTAAAACTTTTCGCCCATGGGGCTTAACGTGGAGTGGGATATTAATTATTTTATTGTTAATTGTTAAAATTAGGTTCTTTTATTTTTTTCCGTTTTTTGTGTACATCATAGTCTATTTATATGGCGTTATAACTCCTATATTTGAGTTAGAACATCATATACTTTTATAAGGAAGCAAATAAATATTTATTAGTGACCATTACTAAAGTTTAGTTACTATTACTTTTTTTGCCATTTGATTTTTTGTTTAATTTTTTTATGTGTTTTCAGATCCATATATACCTGGCTTTTATTTTAGATGCTAATTGTAAAACATATGCATTTTTGTGTAAGGTAGAATTACAAACTGAACTGGGGAGTATTTCTGCATGAATCCTTTTTTAGTATTTTTTGTTTTTTACATATTATTTTTATTTACTTTTTCACATTTATATATTTAATTTGATTTATATATGTGTCAGAATAATAAACAAAGTCTTCATCTGGCTAACCTATAATTATATCAACTTTTGAATTATTTGAATCAGCATAATTTGAATGGTTTTTAATTTTGATTGTGATAGGTGTTAGTGGTATTGGCTATTTTTGACCTCCTGACCTTTAAGATCAAATCACATGAAATTAGATTTTCTTTTTTATTACTACGTGTCATACAACCACGTTTTGGGGCGGAAGTGCTCTGTTTCTGTCTGCAGGGGTTCCAATGCAGGATTTTACCAGTTCTGGTTTATTTCCGCTACAAAAGGATGATGCCCATTGAGGGAAAACGCACCAGGCGGAGCTAGTAGAGGAACATCAACATGCACGGTCCGAGTGGTGAAACGGACGTGTCTGTGGGATGTTCATATGCCTTATGCCGCGTACACACGGTCGTACTTTTCGTCTACAAAAGTCCAACGGACGCTGACGGACTAAAGCTGGCTGGTAATCCGATCGTGTGTGGGCTTCTCCGGACTTTCAACTGACTTTTTTAGCCTCAAATCCGACGTACTTTAGATTTGAAACATGCTTTAAAACTTTACTTCGTAACTACGACGGACCCCGAAATCCGCTCGTCTGTGTGCTAGTCCGACGGACAAAAAGCCACGCTAGGGCACCTATTGGCTACTGGCTATGAACTTCCTTATTTTAGTCCGGTGTACGTCATCACGTACGAATCCGACCGACTTTTGTGTGGTCGTGTGTAGGCAAGTCCGTTCGTTAGAAAGTAGGCCGCAAGTCCGCCGCAAGTCCACCGAAAGTCTGCCGGAAGTCTGTCGGACAGGCTGTCTGACTTTTGTAGACGAAAAGTACGACCGTGTGTACGCGGCATTATAAGTTCACTCAGTCTGTAAGTGCAATATGTTATGCCTTTAAATAAATCATTTATACATTAATGCACTATGAGCTCTCCTCCTTACTTTTAATACTTATATATTGATTGGAGCCGGGAACTTATCAGGACATTTAGGGGACCACTTGTGAGCAAGCCAATATTTGTTGCTCTCGGGCGCACCTAGCCCTTTTTCATATTTTAAATTGGTACTAATAAAAGTGGCGTTGTTGCCTTTTATACTTATTTACGTCTCATGCATCATACACACGCTTGTGAACGAGCCAGCTTGTGGGATCATACGTTCTGGTAAGCAGCTTGTTTGTCTACATGAGCACAGGGGTGTAAGTGAAGTGGTGCCTACTATAGTGACTTATTACAGCGGATAGCACAACAGCACTTTTCTTCATTTGCACTGAGATGGACATTAGTTGAACTGTTATTTTTTCATAAAGTTCTCAATTTTCTGTTTTACAGTCACTGGTGAACTCGTGCACATGAGACATAGTCACGATTTAAAAATGTATTTTGTTTGCACACGTTATTTTGACGTAGGGTAATTATATATTTTGCTTATTGCACTTTATATGAAATGTTCACTTTGTGAAATTTTTTACATTTTTCTGCACTTTATTGTATGAATTATTTGCACCATTGATTAGCAAGTTTTGTGTATACCTGATTTGGTATCTGATTATAGGTGATTTTTTTTATAATCCTAAAGCATACTGGTTGGGATATCGCACAATATTATTATTCATATGCCCCGTACACACGGTCGGACTTTGTTCGGACATTCCGACAACAAAATCCTAGGATTTTTTCCGATGGATGTTGGCTCAAACTTGTCTTGCATACACACGGTCACACAAAGTTGTCGGAAAATCCGATCATTCTGAACGCGGTGACGTAAAACATGTACGTCAGGACTATAAACGGGGCAGTGGCCAATAGCTTTGATCTCTTTATTTATTCTGAGCATGCGTGGCACTTTGTCCGTCGGATTTGTGTACACACGATCAGAATTTCCGACAACGGATTTTGTTGTCGGAAAATTTTATCTCCTGCTCTCCAACTTTGTGTGTCGGAAAATCCGATGGAAAATGTCCGATGGAGCCCACACACGGTCGGAATTTCCGACAACACGCTCCGATCGGACATTGTCCATCGGAAAATCCGACCGTGTGTACGGGGCATTAGAGTTTTGTAGTATGGTATTCAACTACAATGCCTTGAAAAAGTATTCATACCTCTTGAAATTTTCCACATTTTGTCATGTTACAACCAAAAACCCAAATGTATTTTATTGGGATTTTATGTGATAGACCAATGCAAAGTGGCACATAATTGTGACGTGGAAGGAAAATGATAAATGTTTTTCAAAATTATTTACAAATAAATATGTGAAAAATGTAGTGTGCCTTTGTATTCAGCCCCCCTGAGTCAATACTTTGTAGAACCACCTTTTCGCTGTAAATGCAGCTGAAAGTCTTTTTGGGTATGTCTCTACCAGCTTTGCACATCTAGAAAGTAACATTTTTGTCCATTCTTCTTTCTGGACTTTGCCTGGGCCATTTTAACACATAAATATGCTTTGATCTAAACCCTTCCATTGTAGCTCTGGCTGTATGTTTAGGGTCGTTGTCCTGCTGGAAGGTGAACCTCCGCCCAGTCTCAAGTTTTTTGCAGACTCTAACAGGTTTTCTTCTAAGATTGCCTTGTCCATCCATCTTCCCATCAACTCTGACCGGCTTTCCTGTCCCTGCTACAGAAAAGCATCCTCACACCATGATGCTGCCACCACCATGTTTCATGGTGGGGATGGTGTGTTCAGGGTGAAATGCAGTGTTAGTTTTACACCACACATAGCTTTTTGCTTTTAGACCAAAAAGTTAAATTTTGATCTCATCTGACCAGAGCACCTTCTTCCACATATTTGCTGTGTCCCCCTACATGGCTTCTCGTAAAAACTGCAAACGGGTCTTCTCATGGCTTTCTTTCAACAATATTTGTAAATGTGGTACAGCGCTGCGCTAAAAACAAACTGGGGAAGCAGCCAACACACCCGTAGACTCAAGGGCAGAAATAATAACGAAAAAATATAAAGTGTGGCGCTAATAGTAGCAATATATGAAACTAAGCATTGGGTAATATCACACAATAAAAATGTGAAACAAAATTGACACGTGAGCACAAATGACAGTGACTAATGAACAGAGATAATAAGTAAATATATGTGATCAATACAAATATTAAATATAATCTAAAGCAATAAAGGAAATATGTGATAACAGTGCATGAACAGTTATCTAATGTAAAGTCCAAAACACCAAAAAAAACCGTGACAACAGTGCATGTGTCTTCGTCACCCCAGAAGACGACTACTTAGTCGAAACATGTCGGGTTGATCCCTCACAGCTACCGCTACACGATTGATACGCTAATTTTATCTGCAAAAAATGTGAGTCTGTTTTTTATTGTCACTTTTTAAATAAATCCAAGTTTTACGTTATTACACTATGTGAGTGTTTTTATTCCTCACATGTAATACGAATCTTTCGCATGGTCTACGGTGGTATATCTATCAATGTGGAAGTCGTGTTGACCGATTCTTCCTCCCCATGGTTTGTGTGACGATAACTTCTGACCGGATAATACGTCTAGACCTGTTGGTCACTAAGCCTTTCTGACCTGTATGGCATACGCCATTTCAGGCCATACCTTCCGGTAAGCCTCCATAACTTCTGGTGATGGTCCTGGCACTGTTTCCAAACTTCCGTGCACCTCGGGTCCTCTATGGTCTACGTACCTACCAGGCTAATGGATTGAAAGCTTTTCTACACATATAAGAAAACACCTGCCTAAAATTGTTCATGCACTGTTGTCACGGTTTTTTTTGGTGTTTTGGACTTTACATTAGATAACTGTTCATGCACTGTTATCACATATTTCCTTTATTGCTTTAGATTATATTTAATATTTGTATTGATCACATATATTTACTTATTATCTCTGTTCATTAGTCACTGTCATTTGTGCTCACGTGTCAATTTTGTTTCACATTTTTATTGTGTGATATTACCCAATGATTAGTTTCATATATTGCTACTATTAGCGCCACACTTTATATTTTTTCTTTCTTTCAACAATGGCTTTCTTCTTGCCACTCTTCCATAAAGGCCAGATTTGTGGAGTGCACGACTAATATGTAGTTGTCCTGTAGACAGATTCTCCCACCTGAGCTGTGGATCTCTGCAGCTCCTCTAGAGTTACCATGGGCCTCTTGGCTGCTTCTCTGATTAATGCTCTCCTTGCCCAGCCTGTCAGTTTAGGTGGATGGCCATGTCTTGGTAGGTTTGCAGTTGTGCCATACTCTTTCCATTTTCCGATGATGAATTGAACAGTGCTCCATGAGATGTTCAAAGCATGGGATTTTTTTTAACCTAACCGTACTTTAAACTTCTCCACAACTTTATCCCTGACCTGTCTGGTGTGTTCCTTGGCCTTCATGATGCTGTTTGTTCACTAAGTTTCTCTAATAAACCTCTGAGGCCTTCACAAAACAGCTGTATTTATACTGAGATTAAATTACACACAGGTGGACTCTATTTACTAATTAGGTGACTTCTGAAGGCAATTGGTTCCACTAGATTTTAGTTAGGGGTATCAGAGTAAAGGGGGCTGAATACAAATGCACGCCACACTTTTACATTTTTGGTTGTAACATGACAAAATATGGAAAATTTCAAGGGGTATAAATACCTTTTCAAGGCACTGTACCTTCTTTGTGCAGCAGTCTCATTATTGGAAGCCAAGTGCAAGTTCCAGCATTTTTAACTCTTCATTTAAGAAAAGTTGCATTAACTTGTGTCTACCATATCTGCTTAGAATATGAGTATGCAGCACCCCACACAGACACACACACACCATTGTACAAGTTTTTGGGTTTGTCGTCTGCTTAGATTAGTAAGTTCTGAGTATTTTTCAGAAAAGCGGACACAATGTGTGTGTGTATGTAATATAAGATTTCAACACAATGGCTTCATATGAAAGATGCTTATAGAAAAAACTTTACAGCACTGTACAACACTATAGACAACAGAAAGACAATGTTTGATTCTTGACTCATCTTTTAGTTGTTTAGAAACAAATACATTTCCTACAAAGGGAATTTTATTCTGGATACATATTTGAGAGATTCAGTTCAATTTGGTGTTGTAATTATTTCCTATTTCTGAAACATTTAGTTTTGATTGATTTATAACTATAATTCCCAAGGAACCTAATGTATTTGAAATTGTTCTTTCCCATAGCTGTTGAGCAAGAGTTATTAATAGTCAAATCAATGGCTTAGAGCACATGTCTCAAGGGATATTGGTACAGCATTGTGCTGATATAAACATAAATGAGAATTGTTTTATGAATGTTTTAGCTGAGTTTATCAAAATTAAAGAACGATCATAAAGCTAGTTGAAAAAACTGCCAGAAGCAGCTGTTTATTTCTCTGAATGATTCTTAGTACAAAAGGCAGTGTTTATTTTTGCATGTTGTGAAGGAGCATTATATGCTTCTTAGGGATTTATGGTGATTTGATAGTATTTGCAGTAAGTGCAGTAGCTCATATATGGCAAGCCTTACATATTTCATGCATCCCCAGAACTCAGAACTTAGCATATGCATGTCAAAGTAGGAATCAAGTTTAGTCAATTCGGATATTTTACACACCAGGAACCCAGTTAGCATTATCTATTCCACTACATCCCTCTTTTTGATCCTGTCTAAAGTACTAAAAGTCAATCACAAAAGCATTTTTACTGATTTTTTGTATTTGGGCAAAAGGTTATCTGATTATTAGCAAGCTACGCAATGTGTTCTTATAGCTGGTCTTTAGCCGGTCATGCCTGGTGTGAAGTGTATTTATTAACTGTGAACTCTAGGGCTTTCAAATCACTTGCCGTTACACCAATGCAAAGCAGCAGTAGAATGTCCTTGAGTACGGTGTGCAGAACCTCAGAAAGTGAGGACAGTGTAGCAATTGACATGCCCCTGTCTCTTATACACAGCAACATTACATTTAAAGCGTTTGTTAACCAAAAAAAAAAAAAATCCTGTTCCCTTAAAGCATGTTATACAGCACAGCGCTTGTGCTGTGTCATTTGTCCCACTGTATCACTTGTAATACCTGTCTGATCCTGCCTGGCTATGTCCTTCCCCTTTACGCTGACTATGATATATCAGGGCTGCTGAACCCTGACACTGTTGTCAGCGTACATGCCTCTGTCAGCGGCAGCCCTGCATTCTGTCTCCTGTGTCCTCTCCTCCATCATCTCCCTCCTCTCTCTGACTGTCTGCTCATGTCAGCACCCCCCTCCCTAACTCTGCTCTTGCTGCTCCAATACTTAACATTAAATGCTCCCATCCCCTCTGTATTAGAACAATAAGTTCCCCTGTGTCTGTGTTATATCATAAATATGCTTATTTGTACTGATAACACACCACTGTCCTGCGATCGTGTGACTCCTCGGCTCGGTCTCTCCTCTCCTCCCCGGCGGATGTCAGCTGCAGTGCTCGGCCCTGCCCATTGGAACTGTCAACTGGGCAGAGGAGAGGAGAAAGGAGGCAACTGATCGCAGGAAGATGGTGTGTTATCAGTACAGATAAGCATATTTATTATATAACACAGACACAGAGGAACTTATTGTTCCAATACAGAGGGGATGGAAGCTTTTTATACAAGTGGCTTAACAACCACTTTAAGACTGTGTAATGGGGGCATTACCATGCTATTGTCTGTATAACAAATTAAACAGCTTGGCTGGAACAAATTCTGGAACATAACTGTAAAGCAAGTAAAATATAAGGAATTATTACTATAAATCATTGCACAAACAGTCCAGCTGCCTTACATGGCATTTTCTAGATTGCTACAATTCAGTAATAACCCTCAAAATGACATTACAATCTGACTGTACAATCTACTATATCTACCAGCAAGTATTTCGTACAAGATTCTCTCTGATTGATTACAAATTGATTGGATTGTTTGGTAGGTCCCTATATTACATATACTTGGTAAATCTAAAGTTGAATGTACACAGATTGTAAAGTCATATTGTAATGTGTATGTAGCACTAACTCACGGTGGAGCTGCTGGTTTAATCGGGTCTGTTACCTTCACCTTGCTTCCCTTGGTTTTACCGGCACCGGGTCTAGGGGTTCCGTTGAGTTTACCTCTGGACGACACACGCACCAACACTGGAGTACATTTTCAATGCTTTATTGAACAAACAAACTTTAGGAAGTAGCAGGAAAGAGGCGGAAAAGGAAACTTTCAGGAGAAACTCAAATATCTTCTTATAGAATCTTAGTAACTAATGTCCCGGTAGAATTTAGACAATTAGGTGGAATGCGCTCCCCTTGTGGGACACACTCCTTGCTCGTCTGGATAGGCCTCTCTCACTGGTCTAGCAGCCAGTACGCAGCACGAATCAAAAGTCTCTGCCACAGACTTGATTGGGGGGTAAATCCGTACGATCCTCTGCCACAGGATGTATCAGATTTTCTCTGCAGTGAAAGTCAGTCACAGTGCTTGAACCTTTAAGCCGAACCGGCAAAACTATGCTGTATGGTTACTTCTTTTGGATACGTCCTTCGACCGAGTCACCAGGCCCCTCTATAGACCAGCACGCTGCGTGATCTCTCCAAGATGGGTCCTCCCCTGGGCTCTCCCCGGTCGTCTAGCTTCGTCACACAGGACCGACAGCTCAGGACCATTCCTCGGCCGCGGTGGTAGGCCCAAGACAGGCCTCTGGGCCCACCCCTGCCCCGCAGCATCGTGGGCCTCCCGATCGGAGGACCACGAGGTAGCTCCTTAACGCATACCCGTCGGCCAGGAGGGCCAGCAGGTGGCTGTAAAAAGACCCCTAGAACATGGCGTCTGTCCCATAAATACCCTCTTCCCAGAATGCAACTCGGAGGACCACCTCCACCGAGCTTGTCTCCGAGACAGAGGAGCATCCATACACTTCAACACGTTGCCTTTCCAACACTGACCAGTGGTAACAGCGAAACCCACCGGTCAGCACGAAAGCACATACAACGTCAGCCAAGCTGGAACAGAGGTGAACTTTTAATCTTCCTAACACACAATTTACTAAATTTACCTATCCTGCAGTAGATTGTAAATCTACCAGCGCTACATACTCCCCCCACTATAATAGACGTTGTCCCCAACGTCTGTCTCAACACAGTAACAGTAACTCTCAAGCCTGAGAGTAGCATTTGAGTTTCTCATAACTTTGGATAGGCAAAGAGAGAGAAAAAGGACAGTGTCAGGAAATGTTCCATCCGCTGGTAATATCTGTTATTTGGCATGCAGTACTGAGGTCCACCAGCAGGTGTCTCCTGGCAGTTTGGAACTGTCAGGAGAGCTTTTCCCTGTTAATGTTATGTCATCTTTGGGCCGCAGTACTGGTGTCCACCAGCGGATGGATCCTGGCAGTATGGAGCAGGTATTCCCCTCTGCAGACAGGTGTCACCTGACTTTCATTAGCAGAGCTGCAGTATAAATACCCGGCAATCGCAGACTTATGTTGCCCTGGTATTGTCCTTGAGCCCTGATCTGCATCCTGTTACCCTGATCCTGTACCTGAAACCTGTTGATCCTGCTTCCTGTCCGTTACCTGAACCCTGGACTCTGGACTCTGAGCCTTGTACCTGACCCGTCCCTCCTGTCCTCCATCCATCTTCCCTTGTCCTGTTTATCTCCCTTCCCAGCTACTGATTCCGTGTTTATGACCCCAGCCTGGCTTGACTACGATTCTGGTACTCCCTCTTGCTACATATGCTGGTTGGTTTTATATCACTGATTGTTTGGTTGTTCACTTGTATTTATGGTGTGTTCACATATGCACTTTCCTTAAATAAACTTACTTTCACTTATTTATGTCTGGTTCACTCCGTCGCAGTCACACAGTTCTGGTCACATCTGGTTTATGACAGAATACCAGGGCCATCCCTGACCAGAAGTGGCTGCACAGGGGAACCATTTTGATTCGGTTGGTTGCAACCATGAATGCCGATGAGATTATTTATTTTTCTCTGCTGGCATCTGAAAGTGGTGATTATTGCCGCCAGGCTTTGAAAGAATGGTCTAGTGACCAGTTGTTTGCCACTATACGTTTGGCTCACTCCCTGGTCGATCAGGGTTATATATTGTTTGGGGAGGTGCAGCCTTTGATCAAGCTATGTACTGAGCTGGCCCTACCCTGTATTCCAGAGGGCCGTGATGATTTCACTCCTCCTTTCGATATGAATCAGGTTGTATCCCTAGTTTGGCTTTTCGAAGATGACCCAGATGATTTTTGTGAGCACTACTCAGCCTGTTCCCCACAGGTGATTGCTGAGTGCATTGTGTCTGCTCAGTCTTTTGTTAGACAGGGAGGTTTAAAAGCACAGTTTGTACAACCTATACTTTCAGCATGGTCTGACATGATGCAAGCAGCTCCAGTTAAACAAACCACCCCTGCCACCAAACACCAGCCTACCCAAATGTATGTTTCCCCATCACCCATGTCAACCACAGTTGCAGCTCAGTATACGCAGCTGCCAAACAAATACTCATATCCAGTCTCTGCTCCCTGTACCTATCCTGCATTCAACCCACCTGTCTCTTCCCTGCTGCCTGCAAACCCACACGAACTTCCTCCAGCCACTGTTACCTCTTCCCTGCCATATCCCAATCCTCCTCTCCAGTCTGCTGCACCCCTCACCTACAGATCTTCAGTAGTTAAGCCCAAGAAGAAACGGAAGTTCTTCCCCACTCACACAATCCTGCCAGTAACCCAACCTGCTCCCAATTTGCAGTCTGATGTTCCAGCTTTGCAGTCTGATGTTCCAGCTTTGCAGTCTGATGTTCCAGCTTTGCAGTCTGATGTTCCAGCTTTGCAGTCTGATGTTCCAGCCTTGCAGTCTGATGTTCCAGCCTTCCAGTCTGATGTTCCAGCCTTCCAGTCTGATGTTCCAGCTTTGCAGTCTGATGTTCCAGCTTTGCAGTCTGATGTTCCAGCTTTGCAGTCTGATGTTCCAGCCTTCCAGTCTGATGTTCCAGCCTTGCAGTCTGATGTTCCAGCCTTGCAGTCTGATGTTCCAGCCTTGCAGTCTGATGTTCCAGCCTTGCAGTCTGATGTTCCAGCCTTGCAGTCTGATGTCCCAGCCTTGCAGTCTGATGTTCCAGCCTTGCAGTCTGATGTTCCAGCTTTGCAGTCTGATGTTCCAGCCTTCCAGTCTGATGTTCCAGCTTTGCAGTCTGAGGTTCCAGCCTTGCAGTCTGATGTTCCAGCCTTGCAGTCTGATGTTCCAGCCTTGCAGTCTGATGTTCCAGCCTTCCAGTCTGATGTTCCAGCCTTCCAGTCTGATGTTCCAGCCTTCCAGTCTGATGTTCCAGCCTTGCAGTCTGATGTTCCAGCCTTGCAGTCTGATGTTCCAGCCTTGCAGTCTGATGTTCCAGCCTTGCAGTCTGATGTTCCAGCTTTGCAGTCTGATGTTCCAGCTTTGCAGTCTGATGTTCCAGCTTTGCAGTCTGATGTTCCAGCTTTGCAGTCTGATGTTCCAGCCTTCCAGTCTGATGTTCCAGCTTTGCAGTCTGAGGTTCCAGCCTTGCAGTCTGATGTTCCAGCCTTGCAGTCTGATGTTCCAGCCTTGCAGTCTGATGTTCCAGCCTTCCAGTCTGATGTTCCAGCCTTCCAGTCTGATGTTCCAGCCTTGCAGTCTGATGTTCCAGCCTTGCAGTCTGATGTTCCAGCCTTGCAGTCTGATGTTCCAGCCTTGCAGTCTGATGTTCCTGCCTTGCAGTCTGATGTTCCAGCTTTGCAGTCTGATGTTCCAGCTTTGCAGTCTGATGTTCCAGCTTTGCAGTCTGATGTTCCAGCTTTGCAGTCTGATGTTCCAGCTTTGCAGTCTGATGTTCCAGCTTTGCAGTCTGATGTTCCAGCCTTGCAGTCTGATGTTCCAGCCTTGCAGTCTGATGTTCCAGCTTTGCAGTCTGATGTTCCAGCCTTCCAGTCTGATGTTCCAGCTTTGCAGTCTGATGTTCCAGCCTTGCAGTCTGATGTTCCAGCCTTGCAGTCTGATGTTCCAGCCTTGCAGTCTGATGTTCCAGCTTTGCAGTCTGATGTTCCAGCTTTGCAGTCTGATGTTCCAGCTTTGCAGTCTGATGTTCCAGCTTTGCAGTCTGATGTTCCAGCTTTGCAGTCTGATGTTCCAGCTTTGCAGTCTGATGTTCCAGCTTTGCAGTCTGAGGTTCCAGCTTTGCAGTCTGAGGTTCCAGCTTTGCAGTCTGATGCACCCGCTCTCCAGTCTGATATGCCTGCCTTCCAGCCCGAAACCCCAGTGTCCATGTTCCAGTCTGACGCTCCAGCGACTATTGACCAGTCCGATGTGCCCACTGTTCAGCCTGATGAGCCTGCTTTCCGGTTTGATGTGTCCATCCTCCAGCCTGATGTCGTGATGTTGGTGTCTCAGCCTGAAGTTTCGGTGCCCGTGTTTCAGCCTGGAGTTTCGGTGCCCGTGTCTCGGCCTGTTGAATCGGTGCCCGTTACCCGGTCTGCTGAACTGGTGCCCGTTACCCAGTCTGCTAAACCGAAGTCCATCACTTTGCCTGTCAAGCCAGTATCCGTTATCCGGCTTGCCGAACCGGTGCCCGGTGTCCAGCTCGCTGAGTCGGGGCCTGTTACCCAGCCCACTGGGCCGGGGTCCGTTACCCAGCTTGCTGAGCCGGTGCCTGTAATCCGGCCTGCCCTTACGGTGCTCGCTGTTCGGCCCAATGTTCCAGAGCCTGCTGCCCAGCCCGATGACCCGGAGCCTGCTGCCCAGCCCGATGACCCGGAGCCTGCTGCCCAGCCCGATGACCCGGAGCCTGCTGCCCAGCTCGATGACCCGGAGCCTGCTGCCCAGCTCGATGACCCGGAGCCTGCTGCCCAGCTCGATGACCCGGAGCCTGCTGCCCAGCTCGATGACCCGGAGCCTGCTGCCCAGCTCGATGACCCGGAGCCTGCTGCCCAGCTCGATGACCCAGAGCCTGCTGCCCAGCTCGATGACCCGGAGCCTGCTGCCCAGCTCAAGTTGTTACTGTCTGCTGCCCAGCTCAAGTTGTTACTGTCTGCTGCCCAGCTCAAGTTGTTACTGTCTGCTGCCCAGCTCAAGTTGTTACTGTCTGCTGCCCAGCTCAAGTTGTTACTGTCTGCTGCCCAGCTCAAGTTGTTACTGTCTGCTGCCCAGCTCAAGTTGTTACTGTCTGCTGCCCAGCTCAAGTTGTTACTGTCTGCTGCCCAGCTCAAGTTGTTACTGTCTGCTGCCCAGCTCAAGTTGTTACTGTCTGCTGCCCAGCTCAAGTTGTTCCTGTCTGCTGCCCAGCTCAAGTTGTTACTGTCTGCTGCCCAGCTCAAGTTGTTCCTGTCTGCTGCCCAGCTCAAGTTGTTCCTGTCTGCTGCCCAGCTCAAGTTGTTCCTGTCTGCTGCTGTCATGAGCAGGTGTGACCAGAACCGTGTGATCTGCGACAGAGGACACCAAAACGTATGTAAGTGAAAATATATTAATTTATTAAAGAAAGTGAATAATATAAATACAACCAACCAGCTCCAATATGCAAATAACAATAGACAGATAAGTGTAATAAATCGGAAATACCAGGTTCATAAACAATAGCCAGGCCAGGGTCATACACAGCAGATCAGCAGATGGACAAGGGATGTTCCAGAGACATAAACGTAAGCCAGGCCAAGGTCAAACACAGGGAGAGCAGCAGATGGGGTAAGGAACACAGGACAGGGAGAGGATGGATGGGTCAGACTGCAGGCAGGGATGCAAGGTAACAGGTGGGACAGGATAGGGTCCGAGACAGGGAGACAGGTTCAGGGCACAGGATCAGATCACAGGTTCAGGGCACAGGTTACAGGATCAGATAGCTTGCGGGTCAGGAGGCAATGACGAAGTCAAGGCAAACATGTAAATGTTTGCCGGGTATTTATAGGCCTGTGATTGGCCTCAAGTGACACCTGATTGTAGGAGGTACTGTCTGCTCCACACTGCCAGGATCCATCCGCTGGTGGACGCCAGTACTGCGGCCCAAAGATGATATACTATTAACAGGGAAAAGCTCTCCTGACAGTTCCAAACTGCCAGGAGACACCTGCTGGTGGACCTCAGTACTGCATGCCAAATAACAGGTCTTACCAGCGGATGGAACATTTCCTGACAGTACCCCCCCTCAAAGGAGCGGCCTCCGGACGCTCCAATTGGTTGTAATTGTCCATAGTCTATGGTATTAAGCAGAACAACAGATGGTGGCACAACAGGCAGAACAGGTGGTGGCACAACAGGCATGGGCACTTCAAGCTGGGCAGCGGGCTCATCAAGCTGGAGGGCAGTCACCGAGACATCAGGCTGGAGGGCAGCAGGCTCCGGGTCATCGAGCTGGGCAGCAGGCTCCGGGTCATCGAGCTGGGCAGCAGGCTCCGGGTCATCGAGCTGGGCAGCAGGCTCCGGGTCATCGAGCTGGGCAGCAGGCTCCGGGTCATCGAGCTGGGCAGCAGGCTCCGGGTCATCGAGCTGGGCAGCAGGCTCCGGGTCATCGAGCTGGGCAGCAGGCTCCGGGTCATCGAGCTGGGCAGCAGGCTCCGGGTCATCGAGCTGGGCAGCAGGCTCCGGGTCATCGAGCTGGGCAGCAGGCTCCGGGTCATCGAGCTGGGCAGCAGGCTCCGGGTCATCGAGCTGGGCAGCAGGCTCCGGGTCATCGAGCTGGGCAGCAGGCTCCGGGTCATCGAACTGGGCAGCAGGCTCCGGGTCATCGAGCTGGGCAGCAGGCTCCGGGTCATCGAGCTGGGCAGCAGGCTCCGGGTCATCGAGCTGGGCAGCAGGCTCCGGGTCATCGAGCTGGGCAGCAGGCTCCGGGTCATCGAGCTGGGCAGCAGGCTCCGGGTCATCGAGATGGACAGCAGGCTCTGGAACATTGGGCCGAACAGCGTGCACCGTAAGGGCAGGCCGGATTACAGGCACCGGCTCAGCAAGCTGGGTAACGGACCCCGGCCCAGTGGGCTGGGTAACAGGCCCTGACTCAGCGAGCTGGACACCGGGCACCGGTTCGGCAAGCTGGATAACGGATACTGGCTTGACAGGCAAAGTGATGGACTTCGGTTTAGCAGACTGGGTAACGGGCACCAGTTCAGCAGACCGGGTAACGGGCACCGATTCAACAGACTGGGTAACGGGCACCGATTCAGCAGGCCGAGACACAGGCACCGAAACTCCAGGCTGAAACACGGGCACCGAAACTTCAGGCTGAGACACCAACATCACGACATCAGGCTGGAAGACAGATACCAGGATATCAGGCTGGAGGATGGACACATCAAACCGGAAAGCAGGCTCATCAGGCTGAACAGTGGGCACATCAGGCAGAACAGCAGGTACATCGGACTGGTCAATAGTCGCTGGAGCGTCAGACTGGAACATGGACACTGGGGTTTCGGGCTGGAAGGCAGGCATATCAGACTGGAGAGCGGGTGCATCAGACTGGAAGGTGGGCACACCAGACTGGAAGGTGGGCACACCAGACTGGAAGGTGGGCACACCAAGCTGGAAGGCTGGAACGTCAGACTGGAGAGCTGGAACGTCAGACTGGAGAGCTGGAACGTCAGACTGGAGAGCTGGAACGTCAGACTGGAGAGCTGGAACGTCAGACTGGAGAGCTGGAACGTCAGACTGGAGAGCTGGAACGTCAGACTGGAGAGCTGGAACGTCAGACTGGAGAGCTGGAACGTCAGACTGGAGAGCTGGAACGTCAGACTGGAGAGCTGGAACGTCAGACTGGAGAGCTGGAACGTCAGACTGGAGAGCTGGAACGTCAGACTGGAGAGCTGGAACGTCAGACTGGAGAGCTGGAACGTCAGACTGGAAAGCTGGAACGTCAGACTGGAAAGCTGGAACGTCAGACTGGAAAGCTGGAACGTCAGACTGGAAAGCTGGAACGTCAGACTGGAAAGCTGGAACGTCAGACTGGAAAGCTGGAACGTCAGACTGGAAAGCTGGAACGTCAGACTGGAAAGCTGGAACGTCAGACTGCAAGGCTGGAACATCAGACTGCAAGGCTGGAACATCAGACTGCAAGGCTGGAACATCAGACTGCAAGGCTGGAACATCAGACTGCAAGGCTGGAACATCAGACTGCAAAGCTGGAACATCAGACTGGAAGGCTGGAACATCAGACTGCAAAGCTGGAACATCAGACTGCAAGGCTGGAACATCAGACTGCAAGGCTGGAACATCAGACTGCAAGGCTGGAACATCAGACTGCAAGGCTGGAACATCAGACTGCAAAGCTGGAACATCAGACTGCAAAGCTGGAACATCAGACTGCAAAGCTGGAACATCAGACTGCAAAGCTGGAACATCAGACTGCAAAGCTGGAACATCAGACTGCAAGGCTGGAACATCAGACTGGAAGGCTGGAACATCAGACTGCAAAGCTGGAACATCAGACTGCAAAGCTGGAACATCAGACTGCAAAGCTGGAACATCAGACTGCAAAGCTGGAACATCAGACTGCAAATTGGGAGCAGGTTGAGTTACTGGCAGGATTGTGTGAGTGGGGAAGAACTTCCGTTTCTTCTTGGGCTTAACTACTGAAGATCTGTAGGTGAGGGGTGCAGCAGACTGGAGACGAGGATTGGGATATGGCAGGGAAGAGGTAACAGTGGCTGGAGGAAGTTCGTGTGGGTTTGCAGGCAGCAGGGAAGAGACAGGTGGGTTGAATGCAGGATAGGTACAGGGAGCAGAGACTGGATATGAGTATTTGTTTGGCAGCAGCGTATACTGAGCTGCAACTGTGGTTGACATGGGTGATGGGGAAACATACATTTGGGTAGGCTGGTGTTTGGTGGCAGAGGTGGTTTGTTTAACTGGAGCTGCTTGCATCATGTCAGACCATGCTGAAAGTATAGGTTGTACAAACTGTGCTTTTAAACCTCCCTGTCTAACAAAAGACTGAGCAGACACAATGCACTCAGCAATCACCGGTGAGGGACAGGCTGAATAGTGCTCACAAAAATCGTCTGGATCATCTTCACAAAGCCAAACTAGTGATACAACCTGATTTATATCAAAAGGAGGAGTGAAATCATCACGGCCCTCAGGAATACAGGGCAGGGCCAGCTCAGTACATAGTTTGATCAAAGGCTGCACCTCCCCAAACAAAATATAACCCTGATCGACCAGGGAGTGAGCCAAACGTATAGTGGCAAACAACTGATCACTAGACCATCCTCTCAAAGCCTGGCGGCAATAATCACCACTTTCAGATGCCAGCAGAGAAAGATAAATAACCTCATCGGTATTCATGTTTGCAACCAACTGAATCAAAATGGTTCCCCTGTGCAGCCACTTCTGGTCAGGGATGGCCTTGACTTACTGTCATGAGCAGGTGTGACCAGAACCGTGTGATCTGCGACAGAGGACACCAAAACGTATGTAAGTGAAAATATATTAATTTATTAAAGAAAGTGAATAATATAAATACAACCAACCAGCTCCAATATGCAAATAACAATAGACAGATAAGTGTAATAAATCGGAAATACCAGGTTCATAAACAATAGCCAGGCCAGGGTCATACACAGCAGATCAGCAGATGGACAAGGGATGTTCCAGAGACATAAACGTAAGCCAGGCCAAGGTCAAACACAGGGAGAGCAGCAGATGGGGTAAGGAACACAGGACAGGGAGAGGATGGATGGGTCAGACTGCAGGCAGGGATGCAAGGTAACAGGTGGGACAGGATAGGGTCCGAGACAGGGAGACAGGTTCAGGGCACAGGATCAGATCACAGGTTCAGGGCACAGGTTACAGGATCAGATAGCTTGCGGGTCAGGAGGCAATGACGAAGTCAAGGCAAACATGTAAATGTTTGCCGGGTATTTATAGGCCTGTGATTGGCCTCAAGTGACACCTGATTGTAGGAGGTACTGTCTGCTCCACACTGCCAGGATCCATCCGCTGGTGGACGCCAGTACTGCGGCCCAAAGATGATATACTATTAACAGGGAAAAGCTCTCCTGACAGTTCCAAACTGCCAGGAGACACCTGCTGGTGGACCTCAGTACTGCATGCCAAATAACAGGTCTTACCAGCGGATGGAACATTTCCTGACAGCTGCCCAGCTCAAGTTGTTCCTGTCTGCTGCCCAGCTCAAGTTGTTCCTGTCTGCTGCCCAGCTCAAGTTGTTCCTGTCCACTGCCCAGCCTGGAGTGTTCCTGTCCGCTGCCCAGCCTGATGTGCCCACTGCCCAGCTGGACACCATGGACTTTCCTCAGCAACGGCTAGTTGGAGCGTCCGGAGGTCGCTCCTTTGAGGGGGGGTACTGTCAGGAAATGTTCCATCCGCTGGTAATATCTGTTATTTGGCATGCAGTACTGAGGTCCACCAGCAGGTGTCTCCTGGCAGTTTGGAACTGTCAGGAGAGCTTTTCCCTGTTAATGTTATGTCATCTTTGGGCCGCAGTACTGGTGTCCACCAGCGGATGGATCCTGGCAGTATGGAGCAGGTATTCCCCTCTGCAGACAGGTGTCACCTGACTTTCATTAGCAGAGCTGCAGTATAAATACCCGGCAATCGCAGACTTATGTTGCCCTGGTATTGTCCTTGAGCCCTGATCTGCATCCTGTTACCCTGATCCTGTACCTGAAACCTGTTGATCCTGTTTCCTGTCCGTTACCTGAACCCTGGACTCTGGACTCTGAGCCTTGTACCTGACCCGTCCCTCCTGTCCTCCATCCATCTTCCCTTGTCCTGTTTATCTCCCTTCCCAGCTACTGATTCCGTGTTTATGACCCCAGCCTGGCTTGACTACGATTCTGGTACTCCCTCTTGCTACATATGCTGGTTGGTTTTATATCACTGATTGTTTGGTTGTTCACTTGTATTTATGGTGTGTTCACATATGCACTTTCCTTAAATAAACTTACTTTCACTTATTTATGTCTGGTTCACTCCGTCGCAGTCACACAGTTCTGGTCACATCTGGTTTATGACAGACAGTTTAAAGACATTATGAGACTTGTATCTTATAAAACATTATGTTCACAGCTGCGAACAAAACCACAATATAATTTTATACATCCTCACTAACTAACTAGCTGAAAAGCCTCCCAGCTATACATATGATCCGATGATCCCTGAAAAGGAAACCCATTTAAACACACATATATACATCCTACGCAACACCAGGAGCAAAGCCTCATTTAGAATGAGACTCTCTTTCTATTATTTAGATCAGAAAAAATATAAACTTTTGAAGTCCATCCCTGCATAAGAACTTCTCTTTTTTTTCAAAAGAAATCCGGCTAGCAAACAGAAGTTCTTGGATTTCAACACAGAAAAAGGATCTGTAAATCTTGACCACGCAGATCTCTTTATCCTGTCGATATCTAACTAGCTAACTTCAAAGTGATAGTGTCCATAATTACCAGTAAAACCGAGGATCTGGCAAAGTCACATATTTTCCTTCTTTATCCACAGTGGTAATAAAATATACAGCATTGTCCTTTCCCGGTCTGCAGATTACCACTTTATCAGCATAGATATGCCGACCATAGTTCCAATGTACAAAGCATCAGTTGAAACGTTCATCCATCCGGACAGAACATCCAGTCTTTCTGAAGGGCTTAGGCACAGACAAGTAGTCCCAAATAGCGTCATTATACCAAAGCTCCCGATTAACTTCAATCTCCCCCATGACATCCTGGGGCACATAGGGGAACTCCAGTCCATACTCTGCAGCCACACGCTTGTTTAACATCCTTTGCAAGCGAGCAAGTTTTGGCAAAGGTCTGTCTCTCCCCATACCAGGCGGTACACAGGAATCTACTGACTTTTTCACCATAGACCCAGCCGGTTTCTGCAGCGAATCAATAACTTTTGACAAAGTACCAACAACGGTACTGTGCGTCTCCACACAGGGTGACGTCTTCCCAGAACTCATGGCAGTCCATTCAGGAAGGGTCATTGTGGAGGCAACATCCTCGCCTTGTGACCACAATAGCTCTTGTGACATGGTCTCAAACAAGTCATCATCCCCGGAAAGATCCGACATGGATTCTATTTCCGAGTCCCTTAATTCTTCCGCGGGCAAATATTTATTTACAGTCCCCAACAGTGGCTTACCCGTCCCAGGCATAGACTCTGGTAGCTCCGGCTCAGGTAACCTCTGGGGTAGATATTAAATGAAATTTCGCGCAATATTTGTGTAATAAAAATCAGACTCTAATGACTGCTGAATGGTGAATTCCTTTTCCAGGCATATGGTGGTTGCTGCAATTAATTAGAAAGTGTGGAAAACAGCATAAACTAAAATAATTATACCACCCTGTAACTAGCATATACATAAGCCTGTGACATAATCTGGTGATAATATAACCATACAATCTTCTATGGTTAACCAATGGTGATCCACATTTAGATAAAATTCATATGTCAATTTATAATCTTCTTAGTTTCCGCTAGCAATAAACCGTGCAAATACAGCAAGCGTGAAATCTAAAATAGCATAATAAAAATGTGCAATCTTACATAATAAATCATTAGTTCATGAAAAAAATTCTTTTAAAAAGTCAGTTTTGTAAAGACTTTTTAAAAGAATTTTTTTCATGAACTAATGATTTATTATGTAAGATTGCACATTTTTATTATGCTATTTTAGATTTCACGCTTGCTGTATTTGCACGGTTTATTGCTAGCGGAACCTAAGAAGATTATAAATTGACATATGAATTTTATCTAAATGTGGATCACCATTGGTTAACCATAGAAGATTGTATGGTTATATTATCACCAGATTATGTCACAGGCTTATGTATATGCTAGTTACAGGGTGGTATAATTATTTTAGTTTATGCTGTTTTCCACACTTTCTAATTAATTGCAGCAACCACCATATGCCTGGAAAAGGAATTCACCATTCAGCAGTCATTAGAGTCTGATTTTTATTACACAAATATTGCGCGAAATTTCATTTAATATTTAATTCCATTAGTGTTTTGTGTGAACACCCTCATTTTGCGGCAATATTAGCATTTGTACACAGTAGTTTATTTAATACAGCACTTTGTATTGGGATCACCTTTATTGTGTCACATCCACTAGCGCGAAGGAAAACATTTACACAACCTCTGGGGTAGGCCTCGACCATGGCCGCGAGAAGCCTTCACATAGCCCACCTTCTTCTGAGTAGGTACTACAGGAACAGGCGTAGTGGACTCAGAAATCAAAATAATGTCTCCTGACGAGACGGCAGCAGCAGTGTCTCTCTCTGAAACATTTTCGGTAGCAACAGGCAAAGTAGCGGCCCGTCGCTCTCCCTCTGCAACGGTAGCAGCTTCTACTGTAGCGATACCTGTCACCCAATCCATCCGATAGGCACGGGGTGGCATAGTAGATAGCTCCACCACAAATAAGTACTCTCCACACTGCGGACATCGGCCGAATGGACGAAGATGCATGGCCAATCCTCCACATTGATGGCAGGTCATGCCCAGTCCCTCAACATTTCCCGAGGTATACAGGACAAACTTCCCCTGCGGCTTCATTCGAACTCCAGTATCCGTGAGCAGAGTTCCAGATTGCACAGTATTCATCACGGTGCTTGCAGGGAACACTCTGGGTCCCACAACCGATTGCAATGCCGGAAAAGACATGGCCACACTCTGATCTTTCAGCACGATCACAAGGCTTCTCTGCTGGTGTCCAGCGTCTACGCACTCAAAAGCAAAGTCCCGCAGTTTAACCTTTCCTCTTCCTGAAAAGATTTTTTTTTTTAAAGTCCAGCTCTCTCTGTAAACTCCCGGGAAAAACACTCCACTGGGCTGCAACAATTGTCGGTCAACAAATCCCGGACGACGCCCCCACATGTAGCACTAACTCACGGTGGAGCTGCTGGTTTAAGCGGGTCTGTTACCTTCACCTTGCTTCCCTTGGTTTTACCGACACCGGGTGTAGGGGTTCCATTGAGTTTACCCCTGGACGACACACGCACCAACACTGGAGTACGTTTTCAATGCTTTATTGAACAAACAAACTTTAGGAAGTAGCAGGAAAGAGGCGGAAAAGGAAACTTTCAGGAGAAACTCAAATATCTTCTTATAGAATCTTAGTAACTAATGTCCTGGTAGAATTTAGACAATTAGGTGAAATGCGCTCACCTCGTGGGACACACTCCTTGCTCGTCTGGATAGGCCCCTCTCACCGGTCTAGCAGCTAGTACACAGCACGAATCAAAAGTCTCTGCCACAGACTTGATTGGGGGGTAAATCCGTACGATCCTCTGCCACAGGATGTATCAGATTTTCTCTGCAATGAAAGTCAGTCACAGTGCTTGAACCTTTAAGCCGAACCGGCAATACTGTGCTGTATGGTTACTTCTTTTGGATACGTCCCTCGACCGAGTCACCAGGCCCCTCTATAGACCAGAACGCTGCGTGATCCCTCCAAGATGGGTCCTCCCCTGGGCTCTCCCAGGTCGTCTAGCTTCGTCACACAGGACCGACAGCTCAGGACCATTCCTCGGCCGCGGTGGTAGGCCCCAGACAAGCCTCTGGGCCCACCCCTGCGCCGCAGCATCATGGGCCTCCCGATCGGAGGACCACGAGGTAGCTTCTTAACGCATACCCATCGGCCAGGAGGGCCAGCAGGTGGCTGTAAAAAGACCCCTAGAACATGGCGTCTTTCCCATAAATACCCTCTTCCCAGAATGCAACTCGGAGGACCACCTCCACCGAGCTTGTCTCCGAGACAGAGGAGCATCCATACACTTCAACACGTTGCTAAATTTACCTATCCTGCGGTAGATTGTAAATCTACCAGCGCTACAGTACGATGGACCTAAATTATGCTGTTATTATCAGTTTGAGTTTCTTACCCATTCACATGCAGAAAGAAAGGAAACATTGGAAGAGTGATCAGTACAGTTAACAGTAAGTATAGCATAAATTGTATTCCTACAATGTGAGAACTTTTAATTTATCACGTCAATAATTTGAGAAGTCTTCTATTCAACAATAAACTTGTAAGAAGGATTACTGAACAGGAAAACAAACACTAAAAAACGAGTGAGTAATACACAAAGAGCTCTGGCATATACCCAAAACACAGATGTTTGGATTTTGTATAATGTATTATATGTGTGTAATAATAAAATTGTAATTATGCATTATGTTGTGAGAATTGTTTTTTGAAAGATTTCTAAGAAACTGTGCTGCTATATCCCCAAATGGCAGAAAAAGCCATCTTTCACAGATGTCTCTACATTTTCAGACCTGCTACCAGCCTCTCCCTACAGCAGAATTAACTCAAATTATTTTTTTATTTTTTTATTTATTGAATCCAGGAAATGTGTCCCTGTGACTAAGCTTAAGCAGAAGGCAGAAGCACAAGACAAAAAATGCTGATCTTCAAAGTTTAGTATATAAAAAAAAAAAAAACATTAGCAGAAGTAGATCGTGACAGCAGATACTGAATCTTGTACTGGCCACCATTATCCACGTATGTTGCTTTCATTCCATTTCATTCAAGCATTCATCATTATCTTGCAAGTGTTGCTGACACAGACCTCTGTCGGCCCCTAATGAAAAGTTGTGAAGGAGCCTATTCAGTCTATCCTGACTGCTAATGACACAATATGATATTCCTGAGTTGTTTTTCTCACTCAGCAGTGCCCTTTCAGATGCTAAAACTTTATCTATAAAAAATGTGTTTCGCATGGACCATTGGGCTATTTAGGTACTATAATAAACCTAATCATGTTGCGCTGTCAACAGATACAAAATACAAGTGCTTCACTTAAATTAATATATAGGATAATTCATATAAAATACATAAAGGTCATGTGAATGTACAACTAAATGGAAAATTTCAAGTGCAAAAGAAAACAATTTTATGAACATAAAACTCAGACAGTCCAAAACAAGTTCATATAGGTGTTCAAAAAATATATACTAAAAAGTCCCAAATAATATTAAAGTGCTGCGTGCCAAAGTCCATAAACCGAAAAGTTTAGGTAGCCACTCAAATCCTCCAACAAGTGAATAGATTCTCCACCACTGTGTGCAACCACAATTGCAAACTGCTTAACAGATCCTCTAACCTCAAAAGAAAGAGGACTGGCAATGCTACAAGGGAGAATACCCACACAGATGGATGGATGCTAGCTTCCCAGCGTAACACACCAAGCACATTCCAGCGGCAGCAGCATCTTTCATAAAGTACGCCAGCCTGTGCGCTGTCCTAAGCCATGGTCTGTCTGTGTTCCTGCATTACTCATTTTGGTTTATGGACTTTGACACACAGCACTTCAATCTTATTTGGGACTTTTTAGAATAAATTTTTATGAACTTGTTTTGGACTGTCTTTGAGTTTTATGTTCATAAAACTGTTTTTTTTTTTGCACTTTTTTCCATTTGGTTGTACATTCACATAAACTATATGTACTTAATATGAATTTTTCTATTTATTAATTTCTTGGAAGCACTTGTATTTTGTATCTGTTGACAGCACAACATAATTTGGTTTATTTTGGTTATATTTTAGGTGTGGATATTTAGTGAGTGCGGCTGTCCTTGAAGAACCTGGTTTCAATTTTTATTTGATTTGACACTTTAGAGCAAATATTTTTGTTTTTGTACTGAATATTTACAGACTGTATAATGTATATACAGTATTTACAACATCTGTATTAAGTATGGTTGTTGTACATTCTGAAAAACTGTTTCACACTGGCATAAATACTGTAAATGTATCCATATACAGTATTATGCCCCGTACACACGGTCGGATTTTCCGATGGAAAATGTCCGATTGGAGCGTGTTGTCGGAAATTCCGACCGTGTGTGGGCTCCATCGGACATTTTCCATCGGATTTTCCGACACACAAAGTTTGAGAGCAGGATATAAAATTTTCCGACAACAAAATCCGTTGTCGGAAATTCCGATCGTGTGTACACAAATCCGACGGACAAAGTGCCACGCATGCTCAGAATAAATAAAGAGATGAAAGCTATTGGCCACTGCCCCGTTTATAGTCCCGACGTACGTGTTTTACATCACCGCGTTTAGAACGATCGGATTTTCCGACAACTTTGTGTGACCGTGTGTATGCAAGACAAGTTTGAGCCAACATCCGTCGGAAAAAATCCTAGGATTTTGTTGTCGGAATGTCCGAACAAAGTCCGACCGTGTGTACGGGGCATTACTAATCAAGTAATCAGTAATATGTTTACTCTGGGCTGCAATTGGGCCCGGTTGCAAGGTTTGTACTAATATCTAGTTATGGGATATGGCCTCCATATAATTTTACAAAATAAAATGGAGTTGTAAGAGCTATCAGAAAAGTCACTGCTAACTGCAGTTACATATTTACCAAGAATATTAAAGCAATAGACAACATTATCTCTGGGCTGCAGATGTGACTACCAGTTTTTGTTTGTGGAATCTGTTCCTGAGTCTTTAGTTCAGTGTGAAACTGTATATATTAACCACTTCAGCCCCGGAAGGATTTACCCCCTTTCTGACCAGAGCACTTTTTGCGATTCGGTTCGGTTTATCGAACAATTGCGCGGTTGTGCGATGTTTCACCCAAACAAAATTGACGTCCTTTTTTCCCCACAAATAGAGCTATCTTTTGGTCTTATTTGATCACCTCTGTGGTTTTTATTTTTTGCGCTATAAACAAAAAAAGAGTGACAATTTTGGAAAAAAAACAATATTTTTTTACTTTTTGCTATAATAAATATCCCCCAAAAATATATAAAAAAAAATTTTCCTTAGTTTAGGCCGATATGTATTCTTCTACATATTTTTGGTAAAAAAAATCACAATAAGCGTATATTGATTGGTTTGCGCAAAAGTTATAGCATCTACAAAATAGGGGATAGTTTTATGGCATTTTTATTATTATTTTTTTTATTAATAATGGCGGTGATCTGCAATTTTTATCGTGACAGCGACATTATGGCGGACAGATCAGACATTTTTTACACTATTTTGGGACCATTGTCATTTATACAGCGATCAGTGCTATAAAAATGCACTGATTACTGTGTAAATGACACTGGCAGGGAAGGGGTTAAACACTAGGGGGCGATCAAGGGGTTAAGTGTGTCCTAGGGAGTGATTCTAACTGTGGGGGGGGTGGGCTACTACTCACTTGAGAGTATCACTGCTCCTGATGACAGGGAGCAGTGATCTCTGTCACGTCACTAAGCAGAACAGGGAAATGCCTTGTTTACAAAGGCATCTCCCAGTTCTTCTGCTCTGTGACATGATCGCGGACATCAAATCCATGGTCACGGAGCATGTGTAACACCCTAAAGTATAACTTTTTTTTTAAGTTTTGTATAGAGTGTAGAGGGATTAGAACCCCTGCCAAGTTTTTATTGCTAGCAAACAAAGAATTTACAGCACACTTACCAGTTAGCCTGCAAAAAAAAACACATTGACTCAACAATTCACATTAAAATAGAGGGTTTTGTTTGCACATATTTGCAAATATATACGTGAGTAGCAGTGTCTATGTCAAGGCTTCTCTGTGTACTGCAGTTCTAATTCTATAATTTTCAGTCTCCCAAGTTGGAGCACATATAGCAGTATATAGAATAAGGGCAGATTTGCCTGGAGGGAACCCACCCCTCTTTGAAGGCATAGGGATGCACGGGATGCCCAGCAACAGCACAATGGCAGCTGAAGGCAATTCAACCAACTGTAACAAAAAGTGGCAACCACCCCAACCTATAACTAGCTTTTGCAGAAAGGTGCACATGAGAGGGCAATGCGTATCAAAAACAAAGATTTCCCAGCACACTTACCAGATAGCTTGCAAAAAAAAAAAAAATTGACATAGCCTTGACATAGGCACTGCAACTTAATCATATATTTGCAAATATGTGTAAACAAACCCTCTGTTTTTAACGTGAATTGCTAGACAATGTCAATTTGTTTTGTTTTTTAGGGGAGGGGGGTTGCACGTGAGCTGGTAGTTGTGCTGGGAAATCTTTGTATTGTGATGTGTGTTGCCCTTCCATGTGCACCTTACTGCAAAGGTTAGTTAAAGGTTGGGGTGGTTGCCACTTCTTTTTACAGTTGGTTGAATCTGATGCAAGGACGCTCTGGATGCCTTCAATCGAGAGGAAATCTTTCAATGGGAAAACTAGTTCTTAAGAGCAAAATGAAGTACAGCTCGTTGATGTGGCGACTTGTTGGAGCGACTTGTGTCGGATCAGTTAAGACTGCTCTCATAGGGAAACATTTAATTTGACATGTTATGCAACTTGTGCTCTCACAAGTCAGACCCCATGTCATAACAGTATGAACCGGGCCTTATATGTATGCAAGTAAGCACAAATAACACATTTCCTTGGCTACACTAGGCCAGAGAACAAATCACAATTATTCAAGAAATCAGTACACACATAATATGCATAAAGTACTCACATACATAGCACCAGGTATGTAAAGTGCTTAGTCCAAGTTGACACGTGTCCATCTTCCTCCACAGCGGAAGGGGAGGCGGAGGCGAAAAAGGGCCCCACCCCGCCAAGGACCAGGAAGTCATCCCCTACCTCCACATACAAAACACACCATGCAGCCAGGCCCACTCACAACAAACAGAGGAGGAACAAAAACCCAAAACACAAATAATGACAAAGCCATAAAAAGCAAGAAAAACAAAGACAGATAAACACATTGGGAACAAAAACAACCATAACCACAAAGACAACCCAGGGCAAAAACACAAACAAACTCAAACAGAAGAAAAAAAAAAAATGAAATAAAAGAAAAAGAAAATAAGTATACAAATAATAGAAATGAATTAAGAAATAATAAATGATAAAATAGGCAAACACATACAACCAATGCCAAGGTGGGGAAGACAACCACAGTCCACATACCCACAGCTAAGGAAAAAAAAGGGACCATAGCCCCAACATGGCACCACCCAAACAGGGCAGACCCAGACCCCCCCAACATACGCACAAGTTCCATATTTATGGCAATTATATCGCCATCCAATCACCAGTTCATGACTTTAAGTGATTAAGTCTACTAATTTATAACAATTAAGAGAAAAAAATATTTTGAAAAAGAAGGTATGATAAAAGGGAGAGAAAGCATAAGAAGAGGGGAGGAAACAATTAATCCAATCTAAAGGAATGGTTTGTAACTGACACATTAATTTAAGACAGGAGTTCTCATGGTATTTAACCACTTAAGGACCGAGCCTCTTTCTGAGATTTGTTGTTTACAAGTTAAAAACAGTTTTTCTTGCTAGAAAATTACTTAGAACCCCCAAACATTATACATTTTTTTCTAACACCCTAGAGAATAAAATGGCGGTCATTGCAAATACTTTCTGTCACACCATATTTGCGCAGCAGCCTTACAAGCGCACTTTTTTTGGAAAAAATACACTTTTTTGAAATAAAAAATAAGACAACAGTAAAGCCCAAATTTTTTATATTGTGAAAGATAATGTTACGCCGAGTAAATTGATACCCAACATGTCACGCTTCAAAATTGCGCCCGTTCGTGGAATGGCGACAAACTTTTATCCTTAAAAATCTCCATAGGCGACGTTTAAATTCTACAGGTTGCATGTTTTAAGTTACAGAGGGGGTTAGAATTATTGCTCTCACTCTACCGATCGTGGCGATACCTCACATGTGTGGTTTGGACACCGTTTTCATATGCGGGCGCTAGTCACGTATGCGTTCGCTTCTGCTGAAAGCTCGTCGGGACGGGGCGCGTTTAACATTTTTTTTTTCTTCTTTATTTTATCTTTTTTTTTTACATTTTTACACTGTTTAAAAAAAAATTGTGTCGCTTTTATTCCTATTACAAGGAATGTAAACATCCCTTGTAATAGAAAAAATCATGACAGGACCTCTTAAATATGAGATCTGGGGTCAAAAAGACCTCAGATATAATATTTACATAAAAATGCAATAAAAAAAATGGCCCTTTAAGAGCTATGGGCGGAAGTGACGTTTTGATGTCGGTTTTACCCTGCAGTGATATGGAAACGGGTGGGGGCCATCTTCCCCTCACTCGTCTCCATACCCCGACAGGGCACAGACGTGATTGCCTCCGCCGCTACCGACGGCTCCGGTAAGCGGTGGAGGGCACCGGATCGCGGCGGGAGGGCCCCCCCCCACCCCTGATAAAAGTGATCTCGCTGCGAATCCACCGCAGAGACCACTCTTTTCGGAAACCGGATCGCTCAGTGAAGACGAGGATACTGGGGTTATGGTAGCTAGCTGTTGCCATAACAATGATATCCTCCTTCACAATACCGACGTATATCGGCGTGAAGTGGGTAAAGTGGCTATCCACTTTGTCTCTATGTGTAAAAGTTTGGGATCAATTGGTGAATGTTCTTTTTTGTCACCATGAGCTTCATTTAAAGTCCCACTATTTTGGATACACTGTGTTGCTTCGGCCACTTTAGTGTATATTTTATTACAATTGGTGAATGTGCTCCAGTGCGAAGAACTCATCAATGGATGGATCAAATCCGTCGTAGTGTCCAATGTGCCTGCTAACTGCAGATTCCATTTTTCCATTCTTGTTTAGATAGATGTCATCCCAAATTAATTTCTAAAAAGGCCTGGGAGTCTTCCCTATGTAAAATGCATTACATTTACAATTCATGAGATACACTACTCCCACAATTTGACAATCTATTCGGTATTGAGGAGTACATGTTCATGGCAAGACTATGTTTCTCCCCACCTTGATCCAGTCACAAAATTCGCAATTTCTACATCTAAAGGTGCCACATACGCCGAGTCCTTGTGGTAGTGATCTACTCCCTTTGGGAAGATGGCTTTCAGTTAAATGATCCCTCAGGGATTTAGTTGTTATGTATGTGATCATAGGTTTTGGGTTCACATATTCAGCAGTGATGGAGTCATCAGTCAATAAATGCCAATGACATTCCAAAATGGCACAGTAACGATAATGTTGCTGAGAGAAGCGAGTTATGAACCTAGTTTGTTGTGCCTGGGTATTCCTTCTCCCAGAATGAAGAAGGGAGTGCCACAACCACAAATGTGAATTTTTTGTGAATGACTTGTTATTATTTCTAACATCCCCACACACCACCCTTCCGAATTTATTCTCTCTACTGGACCGTTTTGGTAGGATTTCAGGCCTATTGGTCAACTGTGCCAAATCGGAGGCAATGAGTGTTAACATACCGAAAACAATGCAAAGCAAAGAGGCATTCACGATTAAATTGCTTCCCCCCCCCCAGATTATGTTGCTCTATAAAGCAAACTACCCGGCGATATTTCATAAATTGTTAGAGGACGTGCAGACAAGGTCCGACACTACCCTATCCTGGATGGGCAGGATAGAGTAGTGAAGATGATGGTATTGCCTAAAATACTATATTACTTTAGAATCCTACCAATAGTAGAGGCATTACGGCAGTTTCAAATAAAAATCTTCAATTTTATTTTGGGTGCTAAGGGCAGTAGGCTGGCTCGGACTACAATGTTTGGGCCCAAGGACCTGGGTGGCCTGGGGCTTCCGGACTTCCTGAAATACTACATTGTAGTCCAATTACCACAGCTGTGTCAATTACACTACAATCATTATAGACTGGACTGGTTGTCTGTAGAGGCCCAGACCTGTTCCCCATTGCAAATAGACTTGGTACTCTGGATCCCTTCAAAACATAGAAAGGCTATCCTATGCCCCACACTTTCCCATTCTGTCAGTTTATGGGACTCGACTTGCAGACGATGGCCCTATGCTCCCCCACTCCCCTGTGGCGCCCCTCTAAAAATCCTCAATTTCCACCAGGTATGATGTCCACCCTCTTTCGTTGGTGGATGGACAAGGGACTCTACAGCATAGGACACTATTTTGGCCATAGAGGTATATGGCCCTCTTCATATTTTGTTCAGAATTTGCAGATGCCCCCTTCTAAGAGTTTCCACTTACAACAAATACGACAATTCTTAGGTTCTTTACAAAAGAGCGTTTCCGATCTTACAGTGTGAACACAGCTCGAAAGCAAATGCATACAGGAGTCTTTTCAGAGGAGATGTATCTCCATGTTGTATGAATCCTTTGTTTCCCCCTCGTTCAAACTTCCTTATCAAATGGCTTGGGAGAGGGATCTGGGCATTGCCCTGGAGGTGGAGGACTGGCGATCCTGGACTTCACGCATTCATAAGGGTATAATGAATGTTGCCCTGATTGAAGCAGGATACAAGGTGATTGCGCGATGGTACCTTGTACCAGAACGCCTCTCTAAAATGTATCCGGATTCGTCCTTCTCCTGCTTTCAGGGCTGTGGACAGGTTGACTCTGTCCTTCATATATGGTGGACTTGTCCTAAAGTCTGTCGTTTCTGGATACGGGTTCATTCCTTATTTCATTCAGTTACTATGGTTAACATTACTAAAGTCCCTCGCATAGCCTTGCTTATTGAACCTGTGGAGAATATCCCAAGGTACACACAGACTCTAATTTATTATATGTTTTTGGCGGCCAAAATATCCATCACTACTGCTTGGAAAAGTCCAGGGATTGACTTAGCTTTAATGAAGCGAAAACTAACCTGGATCATGCTCCATGAAAAATTGGTCAGCGTCCTCCCGGACAAACAATCACTGTTTGAAAAAGTGTGGACCCCTTGGCTTTCTTACCTTCAGGTACCGAACATTTGGGATTAACAATGGATCGGTGCTGGGTTGGATTCCTGGACAGGCGTGGTCTCACCTCCTAGTTCTCTTTTTTGACTCTCTCCCTACTCTTTTTATAACTTGCTTCTTCCATTCCTTCACTCAGGTGCAAGATGGGCCCTCTAGTTGGACCTGCTGTCTCGACTTTGGGGCTCCTGTCTAGGTTTTGTATGTAAAGATGTCCCTCAAAGGATATGTCGCTGCTACACTTAATTTTTCTACGCATTTAATATATATTTTTTTTTTTTGGGGTACGATTAAGTTCAGTGTTGGATGACATAATGGTCATTATGGTTGTAATAATTTCATTATTATGCTTATAGGTTGCCTAGGTAGATGGGTGGGTGCTATCCTGCTTGACCCCTCCGCCGAATGCATAAAGTTGGCCTGATGTAAGGCCCACAAGTTGTTTAAGCAATTAGTGACATATAAACAAATATGTTTCTCAATAGTTTTCTCATAAGTTGACCACTTGTCGCAGTCTCTAATACCCAATGGCGGATCGCCATGGATTTATGTCTTAATCTCTTAGCTAAAACATGACTTGTTGAATGTTCATGTCGTCAGAGCCATTTTGCACTCTTTTGTATTAAATTACAACGTTTAACTGTAATTGTGAACATTGAATTAACAGATTGAAACAGAAAAAGGAAGTGCCTAGTTTTCTGTTTGGCATGATTAAAAGCCTTTTCAAGGCAGGTTTTACTGTAGCCATGTTTAAGAAGTCTTTCCTGCAGTTCCCTTGCATGCCTTTGGAAATAATGATCTCTTTTGCAATTAGTTCTGGTGATCCTGGGGGCCCCAAGAAATTCCCTTAATTTCCCTTAATGTTTTAGCCATGTGACAGGAAGTGAAGGTAAATCTCCCCAATGGCACACAAATGGCAAAAAAAAAATCCGGACATAAAAGACCGGACAAGGGTTATAACCCTCCCTTACTGTTTTAAACATGAACAAAAAAAAAAAGTTTTACCTACAGTTCTACTAGGATTTCTGTTGGATTGAGCAGTGAAAATATTACATGCTGATGTCTGTCCATGTTACCATGTTATGTTAAAGGAGTCCAATCAGCTATTCCTAGCTTACTGATTTAAACTACAACCCCCCCCCCCCTTTTTTTTTGTAGTGGAGATGAGAACGCAGGAGGTAATCTGTATTTCTGAGAAAGAAAACTAGACAGGGCTCACACCATTACTTGCAATTTCAGTATAGTAAGGTCACTGTGTTGTCAATCCACAACAGGACATAGGAAGTTAGTTGCATTTTTATCAATATCAACAGGTAATGTTTTGTACTTTTAAGGTTTTTAAAGAAATAAAACAAAGGAAATGTATTGTGAAATGTACCACTTATTTTGTTATTATTTTGCCCTGACATACACCGTAATGTATATATAAAACAAATCAATAAAATCTCATATAAGTTATAAGATGTCAAATCAAAGTCATTTTCAATATTTTAAAATCTGCTTTAATTAAAATAATATTGTGATTCTGCTGTGAAGGCCCTAGTTTGTACACTTCCTGTTATATGTGCACTTACTGTTATACTCTGTATTGTCACCTCATAACTTGGGCTTCTGGTGGAGACTACAAGTGGCTCTAAGTCAAAAGTTATACAGGTATGGTCCACTGTTCTCACCATCAGGATACCTGCCCTGAGAAAAGCCATTCAGCCATTGTGGAGTAGATGAATACAGCCAGAACATGGTTGCAAAGAGGCTGCAAGGGATCTGCAGCACTTACATGCAAAAAAGGACAGAAAAAAACAAAAAAAACAAGTTGTTTTTTATTGTAATTGTTTATGATACACAGTACTTTAACAGGCTAATGTCATTAATTTAAAATTTACTGTACATCTACTTTTACACAATAGATAAATTAAAATTGATAATGCGTAACTGTGAAAATGGCCCATTAATCATGAATAAAGAACTGACACCATCAATTTAAAACAGATATTGACGCTCTAAAAAGACCAATAGTCGTTTATTAGGATGGGTGACTTTGGTCAATAGTGTGGAGCAGTGAAAGCTCCAGGTTAATTACTACTGACAGAAACTGAGAGCACTCCTAATATTTGTCTGTGGCTCTAAACGCCAACATGCAATTCAGTGTGAGGTTACCTAAATATAAAGCACTAACATGTTTTCATGCAGATAAGTGTAAAGAAAGACTACTTATCACGCTAAGCCAATTAAGGAGGTGTACCTACTATAACTCATACTGTATGTGACATAAAGCACACAAGAAAATTCTGGCATGGCTCCAAATAAATGTATTGTATGTTTTTCTGTATTAAAGCTGGAGATTGAAAGTAATGGTAGAGGGGGGCCTGGAGGCGGAGTCTAGCGGTGTGGACATGCACAGTTAGAGCTCCATTCCGTATGGGAGAAGAGCGGCTGTCAAACTAAAACCCGCAAGTATTAGAAATAACCACGGGCTTCAGTATCTACCCGGGAACTCGGGGGTCCGTTTTTGTGGGAAAATATGGTTCTGGGAGGCGGTCGTTCTAAGTTAAAGAATCCCCTCACCTCACAGGGGAAAGCAGCTGTTAAAATGGCGCTGCCCCCCTCTTCATACACTGCCTCAGTGCGCTCTCACAGGCACAAAATGACACAGCCTGACAGGCACAAAATGACACAGCCTGACTCCCCAGCTGATTCAGAAAGTGAACTTTTCACCTCACAATATACCTCACAGAATTTACAAATAGTTCCAGCTATACTTAAACAATTTGAACATATGTTGCATTAAGCCCTAAAACAAACCTCTGAGCAAATTACAACCAACCTTACTAGAGAAATAAGAGAATTAGGCAACCGCACAACTGCACTAGAACTAGAAATGGATGATTTGGAAAATGCCACACAAAAACATAACACTGCTATGGAAAATCTCAGAGAGGAAAACCTAATGCTCCAAACTAAATTGGAAGACCAGGAGAATAGAGCCAGAAGGTCCAATCTACACATCAGGGGAATTCCTGAATCGATCATTGACCTACAATCCACCATAACGGCTCTATGTCATGAACTGCAACCAGATATCCCAATTGAAAGATTGGAGTTTGACAGAATACACCAAGCCCTTACAGCAAAAAATTGGACGGTCCGCCATGTGATATAATAGTGAAATTTCACTATTATCGCACAAAGGAACAGCTCTTAACATCAGCCAGAGATAAAAAAGACCTACATTTTCAAGGTAACAACTACCAACTATTCGCTGATTTATCCCAGGTCACTATATCAAAAAGGCGAGCAATGAAACCCCTCCTCATGGAATTGCAACGTCAGAGCATCATTTATCAATGGGGCTTCCCATTCTCTGTACGCTTTGCTTACAATGGAGCGAAATGCATCTGTAGATCTAATGAAGAACTTCAACAAACGCTCATAGAACTTGCACCTAATGGATTCCTCACCACGTATTACTTCAACACGTAGAAGATCACCATCCTTATCATCCGCAGGCAACTCCTCTCAATCCACCTTGAGAAATGGAAACCATCCATCCCATAAGAGAGGTCACTTTGCATCTCCCCCTCAGGAAAGAGATGATTCTATGGACTGAAGGAAGTAATTTAAGCAGAGCTTACTGTTCATTCTTCATCCTGATAATAGCTTTCATCACAGATGCACCGTGCACTCTTGCCTTGAAACTAGTAATCTACGTATATAAAAACTCTATTTTACATTTCCTTAATTTAATTAACACATGATTTATAATTCTCATTTATCTTTTTAGTCACAGCTGAAGATAACTATCTTTAAATGTATTTTTTTTTTTTTGTTTTGTTTTTTTGCTCTAAAACTACAGTCAATATCTTAAAATTACAATATAGACCATTGCACATATAGTGTAGAAAATTTAAAATACTTTAATCCTCCTCAAAATATACTTACAGAAGGTCTAAAAGTATTTCTAATTTTTAGTCTGACCACAAGATTTATTTGATTTACTTATTATAGTTCTCAATCTTTAGTTGATTTTTAGTTTAATATTAGGAATTCTAATATGCTGTTAATATCATAGGAGTTTTTCACTCCAAACCCTTCCGGTTGACCTATTGTTTTACCCTTATTACTAGTTTAGGGACCCATTAATCCTATTCTATCCTCCAGTTCCCTTCTTCATTATTACAGCCTGATACACACTTTACCTTGGGATCTTGAAAATGCTTAGTAACATTCTCAAATTTCCCACTTCCCCGGTTTTCCCCTCCTTAATTTTGTTGGATCCCGTTTCCAAAATGTATCCTAGATTATGTGGTGTATTGTTAGGAACATCTTGGTCATGTTCTCATTAGAAGGCTCTTCTCCCAGGTACGGGAGATCCGTGTGCCCTATTCTGCCTGCCTCATTCTTCCACTTATAATATGTGGAAGTCTGACGGTTGCACTTTTTTCCCTGAGGGGGATCTCTATCCCTTCTCATGGGAAGTCTCTGTACATTTCTTTATAATATCTTATATAAGATATTCTTTAACCACTTGTTTTCTTTCTCTTTCTCACCTCAGCATTTATTTATATTTTCCTCCTCTTCTCACTCTTCAAGTCCACATGGATTGACCCATTTAACCGGAACAACACGCTATTTGGTAAGTCTCACTTCTCCATTCGGTTACCATGGCACCAATAAACATTCTATTCCTGAATGTTCAGGGAATTAATATACCCCAGAAACGAACCAAGGCTTTTCGTACATTTCATGCCCGAAAGGCTCACATAGTTTGTTTACAAGAAACACACTTCACAAAAAATTCTACTCCTAAATTTATGTCCCATTTTTATCCACAAATTTTTACAGCCTCGGCTACCTCTAAGCAAAGAGGTACCCTCATAGCCTTTCATCGTTCTACTCCATTTTTCTCTCCAATCTCAAATTAATGACCCAGAAGGACGCTACCTAATTCTTACAGGACAAATAATGGATAAACCAGTTACTGTCATCTCATACTATGCGCCTAACAAAAAACCAAACCCGTTCTTATTACACTTACTACAAGTTGTGAATGATCATAAAATAGGAACAGTTATTTTGTGTAAAGACTCCAATCAGGTCCTCCTTCCATTTCTGGATAAATCCCCTTACACTCCATCCAATAAAACTTTCAAAATGTTTTTTTCCCAATTGTTATCCAAATATAACTTAGTAGACACATGGAGAGAGTGTAATCCCACAAAACGTAGATACACATATTACTCTCATCCCCATCAAACTTCAACACGGATTGATCATATATTCCTAACAATTGACATGGTTCCAGAAATACTTACAGCCGACATAATTCCTATCCCATGGTCTGACCATAACGCAGTACTCACTTCAATTAATTCTACTATACCCAAAGGCCATGACCCCACATGGTATCTCCCAGATATTATGCTCAAACACTCAAACCACCGTCAAATCATCGAACAAGCCCTAAAAGAATATATATCATTTAATACCAGCCCAGAAATAACTACATTAACACTTTGGGAAGCACATAAACCTGTGTTACGTAATATAATTCAGAAACTATTTACTTTATTCAAACGTGAAGGAAAAACCCTTGCTCGTAAATTAGAATCTGAGTTTAATAATGCCTTTATAGCCCATCAAAACAATCCATCGCCCATCACAAAATCTCAATTAGATAAAACCCATACTGCATTTGACTTATTTTTAACTGAGTCAGTAGAAAAATCTTTTAAACGCACTAAATACAATTATTTTATGAAATCCAAAAAACCGGGTACTTACTTAGCACGTACACTTAACTCAAAAAACAAACCCTTTAAACCAATTCGCTTAAAATTAGCGAAAGACATATACACAAGTAACCCTATCAAAATTGTCCAGAAATTCCACTCCCACTTAACCTCATTATATTCATCTTCTAACAATTTTGACTCAAACTCAGCAGATGCTTTCTTTTCTAGCATAAAATTACCAGAGCTTTCCCTAAATCAAAAGAATCTACTAGAAGAAAGCATCTCTCCAGAAGATGTCTCTAATACAATTAAAGAACTAAAGATAAATAAGAGACCAGGCCCGGATGGTTACTCTGCCTTATATTATAGAACTTTTATAGATACCCTATCACCTATGTTAGCTGATGCTTTTAATGCGTTACTAGAGGGAAAATCTTTTAGACAAGAATCACTAACTGCCATAGTTTGCATGATCCCCAAACCTCTCACCGATGACACCTCTTGCACAAATTACCGTCCAATATCCCTTTTGAATCTGGATATCAAAATTCTAGCAAAAATTTTAGCAAAAAGACTAAACAAGATCATAGGCAATCTAATCCACAGGGACCAAGTAGGCTTCATGCCAACATGTCAAGCTGGCGACAATGTACGTCGAGCAGTTTTATTAGCGCAAATAGCTAAAGCACGCCAAATTCCTTCTTGTTTCATTTTACTCGATATAAAAAAGGCCTTTGATTCTGTATCATGGCCTTATCACAAAAATGGGGTTTTGGACCCCACTTTTTGACATGGATTGAAGCACTTTACAACAAACCCAAAGCATATATCAAATATGCGGGTTACAAGTCTAATTCTTTTAATATAGAGAGGGGAACACGCCAAGGATGTCCACTTTCCCCTCTCTTATTTACCCTCCTAATAGAACCTTTAGCTCAACAAATTCGATCAGACCCGACTATCACTGGTATAGAAACCGCTGGATACCAACACAAATTATGTTTATTTGCAGATGACATTTTACTATTTCTGTCATCTCCACAAATTTCTGGACCCAATCTCCTGCCCATTCTCAATAATTTTGCGATGATTTCAGGTCTCTCAATAAATCCTAAAAAATCCATAGTCCTGGATATATCTCTCTCCAAAGTGGAATTGTACTCGGTAAAACATGCACTTCAATTTATTCGGGCTGAAAGGTCAATTCCCTTTCTAGGAATTCACTTAACAGCCTCTCACCATGACCTCTTCTCAGCAAACTACCCCCCAATCCTGAAACAGATTACAAAACTCCTACAGCAATGGACACATCTTCCATTATCATGGATAGGCAAAATTAACGCAGTAAGAATGACAATTCTGCCAAAACTGCTTTACTTTTTTAGAGTTTTGCCAATCTCAATCCCTCCTCACTATTTAAGAATAATAGAAAAAAGATCAACAACTTTTATCTGGGGCTCCATCAAACCCTGCATATCTTTTCACACATTGCACCTGCCAAAACTCAAGGGAGGCCTTGGCTTTCCAAACTTTGCAAACTATTACAGAGCAGCACACATTGCCAGCCTCTCTAAACACCATGCAACACAATAAATACCCTTATGGGTAATAATAGAAGCTTCAGAATGTGACCCACTCTCTATTTCAAATCTTTTATGGCTCCACTCCAAAGATCGGCAGAATCTACGTAATCCTATCACCAAATACTTTCTATCCTTATGGGATAAGCTCAAATTTAAACACCAATTACAATCTCCTCATAACCCTCTTTTATCCTTCCTCAAAAACCCTGCTTTTTATCCAGCATGGGTCTCCCCTAAATCATTCAAAGCCTGGACCTCTTTAAACATTACTCGGCTAAATAAACTGATTTCTTCCACATCCTTCCTCACCTTTCCTACCCTCTGCGATACCTATAAGCTACCACACTCCAAACTATTTAGATACCTTCAAATTAAAAATTTCTATTCACCTTTGGTAAGCACAAATACCTCCATGTCCCAAATCACTAATTTTGAATCAGTATGCCTAAAAGACCCCCACTCAAGAGGTATGATTTCTTTCATATATTCACAAATTTCAACGAATCCTGGCCTCAAAAAACCACCTTATGCCCGGAAAAGGGAGGAGGACTTGGAAAAATCATTGGATATGTCTAAAATATGGACTGCAACTAAATCTTCTTCACCAAACATTCCGTCGGTAGAAACTAACTATAAGGTTCTAACTCGTTGGTACCTTGTACCCTCCAGGTTGGCCAAATTTGCGCCAACCCAAGCAGCTCAATGCTTTTGGGGCTGTTCAGATCCAGGCACTCATATGCATATATGGTGGTCCTGTCCGATGGTACAAACATTTTGGGGAAAAATATTTGAAATTGCCTCCAGAATGTTTGAACTAAAATTGCAACCAGATCCTGTCATAGCCTTACTCAACTTAAAACCAGATTGTCTCACACATAATCAATTTAAACTCTTTACTCAACTCCTCACTGCTGCAAAACAGATGATTGCAAAGGTATCCTGCCAACTTGGAAATACCCGAGACCAAACACAGATTAAACACTTTCATGTCACATGCCAAAATGCTGGCAATAGAAAGAGACCAAATTCCTATATTTTAAAAAACTTGGAACCCTTGGATTAAGTATCATTTATCGCCAATATTTGATAATTCAATTCTTAAACCGTGGTAGCTAAGGAAACTCTTCACCCCATTATTATAACAATATAGCGTTCTTAATATCAACAAAATCATGCCATGTTACCTGGATCAATCCTGTGGACTCTTTCTCTTCTATTTCTATCTTTCCTACTATTCTTTCCTTTCCTCTTTCTTACATCTTAAACTCATTTTTACTATATTTTACCTATGTAATGATTTAATAAAACAATATCTCCAAAGCTCTGGTCCAACAAATAAGACAATTTATTTTAACATAAAATCTCCTTCATTCCCTTGGTCAGACAGTAACCAAATGTTAAATGGAAGATATTGTATTGATTACCTGGTTGTAATGAAATAATAAGCCAATGAGTTATACCATTTATCATTTCATACATGATCAAATTTGTATTGTAAAAAAAAAGTACCTTTTTGTCAGAATCCTTGCAGTAGCACTCTGTTAATAAAAAAGGCACTAACGTCCCATTCGATGTTATGTCCATGGCAGGCAAAACACTCACAGTTCAAAAATCTACCTTGTTTCTAATAATGATATTTCTCTTTTAGTATAACTGCCTCTCCAATGAGTGGTGCACCTATCTATCCCTATTAATAAGGTTCCCTTGGGATCCTGCTTGTGATATCTAGCATAGTGCTTGGAAACATTGTGTCCAACAAATCCTCTTTTGATATTACCTATATGCTCAATAAGTCTAGTTTGTAAAGTCCAGGTAGTCCTTCCCACATACTGCAGGCCGCATGGGCACTGCAGTAAGTATACAAAGTTTTTAGAGGCACATGTAATACAGGATTTTATTTGGTATGTCCTTAGGGTGGAATTAGACTGAAAAGTCATTATTTTTCTATCTCTGAAAAGATTCACCTGACAGAACATCTCCTATACAGAAATGAGCCCCTAAGACCATACCGGGTCACCCAATTATAAGCGGGATCAACTCTAACATCAAGGGTAAAAAAAATATTGACAGCTATTTACAACCTGTGATAATAAAGTTTTATTCATTGAATGATACAAAGCATGCAATTAACATTCTAAATAGTGTTGCATAAAAAGAGGGATATAACCTAGGAATGGCAGATGTGGCATTTTTGTACACTGCTATTTCTCATGAGCTTGCATACAAGGCTGCAAAATACTTTTTGGAGCAGGATCTAATTGATATACAGAAGAATTTTAATATTGATTTCTTACAGTTCGCCATGCAACACAACCTTTCTTTTATTTGGGGGCTCCTTATTAGGGATGAGCCGAACACCCCATCCCACCCCCCCCCGGTTCGGTTGGCACCAGAACATGTGAACACCATTAAAGTCTATGGCACACGAAAGTAATAAATCAAAAGTGTTAATTTTAAAGGCTTATATGCAAGTTATTGCCAAAAAAAGTGTATAGGGACCCGGTTACTGCCCCAGGGGACATGTATCAATGCAAAAAAGTTTTAAAAACTGCAGTTTTTTCAAGAGCAGCGATTTTAATAATGCTTAAAGTGAAACAATAAAAATTAAATATTCCTTTAAATATTGTGCCTGGGGGGTCTCCTTAGTCTGCCTGTAAAGTAGTGTATCTTTCCCATGTTTATAACAGTACCACAGCAAAATTAAATTTCTAAAGGAAAAAATGTAATTCAAAATTGCTTGCGGCTGTAATGTATTGCCGGATCCTGGCAATATACATAAAAGATCATTGAAAAAAAAACATTGTGGGTTCCCCCCAGTCTATTACTAGGCCTTTCGGGGCTGCTATGGATTTTTAAGGGGAATTTTTTTTTTTAAATGGCATGGGGGTCCCCCCAAAATCCATACCAGGCCCTTCAGGTCTGATAATGGTTTTAAGGGGAATCCTGTGCCAAAATTAAAAAAAAAATGGTGTGGGGGTCCCCCTCAAAATCCATACCAGAACCTTATCTGAGCATGCAACCTGGCAGGCTGCAGGAAAAGGGGGGGTGAGAGAGTGCCCCCCTTCTGTACTGTACCAGGGCACATGCCCTCAACATGGTGAGGGTGCTTTGGGGTCCTCCCAAAGCACCTTGTCCCCATGTTGATGGGGACAAGAGCCTCATCCCCACAACCCTTGCCCAGTGGTTGTGGGGGTCTGCGGACGGGGGCTTATCGGAATATGGAAGCCCCCCTTAACAAGGGGGCCCCCAGATCCTGCCCCCCCTATGTGAATGGGTAGGCCTACCCATTCACCATAAAAGTGTCAAAAAAGTCAAAACCACAGGAGACAGTTTTTGACAATTCCTTTATTTTAAAAAAAGTGTCTCGCGATGTAAATCCATCGTAAATCACGGAGCTGATGGTCCAGGGAAAAAATGGAAAAACTCTGCCTCCATTGGAGGCGTCCTGCTGTCTTATTGCTTTGATAGCTGTTATATAGCCAAGAGTGGGGCCCATGTAAATGGGTGGCCCCGCCCCCTCTGACATCACACGACATCAAAAGGGCGTGGGGTCACCAGGTTACGTCATCGGGTGGCCCCGCCCTTGGCTATATAACAGCTGTCACCGCGAAAAGACTGCAGTCGGCGGGACGCCTGCCATGGAGGCGGATTTTTTCTGTTTTTTGTTTTGTTTTCTTGGGACCATCGGCGCCATGATTGAAGATGGATGGACATCGCTGGACACTTTTTTTTTTCTTTTAATAAAAACTGTGTCCTGTTGTTTTTACTTTTTTGACACTTTTTGGTGAATGGGTAGGAGTACACTGCACCCCTACCGATTCACATAGGGGAGGGCCAGGATCTGGGGGCCCCCTTGTTAAAAGGGGATTCCAGATTCTGATAAGCCCCCCGCCTGCAGACCCCCACAACCACCGGGCAAGTGGAGATGAGGCCCTTGTCCCTATCAACATGTGGACAAGGTGCTTGGGGGGGACCCCATAGCACCCTCCCTATGTTGAGGGCATGTGGCCTGGTACGGTTCAGGAAGGGGGCCGCTCTCTCCCCCCTTTTTCCTGTGGCCTGTCAGGTTGCATGCTCGGATAGGGGTCTGGTATGGATTTTGGGGGGACCCAATGCCATTTTTTTTATTTTGGCACAAGGTTCCCCTCAAAATCCATACCAGATCTGAAGGGCCTGGTATGGATTTTTGGGGGACCCCCATGCCATTTTTTAAAAAATATTGGCACAGGGTTCCCCTTAACCACTTCAATACACTGTGTTATATAAATTACACTGCCTGCACTGACTGAATATAGAGTCTACACTGAATATCTAGTCTACGCTAAATGCCGAGTATATATATATATATATATATATATATCAAATACACTGCAACTAACTAACCTGCCTGCCTAAAATAGCTTAATCTATTTGCGTCCACACACTATACATGGCCGCTATGTAAGCAGCCTTATATAGTGTGTGGCATGGACTTAGTCCCCTTAAGCCATGATTGGCCAAAGGCACCCTGCCTTTGGCCAATTATGGCTCTCTTAACAGAGCGCGCTGTGATTGGCCAAAGCATGCAGGCAGGTCAGGCTTTGGCCAATCATCATACAGCAATGCACTGTGATCTCGCAGTGCATTATGGGGCGTCCTGCGGCACTCGAATTTCCCGTGAACGCCCCATATGTTCGGTTTGTTTTAGAACAAGCTAAAACCAGATTATGAACTTAGGTTTGACTTCAACTGCGGGCTCATCCCTACTCCTTATATTTACAAACCAAGGGAGTTGCCATGGGGGCTAAATTTGCCCCCATTATGGCAAATTTGTTTATGGCCAAATGGAAGGATGATATCATCTATGCCATCCCAAGTTGGTGCTCTGGAAAAGGTATATTGATGACACCTTCCGCCTTTGTAATGGAGATGAGAGCTCCTTAGAATGCTTCATTGGGAAACTGAATGATAACAATAGGAGCTATGAAGCCAGCCAACAGGAGATCAACTTTTAGATCTGAGGATCACTGTGGAGAAAGGGAAGATACATACAAATACATACTTTAAAACTACAGATAGAAATGGCTTCATCCCTCTTGGTTATTGTTATAATAGATCATGGTTAAAGTCAGTCCTCTATAATCAATTCCTACACCTTAGACGGAATTTCACTCAGGTAGAGGATTTTCTGGTTCAAGCAAATACCCTCAAACATAGGTTTTTGGAAAAGGGCTGTGATAAATAAGCTCTTGGGGAATTATTTTGGACGTGCAAGCAAAAGAACAAAAACACATTTGGAATAACCTGATGAAAATAGGGTACAAACACCGTCGGATAAATTTTCTTGGTCTATGACTACTACATACTCCATTCAGTATTATGTAGTGAACAACATGGAAAGCACTAGCCAGTACTTAAGAGTGTTACATTTTGGATCCCCTATTACTGGACTATCCATTTATTGTTATTTTCAGAGGAGTGCCATCACTGAAGGATAGATTTGCCCCTTAATGTGGTGAATAGGCCAATACTGCTGACTTTTTTATGATCTTTTTTTTTTTTTAAACAGTAAATATTGAGATTAAGTCATCATTTTACAGAAACCATGTTTTTTCATGCATGTTTGTGCATTTTTCTGATGCTTACATTGAAATCTATTAGTGTTAAAATGCTTAAATCCTAAAGCTTGTAACTAAAAAAAAGCCAATTTTTCAAGTGTATTTTTTCAAGCTTTAAGTGACACTACACTCAGGTGTGAACAGGCACATTTAAAAATCATGGGATTTTGGATGTTTAACATTTTGGAGCCTCTAGCTGCTAAAACACTCAGGTGTGAATTAGGCCTCAGCACTGATGCTATGGGGTTCTTCTGTGGCATGTCTCCTTTAAATAGAAACATGCTGCCCTTTGAATTAATAAAGGAATTTTTTGTTTCAATTATACTCGCCTATGTGTGTTTTCCTTCAAAAAGGACAGTTTGTTTGTGAGGAGGCAGGTACATTTCGAATATACAATGTGAAATTAACAAGAGACACTGTCAGAGAGGTTACCTGGTTGAGCGGCGGTGCACGCCGGGGCGCGTTGGTGCTTGTGTCTCTGTGCGTGCTGGGGCGCGTGTTCCTGGGGGCACTGGTGTGTCTGGTCTGACCGGCCGTGGCGTGCAGGGTGGCGTCCGGGTGTACGCGCGTTCGCGCGTTCGCGCTGGCGCGCGTTCGCCTATGGGCGTTACCGCGGGCGTGCCTGGTGGTGTTGGCGTGCACGCCGGTGTCGGGGGCGCGCTCGGGCGCGTGCAGGGGCGCGTGCAGGGGCGCGGGGCACTTTGGCGAATCGGCGCGTGCACGAGCGCGGCGTTTTGGTGCCAATCAGCCTATTTAAGTCTGCCTCTATCCCTGTTCGGTGCTGTTTGATCAAAAGCTCTGTGTCTAGTTCTGTGATCCTCTCTGTGTTCCTGTATCTCTGAAGTTTGACCCGTTGTGACCCGGCTTGCCTTTGGACCTCTCTTGATTGCTGCCTGAACCCGACCCCGGCTTGTTTGACCTGGTTTCTGCCTGCTCCCTTTGTACCGTTGCTGCCAGCCCGCTGCCGACCTTTGCCTGTGTGTGACCAGCCTGATAAGCTCCTGCTCAGCATCAGTTCCAGCATTCCTGAAGCTCTACCAGTTGCTTGCAAGACCACCCTGCTCCAGGACCCTAACATCAGGCCCTCATACCACTCCGCATTCGCGGGCCTCCTGTTTACTCTATCAGGGGCCCCGAATCGGATACGTAAGGGAGCCTACCCTCTGCCCAAGCAGACTCACGTGTCTGGTAAGTGTGGGACCTGACAGTATCAGGCAGCCATGACTGAGTCCGGGCAGGGGGCCTCCCCCATGGATGATCTTTGCAGGCACCTAGCGGGCCTCACCCAAGCCGTCAAGAGCTTACAGGAGGGCTATACCAGACTGGAAGGACAGGTCCAGGCCCTCTCAGCCTCCCCTCCGGGAGCAGCACCTGCTAATCCTGCCTCAGCGCCTTCTGTAGTAATGCTCCCACCAGAGCACAGGGTGCCTACACCTGAAAAATTCTCCGGGGAACGTTGCAAGTTCCGGGCGTTCCGCAACGCATGCGAACTTTATTTTGCCTTACAACCCCGTACGTTTTCCTTGGAGGCCACCAAAGTGGGGTTCGTCATATCTCTGCTGTCCGGCGAGCCTCAGACCTGGGCCCACCACCAGCTGGAGCAAAAGGCCAGATCTCCGGATTCCTTGAATGACTTTTTTATAGCAATGTCTCAGTTGTACGAGGACCCCCAGTTAACAGCCACGGCAGAAGCCGCCTTGCACTCCCTTCAACAAGGCCGCAGAGCGGCCGAAGATTACGCTGTGGAGTTTAGGCGTTGGAGCTCCGATACGGAGTGGAATGACGCGGCCTTGCGTCACCAGTACCGGCTGGGGTTGTCGGACCCTCTTAAGGATGAATTTGTCACGGATAGGGGTACCTCAGACACTAGAAGAGCTTATCAACTTGTCAATCCAAATTGACCGCCGCCTCAGAGAGAGACGTTCTGAGAGGTCCGTTGGCCACCCACGCCTCACTTGGATGCTACCCAGGGCTCCTAGTGCCCCTAACCAAATTCCGCCTGTCTGGTCTATTCCAACCCAGGAGGCTCCTGAGCCCATGCAGCTGGGACTGCTCCGTCCCTCTCTGACCCCAGAAGAGAAGACACGCAGACGCACACTCAACCTGTGCCTGTACTGTGGAGAGTCTGGACACTTTGCAAGAGCATGCCCCAATAAGAGACGTAAGTGCCTGCCGTCTTCCTCGTTGTGTGCACCTGTTTTACCTAGATCCGGTAATCACTTAACACTTTCCGTTGTATTACAGTTACCTGGAAGGAACATCCCAGTACCGGTCATCATTGATTCGGGAGCATGTAGCGGATTCATTGACCGGACCTTCATTGAAGATCACCATATTCCCACTCAAACCAAGGCCCAGGGATTGGCAGTTTTCTTAGCGGACGGCTCCACACTTAGCTCCGGTCCTGTTACCCAGGAAACTGTTCCTCTACTGGCCACCATTGGCCCGGAAAACCAGGAACTTTTACGCCTGGATGTCATCTCCTCTCCCCTCTTCCCAATTATCTTAGGAATGCCTTGGCTACAGGCTCACAATCCTAGTATCAACTGGTCCACGGGCAAAATCCAGTTTTCATCTGAATATTGCAAGCAACACTGTTTAAAGGGGACCCCTATGACATCCTCCCAATGCCTGTGCCTAGATTCAGAAACCAAGTCTTACCAAAATCTTCCCGAACCTTACCGGGATTTCCTGGACGTATTCAGCAAAAAGGGGGAAGAAACTCTTCCAGTACATAGACCCTACGATTGCCCGATAGAACTCTTACCAGGAACTGAAGTTCCTTTCGGGAGGATTTTCCCCTTAACTGAGCAGGAGCTGGGCACCTTGAAAGTCTTCATAGACGAAAACCTGAACAAAGGATTCATTCGTCCCTCCACTTCTCCAGCAGGTGCAGGCATCTTTTTCGTAGAGAAGAAGGATCACTCCTTACGTCCCTGCATCGATTACCGGGAGCTCAATAAAATTACTACAAAAAACAGATACCCACTACCTCTGGTTCCCGAATTATTTCAGAGATTAGGATCTGCTACCGCCTTCACCAAGCTGGACCTCCGCGGAGCCTACAATTTGATCCGCATAAGAGAGGGGGACAAATGGAAGACGGCCTTTCGTACTCGATTTGGGCACTACGAGTACCTCGTCATGCCCTTTGGTCTGTGCAACGCGCCAGCCACTTTCCAGCACTTTGTCAACGATGTCTTCCGTGACTTTCTGGACCTATATGTCATCGTTTATCTGGACGATATCCTGGTTTTCTCTGCTTCCCTGACTGACCACCGCAAACACGTGCGAAATGTACTTACCCGGCTTAGACAACATGGGCTTTACGCTAAACTTGAAAAAATGCGAGTTCGAGCTCCAATCCATCCAGTTCCTAGGCTTGGTCATTTCCCCTGACGGTATCAAAATGGATCCGCAAAAAGTATCCGCTATCTTGGATTGGCCTGCACCTATAGACAAGAAAGGAGCACAGCGTTTTATTGGCTTTGCCAATTTCTATAGGAAATTCATTAAAGGATTCTCTTCAATTATAACTCCCATTACGGAACTCATCAAACAGGGAATCCGGTTCTGCTGGACCCCTAAGGCGCAAGTAGCATTTGAAAGACTCAAAGCTCTGTTTACGTCAGCCACTATCCTCAAACACCCCAACCCTGCCTTGCCTTTCGTCTTAGAAGTGGATGCTTCCGAAGTCGCGGTTGGAGCCGTGCTCTCACAAAGACAAGGTGCCAAAGCACTCCTGTACCCTGTGGGATTCTTCTCACGTAAACTCTCCCCTTCCGAGAGGAATTATGACGTGGGAGATCGGGAACTTCTAGCCATTAAAGCAGCTCTGGAGGAATGGCGCTATCTCCTGGAAGGTGCAGCTCACCCCATTTTGGTCTACACGGACCATAAGAATTTAGAATACCTAAGGACAGCTAAGAGATTGAAACCCCGGCAGGCCAGATGGGCACTTTTTTTTTCCCAATTTATTTTTCACATCACCTACAGACCCGGATCCAAGAATGTCAAATCCGACGCCCTTTCCCGAATGTTTCTTGATTCAGAGAAGACCCTGTCTCCAGACACCATCCTCCCCTCTGGGAATTTCCTGATCTTACAGGAGGATCTAATCTCTCAGATCAGACGATCCTCTATGGGAATGTCATCACCTGCTGAAGCTTGTACCAAAGATGGGCTGTTCTGGTACAAAAATTAAATTGTGGTCCCTGAGGAGTTAAAGGTACGGGTGTTAAGCTTGTGTCATGATCACAAACTGGCCGGTCACTTCGGCACACGGAAGACAATTGATCTTGTCCAACGCACCTTTTGGTGGCCTCACGTTACTAAGGACTGCAAGGAATACGTTGAGTCCTGTAATACTTGCGCCAGAAGCAAGAGTAGCCGGGCAAGAGCATGGGGTCTGTTGAGACCATTACCAGTCCCAGAGAGACCATGGGCCATGATTTCAATGGACTTTATTGTTTAACTCCCCCCATCAGAAGGTTTTTCGTCCATTTTTGTTGTGGTAGACAGGCTGTCTAAAATGGCCCATTTCCTCCCCATGAAGGGCACCCCTTCGGCTATGGCGACCGCTTCCATCTTTATTAAGGAGATCATCAGACTGCATGGAGTACCAACCAATATAGTTTCCGACAGAGGCGTCCAGTTTACCTCCAGATTCTGGAAAGCCCTTTGTGGTGCCCTGGAAATCGAATTATCATTTTCTTCGGCCTATCATCCCCAGTCAAATGGACAAACCGAGAGGACGAATCAAACCTTGGAGCAATACCTCCGCTGTTTCTCTGCATTCTCCCAGGATGACTGGGCTTCCCTGCTTCCCATCGCGGAGTTCTCTTACAACAATTCACTACACTCAGCTACCAATCAGTCACCGTTTTATGCCAACTATGGTTTCCACCCTTCCTTCTTGCCTGGATCTATTCCCGAGTGCCCTGTCCCTGCAGTATCCGAAACCTTGGACTTTTTTTCAAACAATTACAAATTGCTGCAGGATACCATGACCAAAGCCCAAGAAGACTACAAAATAATTTTTGACAGGAAGAGACGGGGAGAACTCGTTCTGGAACCGGGCAATTCTGTCTGGTTATCTACCGCTAACCTTAAGTTGGCCTGTCCATCCAGAAAACTGGGCCCTAAATACTTGGGTCCCTTCTCGATTAAAAGAAAAATCAACAACGTGGCATACGAACTTGACCTTCCTAACACCCTGAGGATACACCCAGTCTTCCGCGTGTCCCTCTTGAAGCCGGTCACCCCCAACTCTTTTTCTGGCCTATCTTGGTTAATGGCGAAGAGGAGTTCGAGGTGGAGGCAATTTTAGATTGCAGAAGAAGACGCAATCAGGTTCAATATCTTGTAAAATGGAGGGGCTATGGACCCGAAGACAATTCGTGGGAGCCAGAAAGTAACTTGCATGCCAGAGAACTTCTACAGTCTTTTAAAACTTCTCATGCCTCAAAGATGGCCCAGCTGGGCATCCGGAGTCTGCCCTTGAGGAGGGGGCACTGTCAGAGAGGTTACCTGGTTGGGCGCCGGCATGCGTGCGTACGCGCATTCACGCTAGCGCGCATTCGCCTATAGGCGTTACCGCGGTAGTGCCTGGTGGTGTTGGCGTGCACACCGGTGTCGGGGGTGCGCTCGGGCGCGTGCAGGGGTGTGGGGCGCTTTGGCGAATCAGCGCGTGCACGAGCGCAGCGTTTGGCGCCAATCAGCCTATTTAAGTCTGCCTCTATCCCTGTTTGGTGCTGTTTGATCAACAGCTCTGTGTCTAGTGCTGTGATCCTCTCTGTGTTCCTGTATCTCTGAAGTTTGACCCGTTGTGACCCGGCTTGCCTTTGGACCTCTCTTGATTGCTGCCTGAACCCGACCCCGGCTTGTTTGACCTGGTTTCTGCCTGCTCCCTTTGTACCGTTGCTGCTAGCCCGCTGCTGACCTTTGCCTGTGTGTGACCAGCCTGATAAGCTCCTGCTTAGCATCAGTTCCAGCATTCCTGAAGCTCTACCAGTTGCTTGCAAGACCACCCTGCTCCAGGATCCTAACATCAGGCCCTCATACCACTCCGTATTCGCGGGCCTCCTGTTTACTCTATCAGGGGCCCCGAATCGGATACGTAAGGGAGCCTACCCTCTGCCCAAGTGGACTCACCTGTCTGGTAAGTGTGGGACCTGACAGACACCAACACCAAACAATCTCCTTGAAATTAAATAATACAAGATAATAATGGTGTTGTGGTAACTTGACACACAAAACACACACAAAAATATTCTGGAGTAAAACACAAAAAAACACAAAATAAAAACAGCCTTGAAAAAAATACAAATCTAAAAAAAAATAATAACAGCCTTGAAAAAAATACAAAACAAAAATAAAACAACAAAATAGAAATTTGGTCAGATGTGACAAATCAAAATATATTGAGGGAATCCCGATAAATAATAAAGAAATAGGTTTGTGAGAAGTCTGTGTGAATATGAGCAGCAAAACTACTTCATTCTTCTCACATTATAAAGAAGAAGAGAGTGCGCTGTATTAAACCATTTAAAACATTGCAGTGTGACGAAAGTGCTGTATCCATTCCGAACTCTAATTTTACCAGACCGAGCTGTTCCGTCTCGGAATTTCTTCAGAGCATGCGTGGCACTTTGTGCGTCGGAACTGGCCACACACGGTCGGAATTGACGCGATCGGATTTTGTTGTCGGAAAATTTTATAGCCTGATCTCAAACTTTGTGTGTCGGAAAATCCGATGGAAAAAGTCCGATGGAGCCCACACACGGTCGGAATGTCCGACAACACGCTCCGATCGCACATTTTTCGTTGGAAAATCCGACCGTGTGTACGGGGCATAAGGCTCCATTCAAACTTGTAGGACTCCAAAGTTGCACCGGCTTTGACCAATTTTGGTGCAACTTTGGCTTTGATCAGTGATAAATGACAACTGTTGCACAACTGTTGCATTGTATAACAATCAGGTACAACTTTCATGCAACTTTTAAGGGTTAACATTGAAGTGTACGGCACTCAAGTTGCATGAAAGTCAGACCAAAGTAGTGCATGAACTACTTTGAAGCTGCTGCAATTTTAAGTTGCACATATATGAATGGTTATCATTGGAAAACATAGGAAATGACTTGTCATGTAACTTTGATATCCAAAGTTGCATGACAAGTTTCGCAAGTGTGAACGGGGCCTTACTGTATAAGTGAATTGACTGAAAAAGGAAAATAATGAATATAATATGCCAAAGTAAATTAAGGCAAAACAGCTAACATCCCAGATAACATCCCAGAAAGAGCTGTTCAAAAAAAGATGACATTAAAAATAGCTTTACAGTTTACAGTTTAGGTTTACATAAGTTAGTGTAGGAAATAAAGGGTCTGTGTAGAGATAAGAATAAAAACTTAAAGCGAACCTCCAGGCTTCCTACACCCAAGTCACCCACTTCCCCCACCCAAGAAGGCCCCCCATTATCATAAAAAATAAGGACAATATATACCCCTTTTTCCAGTCTTCTTGGAAGTCCAAAATTACGTCATGAGCACTTGCTCTTTTTCTTCCAGTGGTAGCAGGGGCAGGCATTCACCCAAGACTGAGCAGTGTTCAAGTAATGACATTTGAGTGCTGCTTAGTCCTGGAAGAAGGAGCCATGCCTGCATGATGACACACCCCCTAGAGGGTCATGTAAACAGCAGGCTGCATTCACAGGAAATTAGCAGAATGAGTAATGAGGACTATCAGTGCTGGGCCAAGCAGGAAGGTGAGGACAGCTCTGGAGCAGGTAGGTAGAAATTGATATATTTTTTTATTTAATACTGAGGGAGGAGAATGGAAAAAAAAGCTAAATAATTTCTCCTCCAATTTCTCAGAACATGGTACAACGGTCAACCAAAATTGTTGCATGGAAATTCTGAAAAGGTTACGGGAATCTGTTCAGAGGAGAAGACCAGAACTCTGGCCTGACGAGTGGATTCTCCACCACTACAATGCTCCTGCACATGATGCGTTAAGGGTTCACGAGTTCCTGGCCCAGAAATCTATTCTGAAACTTGACCAACCACCTTATTCATACTGTGACTTTTGGCTGTTCCCAAAATAAATGTCTTAAAAGGACACAGATTTGATGATATTCCGGATATCCAGGGCACTGCATCGTGATACTGCACAGTGTTCCAGGATTTTTTCCAGCAGTGGCACAGTTGTCTAGAAAAGTGTGTCTGCTTTGAAGGTAATAACAGCCATTTGTGTATAGGTAAGCAAACTTTTTTTTTTTTTTACAGTTAATTCTGGGAACTAAATTGTCACATTCAAAATGGATAAAACAAGAAGGGTTGACTTTATGGAAGTGTATCCAAGAAGTAACATCTGAGGTATAGAAGGAGGAATAATACCAGATGAAGTGAAATTGGGAATAATTTGGCCTAACCTGAAGAAGTACAACAAAACAATATATACAACTATTGTGGTATCTAAATGTCACATGTTAAGTAACAACTAAACTTTCCATCAAGGTCTGCTCCTTTCTCTAGGAGAATCTTCCTGGAGACTCAATTAAAGTCTCCTTTGGGAACCAACAGTACTTTGATCGCAAACTTGGACTGTATTTTCAAATAAATGACACCTCAGACTGTAATCCTGGAGTGGTCTGGGGGGAAAGCGCAAAGTGGTCATTAAGGGGGTCTAAATAAAACATGGTGCTTGGCTCAAAAAAGAACGGAAAGCACGATTGTCCACACAACTAGCCAACATACATAGACTGGAATCCTGTCATAAGCACTCTGTCTCCGACACTAGAGAAGGAACTGCTCAGGCAGGTAGCAGATCTATAACAATTCTGCACCAAGGCCATGCTCCAATCCTGTCAACGTGTCTGAATCTGGCAACAAATGTGCCCAACGCCTTGCTAGGCTTCTGCAGGATCAATGGGTGGTAACCTACATACCACGCATTACTTGTTTGGACGGACGGTCGGCCACTCTTCCTAACCGCATTGCCCAGGCCTTTAGGGAGTTTTACTCCTCCCTGTAAAATCTTCATACTACATGCGCTTCGCAAGAACAATTGAAGGAGTATTTGCCCAGACTCCCTTCTCCAATTCAACAGGAGTTACAATAGAGGAGCAGTCCGTATGATCAAACCAGGCAAAGCTCATGGTTCGAACGGTCTTACCTTGTAATAATACAGGATCTTGCTTCCTCACCTGGGCCTCCACATGGTCAATCTGTTTAATGAAAAAAATGAAAGAAATGCACTGGCCTAGTGCATTATCCTACAATTTTTTTTAAATGTATAATAAAAAAGGAAATACAAACATAGGTAGTAATAGAGCTCATCAAGCGAATCTCTGTGGCTATACACTTCCAGACTGGCCAATGATCCAAGCCTAGGGGGGACCCCACAGGGGTTCCTGCAGGCTAATCCATTTCGAATGAATGTTCTTCTTCATCAGACCCCATTCATCATGGTTCTGATGAAGGACATTCCTTCGAAATGTGTTAGCCTGCAGGGACACCCGCTACCAAGAGGAGTGGGGGTCCTGCTCTAAACTCAATCACTACTAGAAGAAGGTCCATCGAATTGTTAAAAAATTAGTGGATTACTCTGTTCTGGATGATCCGGCATTTTTTCCTCTTCATGTCACTAACTTACCACCCAAAATCTACAAAATGTCAGTTTTGCGCCACTTTCTGAACACTGCCAAATCATGTATCTCCCCAGCTTCTGTCCATTGGGTTCTGTCTACAAAAGGTTGAGGAGTTGAATTTAATGGAGAGTCTCGCACTGGTAAACCAACTTAAATGTGAGGTGTATACCAATCTATGGAACATGTTTGTATACTCTGAAGAAGGAAAATCTCTTCTCTCTGTAATACCCACTGCCTGTTAGACACAGGTGACAAAATCTAAATACAGCGCTCACAAACAAAGACCCATAATAGGTGACAAAAACATATAGTCCATATAAAAAAAAATTTTTAGCAACTAAATAAAGTCCATATAAAAAAAAAAAAAAAAAAAAGGTGCTTCACAACTAATGTGCGAAATCGCAGGGAATCGCAGGGAATCGCAGGGAATGCACTCACAAACAGAGACCCATAGTAAGTGACAGAAACATATAGTCCATATAAAAAAGTGTTTCATAACTAAATACAGTCCATATAAAACTAAAAAGGTGCTTCACAACTAATGTGCGAAATCGCAGGGAATGCTACACCTCTGGTGTGCAAAAAGTGCAGAGAAAAATGTTGCAGAAAAATATTTTCAGGTGTACCAAGGCACCCCCACATGTGTCCCCACTTACCAAATCACAATGACACCCAGCTTTTCAGTCTGGGAGTCAATAAGGCTTCCTTCACTGATAAGATGATAAACGATCCTTCAAGGTAAATGCTCAGCCATACAAAACAGGTACCCAAAAAGGAAGCAAAAAAGGGGGACCAATAGTGAAGTATGCTAAGAAAGCAAATTTATTGCGCTAAAAAGGTATGCTTACAAGAGTAAGTTAAAAACAGGCATTGAAATTGTAAGAAGATTGTAAGAAGATGCAGCAAAACACCATTGGGGGCGTTCCTACGAGACCGGAAGTGATGTCATTGCCGGAAGTGAGTCACGTCAATGCATTTCGCCCTCCCACAGGGCATCATCAAAGGACCTGAGATTTGCTGTTATATTTTATTGCCATTGAGTTAAAGGGATTTTTTTTTTTGTAGTTCCTTTTCCCATTTGACCATTACTGGTAATTTAGCATGTATAGGGTGGCAGTTACAATATCTATAACACAAAGATATACCTTTAATGCTAGAAGTGGTTCTGTTTGTTAGAAAGTTCCACAAAGGAAGTGACACTTCAGTAGAAGGGATTGAGTTTGTCTGATTGTAGTGATTTATTTTATAGATTTGAAAGTTCTCAAGGGTACTTGGGTTTGCCAAGTTGTCTGTGCTTCCAGTGATGGGTTGAAAAACCTTGTAAGAGGTATTTGTAAGTTGCTATAGGTATTTTTAATCAGAAGGTTTGTTCGTTTGGGAATTTATTTTTGCTAAATGATGCCCAGGCCTTAGTCGTGGCCTGTATGGTCGGGTAAGAGGGAGTGGTGGGATTGTGATGGATAGTAGAGGCCAATAGTAATGCCAGATGGTTATGTCCTGGATTGATTTCCTGCTCAATGTTGGACCATAAGTTATCCTCCTGTCTTGAGAACCAGTATCTCAATTGGTCCAGTAAGGTCGCCTGAGTAAATCTGGGTGTTGGGTAGTCCACTGCCACCCAGATGTCTATGTTTATATAGATGCGTTAGAGCTACCCTGGGGTTTTCCCTGTCCAAATAAAGTGTCTTAAGGCAGTTGCCAAGTTGGAAAATAATTTTTGTGGGATAGGAATAGGGAGGGTTCTAAAAAGTAGAGCAGTTTAGGAAGAAGAAGAATTTGCATCTGGTAAGCTGCAGTTCGTCCCACCTCTGTTAGATGGATTTTAGTGAGTTGAGAGAATTCTTCCTTTATGCGAGATAATAGTGGAGGAAAGTTAGTTTCATATAGTTTGGAGGACGGGTGAGTTTATAGTATACCTAGGTACGTAATGGCGGGTGAATCAGAGTTGCATGGAAATATATGTGTTTAATCTTGAGGAGCTTATCCTTAGGTTTACAGGGAGAGCATAGCATTTTTTAATGTTAACTTTGTAGTAGGACATTGTCCCAAAGTCCTTTATTAGTGTTTGTACTGCAGGTACGGAGGATTCAGGGTTAGATAGTGTTAATATAATATCGTTGGCAAAAAGCCCTATTTTGTGATCCTTGGGTCCTATTGTAATTCCCTCCACGCTATTGTTAGATCTTATTAGTTATAATAAGTTATTATAATAAGTTTATATATATATATATATATATATATATATATATATATATATATATATATATATATTGTATATGCATTTTCAGTATACAAAGTGCATGATTAGAATCAATATACAGCTGCCACAGTGCCTGGAAAGATTAGTCTTTATGCATTTTACAATTTTTACATGATAAGGCAGCATGGTTTTGATCAATAAACTGTTGTGATAGCTTAATCAAAAGAGCAAAATTTATTTTATATGTAAGCCACTACCATGGGAGTTCAAACCAATGTCTTCTGTATAAGAAGTAAGGATGGCAAGACATTTTTGTAATTTCTATATTTACTTGTAATGGGGTAGGGAGATCATTATGGGGGAGGTCATATGTCTTTAATCTAACCAGGATCACATTTCAGACGCATACATATAACACTTTGATGAAAATCAATAAGTGGACACCACGGAGCCTGGAAATATTAGCCTTTATATATACGTTACACTTTTTACATGATCAGGCAACATGGTTCTGATCAATAAATTGTTCTGATAGCTCATTCAAAGAAGTTAAATGTATTTTATATGTAAAACATTATGCAGCTGCCACAGTGTAGCCGCCCCAATGCATATGAGGATTAGCCTTTATATATTTTTCACTTTCTACATCATAAGGGAACATGGTTTTGTTCAATAGGCTGTTGTAATAGCTTATTCACATGTAAGCCATTAGTATGGAAGTTCAGAACAGTGTTTTCTGCATAAAAGGCATCTCAAGACATTTTTGTAATTTCTATATTTATTTGCAATAGGGTAGGGAGATCGGGATGGGGGAGGGCATATATCTGTTAGGTAACAAGGAACCCATTGGGGAGGAATACAAAGAACACTTACTGTATAAGCCAAAAGTATAAAAAAATATATAAAATTATTAAGGTGCCTATAGACATCAGAGAATGTTTGCCAAATCTGGCCTCTTATAGAGAGATAGAGGAACATTTTTATATTTGTAATCTATACCTGACCATTGCAAACAGACCTAGCCCAGACTTTCTTGGTGAGAATCTTCACTACCTACAAACTTTGCTGCCTTTAAAAGATTTGGCAACTGAAGAATATTCAGCATCTAACACACTACCTGTTGTGTCAAATGCATTCACTTTCAATGTACCTATAAACTTGCTACCAAATTTTATGTTCAGGAAGTGTAAATTCCCTAGAACAGTTCCCTCCATTCCTGCACACCATAGCTCTTCTTTTTTCTGACAGTGTTCAATTACTAAATTTGCAGCTCCTCTGCCCCTCCCTTCCGTATATAACACATTGGGGTTGATTTACAAAACCAGGCGCATGGTAGCCAATCAGCTTCTAACTTCAAACCTGGAAACTGACTGGTTTCTATGAGGAGCTGCACAGGAATTTGCACTCTCCAGTTTTAGTAAATCAACCCCATTATATAGCTACTGGAGGGGAAGCAATAGAGAATACTATGAAGGGTCATTTGAGTGATGGTTCTGAGTCTGCTAAGGATGCTGGCATCACATTCAAGATGGCGGTGCACAGTCTGTCTTTTGGATGTCTACACAAGGGAGGCCTTTACCTAAAATATGTTATTTGCATACATAATCTTTTGCAGCAGCAAGGTATATGGCGCAATCTCTGGTAAATTAGCGTGAAAAACTCCCTTAGTCTTATATAAAACCAGTTGTAATATGTGTCAAAAATATAGTTCATAAAAGTTCATAAAACTACAAAAGTCCATAAATCCACAGGAAGGAATGTTGTATCAATGGAGACTAGGTGGGCAGCTTCTCCCAGAGACAGGAAAGGATTTCTGTAAGACAAAAAAAACACACGGAGGATGGGGCACCTCTAACTGCAATATTTATAAGAACTTTAATAGAGCAGCCAAATAAACAAACACTCACATGTGTAGAGGAGGACTTCTGTAAGCGCCGTGAAATGCGAAAGTGACGTCATGCCTGAAGGATGGTCCTGTTGCCCTGGTGCCAATCAGCTCCTTTATCCTGGTTTGATAAAGGAGCTGATTGGTGCTCCGAAATGCGTTAACAGAGCAACAGGACCACCCTCCAGGCATGACATCACTTCTGCGTTCCACAGTGCTTACGGAAGTCCTCCTCTACATCTAATAAGCGGTGACCCGACTCGCACCGTCTCATACCACCAGTGGCAGCTGGCTACCGACCTGGAATCTAGATGACCCCTCTGTTGATACTACTAGATATGTACATTCTTATGGAACACAATATTTAACCACTTCCCTACCCGCCCATAGTCATATGACGTCCACAGATGGGATCTCCCATCCTGGGTGGGCGTCATATGACGCCCTGGGATTCCCGGCCGCCTAGGGGGCGCGCGCGCGCCGCCGGGAGCGCGCGCCCGCCGCGTTCCTCGGGACCCGGTGCGTGTGCCCTGGCGGCCGCGATGTCCGCCGGGCACCCGCGATTGCCGGTTAACCGGACCGGCATGTGGATCTGTGTGTGTAAACACACAGATCCACAGCCTGTCAGCTCTGAGGAGAGCGATCTGTGTTCCCAGAACGGAGGAACACTGATCGGTCTCCTCCCCTTGTACGTCCCCTCCCCCTACAGTTAGTAATCACTCCCTAGGAAACATATTAACCCCTCCCCGCCCCCTAGTGGTTAACCCCTTCACTGCCTGTCACATTTACACAGTAATCAATGCAATTTTATAGCATTGATCGCTGTATAAATGTGAATGGTCCCAAAAATGTGTCAAAAGTGTCCGATGTGTCCGCCATAATGTCGCAGTCATGAAAAAAAATCGCGATCGGCGCTAAAAAAATAAATAAATATATTTTTTTAAAAACGCCATAAATCTATCCTGTATTTTGTAGACGCTATAACTTTTGCGCAAACCAATCAATATACGCTTATTGCGATTTTTTTTACCAAAAATATGTAGAAGAATACTTATCGGCCGAAACTGAGGAAAAAATTAGTTTTTTTAAAAAAAAATTGGGATATTTATTATAGCAAAAAGTAAAAAATATTGTGTTTTTTTCAAAATTGTCGCTCTTCTTTTGTTTATAGCGCAAAAAATAAAAACCGCAGAGGCGATCAAATACCACCAAAAGAAAGCTCTATTTGTGGGGAAAAAAGGACGTCAATTTTTTTTGGGTACAACGTCGCACGACCGCGCAATTGACGTTTGAAGTGCGACAGCGCTGAAAACTAAAAATTGGCCTGGGAAGGAAGGGGGTGAAATTGCCCTGTATTGAACCGGTTAAAAAAGGGCCAAGATACATCTCTGGGAATTACAGACCAGTTAGCCTAACATTAATTGTATGCAAGCTCTTGGAGGGGATGATAAGGGACTATATACAAGATTTTAGTAATGACAATGGTATCATTAGCAGTAATCAGCATGGATATATGAAGAATCGTTCTTGCCAAACCAATCTATTAACCTTCTATGAGGAGGTGAGCTGCCATCTGCATTAAGGAAAGGCCTGTATATGTGGTGTATCTGGATTTTACAAAAGCATTCGATACAGTTCCCCATAAACATTTACTGTACAAAGTAAGGTCCGTTGGCATGGACCATAGGGTAAGTACATGGATTGAAAACTGGCGACAGGGGCGAGTTCAGAGGGTAGTGATAAATGGGGAGTACTCAGAATTATTATGATTATTACTATACAGTAGAGATGAGCTTCGAGTTCGAGTCGAACTCATGTTCGACTCGAACATTGGCTGTTCGCAAGTTCGCCGAACACCGAACAATTTGGGGTGTTCGCCGCAAATTTGAATGCCGCGGAACACCCTTTAAAAGTCTATGGGAGAAATCAAAAGTGCTAATTTTAAAGGCTTATATGCAAGTTATTGTCATAAAAAGTGTTTGGGGACCTGGGTCCTGCCCCAGGGGACATGGATCAATGCAAAAAAAAGTTTTAAAAACGGCCGTTTTTTCAGGAGCAGTGATTTTAATAATGCTTAAAGTCAAACAATAAAAGTGTAATATCCCTTTAAATTTCGTACCTGGGGGGTGTCTATAGTATGCCTGTAAAAGGGCGCATGTTTCCCGTGTTTAGAACAAGGAAAATGGTAGAGTCAACCTGCGCTAATGAGCAATGCGTGTAAACAAAAAAGTAGAGCTGCAAATAAAACTCCAAATATCTATGAAGTGACAAACATATAAATAAACTTAATTGCGCTAGCAAAAAATGTTCTAATAATGAAAACAATTAAATAAAAGTGCTTAGAAGACACAATACGTGTAATAACAGTGAGTGCATAAAAATCTTATACAAAAGTGCAAAAATAAAGGTCAATAATCATAGGCAAAAGCCGCTTATAATCAGTCCATAATGATGTGAATCGCATTAAACCAAACAAGAAAAAGTCCGCTTCATGTGTTTCATCACCACACACTAAGGATTGATGAGCCAAAATACTTCTAATCAGATGTACATTGATAGCGATGAGAGAAGTAATAGATGTGCGCTTACCCCAAGTGTTGGACCTCCCCTGTGGCAAGGTCTTATAAGCTTGCAGATTTCACCCTCTGCAGGGACAAGTTGTTAATCTCCTGGTCCTGACAGCGTGTACCACCGACTTCCGTATGGCCGGGATGATCCAACTATTCGAACCTCAGAGGGGGGACTCAGAAATGGAAAAGTCCATATACAGGAGAAGGAAGCAAACGGAGAAAAAAACTCCAATAGTGTGATAACGTTTAGGGTATTTATTGGTTAAAACAAACCACAAGAGATCATTTAAAAATCAGATAAAAAAGTATCATTTAAAAAAGCCGGCATAATCAAAGGCAGAACGCCCGTGCAAATAAATTCTTCAGAACACGTGATGGCTAGCACTGCGAGGCCACGCCCTACATGTTTCGTCATACGTGACGTCTACGGGGGCACGGGCGACGCAATGAACCATCACCTTATATATCAATAAACGAAATTGTAACCACGCCCTCATCTCCGCCCATGTCCGTCATTCGACCATGTCAGTCATTCGACAGGGCGTGTATGGAGATTCGACGGAGCCGTCATTAAAGACCGCCCACAGGGCGGAACGTACATGAATAGTAAAAAACAAGGAAGTATTAACCAAACCTCATTCTGGCGCCCGCCTGACACACTCGCAGGCATGCGCAAGGACGAACCAAGCCTCGATCTGGCTAACGGTAAAAAGCACTCCTATAGTGGCAGGCTAATCGGAAACCGGAAGGGGTCGAGCGTGTACCCCAGATGAGTTCTGGAGGCAGGCGTCCGTGATATACACGGAACTTCCGGTCCTACATGAATGAAACTATTTCTCAAAAGCATTAATGTTACACTTAAAAAAATTAAAAAAGCCACTCCAACAATACATGAAGTATACGTGGCCGCTATCCACAAAATATCCTAATCCCCTTAATGTAATATCTGAATTTCTATTTGTTTGGGTGCGGAGCGGCCCGAGGAGAAGAAGATAGAAGACGCCGCTGAGGAGATGCTGAGGAGATGCTGGATGAGAACGCCGGAGGAAGAACCAGAAGAGCCAGAAGAACCAGAAGAAGAAGAAGATGAAGGAAGATAGAAGAAGCATTTAAATAAAGGAATTGTCAAAAACTGTCTCTTGTCATTTTTAACTATTTTGACACTTTTTTCGTGAAATGGTAGGGGTAAGTACCCCCTTACCATTTCACACAGGGGGGGCCGGGATCTGGGGGTCCCTTTGTTAAAGGGGGCTTCCAGATTCTGATAAGCCCCCCGCCCGCAGACCCCCACAACCACCAGCCAGGGTTGTGGGGATGAGGCCCTTGTCCTCATCAACATGGGGACAAGGTGTTTTGGGGGCTACCCCAAAGCACCCTTCCAATGTTGAGGGCATGTGGCCTGGTACGGTTCAGGAGGGGGGGCCGCACTCTCGCCCCCCCCCTCTTTTCCTGCAGCCTGCCAGGTTGCGTGCTCGGATAAGGGTCTGGTATGGATTTTTGGGGGAACCCCACCCCGTTTTTTTTTTTTGGCGCGGGGTTCCCCTTAAAATCCATACCAGACCTGAAGGGTCTGGTATGGAATTTAGGGGGAACCCCACGTCATTTTTTTTTTAAATTTTGGCCGGGGTTCCCCTTAATATCCATACCAGACCTGAAGGGCCTGGTATGGAATTTAAGGGGACTCCCACTTCATTTTTTTTTTTTTAATTTTGGTTCGGGGTTTCCCTGTGGGGAATTCCCATGCCGTTTTTATCAATGAACTTCTATGTGTATTGTCGGCAATGCAATAGCCGCGGGTAGTTTTAAATGGCTTTTTTTTCTTCGAAATGTCATTTTGCTATCAGGCTGCTCTAAACACGGGAAACATGCGCCCCTTTACAGGCATACTATAGACACCCCCCAGGTACGAAATTTAAAGGGATATTACACTTTTATTGTTTGACTTTAAGCATTATTAAAATCACTGCTCCTGAAAAAACTGCCGTTTTTAAAACTTTTTTTTGCATTGATCCATGTCCCCTGGGGCAGGACCCAGGTCCCCAAACACTTTTTATGACAATAACTTGCATATAAGCCTTTAAAATTAGCACTTTTGATTATTCATGTTCGTGTCCCATAGACTTTAACGGTGTTCGCGTGTTCGAGCGAACTTTTTTCCTGTTCGCATGTTATGGTGCGAACCGAACAGGGGGGTGTTCGGCTCATCCCTACTATACAGTAGGGATGAGCTTCGAGTTTGAGTCGAACTCAAGTTCGACTTGAACATTGGCTGTTTGCAAGTTCGCCGAACAACGAACAATTTGGGTTGTTCGCGGCAAATTCGAATGCCACGGAACACCCTTTAAAAGTCTATGGGAGAAATCAAAAGTGCTAATTTTAAAGGCTTATATGCAAGTTATTGTCATAAAAAGTGTTTGGGGACCTGGGTCCTGCCCCAGGGGACATGGATCAATGCAAAAAAAAGTTTTAAAAACAGCCGTTTTTTCAGGAGCAGTGATTTTAATAATGCTTAAAGTCAAACAATAAAAGTGTGATATCCCTTTAAATTTCGTAGCTGGGGGCTGTCTATAGTATGCCTGTAAAGGGGCGCATGTTTCCTGTGTTTAGAACAGTCTGACAGCAAAATGACATTTCGAAGGAAAAAACCCATTTAAAACTACTCGCGGCTATTGCATTGCCGTCCGACAATACACATAAAAGTTCATTGATAAAAATGGCATGGGAATTCCCCACAGGGGAACACCAAACCAAAATTTAAAAAAAAAAATGACGTGGGGGTCCCCTAAATTCCATACCAGACCCTTCCAGTCTGGTATGGATTTTAAGGGGAACCCTGCGCAAAAAAAAAAAGATCCATACCAGACCCTTATCCGAGCACGCAACCTGGCAGGCCGCAGGAAAAGAGGGGGGGACGAGAGTGCGGCGCCCCCCCTCCTGAACCGTACCAGGCCACATGCCCTCAACATTGGGAGGGTGCTTTGGGGTAGCCCCCCAAAACACCTTGTCCCCATGTTGATGAGGACAAGGGCCTCATCCCCACAACCATGGCTGGTGGTTGTGGGGGTCTGCGGGCGGGGGGCTTATCGGAATCTGGAAGCCCCCTTTAACAAGCGGACCCCCAGATCCCGCCCCCCCTGTGTGAAATGGTAAGGGGGTACTTACCCCTACCATTTCACTAAAAAACTGTCAAAAATGTTAAAAATGACAAGAGACAGTTTTTGACAATTCTTTTATTTAAATGCTTCTTCTTTCTTCTATCTTCCTTCATCTTCTTCTTCTGGTTCTTCCTCCGGCGTTCTCGTCCAGCATCTCCTCCACGGTGTCTTCTATCTTCTTCTCCTCGGGCCGCTCCGCACCCATGGCATGGGGGGAGGCTCCCGCTCTTCTCTTCATCTTCTTCTTCTCTTCTTTTCTTCTCTTCTTCTCTTCTTCTCTTCTTCTCTTCTCTTCTTCTTTTCTTCTCTTCTTCTCTTCTTCATTTTCTTCTCCGGGCCACTCCGCATCCATGCTGGCATGGAGGGAGGCTCCCACTGTGTGACGGCGTCTCCTCGTCTGACAGTTCTTAAATAAAGGGGGCGGGGCTACCTGGTGACCCCGCCCCCACCCGGTGACCCCGCCCCCCTCTGACGCACGGTGACTTGACGGGACTTCCCTGTTATGTCACAGGGAATGCCACAGAGAAGTCCTGTCATGTCCCATGCGTCAGAGGGGGGTGGGGTCACCAAGTGGCCCCGCCCCCGTTATTTAATAACCATCAGATGAGGAGACGCTGTCACACAGCGGGAGCCTCCCTCCATGCCAGCATGGATGTGGAGCGGCCCGGAGAAGAAAATGAAGAAGAGAAGAAGAGAAGAAGAGAAGAAGAGAAGAAGATGAAGAAGATGAAGAGAAGAGCGGGAGCCTCCCCCCATGCCATGGGTAGGGAGCGGCCCGAGGAGAAGAAGATAGAACATGCTGCGGAGGAGATGCTGGACGAGAACGCCGGAGGAAGAGCCAGAAGAACCAGAAGAAGAAGATGAAGGAAGATAGAAGAAAGAAGAAGCATTTAAATAAAAGAATTGTCAAAAACTGTCTCTTGTCATTTTTAACATTTTTGACAGTTTTTTAGTGAAATGGTAATGGTAAGTACCCCCTTACCATTTCACACAGGGGGGCCGGGATCTGGATGTCCCCTTGTTAAAGGGGGCTTCCAGATTCTGATAAGCCCCCCGCCCGCAGACCCCCATAACCACTGGCCAGGGTTGTGGGGATGAGGCCCTTGTGCTCATCAACATGGGGACAAGGTGTTTTGGGGGGCTACCCCAAAGCACCCTCCCAATGTTGAGGGCATGTGGCCTGGTACGGTTCAGGAGGGGGGGAGCGCACTCTCGTCCCCCCTCTTTTCCTGTGGCCTGCCAGGTTGCGTGCTCAGATAAGGGTCTGGTATGAATTTTTGGGGGGACCCCATGCCGTTTATTTATTTTTTTGGCGCGGGGTTCCCCTTAAAATCCATACCAGACCTGAAGGGTCTGGTATGGAATTTGGGGGGACCCCCACGTCATTTTTTTTTTAAATTTTGGCCGGGGTTCCCCTTAATATCCATACCTGACCTGAAGGGCCTGGTATGGAATTTAGGGGGACCCCCACGTCATTCTTTTTTTGAATTTTGGTTCGTGGTTCCCCTGTGGGGAATTCCCATGCCGTTTTTATCAATGAACTTCTATGTGTATTTTCTGACCGGCAATGCAATAGCCGCGAGTAGTTTTAAATGGGTTTTTTCCCTTCGAAATGTCATTTTGCTGTCAGACTGTTCTAAACACAGGAAACATGCGCCCCTTTACAGGCATACTATACACACCCCCCAGCTACGAAATTTAAAGGAATATTACACTTTTATTGTTTGACTTTAAGCATTATTAAAATCACTGCTCCTGAAAAAACGGCCGTTTTTAAAACTTTTTTTGCATTGATCCATGTCCCCTGGGGCAGGACCCAGGTCCCCAAACACTTTTTATGACAATAACTTGCATATAAGCCTTTAAACTTAGCACTTTTGATTATTCATGTTCATGTCCCATAGACTTTAACGGTGTTCGCGTGTTCGAACAAACTTTTTTCCTGTTCGCATGTTCTGGTGCGAACCGAACAGGGGGGTGTTCGGCTCATCCCTACTATACAGGTTTTATATAGCGCCAACAGTTTGCGCAGCGCTTAACAAAATAAAGGCAGACATTACAGTTACATTACAATTTGGTACAAAAGGAATCAGAGGGCCCTGCTCATTAGAGCTTACAATCTAAAAAGGAAGGGTCAATTGATACAAAAGGTAATAGCTGTGGGGGATGAGCTGATGGACGTAGTAAAACAGTGTTAGTTAGAAGCATGATAAGCTTCTTTAAAGAGAAGGGTTTTCAGGGATCGTCTAAAGATGGATAGATTAGGGGACAGTTGGAGAGATTGGGGTAGGGAGTTCCAAAGGATGGGAGAAGCTCTGGAGAAATCCTGGAGGCGAGCATGGGAGGAGGTGACAAGGGAGCTAGAGAGCAGGAGGTCTTGGGAGGACCAAAGAGAGCGGCTTGGTTGGTATTTTGGAATTAGTTTAGTGATGTAGCTGGGGGAAGAGTTATGGATGGCTTTGTAAATTATTGTTAGTATTTTGAATTGTATTCGTGGGGGGGGGGAGTGGAAGCCAGTGGAGGGATTGGCAGCGAGGGGTGGAGGACATCGAATGATTGGTAAGGTGGATGAGTCTTGCAGCGGCATTCATTATGGACTAAAGGGGGGATAGTCTATGTAAAGGTAATCCAATGAGGAGGGAGTTGCAGTAGTCAAGGCAAGAGATAACCAGGGAGTGAATTAAAAGCTTGGTGGTGTCAGTTAAAAAGGGGCATATTCTGGAAATGTTGCAGAGGCTAAGGAGGCATGATTTGGACAGGGATTGTATGTAGGGCTGAAAGGACAGTTCAGAGTCTAAGGTTACCCCTAGCACCCTGGCATGTGGGGATGGACTGATAGATGTGCCATTGATCTTGACAGAGAAGTCAGGGAAAGGGGCACGTGGGGGAGGAAATATTAAGAGCTTAGTTTTAGATAGATTCAGTTTAAGGAAGTGGTTTGACATCCAGACTGATATGTCTGTTAGTAAATCAGTGATACGTGAGGAGATTGATAGGGTGAACTAAGGGGGAGAAAGATAGATTTGGGTGTCATCAGCATATAAATGGTAGTGGAAGCCAAGGGAGGCTGACCCAGGGAGAAGGTGTAGATCGAGAATAGTTGAGGTCCAAGGACAGAACATTGGGGGACCCCAACAGTAAGAAGAGTTGGAGAGGAGGAAGTGGAGTTGTAAGTGACACTGAAGGTGCGATGAGATAGGTAAGATTCGAACCAACGGAGAGTGCAGCCATGGAGACCAAGAAAATTGAGTTTTTTGAGGAGGAGGGGGTGGTCAACTATATCAAAGGCAGCGGAAAGGTCCAAGTGTAAGAGTACGGAATAATGACCGTTGGTTTTGACTGTTAGTAAGTCATTTGTGAGTTTTAGGAGGGCAGTTTCTGTGGAGTGCTGTGGGCGAAATCCAGACTGAAGGGGATCAAGAAGTTTATTTTCAATGAGGTGGTCGCTCAGTCGGTTGTAGACTAAATGTTCAAGGAGTTTAGAGGCAAAAGAGAGTAAAGAGATAGGTCTTAGGTTAAGATTGGTGGGGTCTAGTGAGGCCTTTTTTGGTGTTGGTGATCAGAGAGAGGAAAAGGAATATTGGAGAGGTTGTGCAGAGTGCATAGGTAGGAGAATATGAGGTCAAGGCAGTTGCCAACAGAGTGAGTAGAAGCGCTTGTTCATTGTTTTAGGTCAAAAGAGGAGGTTAGGCTCAGCAGCTTAGAAGTAACAGGAGTGTTAAGATCAATAGGGATGTTGAAGTCACCAAGACTAATTGTTGGAATTTCGGAGGAGAGAAAGTAGGGTAGCCAGGCAGAGAAGTCGTCAAGGAAGTTTGATACCGGTCCAGGGGGCCGATAGATCACAGCAATTCTCAATGAAACTGGAGAAAATAGACAAATACAGTGATCTTCAAATGAGGAGAGGCACAGAGAGGGGGTGGATGAAGAACCTGAAAAGTGCTTTGAGGGGACAGAAAGATTCCACCACCGCTCTTTTCCGTCCCCTAGGCCTTGGAGAGTGAGTCCACAGGAGGCCACCATAGGAGAGATCAGCAGGAGAAGGAAGGTCATATTCTTGAATCCGGGTCTCAGTAATTGCAAGTAGGTTCAGGGAGTTTGTGATAAAAAGGTCATGGACGGTGGTGAGTTTGTTACATACAGAGTGGGCATTCCAAAGTCCAAAGGGCACAGGAGAAAGGGAGGCTGGTTCTAGGCTGAAGAGGAATAGAAATGAAATTGTGTGGATTGTGGCTGCTATCAGAGGATGGGTATGTTGGCTGAAGGTAAATGATGGCGGTACAGGATTTGGGGAAATATCTCCAGAAGTTAGGAGAAGCAGAAGGGTGAGAGAGGTGATATGGGAGTGTGACTTATGTGGGGGACATGTCCCAGTGTCCTGCAGGTTTTATTGGTATATGGGCTCAGAATTAGCAGGAGCTGATATGTGCAGTAATAAGGTGAAGACAGGAGTGAGGGTGATATATATTAGCTGTGGGGTGGAGAAGATGGGTGAAGGAGAGAGAATTTAAGGAGAGCAACCGTGAGAAGGAAAAGCAGTGAGATTGAGAGGAAGCCTGGATGAGAAATTAAAAAGTTTGATGGAGAATCAGGTCACCTGTAGTCTTTTTAGAGTTTTGCGAAGTCTGTTGTGGATTTTCACTTTGTGCATTCGCTGAAGTGCTGAGCCGAAGTGTAATACTTAATCCAATATGAATACTTTATCCAAAATGATAGCTGCCTGTGCATCCCCTAGAGGAGGCCTAAATGTATACTGAGTTTGGGTGGGGGTATTGCCAATTAATTAGTCAGGATTGCATAGGAGGAACACATGGTTAACAGAATGAACTTCTCACACCAAGGCTCACTACAAGACCCAGCAAGAGAGCAGAAGGGTCACAGCCATAAAGATAAGAACAGCTCATAATTTAGGGATAGACAATAAGAAAGTAAAATAAACATCACAGTAATATGGACAGAGGTAAAGAATTTGAAGGCAGCATAGATCACCAAAAGCACATACACAGATCTAGCAAACAGATCCCAGTTTCAATTAAAGGTGGAAGATGTGGTTGAGCTGAAACATACACAGAATTAGCAAGCAGATCCCAGTTTCAATCAAAGGTGGAAGATGTGGTTGAGCTGACACATACACAGAATTAGCAAGAAGATCTCAGTTTCAATTAAAGGTGGAAGTTGTGGTTGAGCTGACACATACACAGAATTATCAATCAGATCCCAGTTTCAATTAAAGGTGGAAGATGTGGTTGAGCTGACACATACACAGAATTAGCAAGCAGATCCCAGTTTCAATTAAAGGTGGAAGTTGTGGGTGAGCTGACACATACACAGGATTAGCAAGCAGATCCCAGTTTCAATTAAAGGTGGAAGATGTGGTTGAGCTGACACATACCTGTAGAGGGGTAGCGAAGAGTTGTGTTAGAGCTGAGTTAGCACTGAGTAGTTAGTGCTGAGCTAAAGTGTAATACTTAATCCAATATGAATACTTTATCCAAAATGAGAGTTGCCTATGCAATCCCTGCCTGTGCAAACCCTTGCCTGGAATGGGCAGGAGTGGAAAGTGGGGTCCTCCAGGGTTCTGTCCTGGGACCGATCCTATTTAATTTATTCATAAATGACCTGGAGGATAGGATAAACAATTCAATCTTTGTATTTGCGGACGACACTAAGCTAAGCAGGACAATAACTTCTCTGTATGATGTGGAAACCTTGCAAGAAGATCTGAACAAATTAATGGGGTGGGCAACTACATGGCAAATGAGGTTTAATGTGGAAAAATGTAAAATAATGCATTTGGGTGGCAAAAAATATGAATGCAATCTACTCACTGGGGGGAGAACCTCTGAGGGAATCTAGGATAGAAAAGGACCTGGGGGTCCTAGTAGATGGTAGGCTCAGCAATGGCATGCAATGCCAAGCTGCTGCAAACAAAGCCAATAGAATATTGGCATGCATTAAAAGGGGGATTAACTCCAGGGATAAAGCGATAATTCTACCACTCTACAAGACTCTGAAAGGTCCATGCAATATGCAGGACCAACATGGGAGAGCCAAAGGGGAATGCATGTTCCCTGTTCTGTATTTCAGGATGACAATTGGTGGGCAGCAGCATCCGCAGGGTAGCAACAAGCAGCTGATTGGTGCATTCTGGCGGGCCCCTAAGCCCACGAATTTCAGAGGTGATAAAAGAAGGGCCGTCCGGCCGTTACCGTCAGACCGTGTGGAGCAGGACCGGGACTCACACCGCAGCGCAAGGATGGAGAACCGTTCGCCTGGGGGAAGAGAGAGCCTTCTTCATCGCCTCATTGAGAAGGCGGAGAGCGCCGGAGGGGAGGAGTGGCTCCTTCACTGCCTGGAGGCTGGTCAGTCCGAAGCTCCGCCCGAGCCGTCTCTTAGCACAGCCCAGGAGAAAATGGAGGAGTCCGCAGCAGACATGCGCAGTCTGCGCCGACAGCCGAAGAGGGCAAAGAAGAAAGCCAGAGAAGAGGCTTCACAGTGCCATGCTGGCAGAGGGCGAGCCCGCAGTGTCCCCTATATGAAGACCCCCCCATGTCAGGAAAGCGCTCAGCCCGCTGTTGCAACAAGCAATGAGCAGACAAGGAGTTTGCCTATGGGTGAGACTCGCACTTGTAGTAATGTCACTGATTTAAATAGTTTGGCTGATACTTTAGCTAGTATTGTGAGAGAAATTAAAGGGGCACACACAGTTGGTGCTAATGTTAGTACAGCATTAGGTGCACAGTGTTCTGGTGCTTTCCATGTCACTGATAATGATGCTTTTCAGGGGGCACAGCTAGCTGGTGCTATGAATACAAATGATGGTATGTCACAACATAGTTTGGATGATGTCAGCCCTATATGGCACAATTTGTCAGAGGTGCCCTTTGCTACCAATGCGAGTGCACCAGTGCAAAAACCTTTTCAAATACCTCATTCTCTTAACCCCTCTCCGCGCGCCACCCACCCTGTAGTGGCGGAGTCCTCCTTTAAGATCCCTATGCCGTGTGAAATTTCACCGTTAGGCTTTCATTTGCCTGACGCTGTTAAAGGGAAAATTTGGAGGGGGGAATTTGTAGATTTATTGTCATTATTGCCTGCTTCCAAAGATTTTCTACGTAAATTTGAAAGGAAGGCCGAGGACCGCTCTGAGGAAGATAGGAGACGTTCTGTGCCCAAAACTTTTCAAAATTGGTTGCAAGCTTTCTGCATTTATGCAGCGGTGCTGGGTGAGCAATCCCCAGATAAATGTTCAGGCTTATTTCAGCACGTGGATATAATTGCGGAAGCTTTTCGTCATTTTGGTGGTACCTCATGGTTTACCTATGATGAAAATTTCAGACAGAAATTAGCGGTTCATCCATCTTTAAAATGGGGTTGTAAGGATGTCGGCTTATGGCTGAACCTAATGCTGCCGCAGAAGCCCTCATTTACACCTCGAACGGTTGCCCCACAGAATGCCTTTCGTAAAGGGTTCTGTTTCGCTTTTAATGAAGGGCAGTGTAAATTCCTGTCAAACTGTAGGTATAAACATGAGTGCTCCTATTGCAATGGGGCCCACCCAGCGAATAGGTGCTTTCGGAAGTCATCCGCGACTTCCCTCCCATCCTTATCCAGGGACACTGGTGGCAAAAGCCATGACTCCAGTGAGTTTGTTAAGAATGCGACCGTGGTTAGATCTCTACCCAGATCGCACGATGGCACGGCTCCTAATTGACGGTTTCCAGGATGGTTTCTTGGTTCCCTCATTTTCTGGGCCGGGTTGCGTTTTTGTAAAGAACTTACTGTCAGCTAGGAGGCATCCTGTCATTGTTCAAGAAAAAATTGATAAAGAGGTTAATGAAGGCCGGGTAGCTGGCCCTTTCCGCAATCCACCGTTTTCTAATTTCCATCTTTCCCCTTTGGGCATTGTCCCCAAGAAGGAGCAGGGTACTTTCAGACTTATCCATCATTTGTCCTTCCCAGCTGACAATTCACTTAATGACGAGGTTTCAGAAATCCTTGCCCCTGTTTCTTACTCCTCTTTTGATGAAGCTCTAATGCTTTTGAGGCGTTTTGGACAGGGGGCGTTGTTAGCTAAGGCAGACATCAAATCTGCTTTCCGTCTGCTACCCGTGCACCCGCAAGGTTTCAATTCCCTGGGTTTTCATTTCCAAGACAAATTTTATTTTGACAGATGTTTGCCCATGGGCTTCTCCTTATCTTGTTTTTATTTTGAGGCTTTTGCTACATTTCTACATTGGGTTTTGTCGGAAGGTTCCCCTTTTGGGGGTCTGCTACATTACTTAGATGATTTCCTTTTTATTGGCCCAAAGGACTCACAGTTATGTCTTGAATCATTGAACTCGTTCTTTCATATCTGTGATTCCTTTGGGATTCCAATTGCGCATGAGAAAACTTTATTTCCATCGACTACTATTGAATTCTTGGGGATTATCATTGACTCATCACTGATGGAGTTTAGGCTACCCAAGGAAAAGTTGTTCCGTATGGGAACAATGATCTCGTTGTTTTTATCCAAACGCAAGGTTTTGTTGAAGGAGGCTCAATCCCTATTAGGTCTTTTTGCGTTTGCAGCTCGGGTCATTCCTATTGCCAGAATTTTTTCTAGGCGCTTTGCTTTGGCTACGAGTGGTTTGAAGAATCCTTACTCTCATGTTTGCATTTCTGCAAACGTCAAAGAAGACTTAAGAATTTGGGATTCTTTCCTTTGTAATTTTAATGGGTCCACGGCCTGGCAGCATCCTTTTATAGACAATTTTAAGCTGAATTTCTTTACAGATGCCGCTGGTTCATCCGGCTTTGGAGCCTTCCTGAATGGTCTCTGGTGTGCCTCTGAATGGCATTCCAGTTGGCGGCTTCCAGAGATTTTGCATAATATAGTCCTCCTCGAGTTGTTTCCTGTGGTAGTTTCTGTGGTAATCTGGAAAGATAAGTTCATGAATCGCAGGGTAATGGTTCATACAGTTAATAAAGGTGTACTTTTTGCTATCAACACATTGTCATCCAAGTCAGAGCCAGTTATCAAACTCTTACGTTTTTTAGTTTTGCACTGCATGCGTTTCAATATCTGGTTGAAAGCTCGCCACATTGCAGGTATAGATAATACAATAGCTGACGCTCTTTCTCGTTTGCAGTTTCACAGATTCCGGGAGTTGGTTCCATCAGCGGATCGGCACGGCACCCCTTGCCCAGATTGCCTCTGGGGCTTGATTTGGGACTGATAACTGCTCATCTCCAGAATTCGGTAGCACAGAAGACATGGCAAGACTATAACCTAGCCTGGTCCAGATGGTGCTCTTTTTGCTCTGACATGGTGGTGGATGTTTTAGACGTTAATGATTATATCGCTTTGGCTTTTGTGTCCTACCTGATGCAGGCCCAGCTCAGCCCTGCCTCAGTTAGTAAGATCTTAGCCGGGGTTTCCTTTTTTCTTAAATTTTCTGGCAGACCTGCCTTGACCTCTTTTTTCTCGGTCAGTCAGATCCTTAAAGGATTTCGGAAGTCATCGCCTACAAAGGATGCTAGGCGCCCTATTTCAGTTTCTTTATTAATCAGACTAATGTCGGTTTTGGAGGATGTTTGTTTTTCTAGTTTTGAACTCCTGTTTTTCAGGGCAGCATTTTCGGTGACCCTTTTCAGTGCCCTGCGGGTGGGTGAGTTTACGGCTCAAAACAAATCATCTTCTTCTTTTCTGTTGTTCTCTCATGTGTCCATGCAGCCAGACGGTTTACGTCTTTTTCTTTGCAGGTCCAAAACTTTTGGGTTGGGTAATGGTAAGTGGATATCTCACTAAACATTGACAGGTTACCCTTGAACAACACCATGGCCAATATTTTATACCAATTGAATAAATGGTTAAAGAAAGGATTGTTGTGGTCTCTTTGTTTAATAACTCCTTTGTGCTAGCCCATGAAAGGTCCATGCAATATGCAGGACCAACATGGGAGAGCCAAAGGGGAATGCATGTTCCCTGTTCTGTATTTCAGGATGACAATTGGTGGGCAGCAGCATCCGCAGGGTAGCAACAAGCAGCTGATTGGTGCATTCTGGCGGGCCCCTAAGCCCGCGAATTTCAGAGGTGATAAAAGAAGGGCCGTCCGGCCGTTACCGTCAGACCGTGTGGAGCAGGACCGGGACTCCCACCCCCCCCCCCCCTTTTTATTTAATACATTAGTCATGGGTTGTTCAGTGGGGAATAGTCGTCCAGCATTGTCTGGATGGACACCGTATAAATTTTGATGGTTATATAGCCAAGATGGCTTCATATTTATTTGTATTTATTTAAACATTGACAGGTTACCCTTGAACAACACCATGGCCAATATTTTATACCAATTGAATAAATGGTTAAAGAAAGAATTGTTGTGGTCTCTTTGTTTAATAACTCCTTTGTGCTAGCCCATGGTCCGGCCGCACCTAGAGTATGCTGTCCAGTTCTGGGCACCAGTCCTCGGGAAGGATGTGCTGCAACTGGAGGGAGTCCAGAAAAGGGCAACAAAACTAATAAGGCTCTGGAGGACATTAGTTATGAGGAAAGCTTACGAGCACTGAACTTGTTCTCTTTGGAGGAGAGATGCTTGAGAGGGGATATGATTTTAATGTACAAATACCGTACTGGTGACCCCACAGTAGGGAAAAAACGTTTCCGCGTAAGGGAATTTAATAAGACACGCGGCCATTTACTAAAATTAGAAGAAAAGCGGTTTAATCTTAAACTACATAGAGGGTTCTTTACTGTAAGAGCGGTGAGAATGTGGAAATCCCTTCCACAGGCAGTGGTTTCAGCGGGGAGCATCGATAATTTCAAAAAACTATTAGATAAGCACCTGGACGACCACAACATACAGGAAAATACAATGTAATACTGACATAAAATCACACACATAGGTTGGACTTGATGGACTTGTATCTTTTTTCAACTTCGCCTACTATGTAACTGTGTAACCTGTGAGTGTTTATTTGGCTGCTCCATCAAGGTTCTTATAAATATTGCACTTAGAAGCACCCCACTGTGTGTTTTTGTTACATAATCTTTTGGAAGATTGTTGTTGAAATTATTGGTCTGGTGACAGTGTATCTTTGAGAGAACCAGTGAACGTCATTTGGCTTCCAGTGAAGCCATATCCATGTTTATAGTCCCCTCTGCCCAGGAGAGGAATTTTAATCTATAAATTAGCTTGGGTATAGCCATAAAAAATGCTTTAACCGCTTCCAGACCGCCTCACGTACATTTACTGCATCACCTACCTGTACGTAATTTCGTGCACGCAGTTTAGGGGGTATGCGCGCGCCGCCGGTGCGCCACTCATGTTGTGATTGGACACAGCAGGAGCCAATCAGCAGGTTTGGCGGCCTCGATGGCCACCGTAACCCGCCAATTGTTCACAGGAGGGATGGATCAGCCATCTGCATGTGTAAACAAAACAAACGGTGGGTCTGTCAGAAAGGGAAAGAGAGATCTGGGATTCAGCTAAAGCTGAATCCCAGATCTCTCTTTTTCTTCAGTGTGACACTGCCCTACACAGTTAGTAAGCACCTCTCTAGGGAACATTTAACCCTTTGCTCGCCCCTGGTGTTAACCCCTTTCCTGCCAGTGCCATTTATACAGTAATCAGTGCATTTTTATAGCACTGTATTAGTGTCATTGGTCCCTAAAAAGTGTCACTCACTGTCAGATCTGTCCACCGCAATGTCGCAGTCCTGCTAAAAATTGAAGATCGCCGCCATCACCAGTAAAAAAATAAATAAATAAAAGTCCCTTAATCTAGCCCGTAGTTTGTAGACGCTATAACTTTTGCATAAACCAATGAATATACGCTTATTGGGACTTTTTTTTACCAAAAATATGTAGAAGAATACATATTGGCCTAAATTGATAAAGAATTTTTTTTTTTGTATATATATATATATATATATATATATATATATATATATATATATATATATATATATATATATATATATAGCAGAAAGTAAAAAATATTGGGTTTTTTTTTTTTCAAAATTTACAGTCTTTTTTTGTTTATAGCGCAAAAAATAAAAATCGCCGAGGCGATCAAATATCACCAAAAGATAGCTCTATTTGTGGGGAAAAAGGACATCAATTTTATTTGGGTACAGCATTGTACGACTGCGCAATTGTCAGTTAAAGCAAAGCAGTGTCGTATTGCAAAAAATGACCTGGTCAAGAAGTGGGAAAAACCTTCCAGAGCTGAAGAAGTGGTTAAAGTAATAATACTTTCAAAATATAGATTTTAAATGTTTATTTTTAATCAATTGTAACATGGGGGACCATTGGCTCTAGTGGTAGATGCGTTTTCTAGTGATTCACGGTAGTCAGGAACTATATTTTAAGGGCCTGGTAGCCCATTTTTATTAAAAGGTAAACAAAAAGTCTGTAACATAAAGGTTTCCCACGCAGGTGTTCTTCTCGAGTAAAAAAATGCATAAACAGAAAATGCTAGCCCACCTGGCTCTTGAGCTCTCACTCAGCTTTTTAGTTGCAGTATCTCTGCTCTTTACGCTGGTCCCTAGACTATAGGTTTCTTCAGTGCTGACAGGAACACTCAAAGGTACATAGCTCATCAGGCCTTAATCCTCAGGCCGCTTATAGTCTCTTGCAGCCCCTCTGACTCCTGGAGAGGAATGGAGTCTTCCTGACTCCCTATGCACAGACCTCCTGTCTGTTGGGTGGAGATGTCTCCAACTGGGAGCCATGAGGTATTCCCATACCTTCATTATGAGGACTGTGCTCATCTGAGCACACACCCTGCTGATCCTCCACAAAACCTGGACACAGGATTGGGGATTCCTTCCCACACAAGACACTATGGAATCTCCAAACTACAGAGCTCCATGCAGGAATACCAAATCCCAGAGAAAGCTGCGAGAGCAGTTTTCTCCAGTCCACATGTATGCTCTGCAGTACTGCACCAAGCCAATGTGCACACCCTGTGTCCTTTAACCACTTCAGCACTGGATTTTACCCCCCTTCCTGACAAGAGAACTTTTTACAATTTGGCACTGCGTTGCTTTAACTGACAATTGCACGGTCAAACAAAATTTGCGTCCTTTTTTTCCCACAAATAGAGCTTTTTTTGGTGGTATTTGATCACCTCTGTGGTTTTTATTCTTTGCGCTATAAACTAAAAAATAGCGACAATTTTGAAAAAATATATTTTTTTTACTTTTTGCTATAATAAATATCTCTAAAAATATTTTTTAAAAAGACATTTCTTCTTCACTTTAGGCAAATATATATTCTTCTACATATTTTTGGTAAAAAAATTTCGCAATAAGCGTATATTGATTGGTTTGCGCAAAAGTTATAGCGTCTACAAACTATGGGAAAGATTTATGGGATTTTTATTATTATTATTTTTTTACTAGTTATGGCAGGGATTTGCAATTTTTAGTGGTACTGCGACACTGCAGTGGACAGATCGGACACTTTTGACACATTTTTGGAACCATTGGCTTTTATACAGTGATCAGTGCTATAAAAATGAACGAATTAATGTGTAAATGTCACTGGTAGGGAAGGGGTGAACACTAGGGGGCGATAAATGGGTTAAATGTGTGTTCCCTGGGCGTGTTCTAACTGTATGGGGATAGGACTGACTGGGGGAATAGACATATCGCTGTTCCTACTTACTAGAGACAAACGATATTTCTCCGTTCCCCTGCCAAAACAGGGATTTGTGTGTTTACACACACAAACCCCTGTGCTCGCTCTGGTGCCCGCGATCGTGGGTGGCCCGCAGCGATTGTGCCCGCCGGCCACGCGCATCGGGTCCCCATCGTGCAGTAGGCGCATACGCCTCCAGCAGTTCTTAACCACTTGCCGACCGCCTAACAACTATATACGTGAACACAATGGCACGGGCAGGCAAAATCACGTACCTGGTACGTGATTGCCTTCCCTCGGGCGGGGGGTCCAATCGGACCCCCCCCCCCGGTGCCGGCGGCGGTCGGCTTTTGTCTGGGAGCATTTAGAGACGAGGGGGAGGCCATCCGATCGTGCCCCCCCCTCGTGATCGCTCCCAGCCAATGACAATCATCCCCTGCCCCTGTGTAGTACACAGAGGCAGAGGATGTGATGTCATCTCTCCTCGGCTCAGCAGTTTCCGTTCCGGCGCCAAGGAGAGAAGACATGTGAGTGCACTACACACACACACACAGTAGAACATGCCAGGCACACTTTACACCCCCGATCCCCCCCCGATCGCCCCCCGATCACCCCCCAATCACCCCTCCCCCCCCTGTCACACTGACACCAAGCAGTGGTTTTTTTTTTTCTGATTACTGCATGGTGTCACTTTGTGACAGTTAGAAGTGGTAGGGCAGTTAGTGTTAGCCCCCTGTAGGTCTAGGGTACCACCCTAACCCCCCCTAATAAAGTTTTAACCCCTTGATCACCCCCTGTCACCAGTGTCACTAAGCTATCATTTTTCTGATCGCTGTATTAGTGTCACTGGTGACGCTAGTTAGGGACGTAAATATTTAGGGTTCGCCGTCAGCGTTTTATAGTGACAGGGACCCCCATATACTATCTAATAAATGTTTTAACCCCTTGATTGCCCCCTAGTTAACCCTTTCACCACTGATCACCGTATAACCGTTACGGGTGACGCTGGTTAGTTCGTTTATTATTTATAGTGTCAGGGCACCCGCCGTTAATTACCGAATAAAGGTTTAGCCCCCTGATAGCCCGGCGGTGATATGCGTCGCCCCAGGCAGCGTCAGATTAGCGCCAGTACCGCTAACACCCACGCACGCAGCATACGCCTCCCTTAGTGGTATAGTATCTGAACGGATCAATATCTGATCCGATCAGATCTATACTAGCGTCCCCAGCAGTTTAGGGTTCCCAAAAACGCAGTGTTAGCGGGATCAGCCCAGATACCTGCTAGCACCTGCGTTTTGCCCCTCCGCCTGGCCCAGCCCAGCCCACCCAAGTGCAGTATCAATCGATCACTGTCACTTACAAAACACTAAACGCATAACTGCAGCGTTCGCAGAGTCAGGCCTGATCCCTGCGATCCCTAACAGTTTTCTTGGTAGCATTTTGGTGAACTGGCAAGCACCAGCCCCAGGCAGTGTCAGATTAGCGCCAGTACCGCTATCACCCACGCACGCACCGTACACCTTCCTTAGTGGTATAGTATCTGAACGGATCAATATCTTTTTTTTTTTTAATTTATATAATCTTTATTATTTTTTCCACATTATACAAAATTTTTAAAAACAAGCATACCAAATTTTAAATATATCTACTATATATACATTTATGAACACATATAACTATAGCAGAAAATGTATACTCTAATCATTTTTCCCCATGTATTTTCCCCACCCTCCTCCCACCCTATCCCCCCTCCCCTCCTGCCTTCCCCAACCATGCATCTCTATTCTTCCTTAATTTAACTACCATAAGGCCGCTTCTCTTATCCTTCCCTCACATTGGGTATCCCATTTCTTCTAGCCAAGGGTTCCAAAGTCTTTTAAATTCTTTCAGATTCTTTCTCTTTGTATATACTACTTTTTCCTTCCACATTGTTTCTAATACCATTTTAATCCAATCATCCTTCGTGGGGGGGGGGGTTCTTGCCTGCCATCTTAGAGCTATTAACTTCCTTGCTTGGAATAGGCATCTTCTTACTATTTTAATTTTAAAATTACCTCTATTTATATTTCCCTCCACTCCCAAGATGCATAGTTTCGGCTCTATTTTAAGCTCTAAAGTAAGGATCTTATTTAACCACTTCAGCCCCGGAAGGATTTACCCCCTTCCTGACCAGAGCACTTTTTACAATTTGGCACTGCGTCGCTTTAACTGCTAATTGTGCGGTCATGCAATGCTGTACCCAAACGAAATATGCATCCTTTTCTTCCCACAAATAGAGCTTTCTTTTGATGGTATTTGATCACCTCTGCCGTTTTTATTTTTTGCGCTATACACAAAAAAAGACCGAAAATTTTGAAAAAAAATGATATTTTCTACTTTTTGTTCTAAAAAAAATCCAATAAACTCAATTTTAGTCATACATTTAGGCCAAAATGTATGCGGCCACATGTCTTTGGTAAAAAAAATGTCAATAAGTGTATATTTATTGGTTTGCGCAAAAGTTATAGTGCCTACAAACTAGGGTACATTTTCTGGAATTTACACAGCCTTTAATTTATGACTGCCTATGTCGTTTCTTGAGGTGCTAAAATGGCAGGGCAGTACAAAACCCCCACAAATGACCCCATTTTGGAAATTAGACACCCCAAGGAAATTGCTGAGAGGCATGTTGAGCCCATTGAATATTCATTTTTTTTGTCCCAAGTGATTGAATAATGACAAAAAAAAAAAAAATTACAAAAAGTTGTCACTAAATGATATAATGCTCACACAGGCCATGGGCATATGTGGAATTGCACCCCAAAATACATTTAGCTGCTTCTCCTGAGTATGGGGATATCACATGTGTGGGACTTTTTGGGAGCCTAGCCGCGTACGGAGCCCCGAAAACCAATCACTGCCTTCGGGATTTCTAAGGGCGTACATTTTTTGATTTTACTCCTCACTACCTATCACAGTTTTGAAGGCCATAAAATGCCCAGATGGCATAAACCCCCCCAAATGACCCCATTTTGGAAAGTAGACACCCCAAGCTATTTGCTGAGAGGCATGGTGAGTATTTTGCAGCTCTCATTTGGTTTTGAAAATAAAGAAAGACGAGAAAAAAAAATTTTTTTTTCTTTTTTCAAATTTCAAAACTTTGTGACAAAAAGTAAGGTCTGCAAAATACTCACTATACCTCTCATCAAATAGCTTGGGGTGTCTACTTTCCAAAATGGGGTCATTTGGGGGGGGGGTTTTGCCACCTGGGCATTCCATGGCCTCCGAAACTGTGATAGGCAGTGAAGAGTGAAATCAAAAATTTACGGCCTTAGAAAGCCTGAAGGCGGTGCTTGGTTTTCGGGGTCCCGTACGCGGCTAGGCTCCCAAAAAGTCCCACACATGTGGTATCCCCGTACTCAGGAGAAGCAACAAAATGTATTTTGGGGTGTAATTTCACATATTCCCATGGCATGTTTGAGCAATATATCATTTAGTGACAACTTTGCGCAAAAAAAATAAAAAAAATAAAAAATTGTCTCTTTCCCGCAACTTGTGTCACAATATAAAATATTCCATGGACTCGACATGCCTCTCAGCAAATAGCTTGGGGTGTCTACTTTCCAAAATGGTGTCATTTGGGGGGGTTTTGAACTGTCCTGGCATTTTATGCACAACATTTAGAAGCTTATGTCACACATCACCCACTCTTCTAACCACTTGAAGACAAAGCCCTTTCTGACACTTTTTGATTACATAAAAAAATAATTTTTTTTTGCAAGAAAATTTCTTTGAACCCCAAAACATTATATATTTTTTTAAAGCAAATGCCCTACAGATTAAAATAGTGGGTGTTTAATTTTTTTTTTTTTCACACAGTATTTGCGCAGCGATTTTTCAAACGCATTTTTTGGGGAAAAAACACACTTTTTTAAATTTTAATGCACTAAAACACACTATATTGCCCAAATGTTTGATGAAATAAAAAAGATGATCTTAGGCCGAGTACATGGATACCAAACATGACATGCTTTAAAATTGCGCACAAACGTGCAGTGGTGACAAACTAAATACATTTTTAAAAGCCTTTAAAAGCCTTTACAGGTTACCACTTTAGATTTACAGAGGAGGTCTACTGCTAAAATTACTGCCCTCGATCTGACGTTCGCGGTGATACCTCACATGCATAGTGCAATTGCTGTTTACATTTGACGCCAGACCGAAGCTTGCGTTCACTTAGCGCGAGAGCAGGGGGGACAGGGGTGCTTTTTTTTTTTTTTTTTTATTATTATTATTTTTTTTATCTTATTTTTAAACTGTTCCTTTCATTTTTTTTTTTTTTTTTTTAATCATTTTTATTGTTATCTCAGGGAATGTAAATATCCCCTATCATAGCAATAGGTAGTGACAGGTACTCTTTTTTGAAAAAATTGGGGTCTATTAGACCCTAGATTTCTCCTCTGCCCTCAAAGCATCTGACCACACCAAGATCGGTGTGATAAAATGCTTTCCCAATTTCCCAATGGCGCTGTTTACATCCGGCGAAATCTAAGTCATAAAATGCTCGTAGCTTCCGGTTTCTTAGGCCATAGAGATGTTTGGAGCCACTCTGGTCTCTGATCAGCTCTATGGTCAGCTGGCTGAATCACCGGCTGCATTTTCAGGTTCCCTGTTGAGACAGGAGAGCCAGAGAAAAACACGGAAGACGTTGGGGGGGGCATTCCCTCCCACGGCTTGTAAAAGCAGTCTAGAGGCTAATTAGCCGCTAGGATTGCTTTTACATGAAAGCCGACCGCTGGCTGAAAAGAATGATACCAAGATGATACCTAAACCTGCAGGCATCATTCTGGTATAACCACTCAAAGTCGTGAATGGCGTACCTGAAGACAAAAAAATGGTTAACAATAAAGCACAGTAAACGGTAAAGTATAAAAAATTGCATACCTGAAAAGCAAACATGCTAAAACATAATAACAATAAAACATTGCAGAATAGAATACAGTAAAAAAGAGCAGAAGAGAGAATAGAGAGAGAGAGAACAATAAAACGACAACTATTTTTTTTTATTTTAGTGGTATAGTATCTGAACGGATCAATATCTTTTTTTTTTTAAATTTATATAATCTTTATTATTTTTTCCACATTATACAAAATTTTTAAAAACAAGCATACCAAATTTTAAATATATCTACTATATATACATTTATGAACACATATAACTATAGCAGAAAATGTATACTCTAATCATTTTTCCCCATGTATTTTCCCCACCCTCCTCCCACCCTATCCCCCCTCCCCTCCTGCCTTCCCCAACCATGCATCTCTATTCTTCCTTAATTTAACTACCATAAGGCCGCTTCTCTTATCCTTCCCTCACATTGGGTATCCCATTTTTTCTAGCCAAGGGTTCCAAAGTCTTTTAAATTCTTTCAGATTCTTTCTCTTTGTATATACTACTTTTTCCTTCCACATTGTTTCTAATACCATTTTAATCCAATCATCCTTCGTGGGGGGGGTTCTTGCCTGCCATCTTAGAGCTATTAACTTCCTTGCTTGGAATAGGCATCTTCTTACTATTTTAATTTTAAAATTACCTCTATTTATATTTCCCTCCACTCCCAAGATGCATAGTTTCGGCTCTATTTTAAGTTCTAAAGTAAGGATCTTATTTAACCACTTCAGCCCCGGAAGGATTTACCCCCTTCCTGACCAGAGCACTTTTTACAATTTGGCACTGCGTCGCTTTAACTGCTAATTGTGTGGTCATGCAATGCTGTACCCAAACGAAATTTGCATCCTTTTCTTCCCACAAATAGAGCTTTCTTTTGATGGTATTTGATCACCTCTGCCGTTTTTATTTTTTGCGCTATACACAAAAAAAGACCGAAAAATTTGAAAAAAAATGATATTTTCTAATTTTTGTTCTAAAAAAAATCCAATAAACTCAATTTTAGTCATACATTTAGGCCAAAATGTATGCGGCCACATGTCTTTGGTAAAAAAAATGTCAATAAGTGTATATTTATTGGTTTGCGCAAAAGTTATAGTGCCTACAAACTAGGGTACATTTTCTGGAATTTACACAGCCTTTAATTTATGACTGCCTATGTCGTTTCTTGAGGTGCTAAAATGGCAGGGCAGTACAAAACCCCCACAAATGACCCCATTTTGGAAAGTAGACACCCCAAGGAAATTGCTGAGAGGCATGTTGAGCCCATTGAATATTCATTTTTTTTGTCCCAAGTGATTGAATAATGACAAAAAAAAAAAAAATTACAAAAAGTTGTCACTAAATGATATAATGCTCACACAGGCCATGGGCATATGTGGAATTGCACCCCAAAATACATTTAGCTGCTTCTCCTGAGTATGGGGATACCACATGTGTGGGACTTTTTGGGAGCCTAGCCACGTACGGAGCCCCGAAAACCAATCACTGCCTTCGGGATTTCTAAGGGCGTACATTTTTTGATTTTACTCCTCACTACCTATCACAGTTTTGAAGGCCATAAAATGCCCAGATGGCATAAACCCCCCCAAATGACCCCATTTTGGAAAGTAGACACCCCAAACTATTTGCTGAGAGGCATGGTGAGTATTTTGCAGCTCTCATTTGGTTTTGAAAATAAAGAAAGACGAGAAAAAAATTTTTTTTTTTCTTTTTTCAAATTTCAAAACTTTGTGACAAAAAGTAAGGTCTGCAAAATACTCACTATACCTCTCATCAAATAGCTTGGGGTGTCTACTTTCCAAAATGGGGTCATTTGGGGGGGGGGGGGGTTTGGCACCTGGGCATTCCATGGCCTCCGAAACTTTGATAGGCAGTGAAGAGTGAAATCAAAAATTTACGGCCTTAGAAAGCCTGAAGGCGGTGCTTGGTTTTCGGGGTCCCGTACGCGGCTAGGCTCCCAAAAAGTCCCACACATGTGGTATCCCCGTACTCAGGAGAATCAACAAAATTTATTTTGGGGTGTAATTTCACATATTCCCATGGCATGTTTGAGCAATATATCATTTAGTGACAACTTTGCGCAAAAAAAATAAAAAAAATAAAAAATTGTCTCTTTCCCGCAACTTGTGTCACAATATAAAATATTCCATGGACTCGACATGCCTCTCAGCAAATAGCTTGGGGTGTCTACTTTCCAAAATGGTGTCATTTGGGGGGGTTTTGAACTGTCCTGGCATTTTATGCACAACATTTAGAAGCTTATGTCACACATCACCCACTCTTCTAACCACTTGAAGACAAAGCCCTTTCTGACACTTTTTGATTACATAAAAAAATAATTTTTTTTTGCAAGAAAATTTCTTTGAACCCCAAAACATTATATATTTTTCTAAAGCAAATGCCCTACAGATTAAAATAGTGGGTGTTTCATTTTTTTTTTTTTCACACAGTATTTGCGCAGCGATTTTTCAAACGCATTTTTTGGGGAAAAAACACACTTTTTTAAATTTTAATGCACTAAAACACACTATATTGCCCAAATGTTTGATGAAATAAAAAAGATGATCTTAGGCCGAGTACATGGATACCAAACATGACATGCTTTAAAATTGCGCACAAACGTGCAGTGGTGACAAACTAAATACATTTTTAAAAGCCTTTAAAAGCCTTTACAGGTTACCACTTTAGATTTACAGAGGAGGTCTACTGCTAAAATTACTGCCCTCGATCTGACGTTCGCGGTGATACCTCACATGCATAGTGCAATTGCTGTTTACATTTGACGCCAGACCGAAGCTTGCGTTCGCCTTAGCGCGAGAGCAGGGGGGACAGGGGTGCTTTTTTTTTTTTTTTTTTATTATTATTATTTTTTTTATCTTATTTTTAAACTGTTCCTTTCATTTTTTTTTTTTTTTTTTTTAATCATTTTTATTGTTATCTCAGGGAATGTAAATATCCCCTATCATAGCAATAGGTAGTGACAGGTACTCTTTTTTGAAAAAATTGGGGTCTATTAGACCCTAGATTTCTCCTCTGCCCTCAAAGCATCTGACCACACCAAGATCGGTGTGATAAAATGCTTTCCCAATTTCCCAATGGCGCTGTTTACATCCGGCGAAATCTAAGTCATAAAATGCTCGTAGCTTCCGGTTTCTTAGGCCATAGAGATGTTTGGAGCCACTCTGGTCTCTGATCAGCGCCATTAGAGCACTTAAATAGGCTGCAGTTTCCTGTATTCCCTAGCTTGAGAAAGGAGCGCGACCGAGTGCGCATGCTCTGAAACGCGTCGCCTTACGGCAGTACAGCACATACTTCGGATGTGCGTTCCAGCGTCCCAGCCTCCCAATTGACTATTCGGCGGTGCCCAAGCCTCTTTCTGGACTGACACAGATACCGGAAGCTTTTACCACACGGATCAGCCGTCAGCAATAGAGGAATAAGACTGTGGACATAGGAGGACGCAACCCTGTATGGCTATACTGAACTTCCCATGCCGGACTATCTAAGTCTTTAATGTGAGTGTTTTTAATGCTTATATACCATTAAATATACAGTTTACTAAGAGGCGCCTTTCCTGTTGTTTTTCCTTTGCATATCTGGAGCGGCTTCACCTCCCATCAAAAGGCTGCCCTACCTAAAGACTGTTTGCATCTCACAAAGAGCGCTATGCTCAAAAGGACATTTTTATAGCAACATTTGTATACAACACAAACCATGTAACCTGCGCTATTTTGTCTGTTTATTTGTATAATCATTCTGGTATAACCACTCAAAGTCGTGAATGGCGTACCTGAAGACAAAAAAATGGTTAACAATAAAGCACAGTAAACGGTAAAGTATAAAAAATTGCATACCTGAAAAGCAAACATGATAAAACATAATAACAAGAAAACATTGCAGAATAGAATACAGTAAAAAAGAGCAGAAGAGAGAATAGAGAGAGAGAGAACAATAAAACGACAACTATTTTTTTTTATTTTATATATATTTTTTTTTTTATTATTATTATTTTTTTTTATCTTATTTTTAAACTGTTCCTTTCATTTTTTTTTTTTTTTAAATCATTTTTATTGTTATCTCAGGGAATGTAAATATCCCCTATCATAGCAATAGGTAGTGACAGGTACTCTTTTTTGAAAAAATTGGGGTCTATTAGACCCTAGATTTCTCCTCTGCCCTCAAAGCATCTGACCACACCAAGATCGGTGTGATAAAATGCTTTCCCAATTTCCCAATGGCGCTGTTTACATCCGGCGAAATCTAAGTCATAAAATGCTCGTAGCTTCCGGTTTCTTAGGCCATAGAGATGTTTGGAGCCACTCTGGTCTCTGATCAGCTCTATGGTCAGCTGGCTGAATCACCGGCTGCATTTTCAGGTTCCCTGTTGAGACAGGAGAGCCAGAGAAAAACACGGAAGACGTTGGGGGGGGCATTCCCTCCCACGGCTTGTAAAAGCAGTCTAGCGGCTAATTAGCCGCTAGGATTGCTTTTACATGAAAGCCGACCGCTGGCTGAAAAGAATGATACCAAGATGATACCTAAACCTGCAGGCATCATTCTGGTATAACCACTCAAAGTCGTGAATGGCGTACCTGAAGACAAAAAAATGGTTAACAATAAAGCACAGTAAACGGTAAAGTATGAAAAATTGCATACCTGAAAAGCAAACATGCTAAAACATAATAACAATAAAACATTGCAGAATAGAATACAGTAAAAAAGAGCAGAAGAGAGAATAGAGAGAGAGAGAACAATAAAACGACAACTATTTTTTTTTATTTTAGTGGTATAGTATCTGAACGGATCAATATCTTTTTTTTTTTTAATTTATATAATCTTTATTATTTTTTCCACATTATACAAAATTTTTAAAAACAAGCATACCAAATTTTAAATATATCTACTATATATACATTTATGAACACATATAACTATAGCAGAAAATGTATACTCTAATCATTTTTCCCCATGTATTTTCCCCACCCTCCTCCCACCCTATCCCCCCTCCCCTCCTGCCTTCCCCAACCATGCATCTCTATTCTTCCTTAATTTAACTACCATAAGGCCGCTTCTCTTATCCTTCCCTCACATTGGGTATCCCATTTCTTCTAGCCAAGGGTTCCAAAGTCTTTTAAATTCTTTCAGATTCTTTCTCTTTGTATATACTACTTTTTCCTTCCACATTGTTTCTAATACCATTTTAATCCAATCATCCTTCGTGGGGGGGGGGTTCTTGCCTGCCATCTTAGAGCTATTAACTTCCTTGCTTGGAATAGGCATCTTCTTACTATTTTAATTTTAAAATTACCTCTATTTATATTTCCCTCCACTCCCAAGATGCATAGTTTCGGCTCTATTTTAAGTTCTAAAGTAAGGATCTTATTTAACCACTTCAGCCCCGGAAGGATTTACCCCCTTCCTGACCAGAGCACTTTTTACAATTTGGCACTGCGTCGCTTTAACTGCTAATTGTGTGGTCATGCAATGCTGTACCCAAACGAAATTTGCATCCTTTTCTTCCCACAAATAGAGCTTTCTTTTGATGGTATTTGATCACCTCTGCCGTTTTTATTTTTTGCGCTATACACAAAAAAAGACCGAAAATTTTGAAAAAAAATGATATTTTCTACTTTTTGTTCTAAAAAAAATCCAATAAACTCAATTTTAGTCATACATTTAGGCCAAAATGTATGCGGCCACATGTCTTTGGTAAAAAAAATGTCAATAAGTGTATATTTATTGGTTTGCGCAAAAGTTATAGTGCCTACAAACTAGGGTACATTTTCTGGAATTTACACAGCCTTTAATTTATGACTGCCTATGTCGTTTCTTGAGGTGCTAAAATGGCAGGGCAGTACAAAACCCCCACAAATGACCCCATTTTGGAAAGTAGACACCCCAAGGAAATTGCTGAGAGGCATGTTGAGCCCATTGAATATTCATTTTTTTTGTCCCAAGTGATTGAATAATGACAAAAAAAAAAAAAAAAATTACAAAAAGTTGTCACTAAATGATATAATGCTCACACAGGCCATGGGCATATGTGGAATTGCACCCCAAAATACATTTAGCTGCTTCTCCTGAGTATGGGGATACCACATGTGTGGGACTTTTTGGGAGCCTAGCCGCGTACGGAGCCCCGAAAACCAATCACTGCCTTCGGGATTTCTAAGGGCGTACATTTTTTGATTTTACTCCTCACTACCTATCACAGTTTTGAAGGCCATAAAATGCCCAGATGGCATAAACCCCCCCAAATGACCCCATTTTGGAAAGTAGACACCCCAAGCTATTTGCTGAGAGGCATGGTGAGTATTTTGCAGCTCTCATTTGTTTTTGAAAATAAAGAAAGACGAGAAAAAAAATTTTTTTTTTCTTTTTTAAATTTCAACACTTTGTGACAAAAAGTAAGGTCTGCAAAATACTCACTATACCTCTCATCAAATAGCTTGGGGTGTCTACTTTCCAAAATGGGGTCATTTGGGGGGGGGTTTTGCCACCTGGGCATTCCATGGCCTCCGAAACTGTGATAGGCAGTGAAGAGTGAAATCAAAAATTTACGGCCTTAGAAAGCCTGAAGGCGGTGCTTGGTTTTCGGGGTCCCGTACGCGGCTAGGCTCCCAAAAAGTCCCACACATGTGGTATCCCCGTACTCAGGAGAAGCAACAGAATGTATTTTGGGGTGTAATTTCACATATTCCCATGGCATGTTTGAGCAATATATCATTTAGTGACAACTTTGCGCAAAAAAAAATAAAAAAAATAAAAAATTGTCTCTTTCCCGCAACTTGTGTCACAATATAAAATATTCCATGGACTCGACATGCCTCTCAGCAAATAGCTTGGGGTGTCTACTTTCCAAAATGGTGTCATTTGGGGGGGTTTTGAACTGTCCTGGCATTTTATGCACAACATTTAGAAGCTTATGTCACACATCACCCACTCTTCTAACCACTTGAAGACAAAGCCCTTTCTAACACTTTTTGATTACATAAAAAAATAATTTTTTTTTGCAAGAAAATTTCTTTGAACCCCCAAACAATATATATTTTTTTAAAGCAAATGCCCTACAGATTAAAATAGAGGGTGTTTCATTTTTTTTTTTCACACAGTATTTGCGCAGCGATTTTTCAAACGCATTTTTTGGGGAAAAAACACACTTTTTTAAATTTTAATGCACTAAAACACACTATATTGCCCAAATGTTTGATGAAATAAAAAAGATGATCTTAGGCCGAGTACATGGATACCAAACATGACATGCTTTAAAATTGCGCACAAACGTGCAGTGGTGACAAACTAAATACATTTTTAAAAGCCTTTAAAAGCCTTTACAGGTTACCACTTTAGATTTACAGAGGAGGTCTACTGCTAAAATTACTGCCCTCGATCTGACGTTCACGGTGATACCTCACATGCATGGTGCAATTGCTGTTTACATTTGACGCCAGACCGAAGCTTGCGTTCGCCTTAGCGCGAGAGCAGGGGGGACAGGGGTGCTTTTTTTTTTTTTTTTATTATTATTATTATTTTTTTTTATCTTATTTTTAAACTGTTCCTTTCATTTTTTTTTTTTTTTAAATCATTTTTATTGTTATCTCAGGGAATGTAAATATCCCCTATCATAGCAATAGGTAGTGACAGGTACTCTTTTTTGAAAAAATTGGGGTCTATTAGACCCTAGATTTCTCCTCTGCCCTCAAAGCATCTGACCACACCAAGATCGGTGTGATAAAATGCTTTCCCAATTTCCCAATGGCGCTGTTTACATCCGGCGAAATCTAAGTCATAAAATGCTCGTAGCTTCCGGTTTCTTAGGCCATAGAGATGTTTGCAGCCACTCTGGTCTCTTATCAGCTCTATGGTCAGCTGGCTGAATCACCGGCTGCATTTTCAGGTTCCCTGTTGAGACAGGAGAGCCAGAGAAAAACACGGAAGACGTTGGGGGGGGCATTCCCTCCCACGGCTTGTAAAAGCAGTCTAGAGGCTAATTAGCCACTAGGATTGCTTTTACATGAAAGCCGACCGCTGGCTGAAAAGAATGATACCAAGATGATACCTAAACCTGCAGGCATCATTCTGGTATAACCACTCAAAGTCGTGAATGGCACGAAGACAAAAAAATGGTTAACAATAAAGCACAGTAAACGGTAAAGTATAAAAAATTGCATACCTGAAAAGCAAACATGATAAAACATAATAACAAGAAAACATTGCAGAATAGAATACAGTAAAAAAGAGCAGAAGAGAGAATAGAGAGAGAGAGAACAATAAAACGACAACTATTTTTTTTTATTTTATATATTTTTTTTTTTTTTTATTATTATTTTTATTTATCTTATTTTTAAACTGTTCCTTTCATTTTTTTTTTTTTTTTTAAATCATTTTTATTGTTATCTCAGGGAATGTAAATATCCCCTATCATAGCAATAGGTAGTGACAGGTACTCTTTTTTGAAAAAATTGGGGTCTATTAGACCCTAGATTTCTCCTCTGCCCTCAAAGCATCTGACCACACCAAGATCGGTGTGATAAAATGCTTTCCCAATTTCCCAATGGCGCTGTTTACATCCGGCGAAATCTAAGTCATAAAATGCTCGTAGCTTCCGGTTTCTTAGGCCATAGAGATGTTTGGAGCCACTCTGGTCTCTGATCAGCTCTATGGTCAGCTGGCTGAATCACCGGCTGCATTTTCAGGTTCCCTGTTGAGACAGGAGAGCCAGAGAAAAACACGGAAGACGTTGGGGGGGGCATTCCCTCCCACGGCTTGTAAAAGCAGTCTAGAGGCTAATTAGCCGCTAGGATTGCTTTTACATGAAAGCCGACCGCTGGCTGAAAAGAATGATACCAAGATGATACCTAAACCTGCAGGCATCATTCTGGTATAACCACTCAAAGTCGTGAATGGCGTACCTGAAGACAAAAAAATGGTTAACAATAAAGCACAGTAAACGGTAAAGTATAAAAAATTGCATACCTGAAAAGCAAACATGATAAAACATAATAACAAGAAAACACTGCAGAATAGAATACAGTAAAAAAGAGCAGAAGAGAGAATAGAGAGAGAGAGAACAATAAAACGACAACTATTTTTTTTTTATTTTATATTTTTGTGTTTTTTTTTTTTTTTACACTTTTTTTTGTAACTGTAACTTTTATAACTGTAACCGGTTGCAGGTTCGGGTCTCTCAAAATGCGATGGCATCTTGGGAGACCCTGTGAAAGTGTGCCTAGTCTGTGCAATGCTGTACCCTACGCTAATACTCAACTAGTGCATGGTAGCGTTCAAAACATTCACCAATGCAAAGACCAGGATTGTCAGGACAGGAGGGACAATAATAGCGGGTGTCACGCCTATATCCGCGCTTGCTGCAGACACGACATCTTTTTTGGGGGGGTTCGCTGGGTAGGGGTACTCGGGAGGACATAAAAATGCCTCTCATGCAGCCGACTGCATTTGGTTGGGGATGTGAATGGGGGAAGTACGGGCGCTGCAGAAGTGGTGGGTTCCTAATTAGGAGTGGCGAATGCAGCAGGAAGGGCATTATGGGCACGACGGGCCTGTTTGTCTTATTCTTGGTGGCAGCGGGACACTACTTGTGCTTGCCACCTCACCAGCTTGAACTGCACTTATGGGACTCGCCACGTCACCAAGTGTTACTGCAGTGCTGGTTTGACTACGACCGGGGTGTACTAGGCCGCTGGTGCTTGCCAGTTCACCAAAACGCTACCAAAAAAACTGTTAGCGATCACAGGGATCAGGCCTGACTCTGCGAACGTTGCAGTTATGCGTTTAGTGTTTTGTAAGTGTCAGTGATCGATCGATACTGCACTTGGGTGGGCTGGGCTGGGCCGGGCGGAGGGGCAAAACGCAGGTGCTAGCAGGTATCTGGGCTGATCCCGCTAACACTGCGTTTTTGGGAACCCTAAACTGCTGGGGACGCTAGTATAGATCTGATCGGATCAGATATTGATCCGATCAGATACTATACCACTAAGGGAGGCGTATGCTGCGTGCGTTGGTGTTAGCGGTACTGGCACTAACCTGACGCTGCCTGGGGCGACGCATATCACCGCTGGGCGATTAGGGGGCTAAACCTTTATTCGGTAATAAACAGCGGGTGCCCTGACACTATAAAAAATAAACGAACTAACCAGCGTCACCCGTAATGGTTATACGGTGGTCAGTGGTGAAAGGGTTAACTAGGGGGCAATCAAGGGGTTAAAACATTTATTAGATAGTATATGGGGGTCCCTGACGCTATAAAACGCTGAAGGCGAACCTAAATATTTACGTCTCTAACTAGCGTCACCAGCGACACTAATACAGCGATCAGAAAAATGATCGCTTAGTGACACTGGTGACGGTGGGTGATCAAGGGGTTAAAACTTTATTAGGGGGGGTAGGGGGGTACCCTAGACCTACAGGGGGCTAACAGTCACTGCCCTACCACTTCTAACTGTCACAAACTGACACCATGCAGTAATCAGAAAAAAAAAAAACCTGCTTGGTGTCAGTTTGTGACAGGGGGGGGTGATTGGGGGGGATCGGGGGGGCGATCGGGGTGTTTTGTGGGCCTGGCATGTTCTACTGTGTGTGTGTAGTGTTGTGCACTCACATTCCAGTCTTCTCTCCTCGGCCCGGAACGGAAAATACAGAGCCGAGGAGAGATGACATCATTTCCTCTGCCTCTGTGTACAATACAGAGGCAGGGAAATGATCCCATTGGCTGGGAGCGATCGCGAGGGGGGGGCCACGAATGGATGGCCTCCCCCTCACCACCGATTGCCGGGGGAGATTTGCCGACCGCCGCAGGCACCGGGGGGGTCCGATCGGACCCCCCACCCGCGGGCAGGCAAGGACGTACAGGTAAGCCCTTTTGCCTCCCCGTGCCGCTCTGCCGACGTACATCGGCGTGCGGCGGTCGGCAACTGGTTAACGTTTCCACCACTTCATACCAATAGCGAAATAACTTCGGGCATTTCCATATCATGTGCATTAGGTCCCCCGATTCCTGGCATCTAGGGCATTTGTCGTCTTTCCTCCCCCCAAACCTAAATAACCTTTTAGGGGTATAGTATGTCCTATGTAATAGCATTAATTGTGAGACTTTCTGAGCTGGTGAAATTGAAACTTGGTGTCCTGCCAATATCTCTTTCCATCCGATATTGCACCCAGGTCTTCTTCCCATTTAGTTCTACATTTTAGTTTTCCTGGAGTCTCTATAATACTTTCACATATATCTGGGTACGTTTCGGCTATGGGCCCCCCATGTCCGCCCGGCTCGTCTAGTTTTTGAAATATGGTAGACCTATTCCAGGCTGGTCCTTGTCCTCCAAACTGTCTACTCAGGGCATGTTTAATTTGTTGGTGACTAAAAAATGAATGGTCTGGGATACCAAATTCCTCCTTAAGTGATCCAAATGTCTTTAAGGTGTTCTGATTATACAACTGGGCTAAATTATTTATCCTCCTTATTTCCCATGATTTTATTTTCCCCATTTCTTTTAATTCCTCTAAGTTCTTATTGTTCCACAGTGGGGTGCATTTCATCAGACCTCCCATTCCCTTCATGGCCTTAATAGTATTCCATACTTTTATCATCAATTTAATCGTAGGTGTTCTATACAAAAAGGAGTTCGCCTCTAGTACTTCCACCACTGTCCCATGGGGTGCTCCCGTAATCGTCAGTTCTCTCCTATTATGGCCATTAGGACCAGAGCCTCTCCCCAGGTGCTGCATCTGTGCTGCTAAAAAATAGCCCCTCGGGTGAGGCACTGCTAATCCCCCTTCTTGCGATGGAAGTTGTAGGGTTTGTAGTCCTATCCTAGAAGGTCTCCCTTTCCAGATGAGATCTCTCAATAGTGTATCTATTTTTTTAAACCATTTCCGACTTATCCATATTGGCGAGTTGTGCATAACGTACAATAGCTGGGGGAGCCACAACATTTTAATCAAGTTGCACCTCCCCGCCACTGACAAAGGCAAACCTCTCCAAATTTCAATCTTGCTTTTAAATTTCCTCAGCAGGGGGGTCAGATTATTATCTAAATATTCCCCTGGATCTTTTGTTAACTTTATACCTAAGTATTTTGTCGACTCTACTATTTCCATATGTATATTGCTTACTGAGACGTTCTCTCCCATAGGATCTATTGGTAGCAGCACCGATTTCTCCTGGTTTATGGATAAGCCCGATAATCTTCCAAAACTTGAGAGTATTTCCAACACCTGGTTAAGGGATCCCTCCAGGTCACCTAAGAATATGAGAACATCGTCCGCATACAATGCGATCCGCTCTTCCCCCTCTGCTCTCTGGAATCCTTCTATTATCCTATTCTGCCTTATTGCTATGGCTAGTGCCTCCATTGCCAGAGCAAATATCAGGGGGGACAAAGGGCAGCCCTGCCTTGAACCTCTTTCTAGTTGGAACTCGGTTGAGTAGTCACCGTTAATTCTTACTTTTGCTTTGGGATCATTATAGAGTATTTTTACCCAATTAACCACTTGACGACCGCCTCACGCCGATGTACGTCGGCAAAGCGGCACGGACAGGCAAAATCACGTACATGGTACGTGATTTGCCTTCCGCGGGTGGGGGGTCCGATAGGACCCCCCCCGCCGCCCGAGGCGGTCCCGTTTTGTCCCCGGCGATCGGAGACGAGGGGGAGGCCATCCGTTCGTGCCCCCCCCCCTCGCGATCGCCGCCGGCCAATGGGAACACTCCTTTGCTGCTGTATGCTAAACAGCAGCAAAGGAAATGATGTCATCTCCCCTCGGGTCGGTAGTTTCCGTTCCGGCCCGAGGAGAGACGACAAGTGAGTGACTGCACCAACACACACACACACAGTAGAACATGCCAGGCACACATTACACCCCGATCCCCCCCCCCCGATCGCCCCCCGATCCCCCCCAATCACCCCCCCCCCCCCCCCTGTCACAAATTGACAATTAGCAGTTTTTTTTTTTTTTTTTTTTCCCAGCAGTTTAGGGTTCCCAAAAACGCAGTGTTAGCGGGATCAGCCCAGATACCTGCTAGCACCTGCGTTTTGCGCCTCCGCCCGGCCCAGCCCACCCAAGTGCAGTATCGATCGATCACTGACACTTACAAAACACTAAACGCATAACTGCAGCGTTCGCAGAGTCAGGCCTGATCCCTGCGATCGCTAACAGTTTTTTTTGGTAGCGTTTTGGTGAACTGGCAAGCACCAGCCCCAGGCAGCGTCAGGTTAGCGCCAGTACCGCTAACACCCACGCACGCACCGTACACCTCCCTTAGTGGTATAGTATCTGATCGGATCAATATCTGATCCGATCAGATCTATACTAGCGTCCCCAGCAGTTTAGGGTTCCCAAAAACGCAGTGTTAGCGGGATCAGCCCAGATACCTGCTAGCACCTGCGTTTTGCCCCTCCGCCCGGCCCAGCCCACCCAAGTGCAGTATCGATCGATCACTGTCACTTACAGAACACTAAACGCATAACTGCAGCGTTCGCAGAGTCAGGCCTGATCCCTGCGATCGCTAACAGTTTTTTTGGTAGCGTTTTGGTGAACTGGCAAGCACCAGCACCAGCCCCAGGCAGCATCAGGTTAGCGCCAGTACCGCTAACACCCACGCACGCACCGTACACCTCCCTTAGTGGTATAGTATCTGAACGGATCAATATCTGATCCGATCAGATCTATACTAGCGTCCCCAGCAGTTTAGGGTTCCCAAAAACGCAGTGTTAGCGGGATCTGCCCAGATACCTGCTAGCACCTGCGTTTTGCCCCTCCGCCCGGCCCGGCCCAGCCCACCCAAGTGCAGTATCGATCGATCACTGTCACTTACAAAACTCTAAACGCATAACTGCAGCGTTCGCAGAGTCAGGCCTGATCCCTGCGATCGCTAACAGTTTTTTTGGTAGCGTTTTGGGGAACTGGCAAGCGCCAGCGGCGTAGTACACCCCGGTCGTAGCCAAACCAGCACTGCAGTAACACTTGGTGACGTGGCGAGTCCCATAAGTGCAGTTCAAGCTGGTGAGGTGGCAAGCACAAGTAGTGTCCCGCTGACACCAAAAAGACAAACACAGGCCCGTCGTGCCCATAATGCCCTTCCTGCTGCATTCGCCAATCCTAATTGGGAACCCACCGCTTCTGCAGCGCCCGTACTTCCCCCATTCACATCCCCAACCAAATGCAGTCGGCTGCATGAGAGGCATTTTTATGTCCTCCCGAGTACCCCTACCCAGCGAACCCCCCAAAAAAGATGTTGTGTCTGCAGCAAGCGCGGATATAGGCGTGACACCCGCTATTATTGTCCCTCCTGTCCTGACAATCCTGGTCTTTGCATTGGTGAATGTTTTGAACGCTACCATGCACTAGTTGAGTATTAGCGTAGGGTACAGCATTGCACAGACTAGGACACACTTTCACAGGGTCTCCCAAGATGCCATCGCATTTTGAGAGACCCGAACCTGGAACCGGTTACAGTTATAAAAGTTAGTTACAAAAAAAGTGTAAAAAAAAAAATATATATAAAATAAAAAAAAATAGTTGTCGTTTTATTGTTCTCTCTCTCTCTATTCTCTCTCTATTGTTCTGCTCTTTTTTTTACTGTATTCTATTCTGCAATGTTTTATTGTTATTGTTATTATGTTTTATCATGTTTGTTTTTCAGGTATGTAATTATTTATACTTTACTGTTTACTGTGCTTTATTGTTAACCATTGTTAACCATTTTTTTGTCTTCAGGTACGCCATGCACGACTTTGAGTGGTTATACCAGAATGATGCCTGCAGGTTTAGGTATCATCTTGGTATCATTCTTTTCAGCCAGCGGTCGGCTTTCATGTAAAAGCAATCCTAGCGGCTAATTAGCCTCTAGACTGCTTTTACAAGCCGTGGGAGGGAATGCCCCCCCCCCCCCACCGTCTTCCGTGTTTTTCCCTGGCTCTCCTGTCTCAACAGGGAACCTGAGAATGCAGCCGGTGATTCAGCCAGCTGACCATAGAGCTGATCAGAGACCAGAGTGGCTCCAAACATCTCTATGGCCTAAGAAACCGGAAGCTACGAGCATTTCATGACTTAGATTTCGCCGGATGTAAATAGCGCCATTGGGAAATTGGGGAAGCATTTTATCACACCGATCTTGGTGTGGTCAGATGCTTTGAGGGCAGAGGAGAGATCTAGGGTCTAATAGACCCCAATTTTTTCAAAAAAGAGTACCTGTCACTACCTATTGCTATCATAGGGGATATTTACATTCCCCGAGATAACAATAAAAATGATTAAAAAAAAAAAATATGAAAGGAACAGTTTAAAAGTAAGATTAAAAAAGCAAAAAAATAATTAAGAAAAAAAAAAAAAAAAGCACCCCTGTCGCCCCCTGCTCTTGCGCTAAGGCGAACGCAAGCGGCGGTCTGTCGTCAAACGTAAACAGCAATTGCACCATGCATGTGAGGTATCACCGCGAAGGCCAGATCGAGTGCAGTAATTTTTCCAGTAGACCTCCTCTGTAAATCTAAAGTGGTAACCTGTAAAGGCTTTTAAAGGCTTTTAAACATGTATTTATTTTGTTGCCACTGCACGTTTGTGCGCAATTTTAAAGCATGTCATGTTTGGTATCCATGTACTCCGCCTAAGATCATCTTTTTTATTTCATCAAACATTTGGGCAATATAGTGTGTTTTAGTGCATTAAAATTTAAAAAAGTGTGTTTTTTCCCCAAAAAATGCGTTTGAAAAATCGCTGCGCAATTACTGTGTGAAAAAAAAATGAAACACCCACCATTTTAATCTGTAGGGCATTTGCTTTAAAAAAATATATAATGTTTGGGGGTTCAAAGTAATTTTTTTGCAAAAAAAAATAACTTTTTCATGTAAACAATAAGTGTCAGAAAGGGCTTTGTCTTCAAGTGGTTAGAAGAGTGGGTGATGTGTGACATAAGCTTCTAAATGTTGTGCATAAAATGCCAGGACAGTTCAAAACCCCCCTAAATGACCCCATTTTGGAAAGTAGACACCCCAAGCTATTTGCTGAGAGTCATGTCGAGTCCATGGAATATTTTATATTGCGACACAAGTTGCGGGAAAGAGACAAATTTTTTTTTATTTTTTTTTTTTGCACAAAGTTGTCACTAAATGATATATTGCTCAAACATGCCATGGAAATATGTGAAATTACACCCCAAAATACATTCTGCTGCTTCTCCTGAGTACGGGGATACCACATGTGTGAGACTTTTTGGGAGCCTAGCCGCGTACGGGACCCCGAAAACCAAGCACCGCCTTCAGGCTTTGTAAGGGCGTGAATTTTTGATTTCACTCTTCACTGCCTATCACAGTTTCGGAGGCCATGGAATGCCCAGGTGGCACAAAACCCCCCCAAATGACCCCATTTTGGAAAGTAGACACCCCAAGCTATTTGCTGAGAGGTATAGTGAGTATTTTTCAGACCTCACTTTTTGTCACAAAGTTTTGAAAATTGAAAAAAGAAAAAAAAAATTTTTTTTCTTGTCTTTCTTCATTTTCAAAAACAAATGAGAGCTGCAAAATACTCACCATGCCTCTCAGCAAATAGCTTGGGGTGTCTACTTTCCAAAATGGGGTCATTTGGGGGGGGTTTGTGCCACCTGGGCATTCCATGGCCTCCGAACCTGTGATAGGCAGTAAAGAGTGAAATCAAAAATTTTCACCCTTAGAAATCCTGAAGGCAGTGATTGGTTTTCGGGGTCCCGTACGCGGCTAGGCTCCCAAAAAGTCCCACACATGTGGTATCCCCATACTCAGGAGAATCAGCTAAATGTATTTTGGGGTGCAATTCCACATATGCCCATGGCCTGTGTGAGTAATATATCATTTAGTGACAACTTTATGAAAAAAAAAAAAAAAAAAAAGTGTCACTTTCCCGCAACTTGTGTCAAAATATAAAATATTCCATGGACTCAATATGCCTCTCAGAAAATAGCTTGGGGTGTCTACTTTCCAAAATGGGGTCATTTTGGGGGGTTTTGTGCCACCTGGGCATTCCATGGCCTCCGAAACTGTGATAGGCAGAGAAGAGTGAAATCATAAATTTACACTCTTAGAAATCCTGAAGGCGGTGATTGGTTTTCGGGGCCCCGTACGCGGCTAGGCTCCCAAAAAGTCCCACACATGTGGTATCCCCATACTCAGGAGAAGCAGCTGAATGTATTTTGGGGTGCAATTCCACATAGGCCCATGGCCTGTGTGAGCAATATATCATTTAGTGACAACTTTTTGTAAATATTTTATTTTTATTTTTTTTTTTGTCATTTTTCAATCACTTGGGACAAAAAAAATAAATATTCAATGGGTTCAACATGCCTCTCAGCAATTTCCTTGGGGTGTCTACTTTCCAAAATGCGGTCATTTGGGGGGGTTTTGTACTGCCCTGCCATTTTAGCACCTCAAGAAATGACATAGGCAGTCATAAACTAAAAGCTGTGTAAATTACAGAAAATGTACCCTAGTTTGTAGACGCTATAACTTTTGCGCAAACCAATAAATATATGCTTATTGACATTTTTTTTACCAAAGACATGTGGCCGAATACATTTTGGCCTAAATGTATGACTAAAATTTAGTTTATTGGATTTTTTTTATAACAAAAAGTAGAAAATATCATTTTTTTTTCAAAATTTTCGGTCTTTTTCCGTTTATAGCGCAAAAAATAAAAACCGCAGAGGTGATCAAATACCATCAAAAGAAAGCTCTATTTGTGGGAAGAAAAGGACGCAAATTTCGTTTGGGTACAGCATTGCATGACCGCGCAATTCGCAGTTAAAGCGACGCAGTGTCAAATTGGAAAAAGACCTCTGGTCCTTAGGCAGCATAATGTACCGGGGCTCAAGTGGTTAATAAAAGAGGGGCCAAACCCAAACTCCCTTAGTACCCGCCAGATGTACTCCCATTCTACGCTGTCAAGCGCTTTTACCACGTCTAGCAGCATAACTGCTCTCGAACCCATATTATCTGTGGGTATCTGAAGGTTCAGAAAAATCCTCCTGATGTTCATACTTGTTGCTCTATTTGGAATAAATCCTGTTTGGTCTTGATGAACTACTTTGTGAATGATCTTTCTTAACCTCCCCGCCAAGACCTTTGCTAGGATCTTAACATCAGAGCAGAGTAGAGATATGGGTCTATAAGACCCTGGTTCCAAGGGGTCCTTCCCCTCCTTATGCAATACAATAATTGTGGCTTCTGTCATTGATGTAGGTAATTTCCCCTTCTCCTTCGCCCAGTTAAATACCTTAAGGAGTTCCGGAAGTAGTATTTCCCCATAGCTTTTATATATTTCAATTGGCAGCCCGTCTGGCCCCGGGGACTTATAATTGGCCATTTCTGCTACTGCCATTTTAATTTCTTCCAGTGTGATCGGTCGCTCTAGTTCCTCCTTATCTGCCCCCTCAATTACTGGTATACTTATCTTACTAAAAAAGGAGTCCATTTCCTCTCCCTCCATGATCCCTCGGGATTTATATAAATCCTTGTAGTATTCTTTAAAGGTATCAATAATTATCTCTCTCTGGGATGATATTTCACCTCTCATAGTTCTAATTGCTGAGACCGTGGAGGGGGGGAACTGTTTTTTACAATACAGGCCAGCATCTTCCCTACTTTTTCTCCTTCCCCGTATATAATTTGTCTCTGGAACAGCCTTTTATTTTCTACCTTCCTGAGTATTGCGTCTTTATAACTTTGTTGTTTGTTCTCCCATACTTTTTATTTATCGGGTAAGGGTTCTTTCACATACTCCTTCTCTGCCTCCATTAACTCTCTCCTAGTCTTATCCTCCCAATCCCGTGAAGCTTTTTTGATTTTAGACACTTTCTGAATCAATAGTCCCCTCAAATATGCCTTTAACGTATCCCACATCACCCCCCTTGAGGCAGTATCTGAGTTGAACCTTATGAATTCGTCCAACTCAGCTACCATCCCTTCCGAATCCTCCATAATTTCCAACCAGGCTGGGTTTAGTTTGCATACTCTACCTTCTTTTTTGTTTCCTGGGTTTACTTCAACTGTCATTAAAGAGTGATCTGACACCCCTCTAGGATGATAATCTATATTTTGTATTACTTGTCCTGCTAATTCGTTACCCAGTACTATATCTATCCTTGATAAGGTAGAGTAGGAACTCGAGTAACATGAGTACTGTAATGTTCCCGGGTTCCGTAATCTCCAAATGTCGGATAATCCCGCTTCTTGTAGATATTGACACATCTGGTTTTCTTGTGCTCCCTGACTTTGTTTCCCTGGGGGGAATCTATCTATTTTTTTATCCATGACTACATTAAAGTCCCCGACCACTATAACTGGCAGGCCAGGCTTATCCATTATAAATTCCAATAGGTCATACAATACCTCCATTCTAAAGGGGGGGGGGGGAATGTATATATTAGCTAACACCCATTCTTGACCCGCTATTATACAATGCATAAAAATATATCGCCCCTCTTCATCCAATACGCACTGTCTGCAAGAGAATACCACCTCCCCGTCAATTAGTACCGAGACCCCTCTCGAGTAGGAGGTATGCACAGATCAATATCTCATCCGATCAGATCTATACTGGCATCCCCAGCAGTTTAGGGTTCCCAAAACGCAGTGTTAGCGGGATCAGCCCAGATACCTGCTAGCACCTGCGTTTTGCCCCTCCGCCCGGCCCAGCCCAACCCACCCAAGTGCAGTATCGATCGATCACTGTCACTTACAAAACACTAAACGCATAACTGCAGCGTTCGCAGGTCAGGCCTGATCCCTGCGATCGCTAACAGTTATTTTGGTAGCGTTTTGGTGAACTGGCAAGCACCAGTGCCCTAGTACACCCCGGTCGTAGTCAAACCAGCACTGCAGTAACACTTGGTGACGTGGCGAGTCCCATAAGTGCAGTTCAAGCTGGTGAGGTGGCAAGCACAAGTAGTGTCCCGCTGCCACCAAAAAGACAAACACAGGCCCGTCGTGCCCATAATGCCCTTCCTGCTGCATTCGCCAATCCTAATTGGGAACCCACCACTTCTGCAGCACCCGTACTTCCCCCATTCACATCCCCAACCCAATGTAGTCGGCTGCATGAGAGGCATTTTCTTTATGTCCTCCCGAGTACCCCTACCCAACAAACCCCCTCAAAAAAGATGTTGTGTCTTCAGCAAGCGTGGATATAGGCGTGACACCCGCTAATATTGTCCCTCCTGTCCTGACAATCCTGGTCTTTGCATTGGTGAATGTTTTGAACGCTACCATTCACTAGTTGAGTATTAGCGTAGGATACAGCATTCCACAGACTAGGCACACTTTCACAGGGTCTCCCAAGATGCCATCGCATTTTGAGAGACCCGAACCTGGAACCGGTTACAGTTATAAAAGTTACAGTTACAAAAAAAAGTGTAAAAAAAAAAAAAACAAACAAAAATATAAAATAAAAAAAAATTGTTTGTCGTTTTATTGTTCTCTCTCTCTCTATTCTCTCTATTGTTCTGCTGTTTTTTACTGTATTCTATTCTGCAATGTTTTATTGTTATTATGTTTTATCATGTTTGCTTTTCAGGTATGCAATTTTTTATACTTTACCGTTTACTGTGCTTTATTGTTAACCATTTTTTTGTCTTCAGGTACGCCATTCACGACTTTGAGTGGTTATACCAGAATGATGCCTGCAGCTTTAGGTATCATCTTGGTATCATTCTTTTCAGCCAGCGGTCGGCTTTCATGTAAAAGCAATCCTAGCGGCTAATTAGCCTCTAGACTGCTTTTACAAGCCGTGGGAGGGAATGCCCCCCCCACCGTCTTCTGTGTTTTTCTCTGGCTCTCCTGTCTCAACAGGGAACCTGAGAATGCAGCCGGTGATTCAGCCAGCTGACCATAGAGCTGATCAGAGACCAGAGTGGCTCCAAACATCTCTATGGCCTAAGAAACCGGAAGCTACGAGCATTTTATGACTTAGATTTCGCCGGATGTAAACAGCGCCATTGGGAAATTGGGAAAGCATTTTATCACACCGATCTTGGTGTGGTCAGATGCTTTGAGGGCAGAGGAGAAATCTAGGGTCTAATAGACCCCAATTTTTTCAAAAAAGAGTACCTGTCACCACCTATTGCTATCATAGGGGATATTTACATTCCCTGAGATAACAATAAAAATGATTTAAAAAAAAATGAAAGGAACAGTTTAAAAATAAGATAAAAAAGCAAAAAAATAATAAAGAAAAAGAAAAAAAGCACCCCTGTCCCCCCTGCTCTCGCACGAAGGCGAACGCAAGCATCGGTCTGGCGTCAAATGTAAACAGCAATTGCACCATGCATGTAAGGTATCACCGCGAAGGTCAGATCGAGGGCAGTAATTTTAGTAGTAGACCTCCTCTGTAAATCTAAAGTGGTAACCTGTAAAGGCTTTTAAAGGCTTTTAAAAATGTATTTAGTTTGTCGCCACTGCACGTTTGTGCGCAATTTTAAAGCATGTCATGTTTGGTATCCATGTACTCAGCCTAAGATCATCTTTTTTATTCCATCAAACATTTGGGCAATATAGTGTGTTTTAGTTCATTAAAATTTAAAAAAGTGTGTTTTTTCCCCAAAAAATGCGTTTGAAAAATCGCTGCGCAAATACTGTGTGAAAAAAAAAATGAAACACCCACCATTTTAATCTGTAGGGCATTTGCTTTAAAAAAAATATATAATGTGTGGGGGTTCAAAGTAATTTTCTTGCAAAAAAAATAATTTTTTCATGTAATCAAAAAGTGTCAGAAAGGGCTTTGTCTTCAAGTGGTTAGAAGAGTGGGTGATGTGTGACATAAGCTTCTAAATGTTGTGCATAAAATGCCAGGACAGTTCAAAACCCCCCCAAATGACCCCATTTTGGAAAGTAGACACCCCAAGCTATTTGCTGAGAGGCATGTCGAGTCCATGGAATATTTTATATTGTGACACAAGTTGCGGGAAAGAGACCTTTTTTTTTTTTTTGCACAAAGTTGTCACTAAATAATATATTGTTCAAACATGCCATGGGAATATGTGAAATCACACCCCAAAATAAATTCTGTTGCTTCTCCTGAGTATGGGGATACCACATGTGTGGGACTTTTTGTTAGCCTAGCCGCGCACGGGACCCCGAAAACCAAGCACCGCCTTCAGGCTTTCTAAGGTCGTAAATTTTTGATTTCACTCTTCACTGCCTATCAAAGTTTCGGAGGCCATGGAATGCCCAGGTGCCAAACCCCCCCCCCCCCCCCAATGACCCCATTTTGGAAAGTTGACACCCCAAGCTATTTGCTGAGCGGTATAGTGAGTATTTTGCAGACCTCACTTTTTGTCACAAAGTTTTGAAAATTGAAAAAAGAAAAGAAAAATTTTTTTCTTGTCTTTCTTCATTTTCAAAAACAAATGAGAGCTGCAAAATACTCACCATGCCTCTCAGCAAATAGCTTGGGGTGTCTACTTTCCAAAATGGGGTCATTTGGGGGGGGTTGTGCCACCTGGGCATTCCATGGCCTCCAAAACTGTGATAGGCAGTGAAGAGTGAAATCAAAAATTTACACCCTTAGAAATCCTGAAGGCGGTGATTGGTTTTCGGGGCCCCGTACGCGGCTAGGCTCCTAAAAAGTCCCACACATGTGGTATCCCTATACTCAGGAGAAGCAGCTAAATTTATTTTGGGGTGCAATTCCACATATGCCCATGGCCTGTGTGAGCAATATATCATTTAGTGACAACTTTGTGCAAAAAAAAAATTGTCACTTTCCCGCAACTTGTGAAAATATAAAATATTCCATGGACTCAACATGCCTCAAAGCAAATATCTTGGGGTGTCTACTTTCCAAAATGGGGTCATTTGGGGGAGTTTTATGCCATCTGGGCATTTTATGGCCTTCAAAACTGTGATAGGTAGTGAGGAGTAAAATCAAAAATTTACGCCCTTAGAAATACTGAAGGCAGCCCCGTACACGGCTAGGCTCCCAAAAAGTCCCACACATGTGGTATCCCCATACTCAGGAGAAGCAGCTAAATGTATTTTGGGGTGCAATTCCACATATGCCCATGGCCTGTGTGAGCAATATATCATTTAGTGACAACTTTTTGTATTTTTTTTTTGTCATTATTCAATCACTTGGGACAAAAAAAATGAATATTCAATGGGCTCAATATGCCTCTCAGCAATTTCCTTGGAGTGTCTACTTTCCAAAATGGGGTCATTTGGGGGGGGGGGGGGGGTTGTACTGCCCTGCCATTTTAGCACCTCAAGAAATGACATAGGCAGTCATAAATTAAAGGCTGTGTAAATTCCAGAAAGTGTACCCTAGTTTGTAGGCGCTATAACTTTTGCGCAAACCAATAAATATACACTTATTGACATTTTTTTTACCAAAGACATGTGGTCGAATACATTTTGGCCTAAATGTATGACTAAAATTGAGTTTATTGGATTTTTTTTAGAACAAAAAGTAGAAAATATCATTTTTTTTCAAAATTTTCGGCCTTTTTCCGTGTATAGCGCAAAAAATAAAAACGGCAGAGATGATCAAATACCATCAAAAGAAAGCTCTATTTGTGGGAAGAAAAGGACGCAAATTTTGTTTGGGTACAGCATTGCATGACCGCGCAATTAGCAGTTAAAGCGACGCAGTGCCAAATTGTAAAAATTGCTCTGGTCAGGAAGGGGGTAAATCCTTCCGGGGCTGAAGTGGTTAAAGGGAACAACGTACCAATACATTGATTCGCCCAGCAGAGCCATTTTGCTGATGTATAGTGGCGTGAGCTGGTCGGCAAGCGGTTAAACAACCAATTTTACCGTGACAGCATCTTATACCAAGCAGGTGCTAATGATCATCACTTTCAAATGTAGGTTGAAACACAGTCATTAACTATACAGAAACAGCTGTGTAGGAGGCTTCTAACTGGGTGAGGAACAGCCACACTCTGCCACTAAGGTCGGGTTGTGGAAAACAGTTTCATGTCAGAGGTCATACACCATGGCAAGCCTGATACCAGCATCAAGACACAAGGTAGTTATACTGCATCAGCAATGTATCTCCCAGGCAAAGATTTTAAAGCAGACTGGGGTTTCAAGATGTGCTGTTCAAGCTCATTTGAAGAAGCACAAAGAAATGGCAATGTTGAGAACTATGGTCAACCAAGGAAACCTAATACAGCAGATGAAAGACACATCAAGCTTACTTGGCCATACCTCCAATGTGGAAACAAGGCTAAGCGACTCAACTTTGCACAAAAAAATTGGAACTGGGTTGCAGAAAATGGCAGCAGGGGCTCTGGACTGATGAGTAAAAATTTGAAATATTTCGCTATAGCAGCAGGCAGTTTGTTTTCCAAAGGGCTGTTAAAATAAAATTTTATAAAAAATACAGCAAATGGGTGTTTACTTTACTGCTCTATGATTTTTTCTGGTACACTGATTGCCCAGCTGTAGTTAAAATAATATATCAGCTTTTGAAAGTAAAGGACTTGTGTCCTCACTATCTAAATTAAATTGTAAAATAGCTAAATATTTGTTTTTGTTTTACTAAAATATAACGTACAATACAAAGAAAAAAAATGCTTATCTGTGTTCAGTGTGTATTCTCTAAACATACTGTTGCCAACATTATTTGCAGTCACACATTAAATTGAAAATGGTTTATAAGTGGTGCAAAGTGTAGCATTTGCAATATTTGTGTTGTATATGACACTTCCAAAGTGTACAGAATACAGTAGATGAGCACATCATTTTAAAACATTGTCAGCAGTAAGCTGCCTAAACCTGACCAAATTGGAATACCCAATTATGACTGCAAGCAGGCATATCCGCAATAGATATGGCTACATATGGTGATGGTCAGAGTGACAAACATTAGCATCTGACCAGGGTATTGAACACTCACAGTATGTGAAGAGTGGAACCAATGATCCAGCACTTGTTTGACTTTATCATCCGTCTCAGTCATCGAGTATCTAGCTTTATGATCAGTAGTAGTAAATCAGAATGTAATAAAATTGTGAAACCAGTCAAAACGGCTATTTTTTTACATTCCAATCTAGAACACTTTTTATGACCCCTTTTTCAGGATGTTCAGGATGTTAAGTTTTAGTATGTCTAAAACATATTTGTTTCAGCAGTTGCAGAAGGGGAGGTATAGACACCCACACTTTTTTTTTACTGTGTAGCCCTCTTTTGGGCTGATAATAATGGGGGATTTTAACTACCCAGAAATTGACTGGAGTAATGGCACTGCTGGGACAGTTAAAGGGCCAAAATTTTTAAGCCTATTACAGGATCATTTTATGGTCCAGTTTATTGAGGCCCCAACTAGGAATGATGCTCTGTTGGACCTGGTAATTTCAAACTATGCAGAGCTTATTACTAATGTTCATATAAAGGAACATCTTGGTAGCAGTGACCATAACATGATTTCATTTTATGTTAGCTGTAAGCAAAAAACAAATACAGGAAAGATAAAAACACTTAACTTTAAGAGAGCAAATTTTCCAAGTATGAGGGCTGCTCTCCAAGACTTAGACCGGGAGGAAATTTTGGCATCAATGGACACAGAACAGAAATGGGAATTCTTCAAAATGACTGTATGTAAACTCACTGCAAAGTATATTCCCATGGGCAATAAGTTTAAAAGGCTAAAAATAAAACCTATGTGGCTCGCGGCCTAATTTAAAAAAGCTATAAGGAATAAGAAAAGAGTTTTAAAAAAAATATAAAAATGAAGGATCACTATCATTGTTTAAATGTTATAAATAATATAACAGAATGTAAAAAGGAAATCAAGGCTGCAAAAAATCGAAATGAATGACAGATTGCAAAAGATAGTAGGACAAACCCCAATATATTAATAGTAAAAAGGTCAGGTCTGAGCATGGCCCTTTACAAAATAATCTAGCTCTGTTTTTACAAGGGAGCTCATGGCCATAATAGGGATCATATTGACACAACCCCAAATGATCCACAATGGCTCAAAACTGATATGGTCCAGAAATATTTAGACATAATAAAAGTGAATAAAGCACCTGGAACAGATGGCATACACCTACGGATCCTTAAAGAATTGAGCTCTGCCATTTCAAAGCTATTGTTTCTAATTTTTAGGAACTCTTTAATGACTGGAATAGTATCACTGGTTTGATGTAGGGCCAATGTGGTGCCCATATTTAAAAAGGGAATAGGGTGATTAGCTTTCCTAGGCCTAAGAAAAGCAGTGCCACATCCAATGATTGCATATATATCAGAAAAGAGAATTCCCCTGAATGGACTTTACTGGCACTTGCTGACACATAATAGATAGTGAGTACATCTACCAGACTATATATAGTAAAAAGATTTTTATTCAAACATAGCATAGATTAAAAACAAATTACAACATATTTTTTACGGAGCATAGTGTAGAGGTAATGCATAACAACATTGTTGCAAAACAGTAAATTGTACGAGGGCTCTTGTTCACACCCAACGCGTTTCGGAGTCAGTATTATATTTATCCTTCAGGGATGTAGCAAAAAAAGAGCACTTCGTCTAAAGTAATTAAAATACAACAGAATGAGTGGATTGTCATAACATATAAATGTAAATATGTTGAAGTCAATCTATGTATATCACTCACTTCAAATATGTTGCGTTGAATTGTTTAAGAAAACTTTCAGATTAAGATAGCATTGGACGTTATTGCTGGTGTGATAGTTCTTAAAGGGGCGGAGTAATTATCATTAGTTGGTATTGTCCTTAACTAGGACTAAGAGTCTCACCAACCCCCGTCCCTCCTGGGCGCGTGCAGACCAGAGCAAAGTACTGAGGCGAGATGAGAGAACACCCCTACAAGTAAAATAATGTACATACAGTAAGTATTTGTAAGTGTAAAGTGAAAAGTAAAGATGAAAATGGAAATAGACATCAAAAATATAATAAAATAGGGAAGGTAATTAGTAATTGGTGTGATATATTCTGAATAATAGTTATTGCATGTTATTTACATATAACGTGATGGTATTGGAAGATATTTTTAATATTATAAGTAATAACAACATATACATATATGGACCTATAATAGAAATGTTGAGATTTTATTTTATTTGACTTATATTGATTGATATAGTGTTGCTAATTTTTTAATTTATTTGTTTGGATTGATCATTTACATATCAAATAATATTTAGTCAAAAAATGTTAAAACAGTCACATCTAGCATAATGACATGTCAAAATGTGTTATGTTGTTAATAATGACGAGTATTGGTTTCATGGTATGCCCAAATGTTTAGTGTTATAAATGGTAACATATATATATATATATATATATATATAGGGTTAAATGTAGTTTAACACAACTCTAGATGTGATTGTTATTATCACTCAAGGTAATTGAAATAGTTATTTGTATCTGCCATCTTAGAAAAGAGACTGAGTATTTACGCATAACTTATAGTTATATGAGTCATTATTAAGCTCTCAGATGGGAGCCTATGAGCTAAATAAAAGAGGAATTGTTTAAGGAAATTGTTTTAAAAACAAGCAAATATGTCAATATGGACTTAAAGGTGACAGATGATGAAGGATATAAACAGGAAAAAGAGGAGAGGTTTATTTCTCAAGCAATGTTTGTGTGCTGACAAATGTGCCGAATACTCTAAGCAGGAACTAATTGAACAAAGTAGAGAGAACAACAAGGAGGAAAAGAGTATTTTAAATTTTTCTACCTGTATGAGTAAAGTGTTGTAGTGTGTCAGCCATGCATCCCAGCTTCCAGCGTGTGTAACGCCTGAGCTGGGAATGCGATGGTCTGGTAATTTATAGTGGTGAGCCTGCAATCAGCTGGCGCTGGTAATTGCGCTCAGCTGATCAATACGGTAACGAGTAAGGGAAGCCTCGTGATCGCCCCCTGAGTGAGGATGTGCGGCGCCGCCCCTACAGCACATGCGCAAGCGTGCTTACGTTGGAGAGGCGTCACGCACAATACACCCACCGACACTGATAGCTACACCGGCGGACTGAGCATGTCAGCCGGAGTAGCAAGATGGAGGTTGTGGGCGGGGATGGTATATGTCCAACAAACCTCCCATGACGCCGCCCAGGTGAGAGTCTGGGCGGCTTTCCGTGCCAGGCACTCACTCTGGCTGATCGCGCCGGGGAAAGACCTGGGCGAGAGGAGACTCAATGCTAAAGATAAAAAAGAGATATTTGAAATACGATCTGCATTAAAGTCAGGGAATCCCTACATAAAGGAGAAACCAATAAGGGAGTGTATTAGCATTTGTATTGGAGTACACAGATACATAAATGTATAGATATTTCCAAAGCTTATTAGGAATTGATTGATAGTAAAGTTATAGGGTGAAGATCAAACAAATATACACTCTATGTCAATTTGTGTATAGATGTTTGTTCGCAGTAGGGAGCATGAGGCATATAACATAATGTAATGAAAAATACATTGAAAAATACAGAAAGGTTTTATGTGGGCATTGCTAAGCGACATTAGACAGAATTCTATGCCAACATTTATGTACATTCAATTTAGATAGACATAGAATTTTGGGCATATTTTTACATAAGCAAAATTGTAAATAGGTTATAATTAAAATTATGATAGAAAGGGATAACAGAAAGTAAACAAGAATGACATTCTAAATAAATATGCAGAGACTGTGGCATGCGTGATCTACGAGATCTGAGTATGAAAAAAAAAAAAAAATGTAGGGATTCCCTGACTTTAATGCAGATCGTATTTCAAATATCTCTTTTTTATCTTTAGCATTGAGTCTCCTCTCGCCCAGGTCTTTCCCCGGCGCGATCAGCCAGAGTGAGTGCCTGGCACGGAAAGCCGCCCAGACTCTCACCTGGGCGGCGTCATGGGAGGTTTGTTGGACATATACCATCCCCGCCCACAACCTCCATCTTGCTACTCTGGCGGACATGCTCAGTCCGCCGGTGTAGCTATCCGTGTCAGTGGGTGTATTGTGCGTGACGCAGCTCCAACGTAAGCACGCTCGCGCGTGCGCGGTAGGGGCAGCGCCGCGCATCCTCCACTTAGGGGGCGATCACGAGGCTTCCCTTACTCGTTGCCGTACTGATCAGCTGAGCGCAATTACCAGCGCCAGCTGATTGCAGGCTCACCACTATAAATTACCAGACCATCGCATTCCCAGCTCAGGCGTTACACACGCTGGAAGCTGGGATGCGTGGATGACACACTACAACTCTTTACTCATACAGGTAGAAAAATTTAAAATACTCTTTTCCTCCTTGTTGTTCTCTCTACTTTGTTCAATTAGTTCCTGCTTAGAGTATTCGGCACATTTGTCAGCACACAAACATTGCTTGAAAAATAAACCTCTCCTCTTTTTCCTGTTTATATGCTTCATCATCTGTCACCTTTAGTCCTCTTGCACACGGACGTTTTTACAGCTGCTTTTTTGAGCTTTTTTTGCAGCTTAAAAAGGCCTGTCTATGTTAGTCTATGGCTTCATGCCCACCTAGGCGTTTTTGAGCTGCAAGTGGCATAGGCGTTTTTAAGCTGTAAAAAAAACCCAGGACCAGTGGGTTCTGAAAGACGTTTTTCAGCTGTAAAAATGCTCTAACGCTGAAAAACGCTCAAAAACATCATTCACCAACGTTTTTTTAGCGTTTTTGATCCATTGAAAAAAAAAAAAAAAAATTAAAAAAAAAAAAAAACGCTCAAAAACGCTAACGCGGAAAAACGCTAAAAAACGCTCAAAAACGCTAAAAAACGCTATTGCAAAAACGCTGAAAAAAGTTTAAAAATATCACTGCAAAGATACTGGCGTTTTCATAACGTTTTTTTAACAGCCTGTGTGCATGAGGGCTAAAGTCCATAATGACATATTTGCTTGTTTTTAAAACAATTTCCTTAAACAATTCCTCTTTTATTTAGCTCATAGGCTCCCATCTGAGAGCTTAATAATGACTCGTATAACTATAAGTTATGCGTAAATACTCAGTCTCTTTTCTAAGAGGGCAGATACAAATAACTATTTCAATTACCTTGAGTGATAATAACAATCACATCTAGCGTTGTGTTAAACTACATTTAACCCTATATATATATATATGTTATCATTTATAGCACTAAACATTTGGGCATACCATGAAACCAATACTCGTCATTATTAACAACATAACACATTTTGACATGTCATTATGCTAGATGTGACTGTTTTAACATTTTTTGACTAAATATTATTTGATATGTAAATGATCAATCCAAACGAATAAATTAAAAAATTAGCAACACTATATCAATCAATATAAGTCAAATAAAATAAAATCTCAACATTTCTATTATAGGTCCATATATGTATATGTTGTTATTACTTATAATATTAAAAATATCTTCCAATACCATCACGTTATATGTAAATAACATGCAATAACTATTATTCAGAATATATCACACCAATTACTAATTACCTTCCCTATTTTATTATATTTTTGATTTCTATTTCCATTTTCATTGTTACTTTTCACATTACACTTACAAATACTTACTGTATGTACATTATTTTACTTGTAGGGGTGTTCTCTCATCTCGCCTCAGTACTTTGCTCTGGTCTGCACGCGCCCGGGAGGGACGGGGGTTGGTGAGACTCTTAGTCCTAGTTAAGGACAATACCAACTAATGATAATTACTCTGCCCCTTTAAGAACTATCACACCAGCAATAACGTCCAATGCTATCTTAATCTGAAAGTTTTCTTAAACAATTCAACGCAACATATTTGAAGTGAGTGATATACATAGATTGACTTCAACATATTTACATTTATATGTTATGACAATCCACTCATTCTGTTGTATTTTAATTACTTTAGACGAAGTGCTCTTTTTTTGCTACATCCCTGAAGAAGGATAAATATAATACTGACTCTGAAACGCGTTGGGTGTGAACAAGAGCCCTCGTACAATTTACTGTTTTGCAACAATGTTGTTATGCATTACCTCTACACTATGTTCCATTGAAAATAAGTTGTAATTTGTTTTTAATCTATGCTATGTTTAAATAAAAAATCTTTTTACTATATATACTCTGGTAGATGTACTCACTATCTATTATGTGTCAGCAAGTGCCGGTAAAGTCCATTCAAGGGAATTCTCTTTTCTGATATATATTTAAAAAGGGATCAAAGTCTTTACCAAGTAACTACAGACCTGTTAGTTTAACTTCTATAGTTGGGAAGATACTGAAGAGTTTAATAAAAGACCACATAGATATGTTCTTGCTGGAAAAAAAGTATTTTAAGCAACAGACAACAGTATTGATTCATGAAAGACAGAAGTTGTCAGACAAATCTGATTTCTTTTTATGCGGAGGTGAGCAAAACCTTGGACAGAGGGATGGTTGTGGACGTAGTATACTATGAATGGTCTAAGGTTATCAGTGGTGTACCCCAAGATTCAGTGCTGGGACTATAACTTTTTAATAACTTTATAAGTGATATTGGGTCTGGGATTAAAAGTTACATTTCTGTCTTTGCAGATGACACTAAGCTATGCAGTGGAATAACGTCCTTACAGGATGTCTCCAATTTACAAGCCGACCTCAATGCACTGTCTAATTGGACGAGTATGTGGCAAATGAGGTTTAATGTTGATAAATGTAAAGTTATGCACTTGGGGGCTAAGAATATGAATGCATTATACATACTAGGGGGAGTACAATTGGGGGAATCAATGGTGGAGAAGGATCTGGGGGGTTTGGTAGATCATAAGCTCAATAATAGCATGCAATGCCAAGCTGCAGTTTCCAAAGCGAGCAAAGTCCTTTCTTGCATTAAGAGAGGTATGGACTCCAGAGAGAGAGATATCATTTTGCCCCTGTACAAATCATTAGTAAGACCTCATCTGGAATATGCAGTTCAGTTTTGGCACCAGTTCTCAAAAAGGATATCAGGAAACTGGAGTAAGTGCAGAGAAGGGCAACCAAACTGATAAGAGGCATGGAGGAGCTCAGCTATGAGGAAAGATTAAAGGAACTGAATTTATTCACTGTTGAGAAGAGGAGATTAAGGGGGGATATGATCACCATTTATAAATATATAATAGTGAACTTGGCATTGAGTTATTCAATTTAGGGTCAACACTAAGGACAAGGGGACACTCTTTACGTCTAGAGGAAAAGAGATTTCATCTCCAAATACGGAAAGGTTTCTTCACAGTAAGAGCTGTGGAAATGTGGAATAGACTCCCTCCAGAGGTGGTTCTGGCCAGCTCAGTAGATTGCTTTAAGAAAGGTCTGGATTCTTTCCTAAATGTGCATAATCTAACTGGCACTAACATTTATAGGTAAAGTTGATCCAGGGAAAATCCGATTGCCTCTCTGGGATCAGGAAGGAATTTTTTCCCCTGCTGTAGCAAATTGCATCCTGCTTTTCTGGGGGGTTTTTCGCCTTCCTCTGGATCAACTGTGGGTATAGGATTGGGTATATGGGATTGTATGATATTTTTTATTTTCTTTCTTTCTTTATTTATGGTTAAACTAGATGGACCTGTGTCTTTTTTCAACCTGACCAACTATATAACTATGTAACAGTAGAGCTGTGAAAATGTGGAATAGACTCGCTCAAGCGCTGGTACTGTCCAGCTCAGTAGATTGCTTTAACCACTTAAGGACCACCTCACGCCGATGTACGTCGGCAGAATGGCACGGGCAGGCAGAATCACGTACATATACGTGATCTGCCTCCCGCGGGCGGGGGGGGTCCGATTGGACCCCCCCCCGGTGCCCGAGGTGGTCCGCTTCTGACCAGCGGCGATCAGAGATGAGGGGGGACCATCCGTTCATGGCCCCCCCTCACAATCACCGCCGGCCAATCAAATCATTCCTTTGCTGCTGTATGCTAAACAGCAGCAAAGGAAATTATGTCATCTCTCCTAGGTTCGGTATTTTCCGGTCCGGCGCCGAGGAGAGAAGACTTCAATGTGAGTGTAATGCCCCGTACACACGGTCGGACTTTGTTCGGACATTCCGACAACAAAATCCTAGGATTTTTTCCGACGGATGTTGGCTCAAACTTGTCTTGCATACACACGGTCACACAAAGTTGTCGGAAAATCCGATCGTTCTAAATGCGGTGACGTAAAACACGTACGTCGGGACTATAAACGGGGCAGTGGCCAATAGCTTTCATCTCTTTATTTATTCTGAGCATGCGTGGCACTTTGTCCGTCGGATTTGTGTACACACGATCGGAATTTCCGACAACGGATTTTGTTGTCGGAAAATTTTATATCCTGCTCTCAAACTTTGTGTGTCGGAAAATCCGATGGAAAATGTGCGATGGAGCCCACACACGGTCGGAATTTCCGACAACACGATCCGATCGGACATTTTCCATCGGAAAATCCAACCGTGTGTACGGGGCATAACACTACACACACACAGTAGAACATGCCAGGCACACAAAACACCCCCCTTTACCCCCCGATCCCCCCCGATCACCCCCTAATCCCCCCCCCGTCACACTGACACCAAGCAGTTTTTTAATTTTTTTTTCGTTTTTTTCTGATTACTGCATGGTGTCAGTTTGTGACAGTTACTGTGTTAGGGCAGTTACTGTTAGCCCCCTTTAGGTCTAGGATACCCCCCTAACCCCCCCTAATAAAGTTTTAACCCCTTGATCACCCCCTGTCGCCAGTGTCACTAAGCGATCATTTTTCTGATTGCTGTATTAGTGTCACTGGTGATGCTAGTTAGGGACGTAAATATTTAGGTTTGCCGTCAGCGTTTTATAGCAACAGGGACCCCCATATACTACCTAATAAATGTTTTAACCCCTTGATTGCCCCTAGTTAACCCTTTCACCACTGATCACCGTATAACCGTTACGGGTGACGCTGGTTAGTTCGTTTATTTTTTATAGTGTCAGGGCACCCGCCGTTTATTACCAAATAAAGGTTTAGCCCCCTGATCGCCCGGCGGTGATATGCGTCGCCCCAGGCAGCGTCAGATTAGCGCCAGTACCGCTAACACCCACGCACGCAGCATACACCTCCCTTAGTTGTATAGTATCTATACGGATCAATATCTGATCCGATCAGATCTATAATAGCGTCCCCAGCAGTTTAGGGTTCCCAAAAACGCAGTGTTAGCGGGATCAGCCCAGATACCTGCTAGCACCTGCGTTTTGCCCCTCCACCCGGCCCAGCCCAGCCCAGCCCACCCAAGTGCAGTATCGATCGATCACTGTCACTTACAAAACACTAAACGCATAACTGCAGCGTTCGCAGAGTCAGGCCTGATCCCTGCGATCGCTAACAGTTTTTTGGTAGCATTTTGGTGAACTGGCAAGCACCAGCCCCAGGCAGCGTCAGGTTAGCGCCAGTACCGCTAACACCCACGCACGCACCGTACACCTCCCTTAGTGGTATAGTATCTGATCGGATCAATATCTGATCCGATCAGATCTATACTAGCGTCCCCAGCAGTTTAGGGTTCCCAAAAACGCAGTGTTAGTGGGATCAGCCCAGATACCTGCTAGCACCTGCATTTTGCCCCTCCGCCCAGCCCACCCAAGTGCAGTATCGATCGATCACTGTCACTTACAAAACACTAAACACATAACTGCAGCGTTCGCTGAGTCAGGCCCGATCCCTGCGATCGCTAACAGTTTTTTTGGTAGCGTTTTGGTGAACTGGCAAGCACACCAGCCCCAGGCAGCGTCAGGTTAGCGCCAGTACCGCTAACACCCACGCACGCAGCATACGCCTCCCTTAGTGGTATAGTATCTGAACGGATCAATATCTGATCCGATCAGATCTATACTAGCGTCCCCAGCAGTTTAGGGTTCCCAAAAACGCAGTGTTAGTGGGATCAGCCCAGATACCTGCTAGCACCTGCGTTTTGCCCCTCTGCCCGGCCCAGCCCAGCCCACCCAAGTGCAGTATCAATCGATCACTGTCACTTACAAAACACTAAATGCATAACTGCAGCGTTCGCAGAGTCAGGCCTGATCCCATGTTTTGAACGCTACCATTCACTAGTTGAGTATTAGCGTAGGGTACAGCATTGCACAGACTAGGCACACTTTCACAGGGTCTCCCAAGATGCCATCGCATTTTGAGAGACCCGAACCTGGAACCGGTTACAGTTATAAAAGTTAGTTACAAAAAAAAGTGTAAAAAAATATATATATATATAAAATAAAAAAAAATAGTTGTCAATGGTGTCAGTTTGTGACAGTTACTGTGTTAGGGCAGTTACTGTTAGCCCCCTTTAGGTCTAGGATACCCCCCTAACCCCCCCTAATAAAGTTTTAACCCCTTGATCACCCCCTGTCACCAGTGTCACTAAGTGATCATTTTTCTGATCGCTGTATTAGTGTCACTGGTGACGCTAGTTAGGGAGGTAAATATTTAGGTTCGCCGTCAGCCTTTTTTAGCGACAGGGACCCCCATATACTACCTAATAAATGTTTTAACCCCTTGATTGCCCCCTAGTTAACCCTTTCACCACTGATCACCGTATAACTGTTACGGGTGACGCTGGTTAGTTCGTTTACTTTTTATAGTGTCAGGGCACCCGCCTTTTATTACCGAATAAAGGTTTAGCCCCCTGATCGCCCGGCGGTGATATGCGTCGCCCCAGGCAGCGTCAGATTAGCGCCAGTACCGCTAACACCCGCGCACGCAGCATACGCCTCCCTTAGTGGTATAGTATCTGTACGGATCAATATCTGATCCAATCAGATCTATAATAGCGTCCCCAGCAGTTTAGGGTTCCAAAAACGCAGTGTTAGCGGGATCAGCCCAGATAACTGCTAGCACCTGTGTTTTGCCCCTCCACCTGGCCCAGCCCAGCACACCCAAGTGCAGTATCAATCGATCACTGTCACTTACAAAACACTAAGCGCATAACTGCAGCGTTCACAGAGTCAGGCCTGATCCCTGCGATCGCTAACAGTTTTTTTGGTAGCGTTTTGGTGAACTGGCAAGCACCAGTGGCCTAGTACATCCCGGTCGTAGTCAAACCAGCACTGCAGTAACACTTGGGGACGTGGCGAGTCCCATAAGTGCAGTTCAAGCTGGTGAGGTGGCAAGCACAAGTAGTGTGCCGCTGCCACCAAGAAGAAGACAAACACAGGCCCGTCGTGCCCATAGTGCCCTTCCTGCTGCATTCACCAATCCTAATTGGGAACCCACCACTTCTGCAGCGCCCGTACTTCCCCCATTCACATCCCCAACCAAATGCAGTCGGCTGCATGAGAGGCATTTTTATGTCCTCCCGAGTACCCCTAACCAGCGAACACCCCCAAAAAAGATGTTGTGTCTGCAGCAAGCGCGGATATAGGCGTGACACCCGTTATTATTGTCCCTCCTGTCCTGACAATCCTGGTCTTTGCATTGGTGAATGTTTTGAACGCTACCATTCACTAGTTGAGTATTAGCGTAGGGTACAGCATTGCACAGACTAGGCACACTTTCACAGGGTCTCCCAAGATGCCATCGCATTTTGAGAGACCCGAACCTGGAACCGGTTACAGTTATAAAAGTTAGTTACAAAAAAAAGTGTAAAAATATATATATATATATATATATATATATATATATATATATATATAAAATAAAATAAAAAGTTGTCATTTTACTGTTCTCTCTCTCTCTATTCTCTCTATTGTTCTGCTCTTTTTTACTGTATTCTATTCTGCAATGTTTTATTGTTATTATGTTTTATCATGTTTGCTTTTCAGGTATGCAATTTTTTATACTTTACCGTTTACTGTGTTTTATTGTTAACCATTTTTTTGTCTTCAGGTACGCCATTCACGACTTTGAGTGGTTATACCAGAATGATGCCTGCAGGTTTAGGTATCATCTTGGTATCATTCTTTTCAGCCAGCGGTCGGCTTTCATGTAAAAGCAATCCTAGCGGCTAATTAGCCTCTAGACTGCTTTTACAAGCAGTGGGAGGGAATGCCCCCCCACCGTCTTCCGTGTTTTTCTCTGGCTCTCCTGTCTCAACAGGGAACCTGAGAATGCAGCCGGTGATTCAGCCAGCTGACCATAGAGCTGATCAGAGACCAGAGTGGCTCCAAACATCTCTATGGCCTAAGAAACCGGAAGCTACGAGCATTTCATGACTTAGATTTCGCCGGATGTAAACAGCGCCATTGGGAAATTTGGAAAGTATTTTATCACACCGATCTTGGTGTGGTCAGATGCTTTGAGGGCAGAGGAGAGATCTAGGGTCTAATAGACCCCAACTTTTTCAACTTCTTGCAAAAAAAATAATTTTTTCATGTAAACAAAAAGTGTCAGAAAGGACTTTGTCTTTAAGTGGTTAGAAGAGTGGGTGATGTGTGACATAAGCTTCTAAATGTTGTGCATAAAATGCCAGGACAGTTCAACCCCCCCCAAATGACCCCATTTTGGAAAGTAGACACCCCAAGCTATTTGCTGAGAGTCATGTCGAGCCCATGGAATATTTTATATTGTGACACAAGTTGCAGGAAAGAGACAATTTTTTTTTTTTTTTTTGCACAAAGTTGTCACTAAATGATATATTGCTCAAACATGCCATGGGAATATGTGAAATTACACCCCAAAATACATTCTGTTGCTTCTCCTGAGTACGGGGATGCCACATGTGTGAGACTTTTTGGGAGCCTAGCTGCGTACGGGACCCCGAAAACCAAGCACCGCCTTCAGGCTTTCTAAGGGCGTAAATTTTTGATTTCACTCTTCACTGCCTATCACAGTTTCGGAGGCCATGGAATGCCCAGGTGGCACAACCCCCCCCCCAATTGACCCCCTTCTGGAAAGTAGACACCCCAAGCTATTTGCTGAGAGGTATAGTGAGTATTTTGCAGACCTCACTTTTTGTCACAAAGTTTTGAAAATTGAAAAAAGAAAAAAAAATGTTTTTTCTTGTCTTTCTTCATTTTCAAAAACAAATGAGAGCTGCAAAATACTCACCATGCCTCTCATCAAATAGCTTGGGGTGTCTACTTTCCAAAATGGGGTCATTTGGGGGGGGGGGGTTTGTGCTACCTGGGCATTCCATGGCCTCCGAAACTGTGATAGGCAGTGAAGAGTGAAATCAAAAATTTACGCCCTTAGAAATCCTGAAGGCGGTGATTGGTTTTCGGGGCCCCGTACGCGGCTAGGCTCCCAAAAAGTCCCACACATGTGGTATCCCCATACTCAGGAGAAGCAGCTAAATGTATTTTGGGGTGCAATTCCACATATGCCAATGGCCTGTGTGAGCAATATATCATTTAGTGACAACTTTGTACAAAAAAAAAAAAATGTGTCACTTTCCTGCAACTTGTGTCAAAATATAAAATATTCCAAGGACTCAACATGCCACTCAGCAAATAGCTTGGGGTGTCTACTTTCCAAAATGGGGTCATTTGGGGGGGGTTTGTGCCATCTGGGCATTTTATGACCTTCAAAACTGTGATAGGTAGTGAGGAGTGAAATAAAAAATTTACGCCCTTAGGAATCCTGAAGGCGGTGATTGGTTTTCGGGGCCCCGTACGCGGCTAGGCTCCCAAAACGTCCCACACATGTGGTATCTCCATACTCAGGAGAAACAGCTGAATGTATTTTGAGGTGCAATTCCACATAGGCCCATGGCCTGTGTGAGCAATATATCATTTAGTGACAACTTTTTGTAAATATTTTTTTTTTGTCATTATTCAATCACTTGGGACAAAAAAAATAAATATTCAATGGGTTCAACATGCCTCTCAGCAATTTCCTTGGGGTGTCTACTTTCCAAAATAGGGTCATTTGGGGGGGTTTTGTACTGCCCTGCCATTTTAGCACCTCAAGAAATGACATAGGCAGTCATAAACTAAAAGCTGTGTGAATTCCCGAAAATGTACCCTAGTTTGTAGACGCTATAACTTTTGCGCAAACCAATAAATATACGCTTATTGACTTTTTTTTACCAAAGACATGTGGCCGAATACATTTTGGCCTAAATGTATGACTAAAATTGAGTTTATTGGATTTTTTTTATAACAAACAGTAGAAAATATCATTTTTTTTCAAAATTTTCGGTCTTTTTCCGTTTATAGCGCAAAAAATAAACACGGCAGAGGTGATCAAATACCATCAAAAGAAAGCTCTATTTGTAGGAAGAAAAGGACGCAAATTTCGTTTGGGTACAGCATTGCATGACCGCGCAATTAGCAATTAAAGCGAAACAGTGCCAAATTGGAAAAAGTCCTCTGGTCCTTAGGCAGCATAATGGTCTGGGGCTGAAGTGGTTAAAAAAGGCCTGGATTCATTGCTAAATAAACACAATATAGTTAGATACTAATCTTTTTAGGTAAAGATGATCCAGACAATATCTGATTGCCTCTCGGGGGATCAGGAAGGAATATTTTTCCCTGCTGGAGCAAATTGGGTCATGCTTTGCTGTTTCGTTTTTTACCTTCCTCTGGATCAACTGTGCTTATAGGTTTGTGTATATAGGATTAGGGATGAGCTTCGTGTTCGAGTCAAACCCATGTTCGACTCGAACATCGTCTGTTCGCCCGTTCGCCGAATTGCGAACGATATGGGCCGTTCGCGTCAAATTCGTGTGGCGCGTCACGGCCCATAATCCACTGCGGCATCGCAGTGCATTGCTGGCTGATGATTGGCCAAGCATGCACTATGACCCGCATGCTTGGCCAATCACAGCACCGTCTGAACAGAGAGCCGTAATTGGCCAAAGCCAAGGAGGCTTTGGCCAATTATGGCTCAAGGGATTTAGTACACGCCCCACACTATATAAGGCCGCCTGCACGGCGGCCCTGTGTAGTGTGTGTTCCGGCGTTCATAGAGAGAGAGAGAGACAGACAGACAGTGTCATATGATTTGAGTTAGATAGATTAGGCAGAACAGTCAGTCAGTTAGCTGCACTTACAGTGTATTGTGTATATATATGCATCCCCGGTGTTGCATATATATATATACACTGTATTCAGTTTAGCTAGATCCGTTCCTGTTATCTTCTTACTGACAGGCAGGCTTGTCTTGTTACAGTATTTACAGCTACCTGAAGAAAATTGCTGGTGTTCATTTGATCCTATTAGTACCACAGTGAGGCAGCTAGACTATTAACAGTTAGTGCAGTGCGTCCTGCTCACAGTGTTCAGCCCAACCTACAAGTTAGTGGGGTGCGTCCTGCTCACAGTGTTCAGCTAAACCTACAAGTTAGTGGGGTGCGCCCTGCTCACAGTGTTCAGCTAAACCTACAAGTTAGTGTGGTGCGTCCTGCTCACAGTGTTCAGCTAAACCTACAAGTTAGTGCGGTGCATCCTGCTCACAGTGTTCAGCTAAAACTACAAGTTAGTGCTGTGCGTCCTGCTCACAGTGTTCAGCTTAACCTACAAGTTAATGGGGTGCGTCCTGCTCACAGTGTTCAGCTAAACCTACAAGTTAGTGGGGTGCGTCCTGCTCACAGTGTTCAGCTAAAACTACAAGTTAGTGCTGTGCGTCCTGCTCACAGTGTTCAGCTAAACCTACAAGTTAGTGTAGTGAGACCTCTGCACAGTGTTCATCTAAGGCTACAAGTTAGTGCAGTGCGTCCTGCTCACAGTGTTCAGCTAGATCCGTTCCTGTTATCTTCTTACTGACAGGCAGGGTTGTCTTGTTACAGTATTTACAGCTACCTGAAGAAAATTGCTGGTGTTCTTTTGATCCTATTAGTACCACAGTCAGGCAGCTAGACTATTTACAGTTAGTGCAGTGCGTCCTGCTCACAGTGTTCAGCTAAACCTACAAATTAGTGGGGTGCCTCCTGCTCACAGTGTTCAGCTAAACCTACAAGTTAGTGGGGTGCGTCCTGATCACAGTGTTCAGCTAAACCTACAAGTTAGTGGGGTGTGTCCAGCTAAACCTACAAGTTAGTGTAGTGAGACCTCTGCACAGTGTTCATCTAAAGCTACAAGTTAGTGCAGTGCGTCCTGCTCACAGTGTTCAGCTAGATCCATTCCTGTTATCTTCTTACTGACAGGCAGGCTTTTCTTGTTACAGTATTTACAGCTACCTGAAGACAATTGCTGGTGTTCTTTTGATCCTATTAGTACCACAGTCAGGCAGCTAGACTATTTACAGTTAGTGCAGTGCGTCCTGCTCACAGTGTTCAGCTAAACCTACAAGTTAGTGGGGGTGCGTCCTGCTCACAGTGTTCAGCTAAACCTATAAGTTAGTGGGGTGCGTCCTGCTCACAGTGTTCAGCTAAACCTACAAGTTAGTGGGGTGCGTCCAGCTAAACCTACAAGTTAGTGTAGTGAGACCTCTGCACAGTGTTCATCTAATGCTACAAGTTAGTGCAGTGCGTCCTGCTCACAGTGTTCAGCTAGATCCATTCCTGTTATCTTCTTATTGACAGGCAGGCTTGTCTTGTTACAGTATTTACAGCTACCTGAAGAAAATTGCTGGTGTTCTTTTGATCCTATTAGTACCACAGTGAGGCAGCTAGACTAGTTACAGTTAGTGCAGTGCGTCCTGCTCACAGTGTTCAGCTAAACCTACAATTTAGTGGGGTGGGTCCTGCTCACAGTGTTCAGCTAAACCTACAAGTAAGTGTGGTGCGTCCTGCTCACAGTGTTCATCTAAACCTACAAGTTAGTGGGGTGCGTCCTGCTCACAGTGTTCAGCTAGATCCGTTCCTGTTATCTTCTTACTGACAGGCAGGGTTGTCTTGTTACAGTATTTACAGCTACCTGAAGAAAATTGCTGGTGTTCTTTTGATCCTATTAGTACCACAGTCAGGCAGCTAGACTATTTACAGTTAGTGCAGTGCGTCCTGCTCACAGTGTTCAGCTAAACCTACAAATTAGTGGGGTGCGTCCTGCTCACAGTGTTCAGCTAAACCTACAAGTTAGTGGGGTGCGTCCTGATCACAGTGTTCAGCTAAACCTAAAAGTTAGTGGGGTGTGTCCAGCTAAACATACAAGTTAGTGTAGTGAGACCTCTGCACAGTGTTCATCTAAAGCTATAAGTTAGTGCAGTGCGTCCTGCTCACAGTGTTCAGCTAGATCCGTTCCTGTTATCTTCTTACTGACAGGCAGGCTTTTCTTGTTACAGTATTTACAGCTACCTGAAGACAATTGCTGGTGTTCTTTTGATCCTATTAGTACCACAGTCAGGCAGCTAGACTATTTACAGTTAGTGCAGTGCGTCCTACTCACAGTGTTCAGCTAAACCTACAAGTTAGTGGGGGTGCGTCCTGCTCACAGTGTTCAGCTAAACCTACAAGTTAGTGGGGTGCGTCCTGCTCACAGTGTTCAGCTAGATCCGTTCCTGTTATCTTCTTACTGACAGGCAGGCTTGTCTTGTTACAGTATTTACAGCTACCTGAAGAAAATTGCTGGTGTTCTTTTGATCCTATTAGTACCACAGTCAGGCAGCTAGACTATTTACAGTTAGTGCAGTGCGTCCTGCTCACAGTGTTCAGCTAAACCTACAAGTTAGTGGGGTGCGTCCTGCTCACAGTGTTCAGCTAAACCTACAAGTTAGTGGGGTGCGTCCTGCTCACAGTGTTCCGCTAAAACTACAAGTTAGTGCTGTGCGTCCTGCTCACAGTGTTCAGCTAAACCTACAAGTTAGTGTAGTGAGACCTCTGCACAGTGTTCATCTAAAGCTATAAGTTAGTGCAGTGCGTCCTGCTCACAGTGTTTAGCTAGATCCGTTCCTGTTATCTTCTTACTGACAGGCAGGCTTGTCTTGTTACAGTATTTACAGCTACCTGAAGAAAATTGCTGGTGTTCTTTTGATCCTATTAGTACCACAGTCAGGCAGCTAGACTATTTACAGTTAATGCAGTGCGTCCTGCTCACAGTGTTCAGCTAAATCTACAAGTTAGTGGGGTGCGTCCTGCTCACAATGTTCAGCTAAACCTACAAGTTAGTGGGGTGCGTCCTGCTCACAGTGTTCAGCTAAACCTACAAGTTAGTGTAGTGAGACCTCTGCACAGGGTTCATCTAAAGCTATAAGTTAGTGCAGTGCGTCCTGCTCACAGTGTTTAGCTAGATCCGTTCCTGTTATCTTCTTACTGACAGGCAGGCTTGTCTTGTTACAGTATTTACAGCTACCTGAAGAAAATTGCTGGTGTTCATTTGATCCTATTAGTACCACAGTGAGGCAGCTAGACTATTTACAGTTAGTGCAGTGCGTCCTGCTCACAGTGTTCAGCTAAACCTACAAGTTAGTGGGGTGCGTCCTGCTCACAGTGTTCAGCTAAACCTACAAGTTAGTGGGGTGCGTCCTGCTCACAGTGTTCAGCTAAACCTACAAGTTAGTGGGGTGTGTCCTGCTCACAGTGTTCAGCTAAACCTACAAGTTAGTGGGGTGCATCCTGCTCACAGTGTTAAGCTAATCCTACAAGTTAGTGGGGTGCGTCCTGCTCACAGTGTTCAGCTAAACCTACAAGTTAGTGGGGTGCGTCCTGCTCACAGTGTTCAGCTAAACCTACAAGTTAGTGTTGTGCGTCCTGCTCACAGTGTTCAGCTAAACCTACAAGTTAGTGCGGTGCGTCCTGCTCACAATGTTCAGCTAAAACTACAAGTTAGTGCGGTGCATCCACCTCACAGTGTTCAGCTAAACCTAGAAGTTGGTGCGGTGCATCCTGCTCACAGTGTTCAGCTAAAACTACAAGTTAGTGCTGTGCGTCCTGCTCACAGTGTTCAGCTAAACCTACAAGTTAGTGTAGTGAGACCTCTGCACAGTGTTCATCTAAAGCTACAAGTTAGTGCAGTGCATCCTGCTCACAGTGTTCAGCTAGATCTGTTCCTGTTATCTTCTTACTGACAGGCAGGCTTGTCTTGTTACAGTATTTACAGCTACCTGAAGAAAATTGTTGGTGTTCTTTTGATCCTATTAGTACCACAGTCAGGCAGATAGACTATTTACAGTTAGTGCAGTGTGTCCTGCTCACAGTGTTTAGCTAAACCTACAAGTTAGTGGGGTGCGTCCTGCTCACAGTGTTCAGCTAAACCTACAAGTTAGTGGGGTGCGTCCTGCTCACAGTGTTCAGCTAAACCTACAAGTTAGTGTGGTGCGTCCTGCTCACAGTGTTCAGCTAAACCTACAAGTTAGTGTAGTGAGACCTCTGCACAGTGTTCAGCTAAAACTACAAGTTAGTGCGGTGCGTCCACCTCACAGTGTTCAGCTAAACCTAGAAGTTAGTGCGGTGCATTCTGCTCACAGTGTTCAGCTAAAACTACAAGTTAGTGCTGTGTGTCCTGCTCACAGTGTTCAGCTAAACCTACAAGTTAGTGTAGTGAGACCTATGCACAGTGTTCATCTAAAGCTACAAGTTAGTGCAGTTTGTCCTGCTCACAGTGTTCAGCTAGATCCGTTCCTGTTATCTTCTTACTGACAGGCAGGGTTGTCTTGTTACAGTATTTACAGCTACCTGAAGAAAATTGCTGGTGATCTTTTGATCCTATTAGTACCACAGTCAGGCAGCTAGACTATTTACAGTTAATGCAGTGCGTCCTGCTCACAGTGTTCAGCTAAACCTACAAGTTAGTGGGGTGCGTCCTGCTCACAATGTTCAGCTAAACCTAAAAGTTAGTGGGGTGCGTCCTGCTCACAGTGTTCAGCTAAACCTACAAGTTATTGGGGTGCGTCCTGCTCACAATGTTCAGCTAAACCTAAAAGTTAGTGGGGTGCGTCCTGCTCACAGTGTTCACCTAAACCTACAAGTTAGTGAAGTGAGACCTCTGCACAGTGTTCATCTAAAGCTACAAGTTAGTGCAGTGCGTCCTGCTCACAGTGTTCAGCTAGATCCGTTCCTGTTATCTTCTTACTGACAGGCAGGCTTGTCTTGTTACAGTATTTACATCTACCTGAAGAAAATTGCTGGTGTTCATTTGATCCTATTAGTACCACAGTGAGGCAGCTAGACTATTAACAGTTAGTGCAGTGCGTCCTGCTCACAGTGTTCAGCTAAACTTACAAGTTAGTGGGGTGCGTCCTGCTCACAGTGTTCAGCTAAACCTACAAGTTAGTGGGGTGCGTCCTGCTCACAGTGTTCAGCTAAACCTACAAGTTAGTGGGGTGCATCCTGCTCACAGTGTTCAGCTAATCCTACAAGTTAGTGGGCTGCGTCCTGCTCACAGTGTTCAGCTAAACCTACAAGTTAGTGGGGTGTGTCCTGCTCACAGTGTTCAGCTAAACCTACAAGTTAGTGTTGTGCGTCCTGCTCACAGTGTTCAGCTAAACCTACAAGTTAGTGCGGTGCGTCCTGCTCACAGTGTTCAGCTAAGCCTACAAGTTAGTGGGGTGCGTCCTGCTCACAGTGTTCAGCTAAACCTACAAGTTAGTGGGGTGCGTCCTGCTTACAGTGTTCAGCTAAACCTACAAGTTAGTGTGGTGCGTCCTGCTCACAGTGTTCAGCTAAACCTACAAGTTAGTGTAGTGAGACCTCTGCACAGTGTTCATCTAAAGCTACAAGTTAGTGCAGTGCATCCTGCTCACAGTGTTCAGCTAGATCCGTTCCTGTTATCTTCTTACTGACAGGCAGGCTTGTTTTGTTACAGTATTTACAGCTACCTGAAGAAAATTTCTGGTGTTCTTTTGATCCTATTAGTACCACAGTTAGGCAGCTAGACTATTTACAGTTAGTGCAGTGCGTCCTGCTCACAGTGTTCAGCTAAACCTACAATTTAGTGGGGTGCATCCTGCTCACAGTGTTCAGCTAAACCTACAAGTTAGTGGGGTGCGTCCTGCTCACAGTTTTCAGCTAAACCTACAAGTTAGTGGGTGCGTCCTGCTCACAGTGTTCAGCTAAACCTACAAGTTAGTGTTGTGCATCCTGCTCACAGTGTTCAGCTAAACTTACAAGTTAGTGCGGTGCGTCCTGCTCACAGTGTTCAGCTAAAACTACAAGTTAGTGCGGTGCGTCCACCTCACAGTGTTCAGCTAAACCGAGAAGTTAGTGTGGTGCATCCTGCTCACAGTGTTCAGCTAAACCTACAAGTTAGTGTAGTGAGACCTCTGCACAGTGTTCATCTAAAGCTACAAGTTAGTGCAGTGCGTCCTGCTCACAGTGTTCAGCTAGATCCGTTCCTGTTATCTTCTTACTGACAGGCAGACTTGTCTTGTTACAGTATTTACAGCTACCTGAAGAAAATTGCTGGTGTTCTTTTGATCCTATTAGTACCACAGTCAGGCAGATAGACTATTTACAGTTAGTGCAGTGTGTCCTGCTCACAGTGTTCAGCTAAACCTACAAGTTAGTGGGGTGCGTCCTGCTCACAGTGTTCAGCTAAACCTACAAGTTAGTGGGGTGCGTCCTGCTCACAGTGTTCAGCTAAACCTACAAGTTAGTGTGGTGCATCCTGCTCACAGTGTTCAGCTAAACCTACAAGTTAGTGCGGTGCGTCCTGCTCACAGTGTTCAGCTAAACCTAGAAGTTAGTGTAGAGAGACCTCTGCACAGTGTTCATCTAAAGCTACAAGTTAGTGCAGTGCGTCCTGCTCACAGTGTTCAGCTAGATCCGTTTCTGTTATCTTCTTACTGACAGGCAGACTTGTCTTGTTACAGTATTTATAGTTTCCTTGAAGAAAATTGCTGGTGTTTTTTTAATCCTATTAGTACCACAGTCAGGCAGCTAGACTATTTACAGTTAGTGCAGTGCGTCCTGCTCACAGTGTTCAGCTAAACCTACAAGTTAGTGGGGTGCGTCCTGCTCACAGTGTTCAGCTAAACCTACAAGTTAGTGGGGTTCGTCCTGCTCACAGTGTTCAGCTAAACCTACAAGTTAGTGGGGTGCGTCCTGCTCACAGTGTTCAGCTAAACCTACAAGTTAGTGCGGTGCGTCCTGCTCACAGTGTTCAGCTAAAACTACAAGTTAGTGCGGTGCGTCCACCGCACAGTGTTCAGCTAAACCTAGAAGTTAGTGCGGTGCATCCTGCTCACAGTGTTCAGCTAAACCTACAAGTTAGTGCGGTGCATCCTGCTCACAGTGTTCAGCTAAAACTACAAGTTAATAACCAAAGAATGTCCAGCGCTCTGAATGTCTCATAAACAATTGCCAGCAGTCCAATAATAAAGGTTAAGAGATTTAATATATGTGTATAATAAAAACACTATAATAAAAACAATAAGTGAACAGTATGTTAACCCATGTCGATAACACTGTATAATGGGGCGTACACACGGTCGGACTTTTCGTCTACAAAAGTCCAACGGACGCCGACGGACTAAAGCTGGCTGGTAATCCGATCGTGTGTGGGCTTCTCCGGACTTTCAGCGGACTTTTTCAGCATCAAATCCGACGGACTTTAGATTTGAAACATGCTTCAAATCTTTACGTCGTAACTACGACGGACCCCGAAATCCGCTCGTCTGTGTGCTAGTCCGACGGACAAAAACCCACGCTAGGGCAGCTATTGGCTACTGGCTATGAACTTCCTTATTTTAGTCCGCTGTACGTCATCACGTACGAATCCGTCGGACTTTTGTGTGGTCGTGTGTAGGCAAGTCCGTTCGTTAGAAAGTCTGCCGCAAGCCCGCCGAAAGTCCGCAGGAAGTCTGTCGGACAGGCTGTTGGACTTTTGTAGATGAAAAGTCCGACCGTGTGTACGCGGTTTAACACTTGAATGAGAGAGTTTATAACAGCCAGAAGGTCCAATCAGCAGCAGGCAGTTTAAGACTGGAGATCCATCCAAAAAACCTAACCCCAGGCTGAGAAGCAGATGGAAGGGGGTTGGAGGGGAGATGGAAGCCCCAGCCCACCAAACTCAGGGGATTCACACTGTAGAAACCAGCTTTAGATGGAGAGGCTCACCGATTCCGGAGGACAGATCTGTGGATGTGGTGTGAACTTCACATCACATCCACAGATCTGTCCTCCGGAATCGGTGAGCCTCTCCATCTAAAGCTGGTTTCTACAGTGTGAATCCCCTGAGTTTGGTGGGCTGGGGCTTCCATCTCCCCTCCAACACCCTTCCATCTGCTTCTCAGCCTGGGGTTAGGTTTTTTTGGATGGATCTCCAGTCTTAAACTGCCTGCTGCTGATTGGACCTTCTGGCTGTTATAAACTCTCTCATTCAAGTGTTATACAGTGTTATCGACATGGGTTAACATACTGTTCACTTATTGTTTTTATTATAGTGTTTTTATTATACACATATATTAAATCTCTTAACCTTTATTATTGGACTGCTGGCAATTGTTTATGAGACATTCAGAGCGCTGGACATTCTTTGGTTATTGTTTTAAATCTGTATCTATCAGTTACGGTCAGTCCAGCTGCACTGATTTCCCCTTCCCCCAACCCCCCCCCCCCCATTTCAAGTCATGTCAATCTACTTAGTACATGTTATGTGTCACATGGATGACTGACTATATAGTATATGGTATATATATTTTTATTATTTGATTATTTTCTACACGCCTTGATTGAGGTCCCTGGGTTTACACTCATTGGCGCTGGATTAGTATTGTGTTTTTAAAACTACAAGTTAGTGTGGTGCGTCCTCCTCACAGTGTCCAGCCAAACCTACAAGTTATTTTTTTGCGAGCTCTGCACAGTGTTCAGCTAAAGCTACCTGTAGAAGTTTGGTGGTGTTTTCCTGATCCTATTACTACCGCAGGCAGCTAAAAAAGCTACAAGTTAGTTTTTTGCGAGCTCTGCACAGTGTTCAGCTAAAGCTACCTGTAGAAGGTTGGTGGTGTTCTCATACTACAGGCAGGCAGTTGATTTTGCTAGCTGCAGTATCAGTACATATATATATATATATATATATATCCCAGCTTAGTGCAGCTACAGGCCATTAGTATGTCTGGAAGGCCAAGAAGGAGAGGCAGACAGTCACAAGCCAATAAGAGAGGGCAAGCAGGCTCTGTGTCTAGTGCTGGTCGTGGAGACGGTGTATCCTCATCAGCACGTGGCCGTGGGACACACTTGGCCTTTTTTTCAGCAGCTGGCCGTGTTGAGCCGCAACATGCGGAAGACTTGGTCGAGTGGATGACCAAGCCGTCCTCATTCTCCTCATCCTCTCTCACCCATGCCCAGAGTACTTTGTCTGGCAAAGCAGCGGCCTCTTCCCTTGGCTCAATGTCATCAGTGACTCCTTCCCTAGCCCCACCATGTCCTCCTGAGGAGTCCCTCGAACTGTTTGACCACAGTGTTGGGTACATTCTCCAGGAGGATGCCCAGCGTTTGGAAGGCTCTGATGATGATACTGAGCTTGATGAAGGCAGTAACGTGAGCATGGAAAGAAGGGGTGCCCAAGAAGGACAGCAATCTGGCAGTCATGCTCCCCTGCTGCAGCATACTGCCAGGTTTGCTCCAGTGATGAGGAGAGAGGGGATGATGAGGTCACTGACTCAATGTGGGTGCCTGATAGGAGAGAGGAGGAGGAGGAGGAGGCGGCACATCACCAACGAGGCAGGATGCCCTCCAGGGGCCAGCCTAAGGGCAGCACATTGACTGCATCACACCCCAAAGCTCCACATGTGCAGGGCGCTGCAGTCTCTGCACGTTATTCAAAAAGTTCTTTGGTGTGGGCCTTTTTTGAGACGAGTGCATTAGATCGCACCGCTGCTATTTGCAACATATGTCTCAAGCGTATCTCGCGTGGCCAAAACATCTCCCGCTTGGGTACCACATGCTTGACCAGACATATGTTGACCTGCCATGCAGTTCATTGGCAAGCGTATCTAAAAGACCCACACCAAAAAACAAAGAGGACCTCTCCTTGCTCCTCATCAGCTGAGATCTCCAACCCCACTATACCTTCAGTCCTCTCTGAGACCTGCACTGAAAGGAATGAAGGTGTAGAATTAGGTGTGTCACAGCCAAGTACTTGTGGGCAATCTGCTTTTGGTACACCGACATCAGATTGTACCAGGCAAATTTCCCTGCCCCAGCTGCTGCACCGCCGAAAGAAGTTTGCTCCCAGCCATCCACATGCGCAGCGGTTGAATGCTAGCTTGGCAAAATTGCTAGCACTTCAACTGCTGCCTTTTCAGTTGGTAGACTCTGCCCCCTTCCGTGAATTTGTGGAATGTGCGGTTCCTCAGTGGCAGGTACCCAAACGCCACTTTTTCTCACGGAAGGCGATTCCGGCTCTCTACCGGCATGTGGAAGGCAATGTCCATGCCTCGCTGGACAGGGCGGTCAGCGGTAAGGTGCATATTACCGCTGACTCATGGTCCAGCAGGCATGGACAGGGACGTTACCTAAGTTTCACGGCGCATTGGGTGACTCTGCTGGCAGCTGGGAAGGATGCAGGACAAGGTGCAGTAGTGTTGGAGGTTGTTCCGCCACCACGCCTCCAAAATGCTAATGATTGTGACACACCTTTCTCCTCCACCCCCTCTTCTTCTTCTTCCTCCATGGCCTCTTCCTGTGCTTTGTCCTCGGAACCAGCGGTGCTCCGTAGCTGTTCAAGGGGCTACGCAAGTACGCAGGCCAAAAGATGCCATGCGGTGCTTGAGCTAGTGTGCTTGGGGGACAGGAATCACACTGGGGCAGAGGTTCTGTCAGCTCTGCAGGGGCACTTTCAGAGGTGGTTGACGCCACGCCAACTTAAGGCAGGAATGGTGGTTTGTGACAATGGCACCAACCTCCTCTCTGCCCTCTGACAGGGACAAATGACCCATGTGCCCTGTTTGGCTCACGTCCTTAACTTGGTGGTGCAGCGGTTCTTGGGCAGGTACCCGGGCTTACAGGATGTCCTGAGGCAGGCCAGGAAAGTCTGTGTGCATTTCCGCCGGTCATATAATGCCAGTGCTCGGCTGGCGGACCTCCAAAAGGAGTTTAACCTGCCCAAGAACCGCCTAATCTGTGACATGCCCACCAGGTGGAACTAAACGTTGGCCATGCTGCAGCAGCTGCACACGCAGCAGAGGGCCATCAATGAGTACCTGTGCGACTATGGCACCAGGACAGGGTCAGGGGAGCTTGGTTTTTTTTCCCCACGCCAGTGGACCATGATCAGGGATGCATGCACTGTCCTGTCACCATTTGAGGAGGCCACGAGGATGGTGAGCAGTGACAGTGCATGCATCAGTGACACTGTCCCCCTTGTCCACCTGTTGGAGCACACGCTGCGTGGAATAATGGACAGGGCACTTGAGGCAGAACAGAGGCAGGAAGAGGAGGACTTCCTTAGCTCTCAAGGCCCCCTTTATCCAGACAGTGTTCCTGCGTGCCCGCCGATCACACAGGAAGAGGACGAGGAGGAGGAGGAGGAGGAGGAAGATTGTGTCAGTATGGAGGTGGAGCCTGGCACTCAGCATCAGCAGCAGTCTTTAAGGGATCAGTCCCAAGAAACACATGGACTTGTACGTGGCTGGGAGGAGGTGGCTGCGGACCATGTCGTCCTTAGTGACCCAGAGGACTCCGGACCGAATGCCTCAGCAAACCTACGCTGCATGGCCTCCCTGATCCTGCAAAGCCTGCGTAAGGATCCTCGTATTCGTGGTATCAAGGAGAAGGACCAATACTTGCTGGCAACCCTCCTTGATCCACGTTACAAGGGTAAGGCTGCGGACCTTATCTTGCCATTGCAGAGGGAGCAGAGGATGAAACATCTTTGGGAGGCCTTGCAGAAAGGTCTGTGCAACGCGTTCCCAGAGACTGGGAGGTTACAAACTCCTGTTTCTGGACAACGTGTTGCTGAGGCTTCGGTCAGTCAAAGAAGGAGCGGTGGAGAAGGTGGCCGTCTGACCGATGCGTTCAGACAATTTTTTGGTCCGCAGCCCCAAAGTATGATCGGTTCCAACAACCATCGCCAGCGTCTGTTTTACATGATGCAGGAATACCTAGGGGCAAGATCTGACTTGGACACCTTTCCCACCGAAAATCCTCTGGGTTACTGGGTCTTGAGGATGGATCACTGGCCAGAGCTTGCACAGTATGTAATTGAGCTACTGGCCTGTCCTGCATCCAGCGTTCTTTCGGAACGCACATTCAGTGCTGCTGGAGGCTTTGTAACCGATCACAGGGTGCGTCTGTTCACCGACTCGGTCGATCGACTGACCTTCATAAAAATGAATGCTGATGTAACCGAATAATTTTTTTTGAAATCTCAGATCCCTTCAAAGACTTCCTATGCTGATGCTGAGTGACTATCCCTCCTCAATCATCACGCTGATAGCTTGTAAGAACATTTTTGGTTCTGGGCGCCACCACCAGTGCCTAAGGCCCAATTTTTCAGCCCCTGTTTAACAGGGGCGTGTAATTACAATTTTTGATGCAATACTTTGCAGCAGGGCTCATTCCTGCGTTCCAACTAGAGTGTCTGTGAGGGGTTGCAGTGTTGTGGCACCAGCACCAGTGCCTAAGGCCTAATTTTTCAGCCCCTGTTTAACAGGGGCATGTAATTACAATTTTTGATGCAATACTTTGCAGCAGGGCTCGTTTCTGCGTTCCAACTAGAGTGTCTGTGAGGGGTTGCAGTGTTGTGGCACCAACACCAGTGCCTAAGGCCCAATTTTTCAGCCCCTGTTTAACAGGGGCGTGTAATTACAATTTTTGATGCAATACTTTCCAGCAGGGCTCGTTCCTGTGTTCCAACTAGAGTGTCTGTGAGGGGTTGCAGTGTTGTGGCACCAGCACCAGTGCCAAAGGCCTAATTTTTCAGCCCCTGTTCAACAGGGGCATGTAATTACAATTCTTGATCTAATATTTCACAGCAGGGCCCATTTCTGCACCCACCAAGAGCGAGTGAGGACTTACAGTGTTGTGGCACCAGCAGCACCACCACCACCACCAAAGGCCCAATTTTTCTGCCCTTTTTCAACGGGGGCATGTAATTACAAATTCTTGATCTAATATTTCACAGCAGGGCCCATTTCTGCACCCACCAAGAGCGAGTGAGGACTTACAGTGTTGTGGCACCAGCACCACCACCACCAAAGGCCCAATTTTTCTGCCCTTGTTCAACAGGGGCATGTAATTAAAATTCTTGATCTAATATTTCACAGCAGGGCCCATTTCTGCACCCACCAAGAGCAAGTGAGGACTTACAGTGTTGTGGCACCAGCACCACCACCACCACCAAAGGCCCAATTTTTCTGCCCCTGTTCAACAGGGGCATGTAATTACAATTCTTGATCTAATATTTCACAGCAGGGCCCTGTGAGGGCTTACAGTGTTGTGGCCACAACAACACCTAAGGCCCAAATTTCTGCTGAGTATATAGGGCAGGCCCCTACTTTCAAACATCTAACTTACAAATGACTCCTACTTGCAAACGGAAGGAGACAACAGGAAGTGAGATGAAATCTACCCCTAGGAAGGGAAATTCTCTCCTGTAAGAGTTAATATGGGAAAAACATTTCTCCTTTCCACTGATGCTTTCCAATCCTTGTTCCACAAAAAAACCCAAATTTTCCAAAAACATTTGTCATTGGGACAAAAAGTGAGGTGAAATCTTCTGAAGAGGAGGAAAGACAGCAAAACAAATGTCACAGGGGTGATAACCCTTCCCTATGTTTTCCAAAAAGCTTAAAAAAGATTTTTTGGCTGGAGCTAAACACGTTAAAAATTTACCCGTTCAAAATTACAAACAGATTCTACTTAACAACAAACCTACAGTCCCTGTCTTGTTTGCACCGCCTGTATACTGCTGTTCAGAGTATATAGGGCCTGGTGGCCCCACACCTTTCCTTATTTTAATTTGGGTGCGGGGTTCCCCTTAATATCCATACAAGACCCAAAGGGCCTGGTAATGGACTGGGGGGTACCCATGCCGTTTGTCTCACTGATTTTCATCTATATTGCCAGGACCGGACATTACATTAAACCCGCAAGCAGTTTTAAATGAGATTTTTTCCTTTAAAAATGACATTTTGTGCAGGGACTGTTCTAAACACTTGAAACACGTGCCACTTTACAGGCATACTATAGACACACCCCAGGTACGATATTTAAAGGAATATTTCCCTTTTTTTTTTTTACTTTAAGCATCATTAAAATCACTGCTCCCGAAAAAACGACCGTTTTTTAAAAGTTTTTTTTGCATTGATACATGTCCCCTGGGGTAGGACCCGGGTCCCCAAACCCTTTTTAGGACAATACCATGCAAATTAGCCTTTAAAATGAGCACTTTTGATTTTTAACGTTCGAGTCCCATAGACGTCAATGGGGTTCTAACGTTCGTGCGAATTTTCGGCCCGTTCGCAGGTTCTGGTGCGAACCGAACTCGGGGGTGTTCGGCTCATCCCTATATAGGATTGTAAAATAGTTGTTTTTTCCCCCTTGTATTGGTTGAACTAGATGGACTTGTGTCTTTTTTCAGCCAGTCAGTGGCCACGATAATAATCCCCAGCATTGGTGTCAGTGGGCTCAATAATAACTCCCAACATTGGTTTTAGTTCAATTAACATTAACACACATTGGTGATAAGTGGCAGTGAAAGTTAACCCACCAACCCTTTGCTACATTGGTGGTTAGTGGCAGGGAAATTTAACCCTACCCACCCTATATTGGTGGTCAATGGCAGTGAAATTATTCCTTACCCACCCTGCATTGATAGTCAGTGGCAGTGAAAGGTATTCCTCCATCCACCCCTCAATTTGCTGGTTATGGCAGTGAAAGTTACCCATCCCCCTACATTGGGGTCATGACAAGGTAACCCTCCATCTCCTTTGTATTGGTGGTCATGGTAGCAAAGAGCAATCTCCTTCCATTCTGCATTGATGATAAAAGCAGTAAAAGTTAATCCCCTCCACTTCTTCATTGGTAGTCATGACAATAAAAGTAAACCCCATATTGGTAATCATGGCAGTGAAAGAGTTGACCCCTCTGCATTGGTGGTCATGGCAGGAATACTTAACCCCCTTCACCTTCGCATTGGTGATCGGTTAACCATTGGTTAACCCCTCATATTGATGGTCATGGTAGTGAAAGTGTTAACTAATGGCAAACAAAATCTCCTGTGCTCAAAAGTGATGTGATGGCGGTTGGTGTTGCCTAGAATCTCTATGGCTCTGGGTAAATACACAGACCTTGCTGCCCTCCAGGGGTCGGGGGGAAACCCAATGGAAACACTGTAGAAAAAAGGAGAAGAGGGCACACCAACCTTGCGCATTTCCTAAGTAACGTTTATTAGTATAAAAAGAAAGGAAATATACTCACAAACGAGTCAATCATAAAAGCATTACAAAGTCCATAATGGAAACAAAGTGACCAGGTCACCAGGACCGTGTGCAGCACGCCATAGAACCTTCCAAATGACTGGTGCATTTTGAGGGGAGATTGGCTCTCAGGAAGAGGGGATCTCCCCTCAAAAGGCGTCAGCCATCTGGAAGGTCCTCTGGTGTGCTGGACATGGTCCTGGTGACCTGGTCGCTTTGTGTCCATTATGGACTTTAAAATGCTTTTATGAGTGACTTGTTTGTGAGTATATTTCCTTTCTTTTTATACTATTAAACGTTACTTGGGTAATGCACAAGGTTGGTGTGCCCGCTTTTCATTTTTTCTACAGTGAAAGTGTTAACCCCCATGCTGGTGGTCATGTCAGTGTAAGTGTTAACTCCTCATTTCCCCTGTATCGGTGGTCATTTCAGTGAAAGTGTTACTCCCCCTGCCCCCCCCCCCCGTATTGGTGGTCATGGCAGTGAGGTGTTAACCCCCCCTCCAGCACTGTCAGTCATGGCTCACATGCTCCCGTGCCTTTCAGTGTCAGGTGCTGGATCACAGAGAGCACACCAGTGCCTGCCACCCAGCTGCCACTCTGCAATCTGACCGGTGACCTATAGCCTGTGAGCCACATGTAGAGGACTGGTGGGCTGCATGTGGCCAGGGCGCTGGCATTTTCATTCCACTGTTTTATATTAGTTAGTTCATTATTATATTGTTTGCATATACAGAAACTTATATATGTAAATAAAACCTAATTTCAATTTTATATTCTTCCAACAGATTGTATGTTTTGAGCCTGTTAACTAATCATTTTCTAATTGGCTGTCCACCACCACTCTAGGTAAAATTGTTATTGATCTACTGTACTTGCTGCTAAATATCATTATTGTGTGCTGATTGTACCAGATTTATTTGCTGTCTGACATATCTCTGTGGGTTTCTCCCATCTTTAGCATTTGTACATTAAAGTTGGCCTATACTTAACCACTTCAGCTCTCATATCTTGCACCTTATGCCGCGTACACACGAGCGGACATTACGGCGGACTTTGCCCGGCGGACTGGATTTCGTCGGACAATTCGATGTGTGTGGGCTCCAGCGGACTTTGTTTTCTCAAAAGTTGGACGGACTTAGATTTGAAACTTGTTTAAAATTTATCCGTTGAAATCGAGTCCGGTCGAAAAGTCCGCCGTCTGTATGCTAGTTCGACGGACAAAAAGCCACGCTAGGGCAGCTATTGGCTACTGGCTATGAACTTCCTTGTTTTAGTCCGGTCGTACGTCATCACGTACGAATTCGACGGACTTTGGTGGATTGTGTGTAGGCAAGTCCGTTCATTCAGAAAGTCCGTCGGAAAGTACGTCGAAAAGTCCGCCGGGCAAAGTCCGCCGTAATGTCCGCTCGTGTGTACGCGGCATAAGATTTTTTTTTAATTCACACAATGGGCCTGTTTATTTGGTGACAACTTTGTCATTACTTGTTTTACAGTAACTAAAAGTACATGTTTTATGCTATAATTTGTCAAGTTTAAAATGACGCTAAAATGATATTTCTGACACAAAGCATTTGCAAATGAAAAAGGCTTTTTGTTTCAATTTTGCACATTTTCTTTTTATGCGACACTATAAAAAGTAACAGAAAAAAATAAAACAAAGAAAATGATTAATGGACAAAAAAAAAGAAAGAAAAAACTATAAATATGAATGAAATAGTAAAATAAAACAATGTATTGATTCATTGTATTTAACCAAGGGTACTTGCACATGTCATTTTATGTAGGAGTGACTGCATTTTGACAGCCACTCCTGTTGTCCAATTCAAAGTAATTACTGGCTGTCATTTTGCTAGTGGGGGAGCAGTGGTTGCAGGGGGAGAGATGCTGGAGATATGTGTCATTTTTTTAGGATGTATCTCTTACATTCAACCCTCGTTCACACTGAACACGGCTTTGAAATTGTGTGAGTTTATCTGAACAGTTATCTGGAAGGGGCACAATATTTTTTTAGTTTGGGGTGGTATTTTTCACGTGGGGGTTCTCATTTTAAGCCTTGACAGACCAAAATGGCCTTGTATGTATGGGGGGGGGGGGGGGGGAAATTTTTTGTTTTGGGTAAAATCTTGCAGCTGCAATATAGATTTGTAAGTCTTCTCTAAAGCCGCACATCTTTGAAGCAGCATTTTGGATACATGCTACAGATGCACCACTTTACAGGCAGAGTGAGCCCCCCACTTAAGTTACTAGCTTTTAAGCAATTTTGCATTTTTAAAGGCACTTCTCCTTGTTTCGTTTTTGAGGTTGTCCAAATTGGTGACATTGATATATATCCCTCAGGGAGGGACCTGGGCCACCATACCCATTTTAAGGCCAATAACTAGAATATAAGCCAGCCAAGTGGGGACTAGCAAAGTTAGCAAATCAGTTTCTATAGACTGCAATTGTATTTGTTGTAAAACTTTTGCCCATGTAAGGCTCTTTGTTTGCCCCTTGGACCGGGTTTTATTTTGTCCCATTTGTAATTTTGTAGCATGCTGGATGATGTGCTTAATTTTGGACAGGGGTGGCTTATTTTGTGCTAGCTGCATTTGGGTTGGTCTAGGCACGCTCAGGGACTTTGGTTCTTTGCTGTGGCTTTTGGTGTGTGAAATGCATTTTGGTTGGTCTGGTCATGCTCAGGGACATGCTTGGGGCATGCTCAGGGACTTTGGGGTTTTTCTGGGCATACTCAGAGAGTGTGTTTTTTGGGTTAGTAATTTAAGGACATCCTTAACAGGTGTACCCACTTTGAAGTAATCTCTATACACTGGGTGAACTTGCATTTTGTGTGTTTCATGGACTGTGCATGTGTTTTTAATTGCCTCATTAGCACACAAAACTATGTTATATAAAGCTTGCAGATAGCATTCTTTACCTTGCCCTGAAAAGAGGCCAGATTGCTTGATGGTGTGTGTGGCAAGAGAGTACATTTGGGTGTCCTTATAGAGTTTGTAACACATGTATTTTCTCTTTGTATTTTGCTTATGTCTTTGCAAAACAGATGCATTTTAGAGCAAGTATTTTTTACTTTTGTTTATTTACTTTTTTGGGGGGGTATTTTTCCCTGAAATATGTTTGATGTGTTGTTTGTAAGTTGTTAGTTCCACTTCAACTTAATTGTCTGTGCTGCATTATTTTGCAAAATCTTCCTCAAGATAAATCTTCTTCAAGATTGTGACTAATAAATGTTTAAATCCTTAAGAGACTGCCCGTTTGTGGGCGCAGTCCTTTTAACTCCTGTTAATTTCCTCTGCAAAATGGTCAGACCTCAAAACCATATTCTGTTAGTGTCTCAAATTAACATACAGTACATGTGTTTTTTGCTTTTCTTGCTCTTTTCCAAGTCCTGTATTGTTGACAAATAACATTTGTAGCAAATTTTTATGTTTTATATGTTTTGTTAGCAATTTGTTTTGCAGATGCATGCTCAATCCAATTAATGCATTTTACACTCCCCCCAAAACTATTTTCATGCAACAGATTTCCCAACTGCAGCTAAACTAGGCTGATTGGCATGGCAAAACAAAAAAAGGTGTGATTTGTCTAAAAGCTACTTTCCTGGTGCCTTCATGGCAGCATACGCATGGATTGTGCGTATGCTGCCATGGATAGGCACCAGGAAAGGAAAATTACAGAGAGGTAAGTAGGGATGAGCTTCGAGTTCGAGTCAAACTCATGTTCGACTCGAACATCGGCTGTTCGCAAGTTCGCAGAACAGCGAACAATTTGGGGTGTTCGCGGCAAATTCGAATGCCGCGGAACACCCTTTAAAAGTCTATAGGAGAAATCAAAAGTGCTAATTTTAAAGGCTTATATGCAAGTTATTGTCATAAAAAATGTTTGGGGACCTGGGTCCTGCCCCAGGGGACATGGATCAATGCAAAAAAAGTTTTAAAAACGGCCGTTTTTCCGGGAGCAGTGATTTTAATAATGCTTAAAGTGAAACAATAAAAGTGTAATATCCCTTTAAATTTCGTACCTGGAGGGTGTCTATAGTATGCCTGTAAAGGGGCGCATGTTTCCTGTGTTTAGAACAGTCTGACAGCAAAATGACATCTCAAAGGAAAAAAGTCATTTAAAACTACTTGCGGCTATTAATGCATTGCCGGTCCGACAATACACATATAAGTTCATTGATAAAAACGGCATGGGAATTCCCCACAGGGGAACCCCGAACCAAAATTTATAAAAAAAATGATGTGGGGGGGTCCCCCTAAATTCTATACCAGGCCCTTCAGGTCTGGTATGGATATTAAGGGGAACCCCGTGCCAAATTTTTTTTTTAAAACGGCGTGGGGTCCCCCCAAAAATCCATACCAGACCCTTATCCGGCAATGCATTAATAGCCGCGAGTAGTTTTGAATGACTTTTTTTCCTTTGAAATGTCCTTTTGATGTCAGACTGTTCTAAACACGGGAAACATGCGCCCCTTTACAGGCATACTACAGACACTCCCCAGGTACGAAATTTAAAGGGATATTACACTTTTATTGTTTCACATTAAGCATTATTCACTGCTCCCGAAAAAACGGCCGTTTTTAAAACTTTTTTTTGCATTGATCTATGTCCCCTGGGGCAGGACCCAGGTCCTCAAACACTTTCTATGACAATAACTTGCATTTAAGCCTTTAAAATTAACACTTTTGATTATTCATGTTCGTGTCCCATAGACTTTAACGGTGTTCACGTGTTCGAACAAACTTTTTTCCTGTTCGCATGTTCTGGTGCGAACCGAACAGGGGGGTGTTCGGCTCATACCTAGAGGTAAGTATTCAATTTTCCATTTTAGAGCAGTGGTTTTCAGCCTCAGTCCTCAAGTACCAACAACAGGACATGTTTTTATCTTAGCCAAAATAGCTGTCCAAAATACCAACCCAAGCAGAGGTTCTAACACTCACTTGGTTTCCCTCAAACGCCCACAATTAGAATAGGATTGTCTTGAGCTATATTTTATCTCAGTGCTCTAAATCAGTGGTTTTCAACCCTTTCCTCAAGTACCCCCAACAGGCCATGAAAGAAAACTGCAAACATGGCCTGTTGGGGTTACTTGAGGACAGGGTTGAGAACCACTGATTTAGAGCACTGAGCTAAAATTTAGCTCAAGACAATCCTATTCTAATTGTGGGCATTTGAGGGAAACCAAGTGAGTGTTAGATCCCCTGCTTGTCTTTTTTTTAGGTTGGGCTTTGTGTCCCTTTTTTGAAAATTGGCTTCACTTCCTGTCACATAGCCAAACAGGAAGTGAGGGTAAAACTTCCAATGTCTTTCCTTGGGGACACACAGGTTAATCTAACTAGTGTCCCCATTAAGCAAATTGTGCTCTAGCACTTTGTTGTGTACACCCCAAATTATTAGGTATTTTGGGTTTATTAAAGGCAAATCCACTCTGCAATACAAGTGTACTCGCCGTAAATCTGAGGGGAAGCACTGGTGATTTTGTCTTCCAATCATGTAAAAGCAAAGGTGCTGTTTTTTTATTTTCCTTGTGTAGCACTGGTAGATTTATGATCTACCAACTGATAGGTAAATTTAGTAAATTGCTCGTTAGGGGAGTTAGATTTGCCTCTGTTCCAGCTTGGCTGTCGTTGCGTGTGGTTCCACACTGAGCCGGTGCGTGTCTCTGTTACCATTGGCTAGTGTTGGAAAGGCAACGTGTAGAAGTGTATAGGTGCTCCTCTGTCCCGGAGACAACTCGGCGGAGGTGGTCCTCCGAGTTGCATTCTGGGAGAGGGTAATTATGGGACAGACGCCATGTTTTGGGGTTCGTTTTCAGCCACCTGCCGGCCCTCCTGGCCGACAGGTATGCGTTAGAGTGCTACCTCATGGTCCTCCGCTCCGGAGGCCCGTGCCGCTGCGGTGCGTGGGTGGGCCCAGAAGCATGTCTGGGGCCTACCACAGTAGCCGAGGAATGGTCCTGAGCTGTCTATCCAGAGTGAAGAAGCTGGACAACCGAGAAGATCCCAGGGGAGGACCCGTCATGGAAGGATCACGCAGAATGCTGGTCTGGAGAGGGGCCTGGTGACTCTTTTGGAGGACGTATCCTAAAGTAGTTTTACAGCATAGTACTGCCGGGTTGGCTTAGAGGTCCAAGTACTGTGTCTGACATTCACCGCAAAGTTTAATACATCCTGTGGCAGAGGATTGTACTGATTTATTTCAAGCAAGTCTGTGGCAGAGACTTTTGTTCGTGCTGCGTGCTGGCTGCTAGGCAAGTGAGAGAGGCCTTTCCAGGCGAGCAAAGATTGTGTGCCACAAGGGGATTGCATCCTATTACAATATTCAACTTTAAAGGACGTTCTCAAGAATCCTAAAGAAAGGTATTTGAGCTTCCCTGTAGCTTCCCTCCTGCCTCTTTCCTGCTACTTCCTTCGTTACTTGGTTCAATAAAGCATTGAAAACGTACTCAAGTGTTGGTGCTTTTATCGTCCAGAGGTAAACTCAACGGAACCCTAGACCCGGTGCCGGTGAAGCAGGGGTGTCAAAAGTGAAGGTAACAAGCCCGCTTAAACCAGCAGCTCCACCGAGAGTTATTGCTACACTTGCATGTCCCCCTCGGATCTCCAGCAACTTCACTTCCAAGTGCACTTGTAGTGCAAAGTGGATTTGCCTTTAGTAAATACTGTAAACCCCAAAGTCCGAGATACCTAATAATTTGGGGTGTACACAGCAAAATGCTAGAGTGCAATTAACCTAATGGGGAAATTATTTAGATTGACCTGTGTGTCCCCAAGGAAATACATTGGTAGGGTTTTACCCTCACTTCCTGTTTGGGTATGTGACAGGAAGTGAATAAATTTGAAGGAGAAACTGGCAAAATTTGGGAGGTGTCTTCACCCTATCAGGGGTGCAGACATCCCCAAAAACTGACAAGACTTCTAATCCCTCTGCACTCTATCCCCAAGCAAAAATAAGAAAGGATTTCATTTAGTTTAACTTTGCAAAGACACATTCAAATGTGATGCATGTCAATGACCCATTTAGACCTTGTTTAATAGAAAACACCAGTTGCCTTTCACTATAAACATTTGTTAGTCCAGTCCTGGAAATCTGCATCTGCTTTACTATCAATTTCCATAAAAACTGGGTTCCTGCAGCTACGTGACGTGACGATATGCATTAGGATTGGAGCACGGGACGCTGCCACAGACAAACAACAGGAGACGAGCTCGGCGCTCGTAGTTACTACACACTGCAGCATTGTTTTAAATGTAAGTTGATTGGACTTTTTTTTTTTAAATAAATATACCTTTTATATGGGATCACGCTATGTGCGTCTCTTTCCCCCTCACACTGTATATCACTACTCTACCTGACGAACACTGAGGAGAGAGGCACGGGGACATATTCCAGTTTCCAGGCACGGGGACATATTCCAGTTTCCAGTCATGGGGACAGATTCCAGATTGGTGATACTCCTGGAGGCATACAAGCTCGGCGCTCGTGGATTGATGCCCACACTCACTTCATGAAAGTGAATGCAACCTCCCCCCCGTGTGAGTCTTGCCCCCCCCTCCACTGTGGTCGTCGCAGAGTTATTTTACATGCTGTATACTTTTTATTTTTTATGTTTCGCTTGGCATGTTCAACATTGTCACTACCTTATACACGGAACGTCTACACCTGCGGGTCATTTGCAACACAGGCTATACACCTTACAGCTGTAAGGTAAGCGGCTTGCAAACACGGAGGTGACCTCACTGAAGATCCCCCTTCCCTTCACGATTGGAATTGTTTTGTGTTTCTCATCACGAGTTTTTGTTCTTTGGACTGGATGATAGAACTAATATTCATGTTTGCCCTAGGGATTTGTCACTTGTAGTTCACCAGGATTTGGCACGTTTTTGCTAATGGGGCACTAGCCCACATACATTTTTCTTGCATTATATATTTTTTTTGCATTGTGTCATTATTCATCCTATTTGTGTTAGTATATGGATTTTTGCTTTGCTATATTCAAGCTGTCACTGTTTCACAATTACCTTTATATATTAGGTTTTGTCTGCCCGCAACATTATAGTGATGTTGATCAGCTACGTTGCACTGCACTGCATCCCCACCATGTTCTTTTAGCATGTAGGATCCATTCATGCATTGGCCCGTTTCTGCTTTTTTAGTTCACTTTGCCACTTTAGTCATCTTTGTAGCTCCCCCCCCCCTTCATCACAGCGCAACTACCATCTTCCCCTACTTTTGTCTCATTTGTCCTGCCTTGGATCAGTACTTAGGTGTTGCAGCAGTGTCCTTTTAGCGTAGGCCCCCCCCCCGACAGCGCAGGAGTTCCCACTTTCACATTAGATGCGCCAAATGCATCTAGATGCGCGGCCGCTGTGTATGTGAGATGCGCAACTGCTGTGTACGCGGAGGTATGTACCCGTGGCACCTATCTGGTTCCCGGAAGACCAGCACACAGGAATGACATCACGTCTCTCCAGTAAGTTGCTTGTACTGCTGCTGATTTCTTCTCACCACCATGCCCGTCTCTGTTCTCTGAGGAAGAGATGATCCTTATTTGCAAATTAAGATAATTTTATATTTATTTTTACATGGGGTGGTGTTTGTGTTGGTCATGTGTGTATGTTTAAATGATTTGGCCTCAAAACACACACTTACTTCCAATGTACAGATTGACTTCCGGGCCAATGTATATTGCTTTCTGCTTCAGTAGATGATAGATAGATAGATAGATATTGCAGCCATTTGCTAAAATCATTTAGGTTCATTTTTTTCCTCATTAATGTACACACAGCACCCCATATTGACAGAAAAACACAGAATTGTTGACATTTTTTGCAGATTTATTAAAAAAGAAAAACTTAAATATCACATGGTCCTAAGTATTCAGACCCTTTGCTCAGTATTTAATAGAAGCACCCTTTTGATCTAATACAGCCATGAGTCTTTTTGGGAAAGATGCAACAAGTTTTTCACACCTGGATTTGGGGATCCTCTGCCATTCCTCCTTGCAGATCCTCTCCTGTTCTGTCAGGTTGGATGGTAAACGTTGATGGACAGCCATTTTTAGGTCTCTCCAGAGTTGCTCAATTGATTTTAAGTCAGGGTTCTGGCTGGGCCATTCAAGAACAGTCACGGAGTTGTGAAGCCACTCCTTCGTTATTTTAGCTGTATGCTTAGGGTCATTGTCTTGTTGGAAGGTAAACCTTCGGCCCAGTCTGAGGTCCTGAGCACTCTGGAGAAGGTTTTCGCCCAGGATATCCCTGTACTTGGCCACATTCATCTTTCCCTCAATTGCAACCAATGGTCCTGTCCCTGCAGCTGAAAAACACCCCCACAGCATGATGCTGCCACCACCATGCTTCACTGCTGGGACTGTATTGGACAGGTGATGAGCAGTGCCTGGTTTTCTCCACACATACCGCTTAGAATTAAGGTCAAAAAGTTCTATCTTGGTCTCATCAAACCAGAGAATCTTATTTCTCACCATCTTGGAGTCCTTCAGATGTTTTTTTCAGCAAACTCCATGCGGGCTTTCATGTGTCTTGCACTGAGGAGAGGTTTCCATCGGGCCACTCTGCCATAAAGCCTAGACTGGTGGAGGGCTGCAGTAATGGTTGACTTTGTACAACTTTCTCCAATCTCCCGACTGCATCTCTGGAGCTCAGCCACAGTGATCTTTGGGTTCTTCCTTACCACTTTCACCAAGGCTCTTCTCCCCCGATAGCTCAACTTGGCCGGACGGCCAGCTCTAGGAAGGTTTCCGGTCATCCCAAACGTCTTGCATTTAGAGATTATGGAGGCCACTGTGCTCTTAGGAACCTTTAGTGCAGCAGAATTTTTTTGTAACCTTGGCCAGATCTGTGCCTTGCCACAATTCTGTTTCTGAGCTCTTCAGGCAGTTCCTTTGACCTCTTGATTCTCATTTGCTCTGACATGCACTGTGAGCTGTAAGGTCTTATATAGACAGGTGTGTGGCTTTCCTAATCAAATCCAATCAGTATAATCAAACACAGCTGGACTCAAATGAAGGCTTAGAACCATCTCAAGGATGATCAGAAAAAATGGACAGCACCTGAGTTAAATATATGAGTGTCACAGCAAAGGGTCTGAATACTTAGGACCATGTGATATTTCAGTTTTTCTTTTTTAATAAATCTGCAAAAATGTCAATTCTGTGTTTTTTATGGGGTGCTGTGTGTACATTAATGAGGAAAAAAAATTAACTTAAATGATTTTAGCAAATGGCTGCAAAATAACAAAGAGTGAAAAATTTAAGGGGGTCTGAATACTTTCCATCCCCACTGTATATATCTATAGATGTAGGTTCTTGTGTCCACCAGCAGAGAGAAGTTGGGTAGATGCCACAGTCCCAATTCTGGAGGCATAGTAATGGTCTAGCACAGGATTCTTCAAACTATGGCCCTCCAGTTGTTCAGGAACTACAATTCTCATCATGCCTAGTCATGTCTGTGAATGTCAAAGTTTTACAATGCCTCATGGAATGTACAGTTCCGCAACAGCTGGAGAGCCATAGTTTGAAGATTCCTGATCACTCTAGCATGTCTTGAAAAAGGTGGTTTCTCATGTGCCTTGTATAATGCCCAAGAAACATCTTTTGGAAAATACAAGTGGGTCATGGCACTTCTACATTCCAAATTTGGCACTTAAGATGTTCGTGTAATATGCAATCTGATTGGCCAATCTCTGTACAACTCGATATTTAGGCAAAATAGGTAATAGGAAGAAAATTAATTCAAATGATAGGAAATGTGAAAATATTAATTAATTGGGTTTAGAAACACTGTTCTTTGTAATGTATTGAAAGATTTGGGTAAAAAAATTAAAAAACACAATTCAAAGATAGAAGTGATAGGAATGAGATTAGCATCAAAAGGGTTAATTAACTGAGAACACCTACTAATTGCCTAATAAGAAACATCCAATTAGATGAAATTAACCAATTGTATTGGGCGTGCGCTATTATCAATGAGAAAACTGCAGTTACCCTAGCACCAGTTTACATGTGCAGGTATTTATTATAGCTATTTGCGCTTCAATGTGCACCTGTTTGTACGTTTGATTAATTACTTTTCCAGCGCACCAACTAATGTATGAACTGGTGCAGTGCTGCCTTCTTAGTAAATCACCCCCATTCTATCTCTCTCTCTTTGCAGAGAGAAAAAAACCAACCGTGTTTTAAAAAAAAATAATAATAAGGCTACTTTCATACTGAGGCGCTTTACAGGCGTTTTAGCACTAAAAATAGCTCCTGCAAAGCGCCACTCTTGTTACTCCAGTGTGAAAGCCCAACTACTTTCACACTGGAGCGGTGTGCTTGCGGGATGTTAAAAAAAGTCCTGCAAGCACTATCTTTGGGTTGCTTTAAGAGCGGTGTATACACCGCTCCTAAAGCGCCCCTGCCCAATGAAATCAGGGTTAATAGCGCCTGGAAATCGCTTCGGCAGCGGTGCTTTAAAAATAAATAAAAGCTAATCATTTTAATCACCCCTGTCAATGTTAGGTGGTTTAGCTGGAGAGCTTGTACTTTTGACAAACAGAAGTTAAAGAGCAACGGTAGAGTGGAGTGGGGCTCAATAAACACGTATACTAAGAGGTAAAAATATAATTATCTTTATTTTCCATATAACAAATGGTTAAAACACACATTGCATTTATAAATAACAGGTCGCAATTACTGTTCTTTGGTCCAGGATGTGCTGGTCAGAGCAGATGTCTACACGTTTCGTGGGGAATCCTGCTTCATCAGGACCTTGAAATAACATGGATTTTGTACAAATATTGAGAATAAACTATAAATAAGATGTTAACAGATTTATAAATACATATTGATAAATGTTTTTTTATCATTACTGACTATAAGGGAAACATTTAAAAGACTTCATGAATATTTAAAAAATATTTGTAATATATTGCCAAGTTAACAAAATTAGAATTACATTTCATCTATCTATTTTATGCCCAGCGATGTGTCAATACCAAGAGAGGACAGAGGAACAAAGGAGCAAATTAATCAATTGTTACCTATTATGTAGAACTATGTTAATATATTGTTATTTTTTCACCTGTATAATGCCAATAATGCAATCAGTCCAGTGGGGAGGATGCCTGGGGGCCCCGTGGGGATAAACTCCATGTCCTCACCTGGGAAGAAGAGCAGACTCCTCCAACTGAATAATAATGATCATGATATTAATGTAGGAGTGTGCCACGGATAGAAAAAAGTGGAGAAAGGGGACGATAAGAGAGAGTGTAGAAAGGAGAAAGGGGAAGGGGGTAAAAGGAGAAAAAGAGGGTGAAAAAAAAGAGGGAAGGGACAAGGGAGGCAGGATGGAAAAAGGGAAAAGGGGGGGGGAGAAAGGCAGAGAAGTGAAAAGAAAAGAGGAAAGAGGAAAAAGAAAAGAGGAGGGGGAAGGAAAAGATGGGAAAGTAAGTATATATATAGATCTATATATATATATAGATCTATATATATAGATCTATATACATAGATCTATATCTAGATAGATAGATAGATAGATAGATAGATAGATAGATAGATAGATAGATAGATAGATAGATAGATAGATAGATAGATAGATAGATAGATAGATAGATACCTCTAATGACTAAGCCTATTTCTGACATTTGGTGTTTACAAGTGTCTTCAAATTAAAATCCGTATTTTTTGCTAGAAAATTACTTAGAGCCCCAGTAAAGTTAGCCCAATGTTTTTCTATAATGTGAAAGATGATGTTACGCCGAGTAAATAGATACCAAACATGTCACGCTTTATAATTGCACACACTTGTGGAATGGCGACAAACTACGGTACCTAAGAATCTCCATAAGTGACGCTTAAATATTTTTTTATGGTTACCAGGTTAGAGTTACAGAGGAGGTCTATTGCTAGAATTATTGCTCTTGCTCTGACGATCGCGGCGATACCTTACATGTGTGATTTGAACACCGTTTACATATGCGGGCGCAACTCGTGTATGCTTTTTCTTTGCTGCGCGAGCTCACAGGGACGGGGGGCGCTTTAAAAAAAAATTTTGTCTTATTTATTTTATTTATTTTTGTATTATTAAATTTTGTTTAAAAAAAAAATTTGATCACTTTTATTGCTGTCACAAGGAATGTAAACATCCCTTGTGACAGTAATAGGTGGTGACAGGTACTCTTTATGGAGGGATCGGGGGTCTAAAAGACCCCCGATCCCTCCTATGCACTTCAAAGTATTCAGATCACCGTTTTCGGCGATTCTGAATACTGTATATTTTTTTAAAACCGGTGCCATTGGCAGCCAAGTAAACAGGAAGTGACGTTGTGACGTCGCTTCCGTGTTTACAATCAGGAGACTGGAACAAAGCCATTTCCCGCTTCGTGCCAGTCTGTCCCTAGCCGCCGGAAGTGGAGCTGCAGGCATCACCCTGGTATCGTGCAGCTGCAGGCATCATCCTGGTATAACCCCCAAAAGCTGAGGCCGTACATCTGCGTACGCTCGGCGGGAAGGGGATATATATATATACACGTGTATATGTAAATGAAGTAACAAGAGGAAAAACCTTTTCGGTGTTTCAGAGTCCTACCTTACAACTGTAAGGGGATCAATATGGTCAAAGGTGTTGTTCAAAGAGGATTCAGAGGGTATTATAAGGCAGATATTTTGGGAATAAAAAGTTTGAATCTGAGTATAAATCAATCCACCCTTTGATCTGAGACTCAAAGGAAAGAACCCGTGGAAAGACCTACCAAACAACAATGAAGAGGGCGTATATTAAGAAAGGAACAAAAAAAACAAAAACAGAAACAAACAAACAGACTTGCTGGCAGGATCACCAGATGAAAATAGAAGAAAGAACGCCTAAAAAAATAAAACAAATGCAGCCACCACATGTAGGAATCGGTAAGCTGCAATATAACAAATGTTTGCTTTTGGGTTTAATACTGATTTAGTTCACCTTTTAATTTTTCATAAAAATGTGAGCATACCCTTTAAATTCTACTGTTGGGTTTCTTTCAGTTATTTATGTCATGATTTAAAGCTTTACTTCTAGCAAATATAAAAACGCCCTGCAGAAGGAAAGGCAAAAGAATAAACCTGAATACACAGCTAAAAAATAAAGTGTAGTTCCTCTCCCTTCCAGGAATTGCTAGATTGCTGTTCCTTCTTCCCATGTGTCTTGATTATACATAGTAAAAAAAGAGTTGCTCTTTTTTGTCTGCTTTCTAAAAAATAGACCTACTTTAAAATGTTTGCCTCCTCATTGCTTTCCATTGTCCTGCATACATTTAAGCATAAATTAGCTATGCAAATATCTTTTTTTTGCAAGTATTTCTATGCAGTCACTTGTCTGGCTTAAAGTGGAGTTCCACCCACTTTTACAACTCTTCAGCATCCCTCACTAAACTGTGCACTGTAAACGAATTGGATATTTTTTTATTTTTTTTCTCAGCACTTACTGTATATCTGCTGTATTCATTTTACACTTCCTCCTCCCTGGCCGCGGCCCATCGCATCATTTCCTGTTTGCAATGCCTTCTGAGAAGGGGCAGCAACTTCCTCTGACACTGCCTTTGCTATGGAAACCTGACCTGAAACCTATTACACTGCTTGTGCTGCACTGAGCATGTGCGAGATCTGCAAGGGTGAGATCCAGGAAGAAATACAGTCTGGCTTCAGATGCCCAGACTTAAGATGGCCACGGCCTGCTGTAAGTTTATAAAATAAACTACTGATATAAACTAACAAAACAGACCTTAGTTTACAGACTAACTTTACGAGAATACATTAAGCTTGTGTATTATAGGGGTATTTTTATTTAAAAAGTATAATTTCGGCTGGAACACCACTTTAAGCTGGCCATACATTATACAATTTTCTTATTCAAATTCCTTTAGATTTACCTTCTACTATGTAGTGCAAGGGCCTGATTGCATACAAATTGAAAGTGTTTAGGTTTAACCTCATATTATATGGTTTTGGTAAATCTAACAGAAAATTGTATAATGTATGGCCAGCTTTAGTTGTGCAATGTGGAGGGCCAACAACAGAACCTAATTAACTTGAATAGTGACATCACCTGGTAGCATCCACTGCTCTAAGCATTGCCGTAGCTGGAGAGAGTTCCCTCCCACCAGCTACAACAGCCGCACATTTAGGCTGGGTTCCTGCTGCTGCTGGATGCAGCTCACAAGCAGGGGGTCCGGTGTGTCCCTGTTCTCCGTTTCAGGGACAAATCAGGGACAAATTTTTGCCTTAATTCAGACCTGAAACAGAGCCAAAGATGCACAGGACTCCTGTGCAAACTGCTCCGCAGCCACCTCGGAGATATGTGAACCGGTTCCATAGAGAGCCGGTCACAATCTCCAGTCATGTGAATTGGATGCGGAAAACCCACATCCAATTCGCACTAATGCGAACCCAGCCTAAAGCAGAACTCCTCTCAGTCAACACTGAGTATTTTAAATCCTTATTCTGCTAGCAATGGTAAGAAGATAGGAACGTATATCATATTTACTTGTTTTAACCTTTTATTTTTTACATTTCTTTAGTTACTTCCTGGTTTTCATGCCTAGAAAAATTATGTCATACATCCCAAGAGTCTTTAGGAGGAGAGGAGGAGTGGTTTCTTAGCTAAGTACATCCTCCTGTCTGCATGTTTAAGCTCAGGGCAGATGGATTCCAGGAAGTAAATGGTACATGAATTTTCTGAATCTTTGAACGGGTCTTTAACCTGAGCCTGAGTCTGCGAAAGGTTCCTGTGTTTGTGAAAGACGTCCTGTCTTGTCCCTGTGCCAAAGATACCACATCCTTGTGGCTCCAAGGATTACAGACCAGTGGCTTTGACCTCCCACATCATGAAGACCTTGGAGAGACCTGTTTTAAATCAGTTACGAAACATGGTTAATAAATGTTTAGACCCGTTGCAGTTTGCCTACCAGCCAAGATTGGGAGTTGAGGATGCTATCATCTTCATGTTATTTTTTACAATTTAGATTTTTTTTGTTTTGTTTTTTTTTACAATGCTTTCTTTTTTTTTGGGGGGGGGGGGGAGTGGATGGTGTCAGTGTTTTTTTATTTTATTTTTCAAAATATATTTTTATTTTTATAATATATTTAGCAAAATTTTATTTTTACAATTTTAACTTTTATTATTTTATTGTTATTATTTATTTATTTTATCAGCCCTGTTGAGGGGGCTTTGGTGAGATATCAGGGGTCTAAATGGACCCCTGACATCTCCCCTTTGAGAGAGGGAAAGAGACTGAGCACACAGATTGCCCAGTCCCTTTCTCTGCAGCCTCATCTGCACTGAAAATGAATGGACAGGAGACAGAGGCTCCTCTCCATTCAAAAACTGAGACATCGTAAACACAGTTTACAATACTCAGTTAAGAATTAACAGAATCAGTGATCACTGATTGTGTTCATTCAGGAAAGAAAGGAGCTGGTAAATGACATATTTACCGGATCCTTCCTCCACTCTCCATCCTGACAGATCCGGGACAGGAGGGACCAGAGGAGGACAGAGGGGGACCCGGTGGAGTATGGAGGGGGACTGGAGGAGCATGGAGAACAGAGGAGAACTGGAGGAGCACAAAGGACATGGAGGGGGACTGGAGGTGCACGGAGGACACAGAGGGCAGGAAGAGCACAAAGGACACAGAGGGGGGCTGGAGGAGCACAAAGGACACAGAGGGGTGCTGGAGGAGCACAGGGGACACAGTGGGGGGCTGGAGGATATGGAGGACACAGAGGGGGGTGGAGGAACACAGAGGACACAGAGGGGGGCTGGAGGAGAATGGAAGACATGAAGGGGGGCTGGAGGAGCACAAAGGACATAGAGAGAGACTGGATGAGGACCGGAAGAGCATGGAGAAGGACACAGGGGACAGTCATAGATGATTTGAAGGATTTCAATAAAGCAGCTGACAGCCGCTTCTCCTCCTCCCCTTCCCCCGTGGCTTTCAGCTGCTTTATTGAAATCTATACAGAGAGATCGGTGCTTGTAACTTGCCGCACCGATCATCCCTGACTGTCCCCTGTGTCCAGGTATTGGGTCAAGTATCGGAGCATTTGCATGAGTACAAGTACTCTAGCAAATGATCGGTATCGGTGCAACCCTAATTACTTGCATTTTGATAGTTTGATTTTTGTTATTTTTAAATCTGTGTTATTTATTCTATGTTGTATTTTAATCGTATGGATGGTTTATTAGAGTATCGTTTTTATGTGTTTTATGGGTTCTAATTGCTGTTATTGGTAATTTTGTTGTGTCACTGTGTTTTGTTCTGTTCGTTGTTATGAAGATGTGTTGTCTTTATTTAGTCGCAATCATTTCCCTTTGGGATTAATAAAGTATTCCGATTCTGCACTTTGTCAAGATGGCCACGGCCAGAAATGCTGGGGAAGGTTTTTCAAAGTGATTTCTCAGCAAAATAAAGCATGGAGACATGGATGGATGGGGGAGTATGCTTTGAATTTCAAAAAAAGAATTAAACAGTGTTTTTGATTTGTGGTGCTCAGATGCAGCGAAGTTCCGCTTTAACACCGGTGAGCTGGAGTGTTGCGATTGCAAGAATGTATATGTGGGCGTGGCCTAGACCCAGACAAAGGTGGACGCTTAACCCGACAGCTCCGGCACACCGAGGTCCGTTTCCACATTCCCTGAGGGTGAAAAACCACACCAACATGGGCAAACCGGAGCGGAGCTCCTCCACAACCCACTCCCGTTCACCCCGTGAGTCCAGCACGCAGCTAAGTAGCTAAGTACCAGAGATATTCTGCACACAGCCCCTAAACATGGCAGCCTCCTCTCAAGACTCTGGTTGCACCTCTGGCAGAACCTCCCGCTCCACGAGCAGGAGCCCAATCAGATCTCCACACCCACGACCAGCAACGGATACACAGCCGACCAGATGCTTAGACAATCTAAGGGCAGTAGCAGCTGACATCAAGAACACACTGTCAGCTGCAATCTCAGACCTTCACCTTGACACATGGCCACAAGGCTTGAGGAAGTAGAGGAGACACAAGCCCGCCATGGCACAGCAATTCAGAAGGTACAGCAAGCCACAGATTCACAATCCATGCTCCTGCGTGAACTACACAGACACATTGAGGACCTGAATAACAGGGGTCACCGCCAAAACCTTAAGGTGAAGGGCTTCCCCGTATCAGTTGAACCATATCAGCTCTCACAGGCTATAGTCGCCATCTTTAATGACCTCCTGGGAAGACCTCCAGAAACACCTTTCGAAATGGAATGGGCACACAGAGCTCTCGACCAAGAGGAAGGGATACAGATTCCCCTAGGGATGTAATATGTTGCATTGTGAATTTCAAATTAAAAGAAGAGATATTCCGAAGAGCGAGAAACAGAATCCGCCTTCTCTTCCACGGCCGTGAGATTAAACTATACCAGGATTTAGCCCACATCAACACCCTACAACATCAGACCCCTTCTTGAGCTACTGCGAGAACGCAACATACCGTATTGGTGGAAATTTCCTTTCTGCCTATCGGCTGGATCTGTGGGATGTACGGCACAGCTGAGAGTCCCTGAAGACATCACATCTTTCTGCGAGAGACAGGACCTACCAGTCATAGAGCTTCCTGACTGGTATAATAACTTTCGCCTACCCTCACAAGCTCTCAAAGACCAGATGGAAGTACAGCAATATCACAGAGACCCACATACATCCAGAAGACGTCGCTCTCCTCCTCGTGCTTCACCTCCACAAGTGAATCTTTGCTCTCAGGGAGAAGACACTGTTCCAGCCTTTCCAGCACACCGCAGAGTGAGACTCGAGTAAGGATCCCTTCCACCAGGTTATCCAGGTGATTCCACCACAGCCTTCATATGACATTTCTTATCCCCTTGCCTCTTCAATGAATAGTGTTCAGTCTACCCCACACTACCTTATCTCTAGGATTTGCTTTCTGATGTAACTTTTCAGTCTTCTTTTTTTCTGATAGGCACACCAGTCCCTTGGTAATAACACGCTTCTGATCTATCTCTTGTTGACCATGCATCATCTCTCTGAGGTCCTGCCTCAAAAGCCTAATATTTTCTGCGGACCCCTCTCACAATTTTATGATTCTCTATCCCACTATGATCCCCATTGCAAACTGTCCGCAAAACCCTGACCAAGCATAAGCAGCAATCACATACCACTTATTCCCTCACCCGCTGCATATCCTCGTTCATCCACTTCCTATACTGTCAAGCTGATGTTTGAAAACCTCCCTCCGCTATCACTTGGTGCCACCTCTCTCCCACTCCTATTGTCCCCAGCTCCTCTTTGCCCAGACCTCCCCTCGCAACTGCTTAGCACCTTGCCATCTGGTCCCGCATGCGGTTCATGTCCTCCACCTACACCGGATGCATTAGCTAGAGATTTGTATCAGGAAGCACTCTGGTAACTATCTCCACGCTCAAATGCTGTACAGGCTACACTCTGCGACACAAGCGATCCTGGATATATAAGGGACATACAACAAAAGAGACTACCAATACAACACTACTCGATCTTTGTAAGCATGATATACTCCAACAGGGTTGTAATAACTCAGTGATAACCCGCATCTATATTGTTAGCCTTACCCCATCGCATTTGGATACCAAAGTTGCCTTATATATTTACACTTTTGCCAAGTGGTATAGCCTTAAGAAAGGTTAATGACATCCATCATGTGGCATTCAACTGAGCATTACTAATCTCACAATAGGTAAATAACCCTAGCAAGGCTTATATCTCCTTCTCAAACCTTCTCAACATCACTAACCCCCCCCCCCCCCACACTTACCACCCCCCTCTTACCTGACGTTTGAAGTTAAGTTAAGTTAAGTTAAGTAAAACCCACCAGGGTTTACTTCCTCTTTAAGCAGAAATTCTCTTTTCTACACATGTTGAAACTTGACTGCTGATTTTGTCAATTTACTGTAAGATGTTCAATATTCATAAGTAGTTAAAGACCACATTTATATTGTGTCTCTATTTATATGCTAAAAAAAAAAAAAAAAAAAAAAAAACAAGTAAAAAGGCGCAAAGCAGGTATATCTCACATAACACGGCCGTCACCATCTCTCTCCGCGGAGCCGTACGAGCCTCAGACGGCAGCGCGCCCGGCGATCGGCCTTGACGTCCCCCCACCCCCTCCCTGGAACCCACAGACCGTTGGTCTTTGTTATTTAACCTACTACCCATTCTGAAGTGCCATCTGGAGACCCGAGGGAACTCCCACCGTGTTCTGCCATCACCATCCATCCCTGCCAGGACTTGATGTGTGACCAGCACTGCACGGACTCGCTGAGACTTGTGGTCCTCCAATCTCTTCTCTACTCAGAGATGCACCGGAACGCAATACTACAGTCTTCCATGTGAGTGGATATTGTTTGTTGTAATAAATGATTATTGATTTATACTCAGAGGCGCCCCTCTTCCTTGTTTTTTTTTCTATTTATATGCTAAGATTGGTTACTCCCCTTTCCTTTCTCTACACACAGATTCTGAACACCTCACAAAATTTACACCAGATCTTAGGTAAACATATTACTATATTTCAAACAGATAAGTCCTGAAACTATTGCTTTTCAAGAGAGATACGCAAGAAATATACCCCTCTTAATAAGCCATTGATCACTAAACCCTAAATCAGAACAGACCACCAAACTGATCTCTATCCATAGAACGCAACAAAATGTTGTCACCGTGTATCACTACATCATAGTTGCCAACATTGCAAAAAAAATTTGTGGGACACTTTTTTGGCTGTAGACGGAGCTGTATAATAATTAGGGGGTGGGGCATGCATTTGTAGGCATGGCATAGCAAAAAAAAAAAGAAAACTGCGGCACGTGGTTTAAAAATGGGCATGGCTTACGTGAAATAGTGGGCGTGGCTTAAATGGGCGTGGCTCAAAGGGGGTGTGGTTAGAGTCTGAGGTGAATGAGGGATGGAGAGGGAAAGGGGAGAGAGGAATGGAGGGACAGCAGGCCCAGATCCTACACAACAATAGAAATATGTGTATTCTAGAAAGTTTAACAAACAGCAGATAAAGATACTCCAAACACCTGGTGTTAGCGCTTCAATCATCCCGGCACCATGATTGTTATGGTGTCAGGATGATTGAAGTGCATTATTTCTATTATTATTGTAATATAAAATGAAATCATTCAACTCACCATAATGCCGAATCAGTTGGATCCCTGAGCGTGTCACTAGCCACGTCGCCTGCCACCAGCAGAGTCCTTCCTTGCATCAGGTGCTCCCAGCAGAGTCGCTCCTTGCATCAGGTGCCCCCGGCAGAGTCCCTCCTTGCATCAGGACCCACAGCAGAGTCCCTCCTTGCATCAAGTGCCCCCAGCAGAGTCCCTCCTTGCATCAGTTGCCCCAAGCAGAGTCCCTCCTTGCATCAGGTGCCCCAAGCAGAGTCCCTCCTTGCAACAGGTGCCCCCAGCAGAGTCACTACTTGCATCAGGTGCCACCAGCAGAGTCAGTCTTTACACCAGTGTTCCCAGCCTCAGTCCTTAAATCAGTGTCCCAGGCAGAGCCATAGTTACCCTCTCCCCCTGTACATAGTTTCCCCTCTTCCCCTAGTTACCCTCCTGTACATAGTTACCCCCCTGTGCATAGTTACCCCCCCCTGTATATAGTTACCCCCCTGTACATAGTATCCCCCCTGTACATAGTTCCCCCCACAGTACATAGTAACCCCTCCTGTACATAGTTAACCCCCCTACTGTAAATAGTTAACCCTCCGCTCTCCTGTACATAGTTAACCCTCCCCCCTCCTGTACATAGTTAACCCTCCCCCTTCTGTATATAGTTAACCCCCCTCCTGTATATAGGTAACCCTCCCCCTCCTGTATATAGTTAACTCCCCATCCTCCTGTATATAGCTAACCCCCCTCCTCCTGTATATAGTTAACCCCCCTCCTCCTGTATATAGCTAACCTCTCCCTCCTGTATATAGTTAACCCCCCTCCTCCTGTATATAGCTAACCCCCTCCTCCTGTATATAGCTAACCCCCTCCTGTATATAGTTACCCCCCTCCTCCTGTATATAGTTAACCCCCCTCCTGTACACTAAAGTTAAATTGCTGCAGAGACAATAGCAAGTGGGGTCACTACAGCTAGTGTCACCCGGTGCATAAAAAAATTGGTGTCACCCCCCCTCCACCAACTATGGTCCCCCTTCAATACAGACCCCCCTCCCTCAGTAAAGACCCCCACTAAGTACATACCGCCCCTCCAGCAGTAAAGATCCTCCTCCCTCAGTACAGACCCCCCACTAAGTACAGACCCCCTCCATCAGTTTAGACCCCCTCAGTGTAGACCCCCCTCATCAGTATAGAGCCCCTCAGTACAGACCCCTCTCCCTCAATACAGATCCCCCTCAGTGCGGTCCCCCCATCTATCAGTATAGACCCCCTCAGTGCAGACCCCCTCCATCAGTGCAGACCCCCACTCCATCAGTACAGACCCCCTCTATCAGTGCAGGCCCCTCTCTATCAGTGCAGACCTCCCTCTATCAGTGCAGACCCTCTCTATAAGTGCAGACCCCCTCTATCAGTGCAGAACCCCCCTCTATCAGTGCAGACCCCCACAGTGCAGACCCCCCTCTATCAGTGCAGACCCCCCTCTATCAGTGCAGACCCCCCCTCTATCAGTCCAGACCCCCCACAGTGCAGACCCCCCTCTATCAGTCCAGACCCCCCACAGTGCAGACCCCCCTCTATTAGTGCAGACCCCCCTCTATTTGTGCAGAACCCCCTTAGTGCAGACCCCACCCCTCTATTAGTGCAGACCCCCCTCAGTGCAGACCCCCTTCAGTGCAGACCCCCCTCTATCAGTGCAGACCCCCCTCTATTAGTGCAGAACCCCCTCAGTGCAGCCCCCCCCCCCTCAGTGCAGACCCCCCTCTATCAGTGCAGACCCCCCTCTATTAGTGCAGACCCCCCTCTATTAGCGCAGAACCCCCTCAGTGCAGCCCCCCTCATTAGTGCAGGCCCCCTCAGTGCAGACCACCCCTCCATCAGTGCCAGTGCCAGTGCAGACCCTCCCATAACGCCCCCAGCACATGACCAGGAACTCCAGGAGCGGCCGGTGTTCTGACGAAAAGTGTCCCCCCATCGGATAGCGCCTGCTCCGTACTGCGCAGGCGCCGATAGACACCGGCACCGTGTGTTCAGTGGAGAGGGGAGGGGCCGATCCGTGCAGCTAAAGAAGCGGATTGATGGGCTGCATGGATCGAGCCCCCTTCCTCTCTCCACTGAACACAAGGGCGAAGATCTAGCAGCAGCGCCCGCGGCCATTTTGCTGGAGCCAGCTGCTCCAAAAATTAAAAAACAAACATTCCCAATTTTCCCGATTCGGAACAGCCTCCAATCAGGACGAGGGTCCCAAAATCGGGATTGTACCGGGAAAATCGGGACTGTTAGCAACTATGCTACATACGTACACCACAATATATCTTAAAGCTCGGTCCCACTGTCACATCATACCTTATTAACAAAATCATCCCACATTCTAAATCTCACCCCTAGGGAATCAAAAAAAAAAAAGAGAGAAAAAAAAAATTTTCGTCTCAAGTTCCATATTGATGCAATACCACAGCCCAAAAAACACATTAAACTTCTGTCAGCACTCGCCCTCACCCTTTAACTCTATAACTCTTTGGCCCTTAGTTTATGTGGTTAACAGACTTATGGTAGGCCACTACCCTTTATTGTAGTTCATACTTTCAGTGAAAGTGATCTTACCACCTTCTTCTGTGCCTTGCCACTCCCCCACACAGCAGAGCCTGAATACTCACGCTGACACTTTTGGTTCTACCTTTCCCATTGCCCCATTATAGGCAGATTAGCAGGTCTAATCTTCCTACCGAACAAATAACCAAATTAACCCCTCGCCCCCACCCTTCCATATAGGAGGGATTTTTTTTTTTTATTTCCCCTTCTCCCACCTTTTTTTTTTTTCTTTTAACAATCTACAAAGCCAGACTCCATGAAGCCCAAAACCAAATGTAAATCAGTCACAGCAACACTTAAAATAGTCTCCCTTAATGCTTCTCGTCGGACTGAACTCCGAAGGACTTTTCAACGGAGTTCCGTCAAAACGGACTTGCCTACACACAATCCCACCAAAGTCTGATCGTTTCGAACGTGATGACGTACGACCGGACTAGAAAAGGAGGTTCAATAGCAGGAGCCAATAGCTGACCTTGCGTCATTTTCGGTCCGTCGGACTAGCATACAGACAAATATTTTTTTCTATAGGAATCGAGTCCGTCGGAAAGATTTGAAACATGTTCTATTTCTAAGGTCCATCAGATTTTTTGACAGAAAAGGTCAGATGAAGCCCACACATGATCGGAATGCCCGACGGATTCGTTCCGTCAGACCTTTTCTGGCGGAAAGTCCGGTCATGTGTACGCGGCATAAGGGACTTAACACCCCTGAAAAACGCTCCCAATTTCTTATGAGTATGCGAACATGAAAGCAGATGTTATCCTTTTACAGGAAACTCACTTCCACTCCGATAAGACCCCCCAGGCTCACTAACAAAGACTTCCCTACAGTTTACAATGCTACAAACCCATCCACAAAGAAAAAAAGGTGTTGCCATAGTAATCTCTAAATGCCTCCCTTTGGAAATATCAGATGTGCTTGAAGATAAAGAAGGTCGTTACCCATTTATCAAAGGCTCCCTATGGGGAAAACCGATCACTGTGGCTAATATATATAGCCTTTATGCAGCTCAAGTGAGTTTCTTCTGCAATATAGTGTCAATTTTAACCTCTTTCCAATCCGATATACTCATCGTAGGAGGCGATTGCAACATAATACTTAATCCTGTTGAAGACACCTCATCAGGCACTTCCTCCTTACCATTCCAGGCCCTTAAATAGATCAAACTCCAACTGCATGACCTTTTAATCCATGATACTTGGAGCACCCTACACCCCGGGGGGAAGGAGTATACATTTTTCTCCCCACCGCACAACCGCTATTCAAGAATTGACTATATCTGCCTCATGCAAAAAGATCTTGCCCTTCTCTCAACTGCCACAATTGAACCAATATTCTTATCTGATCATCACCCTATAACAATAACCCTAGAATTTCTGGAAAAGATTACCTTCACCAAATCATGGAGATTTGATCTGACACTAATAACAGACCCAATCCAAGCAAATACAATGTGGAAACACATTGAGAATCTTTTGAGACCAATACCATACCAGTGGGAGGCTCATAAGTGCGTAATAAGAGCCTCTCTACTCACAATGGCAGCAATGCGTATATACGAGCTAAACAAACTAACATAAATGCTATTTTAAGGGAGATCCAGTCACTAGAACAGACTCATAAGAAAAAACAAGCCTTACAAACCCATTTGGACTTGCTTTATGCACATACCCAACTCTTAGAACTACTCGGCTGCAAAGTCAAGCTGAAATTTATATTATCTCAGAAACCATTTTATGAAGGGCCCTTTAGGCCAAAAAAGCCAACAACACCGTAAGGTGCATCCACACACCCCAAGGAAAACCTCTTGTAACTAGCAGCATCGCAAACCACTTTGCGCAATACGATTCCATCCTTTATAATCTTCCCCAGGAACAACGCCCCCTAAATGAAGTCAAAACCCGCCTGGAGATACTAGAGGAATTTATTAGAAAATATGGTCCTGCTCCCATCGCTCACCAGACAGCCCAAAAATGAAATGGCCCACTTACACTGGAAGAATTTATACTTGCCCTAAAACAAACTAAGCTAGGCAAAAGTCCAGGTCCCGATGGATTTTCCCTGATTTACTAGCCCAACCATTCACACACGCTTTCAATCAGTTATCTGAGCCTTGCAATAACCTACTAGAAGCCCATATTTCGGTCATCCCCAAACCAGGAAAAGGCCCCATCTCTGCCTCTTATTATTGGCCGATCTCGCTGCTAAATGTCGATATTAAATTATTTGCCAAAATTTTAGCAAACCACGTGATCTCACTACTCCCCAATCTTATTTCAACAGACCAAGTGGATTTTGTCCTCGGTAGAGAAGCCAGGGACAAAACTATTAAGGCACTGAATATCCATTACTGGCTTACCAACACCAAACAACGAGGGTTCTTTCTCTTATTAGACACGGAGAAGGCGTTTGACAGATTAGCCCGGGACTACCTGGAAGCTGTGCTTCAAGCTCTGGGTTTGGGAGATCGCTTAATACATTTTATCACGTCCCTCTACGCAAACTCATCAGCAAAAGTCATGGTAAATGCCCTCCTGTCAAACGCCTTCTCCATACATAATGGAATACGCCAGGGATGCCCCTCATCACCCCTCTTATTCATACTTACGCTTAAACCCTTCCTCCGACAAATCCATGCAAATGAAGATATCCGTGGAGTGAAAATATCCGGACACCAATACAAGTTAGCCTCCTTGGCAGATGATATATTACTCTTCTTAACAGAACCCCATACCACCCTCCCAAACCTACTGAAAGATTTTGAACTCTTCCAATACATCACAAATTTTAAAATCAATTTCAGAAAATTCAATGCTCTTAACATCTCATTCCCATCATCTCAGGTAACACAGCGCAAACAGAACTTCCCATTTTCATGGAGACCAGGTGCAATCACCTATCTAGTAATCCAAATCCCAACACACCTGTCCGAAATATACAAAAGAAAATACCTACCGGCCCTATACTCCATCACAGCAGACCTCAAAAAATGGCATAAACCACTCTTCTCATGGTTTGGGCAGGCAGCCATCCTTAAAATGAACGTGTTACCACGCATACTCTATATCAGGGGTAGGCAACCTTTTGAGCACAGTGTGCCAAAAAAAGTTTTCAAAGAAATTGAGCTTGCCGATTTTATAACAAAAAAATGTCAACTTCACACTCTCAATCACGAAAAGGATTTTTTATAAAGTAAATGCTGTAAACTACTTTAGCAGTGAGAAATTAACATCCTGCAATCTCACGCATCAGATCAGCCCTAATTCCTGCAACTCCACACCTCAGATGAGCCCCAATTCATGCACCTTCACACCTCAGATCACTGTACCTCCCTGCTCATCTGCCCCACCACTGTACATCTGCCCCACCACTGTATTACCCTGCACATCTGCCCCAGCTTTGTACCCCCCTGCTCATCTGTCCTACCACTGTAACCCCCTGTACATCTGCCCCACCACTGTAACCCCCTGCTCATCTGCCGCACCAATGTTCCCCCTTTCTGATCTGCCCCATCACTGTATCTCCATGCATATCCACTCCACCACTGAACCATCTTCTCATCTGTCCTAACACTGAACTTATCTGCTCATCTGCCCCACCACTGTAACCCCCTGTTTCATCTGCTCCACGACTGTACCTCCTGCACATCTGTCCCACCTCTGTTCCCCCTGCTCTTCTGCCCCACCACTGTAACCCCCTGCTCACATGTTCCACTGATGTACCTCCTTTCTCCTCTGCATTTCTGCCCCCACCTCTGTACTCCCTGCTCCTCTGCTCCACCTCTGTAATCCCTGCTCCTCTCCCCCACCGCTGTAACCCCCTGCACATCTGTCCCACTAATGTACCTCCTTTCTCCTCTGCCCCAACACTGAACCCCCCTGCTCATCTTTCCCACCACTGTAACCCCCTTCTCATCTGGCCCAACACTAAATCCCCCTTGCTCATCTGTTCCATCACTGTCCCCCCTTCTTTTCTGTCCCACCGCTGAACCCCCTTCTCATCCCTCCCACCACGGTACCTCCCTGCACCTCTGCTCCACTGCCATATCCCCGTGCTCTTCTGTCTCACTACTGAATCACCTTCTCATCTGTCCTAACACTGAACCCATCTGCTCATCTGCCCGACCACTGTAACCCACTTTCTCATCTGCCTCACCAATGTACCTCCTGCACATCTGTCTCACCTCTGTACCCCCCTGCTCTTCTGCCCCACCTCTGTTCCCCCTGCTTTCCTGCCCCACCACTGTTCCCCCTGCTCTCCTGCCCCACCACTGTAACCCCCTGCTCATCTGCCCCACCAATACACCTCCTTTCACATTTGCCCCACTGCTCTACCCCCTGCTTTTCTGCTCCAACACTGAACCCCCCTGCTTTTCTGCTCCAACACTGAATCCCCCCTGCTCATCTGGCCCAACACTGAACCCCCCTGCTCACCTGGGCCAACACTGAACCCCCCTGCTCATCTGGCCCATCACTGTACCCTCCTGCTCTTCTGTCCCACTGCTGAACCCCCTTCTCATCTTTTCCACCACTGTACCACCCTGCACATCTGCCCCACCGCTGTACCCTCCTGCTCTTCTGTTCCACCTCTGAACCCCCCTCGCTCATTTTCCGCACTGCTGTACACTCCTGCTCATCTGCTCCACCGCTGTACTCTCTTCTCATGTATGATATGTGTGATTTGCAGAGTGGTGAAAGGAAGCCCACGTGCATTTATGGGATGTATGGGATGTATGTGATGTCACATACATGCATGGATGCGCAATGATGAGCTCAGGTCAGGGGCATTTTCTAAAAGCAGTGGGCCTGTATGCAGGATCATAGGTTGGGCCCCTGCAGCTGACAAAAAGTGGTTGGGTGTGATTTTCATTGAGCTGAATACTGGCTGTGGCTTAAAGGGACACAGAGTGCAGGGGTTCAGTAGTAAGTGACGCAAAGGTTCAGGAATAATTTCAACAAAGTTCCCAGATGCTCAACAGTAATTCCACAAACTGTCACCTGATTGTGGTTTTCTCAATCACAGTGAAATCCCTCCTTTATGAGGTTGGTAGTGGCAACCAAGCGAGTCATCTTCCTCCAGATGGTGGACGGGGCTAGCAGGACTGTGATTGGCTTTAACAGTGGCCAAGACAGTCCTCCTCCTCCTGAAAACAGGGACCCCCCCAGCAAAACTGCACCCAATCCCTTCCTCATCACAAAAGCTGACCATCGCAGCTACAGCAAAGTAAGAGAACCAAACAATGTTTCCCATCTTTTACAATGTGTGGGGGCACAGTACCTTCCCCTCAGTGCAGGTGCAGCTTGGGGAATTCTGAAATTGGAATGCATTAGTGTCTCACTGACACTTCCCTGTGCTGCTCTGCTGATGGGGAGGGAGTCAAGTGCCGGCAAAAGAGGCTTTGTGTGCCGCTTGCGGCACCAGTGCCAGGGGTTGCCTACCCCTGCTCTATATACTCCAAACCATCCTGATACAACTACCTCAATCCTTCCTATGCTCCTATACAAGAATATGCTCCACATTTCTCTGGAGCCAGGGCTGCCCAAGAATTAGCTATGAACAATTAGCCGCACCCAAACTACAAGGGGAATCGGTCTCCCAGACATTAGGTATTATTACTGGGCATGTCATTTGGCACGTATACTACGCACATAAACAAGTAAAAGACTGGATTAACCTTTAAGCCTCTTTTTCCAATATATCTATGGAAAGTACCCCGTGGCTCAAAAAATGCCATATCCCAAAAGAATTACTAAACCACCCGTTCATTGGACCTACTTTGATTTTCTTTAGAACAGCCTGCCCAAAATGTAATATGTCCTCGATTTCTGGCCCTTTGACACCCGTTTTACTTTAGGACTTTAGGACCCAGCATCTCTACCAGCAGGTCACATGGGCTTATAAAATGAAGTCTGCTAGTGTCTGCATTTCTGGTAGATCTTTGGCTCCTCTATTGTGTTATCTCCGTGATATTCCTGTTCCTGTGTCTCCCGTTACCAATCTGGCTTGTCCTTGACCTGTCTCCTGTTTGCTTCCTGTGTTCAAACTCGGCTATCCACCTGACCACATCTGCTCTGATACCAACCCGGCTCACAACCTAGGCTTTCTTCTGACCACGCTCCAGTCACAACATTATCCTAATACCGCAACACCTCTCAGCTGATTCTATGCCAGCACACCAGCTGTACTCTTGAACCTCCTGCATACTGTCCAGCAGGTGACCCGTGCTACTTTGGGCCTGAGCTCACCTGTTTTCACCCTCAGGGGGGTCTGGAACATAGCCGCAAGAGAAGCCCTCTCTCTCCTTTGGCCTCCAGCACCAGGTACATGATAGCATCAACCAGCCACGATGTCTGAGGCAGAGAGAGGTGCTTCTGTGTTGGAGGCCCTATGTCAGCAGATGACAGCTCTTACACAAGCAGTCCAGAGCTTACAAGATGGCTACTTTGAGCTGGAAGGATGCCTTCACCCCTCACTACCTACATGACTCCTGCTGATTCTAACCAAGCTACTAGCTCCACTGTCTCAGCTTCAACAGCCAGTTCTCCTGCCATAGCAACAACTGCTGTGGGATTACCTCCTCCGGTGCCCAGAGTCCCCACTCCTGAGCGCTTTTCAGGTGACCGCCGGAAATTCAGGGCCTTCAAAAATGCCTGTGAACTTTACTTTGCCCTGCAACCAAGGACTTTTTGTCTTGAGTCCATAAAGGTGGGTTTCATCATCTCACTTTTATCAAATGAGCCACAGTCCTGGGCTCATAACCTCTTTGAGCAAAAGAACTTAGTGCTGAATTCAGTTGCCACTTTCTCTGAAGCTATGGCTACCCTATATGGCGAGAGAGTAGGACCAGCGCAAATGGCTGATGGCTTACGCGTTTCGGGGGAGCACCCCTTTCTTCAGAGCCTAAGCGGGCAAATCTGGTCCTGGGGTGTCGATCCACAGAAACAGCGCTTTTGCGCCCTTTTGAAAGCTATTTTCACTAGCTCGTTTGTGAGTATAATTTTTACTGTTTTTATGCTGCATTAAAGTTTACCAGTGGTAATGCACTAGGTTGGTGCGCCCTCTTTCTTTTCTGTTTTTTATAGCTTGAATACCCATTGTTCAAATGAGGGCTGTAAGACGCTAGGCATTACTTCTATAGGTGGCTGCACCACATATCCAGTTCATGGACACCTGAGCGCAGGAGAGGTCTTTTTTCTTGTGTTTACCCTATATGGCAATCCACAGTGGACTGCTACCGCCGAGTCTGCCCTTCATGCCCTAGTACAAGGCAGATGACTAGTGGAGAATTATATTGTAGAGTTTCGCAAGTGGTCAGCTGATACCGGGTGGAATGATGCCACCCTGAAATACCAGTTCCGGCAGGGCTTATCCGAGACTCTCAAGGACGAGTTAGCCAGGATCGAGGCTCCCACGTCATTAGAGAGTCTCATCCAAGTCTCTATCCAACTAGACCGACGGCTGCAGGAGCGACGGTCCAAAAGCACCCAGGCCTTCCGACCCACATGGGTAATGCCAAAGATTCCAGGACCAACAATCCCAGTCTCTGTTCCCCAGCCTATCAATACTTCTGACGGGGAATCCATGCAAATTGGCCTACTCCATCCTGCTTTAACCTCTGAAGAGAGAGCACGCAGATGACAAGCTAACTTGTGTCTCTACTGTGGAGCTTCAGGCCACTACCTTCGCAGTTGTCCTGTTCGCCCAAGTAAATCTAGCTTTTCACGCCCCTTGTACCTCCAGTTATCCGAGACTGTATCCACTCATGTAATTCTCCCCATCTCTCTGCAGGTGGCCAGAAAGGAAGTCAAGCTGTGGGTGATCGTTGACTCTGGAGCCTGTAGTTGTTTCTTGGATTCAAACTTGCCAAGATCTTGTGCATACTCCTGAAACCAAAGGAACAAAGACTTGATGTACATTTAGCAGATGGTACTGCTCCCAGCCTTGGACCTGTCACTCAGGAGACTATCCCTGTCCTTGCCACCACAGATGCAGGCCATCAGGAATTATTCCACTTTGACGTCATCAGGTCTCCTATATTCCCAGCCATCCTAGGGATACCCTGGGCTGTGGGCCCACAACCCGCTAACGACTGGCCCAAGGGAGAAATCAGATTCTCATCTCCCTACTGTCGTCAACACTGTGGCATCCCCACACCTGTCAATCCTTCACTGTGTGTCTCAGTTCAACCTACATCGGATCCCTGTCATGCCATCCCTTCGGCCTACCTTGATTTCCTTGATGTCTTTGACAAGAAAGGTGCTGATGCCCTTCCCCCGCATCTGTCCTACGACTGCCCAATTGAGTTGCTACCCGGAGCAGAAGTACCCTTCGGGTGAATCTTTCCTTTATCCGAGCTGGAGCTGGAGGCCCTCCGACAATATATACATGAAAACCTAGCCAAAGGATTCATCTGCCCCTCCTCTTTGCCTGCTCAAGCTGGCATCTTCTTTGTTGAGAAGAAGGATCGTTCTCTCAGACCATGCATTGATTATAGGGATCTCAGGAAAATCACCATCAAGAACAGATACCCACTCCATCTCGTTCCTGAGTTATTCCAAAGGTTCTGAACAGCTCGGGTTTTCACAAAGTTGGACTTATGGGGGGACTACAACCTGGTTTGTATTAGGGAAGGTGATGAGTGGAAGACTGCCTTCCAAACACGCTTTGGGCACTTCAAGTTCCTTGTGATGCCATTCGGGCTATGTAACGCCCCGGCGACATTCCAACATTTTGTGAATTACATCTTCAGGGAATACCTTGACCTGTTCTTAATCGTCTATCTGGATGACATATTTATTTTCTCAGCTTCACTTGAACTCCATCGAGAGCACATCAGAAAAGTGTTAAAGACCTTAAGAACCCATGGCTTATACGCCAAAGCAGAGAAGTGGGAGTTCGAGAAACAATCTATCCAGTTCTTGGGACTCAATCTCCATGGAGGGGATCTCCATGGATCCTCAGAATGTCTCAGCACTCTTGGAATAGCCTGCACTTTCTGACAGGAAAGGGGTCCCTGGCCTTTGTTAACTTTTATAGGGAATTCATTCAAAATTTCTCAACTATCATTGCCCCGATCACCCTGCTCACTCGCCTACACTCATGCTTCTCCTGGAACCAGGACTCTCAAATGGCCTTTGAACAGCTGAAGGCCCTCTTCACTTCTGCAACACCCAGACCCAGCTCTTCCCTTTGTCCTCAAGGTGGACGCTTCCGAAGTAGCTACAGGAGCCGTGCTCTCTCAGCGTCAGGGACCAAAAGCCCTGCTTCATCCAGTAGCCTTTTGCTCCAGGAATCTGAATCAGGCTGAGAGTAACTACGATGTGGGTGACAGAGAACTCCTGGCAATTAAAGTTGCCCTTGAAGAATGGAGGTACCTGCTGGAGGGTGCTAACCACCCAATTATGATTTTCACAGATCACAAAAATCTGGAATAGCTAAGATCTGCAAATCGCCTAAGACCTCGACAAGCCAGATAGGCCTTATTCTTTTCTAGATTTAATTTCCACCTGACATACCGCCTGGCTTCCAAAAACGGGAAAGCCGATGCCCTGTCCAGGATGTTCCCCGAATCTACTGCATGTGCTCCTCCAAGCACCATCTTGTCTGTGCAAAATTTATTGCTAATTTAACCCAGCTTAAAGGCATCCATTGAACAAGCTTCTGCATCTTGCCCCAAATCCAAACATGACTCATTAAGGAGGCTGGATGGATTACTTTGGCACCAGGACAAAATCTTCGTACCTCCAGAAGCAAGGTCTCAGGTTCTCAGGACATTCCATGACCACCAACTTGCAGGGCACTTTGGGGCCCGTAATACTAACGAGCTCATTCAGTGGTCCTTTTGGTGGCCGAAAAATTGCCCAATTGGGCATCTGGAGGCTGCCCGTCGGGGGGGGGGGCACTGCCAGGGAACCAACAGCAGGAGAAGGTTTCTAGGACCCAGCATCTCTACCAGCACTTATGGCAGAAGAAGAAGGACTTTAGGACCCAGCATCTCTGGCAGGAGACAGCAGCATCTCTACCAGCAGGTCACATGGGCCTATATAAGGAAGTCTGCTAGTGTCTGCATTTGCTGGTTGATCTTCGGTTCCTGTAGTGTTATCTCTGTGATATTCCTGTTCCCATGTCTCTCGTTACCGATCCAGCTTGTCTTTGACCTGTCTCCTGTTTGCTTCCTATGTTCGACCTTGGCTATCCACCTGTCCACAGCTGCTCTGATACCAACCCGGCTTATGACCTAGGCTTCCTTCTGACCACGCTCAAGTCGGAGCATTATCCGAATCCTACAACACCTCACGGTCGCCACCTGTCTGCTGATTCTACGCCAGCACACCAGCTGTACTCTGTAACCTCCTGCATACTGTCTAGCAAGCGACCCGTGCTACTTTGGGCCTGAGCTCACCTGTTTTCACCCTCGGGGGGGGGGTTTGGAACATAGCCGCAAGAGAAACCCTCTCTCCATTGGCCTCCAGCACCAGGTACGTGATAAATATGACCTTTGGCCAGAACCCCGTATAACCCCATGGAAATACAGACAACTACATCACTTCCTACACTCACTCAAATTTTCTGACTCAGTGTTACGTCCTCTCACTCCCTTTGAGACACTGCTCTGATCATAAACCTCATCAAAATGTAATCTCCACTATTCATAACCTCCTTTGGGCAAACAAACCCACTGATGCAAGTAAAGCATGTATATCCCGGGCCTGTGACCTACAACTCGATATTTCTCGCAAAGAGAACATCTACGGGAACATATCTACCAGCTCATTTACAAAGGGTTGATCAACGTATCGATCCAAGTAAACGGTTTTAAACTCGTGTCCCGTTGGTATCGCACACCTGCTTTATTACACAAATTCAACCCATCTATACAAAAAGTTGCTGGCACTGTCATAAAGCAGATGGTACCCTACTACACATTTGGGGGCACTGCCCACATATCCAACCTTTCTGGAAAGCAGTTCACGAAAAAATAACTCAAGTGACAACACAAACTAAACTTCTCCCCTGCTTAATACCTTCTGCGCGACGACCCAGAAACTGATGCCTTGTACTTTAAATCACTAGCCATGATGATGGTAAATGCTGCTAAAATGTGCATACCCACACACTGGAACACCCCACAAGCCCCTACTCTACATGAATGGCATAACAGAATAAACAGGAGAGCTGACATGGAAGAACTTATTGCCATTGCAAAAGACACACCTTCCAAATTCACCCACACATGGGCCTGTTGGATTAATTTTAAATCAACAAATGAATACCTCTAAGAAAGCAGAATAACCTCCCACAACAGCATTCAACGAAACACAGGAATATCATTTGATATCACACTACCTACTGCCAAACCCTCTTTTACTCTAATATTGCTAATCTATTCAACAAATATAACTTCACATCAATGGAGTCATTAGGAACATATTAGGAGCACCTCCATCTCCTGTGTTTTTTTTTTTGTTTTTTTTTACTTCCCCACCTAATTTAATCTGCACCCAAATCTAAATAGACCTAATTCATTTCCCAGATCCGCCAATAATTAAGAGTATTTACCTATTTAACCAGCGCACCCTTTACCCTACACCCTCACAAGCCCAAAAAGTTTCCAACTCCTAGGGACAGAGGTAGATCTCTCAGATAAGAAACCCATAGGTCTAATGCTCTAAAAAGTCACCACACTTCAAACGCCACATATAGACACATTTGCTCATATTAATCCGGTGTTAAACATTCTGAAGCAAGTACAGTGGGGACAGAAAGTATTCAGACCCCCTTAAATTTTTCACTCTTTGTTATTTTGCAGCCATTTGCTAAAATCATTTATCATTTTTTTTCCTCATTAATGTACATACAGCACCCCATATTGACAGAAAAACACAGAATTGTTGACATTTTTGCAGATTTATTAAAAAAGAAAAACTGAAATATCACATGGTCCTAAGTATTCAGACCCTTTGCTGTAACACTCATATATTTAACCCAGGTGCTGTCCATTTCTTCTGATCATCCTTGAGATGGTTATACACCTTCATTTGAGTCCAGCTGTGTTTAACTATACTGATTGGACTTGATTAGGAAAGCCACACACCTGTCTATATAAGACCTTACAGCTCACAGTGCATGTCAGAGCAAATGAGAATCATGAGGTCAAAGGAACTGCCTGAAGAGCTCACAGACAGAATTGTGGCAAGGCACAGATCTGGCCAAGGTTACAAAAAATTTCTGCTGCACTTAAGGCTCCTAAGAGCCCAGTGGCCTCCATAATCGTTAAATGGAAGATGTTTGGGACGACCAGAACCCTTCCTAGAGCTGGCCGTCTGGCCAAACTGAGCTTTCGGGGGAGACAAGCCTTGGTGAGAGAGGTAAAGAAGAACCCAAAGATCACTGTGGTTGAGCTCCAGAGATGCAGTCGGGAGATGGGAGAAAGTTGTAGAAAATAAACCATCACTGCAGCCTTCCACCAGTCGGAGCTTTATGGCAGAGTGGCCCGACAGAAGCCTCTCTCAGTGCAAGACACATGAAAGCCCACATAAAAAAACACCTAAAGGCAGGGGCATTGCTAGGTCTGAAAAAGATCTGGGGCTAGAGCCCATAGCACCGGTCACCAACCGGGGGGGGGGCACACCAGTGGTAAGCAATTTTTCTCGGGCAAAGGTAGGCTGGTGTTGGCATTTCAATCATCATGGAACCATGGTTGTTATGGTGTCAGGATGATTGAAGCGCATTATTTCTATTATTACATTGTAATATATACTGAAGTAGTTCAACTCACCATAATGCAGAATCAGTGGGAGCCTTGGGCATGTCACCGTCACCTGTCACTACATGTGGATTGTCACTTGGCACCATTTGCAGATTGCTATTGCCACCATTTGCAGATTGTCACTTGCCACAATTTGCAGATTGTCACTTGCCAAACCAGCCAGTGCCACCAAATGTGCATTGTCGCTGCATTGGTGGCAGGCTGACAGCACTGGTCCATTTAGTGAGGGCAGGAAAGCGAAAATGCGGGGCAGGCAGTGAGAGATGATGTAATCTCTCTGCTTCCCGCCGCACCTCCGACATTTAAAAGGCCCGCACTGTGAGGGCGGAAGAGCGCTGATGTGTGGCCAGGGCCGATTCTAGGGTCACAGACACCTGGGTGCAGAAAAATTTCTGGCGCCCCCACGTGGGCGTGGTCAACTGACTAACTCCTCCCCTTTACAAATATTTATATGGCAATGACTCAAACACAGAGATGCTCCCCTAAGTAGTCTTTGTTACCCTGGGATCCTCCCACAATCTCTTAACAATAAACAAAATACAGGAAGAGAAGCAGAGTACGCTAATGGTACCTGGAGGGGAGTCTCTCTAATGAACAGAGAGAGAGAGTCTGTTAGAAAGAGCCCCCAGACATACTACAGGAGATTGTCAGAGACTGCAGACATGACACTGAAGATGGTCAGAGACTGCAGACATCATACAGAAGATGGTCAGAGACTGCAGACATCATACAGAAGATGGTCAGAGACTGCAGACATCATACAGAAGATGGTCAGAGATTGCAGACATCATACAGAAGATGGTCAGAGACTGCAGACATGATAAAAGAAATGGTCAGAGACTGAAGACATGATTAAAGAAATGGTCAGAGACTGCAGACATGATAAAAGAAATGGTCATAGACTGCAGACATGATAAAAGAAATGGTCAGAGACTGTAGACATGATACAGGAGTGGGTCAAAGACTGCAGACATGCTACAAGAGATGGTCAGAGACTGCAGACATTATACAAGAGATGGTCAGAGACTGTAGACATGATACAGGAGATGGTCAGAGACTGCAGACATACTACAAGAGATGGTCAGAGACTGCAGACATGATATAGGAGATGGTCAGAGACTGCAGACATGATACAGGAGATGGTCAGAGACTGCAGACATACTACAAGAGATGGTCAGAGATTGAAGACATGATAAAAGAAATGGTCAGAGACTGCAGACATGATACAGGAGATGGTCAGAGACTGCAAACATGCTACAGGATATGGTCAGAGACTGCAGACATGATAAAGAAGATGGTCAGAGACTGCAGACATGATAAAGAAGATGGTCAGAGACTGCAGACATACTACAAGAGATGGTCAGAGACTGAAGACATGATAAAAGAAATGGTCAGAGACAGCAGACATGATATAGGAGATGGTCAGAGACTGCAGACATGATACAGAAGATGGTCAGAGAATGCAGACATACTACAAGAGATGGTCAGAGACTGAAGACATGATAAAAGAAATGGTCAGAGACTGCAGACATGATATAAGAGATGGTCGGAGACTGTAGAAATGATATAAGAGATGGTCAGAGACTGCGGAAATGATACAAGAGATCAATGCATCAAATGCAGCCTCATCAGTGCCCACCAACTGCAGCCTACCAGTGCCCACCAACTGCAGCCTACCAGTGCCCACCAACTGCAGCCTGCCAGGGTCCACCAACTGCAGCCTGCCAGGGCCCACCAACAGCAGCCTACCAGTGCCCACCAACTGGAGCCTACCAGTGCCCACCAATTGCAGCCTACCAGTGCCTACCAATAGCAGCCTACCAGTGCCCACCAATAGCAGCCTGCCAGTGCCCCTGGATCACACAGAGTGGCGATGATCTCGGAGCTTGGATTTGAATCACCTAGGCAACCATTGTAACAAAGTCCTGCATCCTAGACCATCTCGCGGCTCCTATGATACACATCACACTGATTCAATTTTACTGCATTGGATCAGTGTTTTGTCTATCTCACAGGACCCAGTCTAGGAGGCGGGACTTTGTTACAGCGTCACCGGTCATTTCTGACCAAAGCTTGTGTTTTGTGTGCAGGCCCGGACTGGGACAAAAATTAGGCCCGCCATTTTAGATTGAGCTACCAATTTTTCCAGGGGGGGGTTGGTCGGACGTTTTTGGGGATGGCTAGTGACGGGATAGTGTGGAATCGGTCCCCTGCACTGTATTGTAAAAGGGGACTGCACTGTAATGATTACATGCCCCTTTACAGTACAGTGCCTCTAGCAATCACAACCCCCCCATCACAGTGCCCCTTTCTGTCATGCCCCCCTCCCCTTTTCTCTCTACTCACCCATTTATTCTCTGCCTCCCCTGCAAAGTCCTATCTTCTGCAGAGCATCGTAAGGAGTCAGCCTGTGTGTCCTTTTCCACCCCCCGACGTATCAGCAGGGCAGGGGCGAGAGGAGCTGCAGATCTGGATCATATTAACAAGCGGGTGGCTACATGCTTGCTAATATGAAAATACTCTCTGTGCAGATCTCCAGCTCCTAATACTACATTCAGATCTGTAAAAAAATACATTAAATAATTCCTGGTCAGTATTTTCCATGGGTAATCCTGACTACTTATACACACGTGTACACACAAAGCACAACCCCCTTGAAAATAAAAATGCAAGAAAAGTCAACAAGATTATCAATTAGAATATTAATTGAAAATTTTCATACAAAAGAGCCACATGGGAGGTGGAGAAATTGAACACATTAATACTCACATGGATGTCTACACATCGGAGTAAACGCATGCACTATACGGGTCAAACTTTTTCTTCCAGGAGGCTGTGTGCCAGGAGCCTTAGGCCTTGCTCACACGGGCATACTAAAGTCTATGCCCATGGAGGGCCGTGGTTACCTGCACAGAGGACACACAGGTGTGCCATGCATCCATGTTGAATCTTCGCCCCATCTACCACAGACTGACCCCCCCCACCCCCCCTGCCCCAGACTGACCCCCCTGCCCCATCTACCCCCAGACTGACCCCCTGCCCCATCTACCCCCAGACTGACCCCCGCCCGGTCTACCCCAGACTGACCCCCCCTTCCCCATCTACCCCAGACTGACCCCCCCTTCCCCATCTACCCCAGACTGACCCCCCGCCCCATCTACCCCAGACTGATCCCCCCATCTACCCCCAGACTGACCCCCCGCCCCATCTACCCCAGACTGATCCCCCCATCTACCCCCAGACTGACCCCCCCGCCCCATCTACCCCAAACTGACCCCCCTGCCCCATTTTCCCCAGACTGACCCCCCGCCCCATCTACCCCCAGACTGACCCCTCGCCCCCTCTACCCCAGACTGACCCCCGCCCCATCTACCCCAGACTGACCCCCCCTGTCCCCCTGCCCCATCTACTCCCAGACTGACCCCCGCCCCATCTACTCCCAGACTGACCCCACTGCCCCATCTACCCCAGACTAACCCCCCACCCCCATCTACCCCAGACTGACCCCCCCGCCCCATCTACCCCAGACTGACTCCCCTGCACCATCTACCCCACACTGACCCCCCCTGCCCCATCTACCCCAGACTGCCCCCCGCCTCCATCTACCCCAGACTGACCCCCCTGCCCCCATCTACCCCAGACTGACCCCCCTGCCCAATCTACCCCAGACTGCCCCCCGCCCCCATCTACCCCAGACTGACCCCCCGCCCCATCTACCCCCAGACTGACCCCTCGCCCCCTCTACCCTAGACTGACCCCTGCCCCATCTACCCCAGACTGACCCCCCCGCCCCCCTGCCCCAGAATGACCCCCCTGCCCCATCTACTCCCAGACTGACCCCCGCCCCATCTACTCCCAGACTGACCCCACTGCCCCCATCTACCCCAGACTAACCCCCCCACCCCCATCTACCCCAGACTGACCCCCCCGCCCCATCTACCCCAGACTGACTCCCCTGCACCATCTAGCACCACAAGCCAGCCAGATGATTGGATGACTGTGTGTGTGTCCCCTCTCCCCTCCTCTACGTACATTTTGGACACTGACATCTCCGCCTCTGTCCTCTTCACCAACTGAGGATGACATCGTTGGTGGGGCGGGAGAGCAGACACAGTCCGGGCCAGTGTGTGTGACACACACAAGGAGGGGAGCATTCTGGCACGCGCCCTACCTCTGCAGCACCTGGTGCAGGGCACTGTGTGTGGCAGGCAGTGAGGGCGGAAGATTGGTGACGGGCGGGCGGAGAGAGATTGTGTCATCTCTGCTTGTCCGCCTGCTCGTCTCTCCACCTTCAAAGCCACGACCTGCTGAGACTCGGGGCTGTGGGCTGCACATTCGGGGCTCCAGCCTCGATAGCCACACCCTGGCAACGCCTCTGCCTGAAGGACTCCAAGATGGTGAGAAATAAGATTCTCTGGTCTGATGAGACCAAGATAGAGCTTTTTGGCCTTAATTCTAAGCAGTATGTGTGGAGAAAACCAGGCACTGCTCATCACCTGTCCAATACAGTCCTAACAGTGAAGCATGGTGGTGGCAGCATCATGCTGTGGGGGTGTTTTTCAGCTGCAGGGACAGGACGACTGGTTGCAATCGAGGGAAAGATGAATGCGGCCAAGTACAGGGATATCAAACTTTTTCTTCCAGGAGGCTGTGTGCCAGGAGCCTTAGGCCTTGCTCACACGGGCATACTAATGTCTATGCCCATGGAGGGCCGTGGTTACCTGCACAGAGGACACACAGGTGTGCCATGCATCCATGTCGAATCTTCGCCCCATCTACCCCAGACTGACCCCCCCCGCCCCCCCTGCCCCAGACTGACCCCCCTGCCCCATCTACCCCCAGACTAACCCCCTGCCCCATCTACCCCAGACTGATCCCCCCATCTACCCCCAGACTGACCCCCCGCCCCATCTACCCCAGACTGATCCCCCCATCTACCCCCAGACTGACCCCCCGCCCCATCTACCCCAAACTGACCCCCCTGCCCCATTTTCCCCAGACTGACCCCCCGCCCCATCTACCCCCAGACTGACCCCTCGCCCCCTCTACCCCAGACTGACCCCCGCCCCATCTACCCCAGACTGACCCCCCCTGCCCCCCTGCCCCATCTACTCCCAGACTGACCCCCGCCCCATCTACTCCCAGACTGACCCCACTGCCCCATCTACCCCAGACTAACCCCCCACCCCCATCTACCCCAGACTGACCCCCCCGCCCCATCTACCCCAGACTGACTCCCCTGCACCATCTACCCCACACTGACCCCCCCTGCCCCATCTACCCCAGACTGCCCCCCGCCTCCATCTACCCCAGACTGACCCCCCTGCCCCCATCTACCCCAGACTGACCCCCCTGCCCCATCTACCCCAGACTGCCCCCCGCCCCCATCTACCCCAGACTGACCCCCCTGCCCCCATCTACCCCAGACTGACCCCCCTGCCCCATCTACCCCAGACTGACCCCCCTGCCCCATCTACCCCAGACTGACCCCCCGCCCCATCTACCCCAGACTGACCCCCCCCTGCCCCATCTACCCCAGACTGACCCCCCCGCCGCCCATCTACCCCAAACTTATCCCCCCTGCCCCAGACTGCCCCCTGCCCCATCTACCCCCAGACTGACCCCCCTGCCCCCATCTACCCCCGTACATTTGGACACTGACATCTCCGCCTCTGTCCTCTTCACCAACTGAGGATGACATCGTTGGTGGGGCGGGAGAGCAGACACAGTCCGGGCCAGTGTGTGTGACACACACAAGGAGGGGAGCATTCTGGCACGCGCCCCTACCTCTGCAGCACCGGGTGCAGGGCACTGTGTGTGGCAGGCAGTGAGGGCGAAAGAGTGGTGACGGGCGGGCGAAGAGAGATTGTGTCATCTCTGCTTGTCCGCCCGCTCGTCTCTCCACCTTCAAAGCCACGACCTGCTGAGACTCGGGGCTATGGGCTGCACATTCGGGGCTCCAGCCTCGATAGCCACACCCTGGCGACGCCTCTGCCTGAAGGACTCCAAGATGGTGAGAAATAAGATTCTCTGGTCTGATGAGACCAAGATAGAACTTTTTGGCCTTAATTCTAAGCAGTATGTGTGGAGAAAACCAGGCACTGGTCATCACCTGTCCAATACAGTCCTAACAGTGAAGCATGGTGGTGGCAGCATCATGCTGTGGGGGTGTTTTTCAGCTGCAGGGACAGGACGACTGGTTGCAATCGAGGGAAAGATGAATGCGGCCAAGTACAGGGATATCCTGGACGAAAACCTTCTCCAGAGTGCTCAGGACCTCAGACTGGGCCGAAGATTTACCTTCCAACAAGACAATGACCCTAAGCACACAGCTAAAATAACGAAGGAGTGGCTTCACAACAACTCCGTGACTGTTCTTGAATGGCCCAGCCAGAGCCCTGACTTAAACCTAATTAAGCATCTCTGGAGAGACCTAAAAATGGCTGTCCACCAACGTTTACCATCCGACCTGACAGAACCTGACATGGCTGTATTAGATCAAAAGGGTGCTTCTAATAAATACTGAGCAAAGGGTTTGAATATTTAGGACCATGTGATATTTCAGTTTTTCTTTTTTAATAAAGCTGCAAAAATGTCAACAATTCTGTGTTTTTCTGTCAATATGGGGTGCTGTGTGTACATTAATGAGGAAAAAAATGAACTTAAATGATTTTGGCAAATGATTGCAATATAACAAAGTAAAAAATTTAAGAGGATCTGAATACTTTCCGTCCCCACTGTATATGCAGTTATATCAAACGTATTACTCACTTTGCATTGATTTACTAATGCATTTTCATTGTTATGAATGATACCCATTACCTCCGTTCTTAAAAATAACATGTTCCATTATCTTGCTACTACTAATATTGGAAATTGTTACTTTAGGCTTCAATTCTATTGTTGTACTGTTGTACCCCATTCCTTGTATACCCTTCAATAAAAATCAGTTTGGGAAAAAAAAAAAGAATGTATACAAAAACATTATATATATATATATATATAGAAAAAGAGTCCAAGAGGTTGCTGCACTTAAAAATTTCTTTACTTTATTTCTCAAATTGTTCAGTAGGGATTTACAAAGCAAGTATAATCCAAAAACACAGGCACGAAATGCCTACACAGTTTCAGACACAGGTAGATTCAGATATGGATGGATGGATGGATTACGTCTCGGGCTAGTCAGCTTACGCCCTTCCTAAGATCCATTGAAGCACATCTGAGGGTTTCAATCCAATCATTCATTTAAATACAGGTTAAGTGAAGTACTTCACATATGGAATCAATATGGCTAATTAGTTCAAATCGCATACCATTTAACATCTATATATGCATATATTTATCTATAACATGCCATTAAAACAAGGATAAGCAACAGGTGTCGAATCTCTCATTCTCTTCACTCTCATTATAGAATATTTGAAATACCTATAAAAACGCAGGGAAATGTTGCATTCATGAGTAAATACAAAAACAAAAACAAAAAGAAAAAACAAAAAAGATATCCCCATCATGAAGTTATTTTATCTAGCTACTTTCATATACTCATTCCAACAGTTAAACAAATAAATAAAGATCCAAATCAACATTTAAGCCATATGGAGCAATTGTATTCAAAAAATGTATCCAGTATACTTCTCTTTTTCTTAGAATCAATTCACGGTTGCCCCCTCTCCTATTTTTCTCAATACCTTCTAGGACCATATACTTTAGTTGTGATACATTGTGGCCAAATTCCAAAAAGTGTCTCGCCAGCGGTAATTGGGTTAATTTATCTCGTATTGAGTATTTGTGTCTCGCTATCCTATCTTTGATTTTTTGTGTAGTCTCCCCTACATAGACTAAACCGCATGGGCACTTTATGGCGTAAATTACATATGAAGATTGGCATGTGTAGTAACCCCGTATGGGGATGTTGAAACCCCTATGTGGATGTGTAAAGTATTTACCTTTAATCATAGAGTTACATTGTATGCATGACAAGCAGGGATACGATCCCAGATTTTTAGGTCCCAGGAAGGTTAGTTTGGCTGCTGCAGCCACAGGTTGATCAGATTTAATCAATCGATCTCGTATCGTTCTACCTTTTCTATAGGAGGACATGGGTGGATTCCAGAATTCCTGTACCATGGGGTAACTGGATCTTAAAAGATTCCAGTGTCTTTTGATAATTTGATTAATTTTGTTGGAGAAGGGATGGTACTGCATAATAAAGGGGATTCTCTTCTTTTCTTTTCGGGGTGATCGATTACTATCCGTATTAGGATGATCGATATTAACTAAAGCTTGCGGATATCTTCTACTAATAAGTTTGTTTTTTATTTCATCAAGTCTCTGATCACGGCACAGCGGGTCACTCACGATCCGCTGCACCCTCATCATCTGACTTTTTGGGATGGATGAAAAGACGTTTGGGGGGTGAAAGCTATTAAAATGTAGCAATTGATTGCGATCTGTGGGTTTCACATATAAGTCAGTAGTGATCTGCCCATTGTTCAATTTAAGAAGAGTATCAAGAAAGGAGATCTCATTTTTACCAATTTCAATGTTGAACTTTAATCCAGGTACTAAATAGTTAATGTATTTATCAAATAAGTATAGGCTTTCCATGTTGCCATCCCATATAGCGAAAATATCGTCCACAAATCTGTACCAACATTGGCAATGTTTTAAAAATAAATCATTGACATAAATAAAGGACGTCTCTATCATATTCATAAATGCGTTCGCATATGGGGGTGCAACATTTGAACCCATCGCTGCTCCATTCAGTTGCAAGAAATGAGTATCCCTGAAAAGAAAATAGTTCTCTTCAAGAGTAATTTTCAAAAGGTCAAGCAGAAATGAAATCTGTTCGGTTTTATAGATGCCTGATTGAATTAACAATCGCTGACATGCCTCTATTCCTAAATCATGTGGAATGATAGTAAATAAGCTAGAGACGTCCCATGATATCAGGATGGAATCTGATGACAAGTTTATATCTTGAATTTTTGACAAAAAGTCAGTAGTATCTCTTATAAATGATTTAGTGTTTAATAGCAATGGTGTCAAACACTTATCCAGGTATTGTGCTAGATGTGTTGTCACAGATTCCATCCCCGATACAATGGGACGTCCGGGGGGATTTTTAGGGTCTTTATGAATTTTTGGTAACATATACAGTACCGGTGTAACTGGATATTCACATATCAAAAACTCCATAGTTTCATCATCAATGATTTTTTGTTTAACTGCCTTAGTTAGAGTTGTTTTTATCCTTTTTTGCACTTTAAAAACAGGACAGCAATCAAGTCTTTTATAAGTAAGGGTATCACTCAGATGTTTCATTATTTCATTTTCATACATGGATGTATCCATGACCACAATAGCTCCCCCCTTGTCAGCCGGCTTGATAGTGATATCACGCCGGGCTGACAAGGAGTTTAACGCTGCAATCTCATCTCTATTTAGATTGTGGGGTATATGGTCTCTCTTATCTCTGTCACACAAAAAACGTTTTATATCATTTTCCACTTTGTCTATATATACCTCTACAGCAGCACATGAAGTGGGTGGTACTTTAGTGCTTTTTGGTTTTAAACCCATGTTTTTGATCGATAATATTGATAATTCTTTAGTTGTGGCAGTGGGTACACCAGAATAGTATGCTTTAAATCTTAATTGTCTAAAAAATCTATATAAATCCTGTTTAAGTACAAAATCATTCATTTTCTCTTTAGGGCAAAAGCCCAAACCCTTATTCAAAACACTTAGTTCAGTTTTAGACAAAACAATAGAAGAAATGTTATGTACCAGGTTTTCATCTAATGTCTCTGGCGGTTCTGGCGTCTGGTGGTTACACCCCCTGCTGTGTCTTTTCTTTGTTCGCCGGCCGCCCCTCCTGGTCCGGATTCGGTCAGGTTCCCTGGTAAAAAAGGAGTAGTTGATACACTGGTGGATGATCCAGTAGATGTCATAGAGGAGTTTGAGCTAGCCAGATTTTTTCGTTGTATTTTTCTGTAGCCCTTTGAATGGTAATATGTAGGATCAGTCCAATTGTAGACACGATCGTTTTTATAATCTTCCCGGTCTCGTTCAAGTTTTGTACGTTTACGGAATTGAATATTGGTGCGAAATCTTTCTAATTTATCATTATTCATTTTCTTGGATTGCTGTAGTTCCTCTTGATTAGAACATTGTTGTAGCTGTCTTTCAAGTTCAGCAATCTCCTGCTGTATGAGAGTCCTCTCTTGTTGCAAGAATTGCACAGTTAATGTCATGATATCAAAGGAACATTTATTGAGAATCTGGGCAAATTTGGTTTTAAAGTCCTTGTTCTGTGAAAAGAGGGTTGGAGTCAGGCGAACCCTCAACCCTCTAGGTATCATTTGTAACTTATAGTATTCGGCTAATGTTACCTCATGAAGTTCCATAGTGGTGGCTCTTTGCATTAGTTTCTCCATTTTTCTGGTAAGTTGTATAGAGGAGGACTGGATCAGAAAATCTCTGGATCCCATGGTGTCAGTGAAAATCCTTGAAGCCTCTGTTTCAGAGAATGAGTATGAGCCACCTGTTGCCATCCTTGCAATGATTCCTTGATAGTAGCTGGTGCTTGTTCCCAGGGGAAAATATATTCACTTGTGGAGGAGAACCGCACTCTGCTTACGATTTAGTGCCAGCAATCAGGTCTTCCCACCGACCTTGTATATAGAAAAAGAGTCCAAGAGGTTGCTGCACTTAAAAATTTCTTTACTTTATTTCTCAAATTGTTCAGTAGGGATTTACAAAGCAAGTATAATCCAAAAACACAGGCACGAAATGCCTACACAGTTTCAGACACAGGTAGATTCAGATATGGATGGATGGATGGATTACGTCTCGGGCTAGTCAGCTTACGCCCTTCCTAAGATCCATTGAAGCACATCTGAGGGTTTCAATCCAATCATTCATTTAAATACAGGTTAAGTGAAGTACTTCACATATGGAATCAATATGGCTAATTAGTTCAAATCGCATACCATTTAACATCTATATATGCATATATTTATCTATAACATGCCATTAAAACAAGGATAAGCAACAGGTGTCGAATCTCTCATTCTCTTCACTCTCATTATAGAATATTTGAAATACCTATAAAAACGCAGGGAAATGTTGCATTCATGAGTAAATACAAAAACAAAAACAAAAAGAAAAAACAAAAAAGATATCCCCATCATGAAGTTATTTTATCTAGCTACTTTCATATACTCATTCCAACAGTTAAACAAATAAATAAAGATCCAAATCAACATTTAAGCCATATGGAGCAATTGTATTCAAAAAATGTATCCAGTATACTTCTCTTTTTCTTAGAATCAATTCACGGTTGCCCCCTCTCCTATTTTTCTCAATACCTTCTAGGACCATATACTTTAGTTGTGATACATTGTGGCCAAATTCCAAAAAGTGTCTCGCCAGCGGCGAACAGATTTCATTTCTGCTTGACCTTTTGAAAATTACTCTTGAAGAGAACTATTTTCTTTTCAGGGATACTCATTTCTTGCAACTGAATGGAGCAGCGATGGGTTCAAATGTTGCACCCCCATATGCGAACGCATTTATGAATATGATAGAGACGTCCTTTATTTATGTCAATGATTTATTTTTAAAACATTGCCAATGTTGGTACAGATTTGTGGACGATATTTTCGCTATATGGGATGGCAACATGGAAAGCCTATACTTATTTGATAAATACATTAACTATTTAGTACCTGGATTAAAGTTCAACATTGAAATTGGTAAAAATGAGATCTCCTTTCTTGATACTCTTCTTAAATTGAACAATGGGCAGATCACTACTGACTTATATGTGAAACCCACAGATCGCAATCAATTGCTACATTTTAATAGCTTTCACCCCCCAAACGTCTTTTCATCCATCCCAAAAAGTCAGATGATGAGGGTGCAGCGGATCGTGAGTGACCCGCTGTGCCGTGATCAGAGACTTGATGAAATAAAAAACAAACTTATTAGTAGAAGATATCCGCAAGCTTTAGTTAATATCGATCATCCTAATACGGATAGTAATCGATCACCCCGAAAAGAAAAGAAGAGAATCCCCTTTATTATGCAGTACCATCCCTTCTCCAACAAAATTAATCAAATTATCAAAAGACACTGGAATCTTTTAAGATCCAGTTACCCCATGGTACAGGAATTCTGGAATCCACCCATGTCCTCCTATAGAAAAGGTAGAACGATACGAGATCGATTGATTAAATCTGATCAACCTGTGGCTGCAGCAGCCAAACTAACCTTCCTGGGACCTAAAAATCTGGGATCGTATCCCTGCTTGTCATGCATACAATGTAACTCTATGATTAAAGGTAAATACTTTACACATCCACATAGGGGTTTCAACATCCCCATACGGGGTTACTACACATGCCAATCTTCATATGTAATTTACGCCATAAAGTGCCCATGCGGTTTAGTCTATGTAGGGGAGACTACACAAAAAATCAAAGATAGGATAGCGAGACACAAATACTCAATACGAGATAAATTAACCCAATTACCGCTGGCGAGACACTTTTTGGAATTTGGCCACAATGTATCACAACTAAAGTATATGGTCCTAGAAGGTATTGAGAAAAATAGGAGAGGGGGCAACCGTGAATTGATTCTAAGAAAAAGAGAAGTATACTGGATACATTTTTTGAATACAATTGCTCCATATGGCTTAAATGTTGATTTGGATCTTTATTTATTTGTTTAACTGTTGGAATGAGTATATGAAAGTAGCTAGATAAAATAACTTCATGATGGGGATATCTTTTTTGTTTTTTCTTTTTGTTTTTGTTTTTGTATTTACTCATGAATGCAACATTTCCCTGCGTTTTTATAGGTATTTCAAATATTCTATAATGAGAGTGAAGAGAATGAGAGATTCGACACCTGTTGCTTATCCTTGTTTTAATGGCATGTTATAGATAAATATATGCATATATAGATGTTAAATGGTATGCGATTTGAACTAATTAGCCATATTGATTCCATATGTGAAGTACTTCACTTAACCTGTATTTAAATGAATGATTGGATTGAAACCCTCAGATGTGCTTCAATGGATCTTAGGAAGGGCGTAAGCTGACTAGCCCGAGACGTAATCCATCCATCCATCCATATCTGAATCTACCTGTGTCTGAAACTGTGTAGGCATTTCGTGCCTGTGTTTTTGGATTATACTTGCTTTGTAAATCCCTACTGAACAATTTGAGAAATAAAGTAAAGAAATTTTTAAGTGCAGCAACCTCTTGGACTCTTTTTCTATATACAAGGTCGGTGGGAAGACCTGATTGCTGGCACTAAATCGTAAGCAGAGTGCGGTTCTCCTCCACAAGTGAATATATATATATATATATATATATATATATATATATATATATATATATATATATATATATATATATATATATATAATATATATATATATATATATATTATTATTATAGGTATTTATATAGTACCAACAATTTACATTCACAACTGTTCCTGCCCTCAAGGAGCTTACAATCTAAAGTCCCTACCTCACATGCATGCACACATACTATAGCCAATTTTGAAAGGAGCCAAATAACCTACGAGCATGTTTTTGAAGTGTGGGAGAAAACCCAGGCAGGCACAGAAAGAACATGCACATGCCACACAGATAGTGTGCTGGCCAGGATTCAGACTAAGGACCCCAGTTCTGCAATGCAGAATTGATAACTACTAAGTCATAAATGTGGAAGGATATTGTGACAGGGGTGTGTGAATCACAATACTGTCAGAACAGAACTGCAAATATTTTGGCAGGTAAAATAAAACGTAGGTAACATACAGTATATGGATATCAATTGTGCATTTAGCTGTTTGGCCAGAGTTCACATATAAGAACAGATACAGGAGATCCTCTTTAACAAATTAACCTATTGAGTATGTATAGTATGTACCGTATCTCACAAAAGTGAGTACACCCCTCACATTTTTGTAAATATTTTATTATATCTTTTTTAATGTGACAACACTGAAGAAATGACACTTTGCTACAATGTAAAGTAGTGAGTGTACAGCTTGTATAACATTGTACATTTGCTGTCCCCTCAAATAACTCAACACACAGTCATTAATATCTAAACCGCTGGCAACAAAAGTGAGTACACCCTTAAGTGAAAATGTCCAAATTGGGCCCAATTAGCCATTTTCTCTCACCGGTGTCATGTGACTCGTTAGTATTACAAGGTCTCAGATGTGAATGGGGAGCAGGTGTGTTAAATTTGGTGTTATCGCTCTCACTCTCTCATACTGGTCACTGGAAGTTCAACATGGCACCTCATGGCAAAGAACTCTCTGAGGATCTTAAAAAATTTCTTAACAATTCTTAAAGAATTGTTGCTCTACATAAAGATGGCCTAGGCTATAAGAAGATTGCCAAGACCCTGAAACTGAGCTGCAGCACGGTGGCCAAGATCATGCAGTGGTTTAACAAGATTCCACTCAGAACAGGCCTTGCCATGGTCGAACAAAGAAGTTGAGTGCACATGCTCAGTTTCATATCCAGAGGTTGTCTTCAGGAAATAGACATATGAGTGCTGCCAGCATTGCTGCAGAGGTTGAAGGGGTGGGGGGTCAGCCTGTCAGTGCTCAGACCATATGCTGCACACTGCATCAAATTGGTCTGCATGGCTGTCGTCCCAGAAGGAAGCCTCTTTTAAAGATGATGTACAAGAAAGCCCGTAAACAGTTTGCTGAAGACAAGCAGACTAAGGACATGGATTACCGGAACCATGTCCTGTGGTCTGATGAGACCAAGATAAACTTATTTGGTTCAAATGGTGTCAAGTGTGTGTGGCGGCAACCAGGTGAGGAGTACAAATACAAGTGTGTCTTGCCTACAGTCAAGCATGGTGGTGGGAGTGTCATGGTCTTGGGCTGCATGAGTGTTGCCGGGACTGGGGAGCTACAGTTCATTGAGGGAGCCATGAATGCCAACATGTACTGTGACATACTGAAGCAGAGCATGATCCCCTCCCTTTGGAGACTGGGCCACAGGGCAGTATTCCAACATGATAAAGACCCCAAACACACCTCCACGAAGATCACTGCTTTGCTAAAGAAGCTGAGGGTCAAGGTGATGAACTGGCCAAGCATGTCACCAGACCTAAACCCTATTGAGCATCTGTGGGGCATGCTCAAACGGAAAGGTGGAGGAGCGCAAGGTCTCTAACAGCCACCATCTCTGTGATGTTGTCATGGAGAAGTGGAAGAGGATTCCAGTGGTAACCTGTAAAGCTCTGGTGAACTCCATGCCCAAGAGGGTTAAGGCAGTGCTGTAAAATAATGGTGGCCACACAAAATATTGACACTTTGGGCCCAATTTGGACATTTTCCCTTAAGGGTGTACTCACTTTTGTTGCCAGCGGTTTAGACGTTAATGGCTGTGTATTGAGTTGTTTTGAGGGGACAGCAAATTTACACTGTTATACAAGCTGTACCATGACTACTTTACATTGTAGCAAAGTGCCATTTCTTCAGTGTTGTCACATGAAAACATATATAATAAAATATTTACAAAAATGTGAGGGGTGTTACTCACTTTTGTGATGTACTGTATATTTGGCCACCAATATGCTTGCCTATGGATCAATGTGTGATCTTGCCAACATGCTTGAATAGGCATTAAAAAAAACTTGCAAAAAAAGCTGTAAGGCTGTTTTAATTATGTGTAATTTGAACATTTCTTAAGTGCCCTCCATTTCACAAGGTCATTTTTTATCTATCTTATGAAAGCTAAAGAATCTGCATTTTTCTGTACGCACATTATCATAGATATTTCCCTAAACCAAAGAGAGGGCAGTGATCTGGTATGCTAGAAAAACATCTTGTACATGTCCTCAATGCATGTGTATGGTGTGCGCAACCCTGGGCCAGAAGCTCTGCTAGTTAGCATTCAAGTCCTTCACACTATCCCAATAATAATCCAACAGATAAATGAAGGCAGACTGACAAACAATCTCGTGTTTATTGTTTACTATTAGATTGTAAGCTCTTCCGAGCAGGGCCCTCTTAATCCTCTTGTATTTTATTGTATTGTAACTGTATTGTCTCCCTTTTATATTGTAAAGTGCTGCGTAAACTGTTGGTGCTATAAACATTCTGTATAATAATAAGAAGAAGAAGAAGAATATTGCCGTGATCCATGCTTGAGCTCTCGCTTACCACAGCCTGAGCTTGGCAGTTTCTCAATTGCCAAGCCTAAAGTTTTGGGGTTGTATGGTGAATGTATATATATATATATATTATTTATATATATATAAATATATATATATATGCCAGATTACACTTGTGTGTAAAATACTATATATATATATATATATATATATATATATATATATATATATATATATATATACACTACCGTTCAAAAGTTTGGGGTCACCCAAACAATTTTGTGTTTTCCATGAAAAGTCACACTTATTCACCACCATACGTTGTGAAATGAATAGAAAATAGAGTCAAGACATTGACAAGGTTAGAAATAATGATTTGTATTTGAAATAACATTGTTTTTACATCAAACTTTGCTTTCATCAAAGAATCCTCCTTTTGCAGCAATTACAGCATTGCACACCTTTGGCATCCGTCCACAACACTTTTTTCCAGTCTTCCTCTGTCCAATGTCTGTGTTCTTTTGCCCATCTTAATCTTTTTCTTTTATTGGCCAGTCTCAGATATGGCTTTTTCTTTGCCACTCTGCCCTGAAGCCCAAAATCCCGCAGCCGCCTCTTCACTGTAGATGTTGACACTGGTGTTTTGCGGGTACTATTTAATGAAGATGCCAGTTGGGGACCTGTGAGGCGTCTGTTTCTCAAACTAGAGACTCTAATGTGCTTATCTTCTTGCTTAGTTGTGCAACGCGGCCTCCCACTTCTTTTTCTACTCTGGTTAGAGCCCGTTTGTGCTGTCCTCTGAAGGGAGTAGTACACACCGTTGTAGGAAATCTTCAATTTCTTTGCAATTTCTCGCATGGAATAGCCTTCATTTCTAAGAACAAGAATAGACTGTCGAGTTTCAGATGAAAGTTCTCTTTTTCTGGCCATTTTGAGCGTTTAATTGACCCCATAAATGTGATGCTCCAGAAACTCAATCTGCTCACAGGAAGGTCAGTTTTGTAGCTTCTGGAAGGAGCTAGACTGTTTTTAGATGTGTGAACATGATTGCACAAGGGTTTGCTAATCATCAATTAGCCTTCTGAGCCAATGAGCAAACACATTGTACCATTAGAACACTGGAGTGATAGTTGCTGGAAATGGGCCTCTATACACCTATGTAGATATTGCACCAAAAACTAGACATTTGCAGTTAGAATAGTCATTTACCACATTAGCAATGTATAGAGTATATTTGTTTAAAGTTAGGACTAGTTTAAAGTTAGCTTCATTTAAAAGTACAGTGCTTTTCTTCAAAAATAAGGACATTACAATGTGACCCCAAACTTTTGAACGGTAGTGTATATATATATATATATATAGTATTTTACACACAAGTGTAATCTGGCATATTAACTACTAAATATGCAATGGGAAATTAACCATTCTTATTGCCAGCAATCCTATGCTAAAAACTAATGTTACTATATCAAATGGATAAAACAAAATAATAGTTATAATTTCTATAAAGATTAACATGTCTCCACTGTGTATATAAAAAAGTGTCATAATTAAACTTGGAAGCATAAAGCTGAACTTCTGGGAAAAACAGATTAACCTTTGCAAGGGTTTACTGATTGTTTTGGCAAGGGGATGATGGATAAGGGGATATACTTACCTTATTCCTCACTCCCTCCGCAGCTAGTCTTCTCAACTGCCTGATGCCATGGAATGTGGGTGGCCCTCGGCGTCCTCCAGTATAATATCAAAGAGCTGCAACCCATAACTTTGGGGTTGAAAATTAGGAACACTAAACCTTATTCATTATCCTCTAGGCAAACTGAATTAACCCTTTCTGTTTGGAAAGGAGTAAATATTCTTCCCTGAAATTTTGTTTTAACATTGAGTAGCAAATAATTGTAGATGCCAACAGAGAGACATAACCACTTTTCAGAAGAGTACCAATTGTATAAGAAATATATTGAATATAATGAGAACAACCTTGCATCCATAAAGCACATTGCTACTATGTATTATGGTATTTATCAACCCATACTTCAGTGTATAAATTCACATTAACCCAATTAAAAAAAATGTATTGGAAACATTTAATGCACTTTTAGGTAAAAATAGCAGCATTAGTATAACATAAGTTTACCCATACTCCTTTTCGTCCATTCATGTCAGTGTTTCTTCACAACTTGTTAGGAGTCAATTTATCAATACATAGTATGCCATTATATATGTCGATTTTACTGCTTTCTGCAAAAGGGATAAACATGGTAGGGTAGGGGTTGAAATATAAAACAACTGCCAAAGACGAACAGCTTGACCTAATCACACTTTAAGAGAAACTAAAAAACTGTTACTTTCAGACTCCTCTACATATTTACATCCTAAAAAGACCCTCTATTGGCTTTCAAACAAAAGTAACATAGTGCAACTGAAAACAGCTTTCCACACAGAAATCATCAATAAAATGTGAACGCTTTCTTAATTATTATTATAGCCATATTTGTACCATATTCCCATAGTTCTTAAAATATCAAAATGCCCAACCCAGGGGACCAATCCTCTAACATGAAGGCGCATACAAACACAGTTTCACAATGTGCAATTTTTTTCTGAAACCTAAAGTTACCTAATGGCCAGCAGGCCTGGACTGGCCATAGAGCACACCGGGCTTTTACCCGGTGGGCTGGGGCCGTCGTGCTGCATGCCCTAACGAGAACTGGCTAATGCAGCATAGCCAGCATGTAACGGAAAGCTCCCAATGCATACTAGTGATCGGGAGCCTTCCAATCATTTGACTGCTGGGGCAGCCAATCACAGCAGTCAAATGACCTGAATGCCTGTCTCTGCCTCCCGGTTTTTAGAACCCTTAAAGGGCTAGTAGGCGGTCGTCAGAAAGCAGTTAAGGAATCTTCCCACTTACTAGGTACCACAAAAAACTATCATCAAGAAGCAGAGTACTCATGGTTATCATTGGATGTGAGTTTTTCTTAATGCTAGTCTATTGCTACTTAATCATTTTCTTTTTATAGATCCAAATATCAATCAGCAGTCTCAGTTCATTTCCAACTACGAAAATCAACAAGGGACCTAATTATTTTCAATACATGGATAATGTTTTTCCAAAAAATGTTTTGGTATGTTAAACCATATTTAAACCACACTTGACTTGGCTTAACTCAGGTAAACTTTTCTTTTTTGCGTTGGCTATATAGTCCCTTCTTCCCCTTTTTTTAATTGAATTTTATAAGGGCTTTTAGGAGAAACATTTCATTCGATCCAATAATCCCTAATATTACCAAAATTCACAGTGCAGATGTCTTAATAATTTTTACTGGTACAAGGAATGATCCCTGTATTGTTTGCAATATAATTGTCTCCTATGGCCATCATCTCCATTTAGTGGCCATAATGTGCAAATAATACGCAATACCAAGCTATGCATAATATGCTCAACAAACATTGGCCTATAGTATGACAAGACCTGAAATTAAAAGAGGATTTGTATGACAAAAACAAAAACAGTTTCTAAAAATCTAAAAACATAAAAAATCTTATTGTTCCAGGTAAACTGTCCAAAAAAAGCTTTTATGAATAATTGACCTACTTTTCTTAATATCGAGGGTTCATATCAGTATAAAAAGAAAAGGTTTATAGTTTTCCAGTTCATTCCCAATGACCAGAAAAGCTTTAAGATTTATGAGAGCAATTACCATAAAATTCAACCATTTATTAATTGTCCCATCAGTTTTGTAATTTATGACTTAAAATGTCTATATGGTTTACATTATGTAGGGTGCACAATTAGATCTATATTTAAAGCATAGACAAGTAATAAAGCAAGGCATTTGGAACCATAGTGTCCACCACCATTTTTTTTTGCTTATCATAATAAAAACACATTTGGTTTAGACTTATTTGGTATTGAGGCAATTACTCCAATTACTAATATATCAAAACATGAACATTTTTCAAAATTTTGCAAATGAGAAACATTCTACATATTCGCCCACCTTGGGTGGTACGTTGCGAAAGATTTAAACAATTAGAGATCAGTATAATTTTTTAGTCAATAATATTATTATTAATAGAAAATCATTTTTGCAATTTCACAATCCATTATTTTTAACCCATGTTATTGAGAATTTATAAACTGTAGTTAGAGTTGATAATGTCCTTTATGGATACAATATTTTTGTTATACTTTTGGTTCTTTTTTAGGAAGAGTTGTTATGTCTCTATTCTGCCACCTATAGACTGTTTGTTACTCAGTATTTTTGAGTATTTTTTTTAGTTTTTTTCGCCTTTATTTTCACCTGTTGATCCTGCCAGTAAATCTGTTCAATTTCCAGGTTCATTTAAACAGACCGAGCTGTCCAGCAAAAGTAACAGTTAGAGAGTTAGGACAAACTATTTAACACTGATAAGGGTGCTTACAATAGTAAGATTTTATTCATTTACTGTATGTAAAATCTTTATCCCATAAGGAAAAAAATAAACTGTTGCTGAGTGTTAGCAGATGTTTGTTACCCATTTTTTAGTCAATCCCATGTAAATCTGCTATTGCATCTAACACTACTATCTTTCCTGGCTGTCAACACTGCTGTCCAAATGTGCCTCCATTGCACCTCTATCCAGAGTGGAGACACCCTAAGACAGGAAAGGTGTTACTAGTAAAAATAAAGGGAAACATTTCTAAAAAAAAAAAAAGGATTGGTAAGTTGCAATATATTACATTTTTGTTTTGGGGTTTAATACCACTTTAATATTTTATGGTTCCCTTAGCACATTAATATATAAAATAATTTTAGTTATTTATTTTGTACTGTATTAATCATTTTTTAACCTGTGGCTGGTACTCATTTTCATACTCTTTTTGGCTTATGTCAGAGTTTTCTTATGTCAAGTAGAATGTGCAAATATGTGCACGTTTATATATATGTGCATTGATAAACATATTGTTATGTATATATTATTATGCATATACTGTATAACCACTTTGTTTATACAAAGAGTACTTGTATTTTAATCTTAACATTAGCTAGTATTTAGCTTTTTAAATTGATGTATTATTAACTGATTATATAGCAAAAGATTGTTGGCAAAGAGGAATGTTATTTTGCTGTGGTAACTGCAGTACCAGAAAGTAGGTGGGTGTACAGTACACAGGCTGCCAGCTAAACAAAAATGGCAACCACCCAAATTTATAACTCGCTTTTGAAGTGATTCTGTTGTGGAACGGCAGCTTACTGTATATGAGAAAATATTACAAAATATTAATACCAATGTAATTTATTAAATTTCAACATTAAAAACAGTAGTAATATAACAAATACTATACAGAATGCATAACAGACATTTTTACATGTATGTACACAGTTTCAGAAGTATTCTTGCACCCGACGCGTTTCGGAGTAATTATAACTCCTTCCTCAGGGGTGGATGTAAGTTAGAGACATTTTTATTATTATTGTGGTGTGTTAGGGTCGGTTCACACTACAACGACTTGGGATACGACTTGGGAGCCCTCAAGTCGCCCCAAGTCGCCCCAAGTCGCTTTGCATTTAGATTAGCATTGTAGTCAATGGGAGCATCTTAATTGACACTACTGAAGTCGCTCCGACTTCAGAAAAGGTTCCTGTACTACTTCTATCTGACTTGTAGGCGACTTGTACCCATTCAACTCAATGTAAGTCGCCTGCAAGTCGGATCCCTATCTATATGAAAGCGACTTGACAGGAAATAGTAAAAAAAAAAGCTCATGCTGCCCCCTCCCTCCCTCCCTCCCTTCCTCCATCACTCTGTCACTGTCACCATTTTGTCTTGCCGACAGTAGTATTGAGCAGAATGTCAGTGAGCAGAAGGGAGGTGGTTCACCGTGAGCCAATAGATAACGAATGCCTGATAAGGCTTGTGAGACAGCGCCCATGTCTCTATGACAAAGATGATCCCACATATAGGGATCAAATCAAGAAGGACAATGCGTGGCTGGAGATCTGCCGTGGGTCCTTTGAAGATTGGGACATCATGACCAACAGCCAACATAGTGAAAAACGTAAGTTAACAATTTTCTTATGTCTGTTTATTATGCGGGTGTTGCGCAATTAAACGAATATGAACGACTATGTTTCCACTATTGTGTCCCCAAACATGCGTGCATTTCCATCAATTATTGTTTCGTTAACGCGACCTGAAGCAATATCTGTGTAATGACATACGACTTTTCATGACCAAATCGCATGAAAAGTCGCACAAGTGGAAACATAGCCAAATCATGGTGTATGCCTTGTCGTGTGACTATATTCATTGGGTACCACATGACATACGACTTTTCATGCCCAAATCGCATGAAAAGTCGCACAAGTGGAAACATAGCCAAATCATGGTGTATGCCTTGTCGTGTGACTATATTCATTGGGTACCACATGACATACGACTTTTCATGCCCAAATCGCATGAAAAGTCGCACAAGTGGAAACATAGCCAAATCATGGTGTATGCCTTGTCGTGTGACTATATTCATTGGGTACCACATGACATATGACTTTTCCTGCCCAAATCGCATGAAAAGTCGCACAAGTGGAAACATAGCCAAATCATGGTGTATGCCTTGTCGTGTGACTATATTCATTGGGTACCACATGACATACGACTTTTCATGCCCAAATCGCATGAAAAGTCGCACAAGTGGAAACATAGCCAAATCATGGTGTATGCCTTGTCCTGTGACTATATTCATTGGGTACCACATGACATACGACTTTTCATGCTCAAATCACATGAAAAGTCGCACAAGTGGAAACATAGCCAAATCATGGTGTATGCCTTGTCGTGTGACTATATTCATTGGGTACCATATGACATACGACTTTTCATGCCCAAATCGCATGAAAAGTCGCACAAGTGGAAACATAGCCAAATCATGGTGTATGCCTTGTCGTGTGACTATAATCTGTAACACATATCATACATGTCATAATGAATGATCAATATCAATACAGCCCAAAACGAAGTATGATTTATTTTATTATAACAGTTTATTTCTATAAAACCAACTAATAGTATGCAATACATTATCCACAGTCTAGTTAAGTATTACAAAATTATTACAAAACTTAAATCATTACCTATACAGGGTTTCAACAAACAGCAAGATCAGAAAAAGATATATTTAAATAACTGAGTAATTGGTTTATTAAATAGCATCCAACTGCCATGCTACTTCACCAGCCGGTGAAACAAAGTATGAGGTAAATGCCTCTCGAACACTGTTGCCATCGGTAGATCCCCTAGTAGCACTGAGGTGTGCACTCTCCAGGTCGTGCATTAGGGAATCCTCAAAACAGTACCCATCACGTACCCTAACAAAATTATGGAGCACACATGCTGCTTTGACAGCAAGAATTGCGTTCTCGATGTTTAAGGCTATAGGCGTGTGTAACACACGCCATTTATTAGCCAGAATGCCAAAGGTGCACTCAACCACCCTTCTTGCCCTTGTGAGATGGTAATTGAAGACCTTCTTGGGTGTACTCAGATTCCGGTTCGAGTAAGGCCTCATTAGGTGTTGCCCCAATGCAAAAGCCTCATCAGCTATAAAGACATAGGGTAGTGGGGGTTCACTAGTGCCAGGAAGTGGCCAGTTGTCAGGAATCTGTAGCTGGTTATTTCTTAGCATTTGACCAAGAGAAGAATTTATAAAAATACGGTAATCGCAGGTACTTCCATATGATCCGATATCAATATAGCTGAAGCAGTAGTTTGCATCTGCCACGCCAAGTAGTACAAAAGAGCAATATTTTTTATAATTAAAATACATACTGCCACTACCAACAGGCTTAACGACACGTATGTGCTTGCCATCTATGGCTCCAATGCAATTTGGGAAGTTGCAACGACTCCAAAATGCTCTTGCAATATCCTGCCACTTCTCCTGTGTCGGTCTCTTCATAACGATTGGGTTCAGCACGTCCCATATGATTTGGCATGTTTCTCTGATAATGTAACTGATAGTCGACCTGCCCACCAAGAACTGATAGTGAAGGCTAACTAGTGAATGACCGGTTGCAAGGTACCTGAAAGACAAAATACATAATTGGGTTTTTTTTCAATTTTTTTTTTGCAGTTACAGCAATACAAGTTAGATGGAAGGGCCTGAGAGACTGCTACAAGCGTTATTTACGCAAACTCTTGGAGGCCAGAAGTGGATCAGGCAGTAAAAGGGTGGTACCCTATGTCCATGCAGAGGAGCTGGAATTTTTGAGACCAAGCATGGAGCTGAGAGAGTGAGATAACATATTTCATATTATCAAAGTGCTACTATACAGTTATATAAACAAGGTTGTGCCTGACAGTATTATATCTTCATTACAGAACACAATCCAGTTGGCAAGTGGCTCAGGAAGGTCAGGAGGCACCTCCGGAACCTCAAGGGCCGCAGGAACATCGATCAGTGGATGCACTATTGGATACACAGGAGACAGCTGGCCCTAGTCAAGTACAAAGGCCTGAGCCTGAGCCAATGCAAGCAAGGTCAACACGCACTGCTAGACCACGTGGCAGTCGTGTTGACAACATGCAGAGATTCGCAGACCTCATGGATCACCTAAATCAAAAGTTAGACGATCTGGATTCGGAAGAGCATGCTTTCGGGCTCATGGTGGCTGGAATGCTTAAAAAATTACCAGAGGACAGACGCCATAACGCCAAGAAAGCGGTGATGGATATATTAAATGAGCAATCTATTGGCTCCTCCCCAAATTTTGTACCGCCGCCACCATCCGGTGCTTATCATTACTCCAACCCTCCACCGCCCAGAAGCCAACAGTATTATCAATCTCGATTTAGGCCATACTCGGATGAGTATGGCACTATGCAGAATTTTTCCCGTCCACCAATCCCGTATCCATCTCCTTCCCCGATTCCCTCCACCTTTGGTGCACCATCCCAAAGCCCTTCCACCAGCAGTGTCACCTCCTATTCTGAATATGTCCCTTCCTATCAGCAATTGTAAATAAACATAAAATTAAAAAAAAAAGATCGCATGTTTGGTAGATCTAATGTTTGGGTTTAATTATATTAAAATGTTTTACGAAATTTATGGATGTTTGTGTGTTACATTTGTTCATTTTTGTGTATCCAATTAAATATAGATTACCTTAGTGTAATTATCAGTCTTTCAGTCGGTGAGATACTCCTCCTTCATGATGTGTTCTGTCGCTCCAGATGGATGGAAAGCAGACCAAGCAATTCGTCAAAACTGTTAAAAAAAAAAGATGGTAATTTAATATGTCCTATTCTCTAGGGTCAATGATAAAAAAACAGATATCTAAAAGGGGGCTCAGAAATTCTTTATCTAGGAGTATAAAACAAATATATAAATCAAAGTGTAGTTAACCACTGCCCATCAGCGCCACATACCAGTGACCACAGTACTACCCATCCGTGCCTACAGTGTCACCTCACAGTGCCGCCTATCATTGAACTTCTGTGACAGCCACCTATCATTGCCCTTATTTTTTGCGCTATAAATGAAAAAAGACCGAAAATTTTGAAAAAAAACTCATTTTTCTTAGTTTCTGTGATAAAATTTTGCAAATTAGTAATTTTTATTCATAAATTTTGGCCACAATTTATACTGCTACATATCTTTAGTAAAAATAACCCAAATTAGTGAATATTATTTGGTCTCTGTGAAAGTTAGAGAGTTTACAAGTTATGGTGCAAATCATAAAAAATTGATCACACCTGAAGTACTGGCGGCCTATCTCATTTCTTGCGACCCAAACAAGTCAGGAAAGTACAAATACCCCCCAAATGACCCCTTTTTTGAAAGTAGACATTCCAAGGTATTCAGTAAGATGCATGGTGAGCTTTTTGATGTGGTCATTTTTTCCCACAATTCTTTGTAAAATGAATATTTTTTTTTTCCCCACAAAATTGTCATTGTAATTGGTTATTTCTCTCACATGGCATGTGTATACCACAAATAACACCCCAAAATCCATTCTGCTACTTCTCCTGAGTATTACGATACCACATGTGTGGGACTTTTTCACAGCCTGGCCACATAGAGAGGCCCAACATGCAGGGAGTGCCATCAGGTGTTCTAGGAGCATAAATTACACATCTAACTACCTATTACACTTTTGAAGGCCCTGGAGTACCAGGACAATGACACGTGACACTGACGTGGCACTGATGACAGATGGCACTAATATGTGGCACTGATGACACGTGGCACTAATGACAGGTGGCACTGATGACAGGTGGCACTAATACGTGGCACTGATGACAGGTGGCACTGATGACAGATGGCACTAATACGTGGCACTGATGACAGATGGCACTAATACGTGGCACTGATGACACGTGACACTGATGACAGATGGCACTAATATGTGGCATTGATTACAGGTGGCACTGATGACAGGTGGCACTAATACGTGGCACTGATGACAGGTGGCACTGATGACACGTGGCACTGATGACAGATGGCACTAATACGTGGCACTGATGACACGTGACACTGATGACAGATGGCACTAATACGTGGCACTGATGACAGGTGGCACTAATACGTGGCACTGATGACAGATGGCACTAATACGTGGCACTGATGACACGTGACACTGATGACAGATGGCACTAATATGTGGCACTGATGACAGGTGGCACTAATGACAGGTGGCACTGATGACAGATGGCACTAATACGTGGCACTGATGACAGGTGGCACTAATACGTGGCACTGATAGATGGCACTAATACGTGGCACAGATGGCACTGATGACAGATGGCACTGATGACGGCCGCCCGGCAGATAGCGTCCGAGCTGCAGCCGTCTTTTGGCTATAGCGCGGGCGCGAAGTGGTTAAGTAAAGAACTATGAAACATTTTTGTTTTTTTTGCATATCCACATATCACATTTTACTTACCTTGCAATAGACATCCTGGTATAATTGAAAAACTTGTCATCATTATATCCACGCAAATTTTGGAACATGGCCCAGAACTGGCCTCTGGTATCTCTGTTGATGATTATTGGATGTAACCAATATCTACGTCTTCTTCTCATCCTTATCCTCTGCTTCCTTTCTTTCTCCTCCTCTTCCACCAACACTGCTACACCAGCAGTTATGACAGCTGTCATTAACGAACGCAAAGCCAACATTCTCCTCAGTTTACTAGGGGACTTGGAAACAGGAAGAGAACAGGAACAAGAATTATGTCACAAAAGCTGATTAGCTATGATTGGCCACAGGCAAAGTCGCCTATACTGGGGGCGACTTGAAGTCACGTTGTAAATCGTTACAAGTCGCGTTGAAGTCGCGTTGAAGTCACGTTGCAAAGTCGCGTTGCAAAGTCGCGCTGAAGTCGTGTTGCTCATGTGTGAATCGGGCCTAACTGACTTGGCATTCCATATAATTGAAAGATAAAAACAACAGCAAGGACACAGTCTGTCAACCATAGAAATTCTTGGTTCCAAGAGGAAGCAATGGTTTTCAATTGTTAGAAATCTATTTGGCATCCATATTGGGAAAGAATTGAGATAAAAAAATTCATTCAAAAATATCTTTGGTGAGGGAGGGGGGTTAGATCCTCCCTTGGCCTTTCAACAAAAAGAGGAAGGGAGGCCAGTAGGGGGCGTAAGGATATAGTATTTCTGAGAATACACTGAGGCCGAAAGGCAAATCCTGAGAGTTATTTAGCGGCCCAGCTACTGATGTTGCTAGTCTATAGGGAGTAACTGAATGTTCCAAAGATAAGCAAACTTCAAACAGCACAGACCGGTGTCATACAGCAGAGTGTGATAGACTTGAGTATGACACCGGTCTGTGCTGTTTGAAGTTTGCTTATCTTTGGAACATTCAGTTACTCCCTATAGACTAGCAACATCAGTAGCCGGGCCGCTAAATAACTCTCAGGATTAGCCTTTCGGCCTCAGTGTATTCTCAGAAATACTATATCCTTACGCCCCCTACTGGCCTCCCTTCCTCTTTTTGTTGGAAGGCCAAGCGAGGATCTAACCCCCCTCCTTCACTAAAGATATTTTTAAATAATTTTTTCATCTCAATTCTTTCCCAATACGGATGCCAAATAAATTTTTAACAATTGAAAACCATTGCTTCCTCTTGGAACCAAGAATTTCTATGGTTGACAGACTGTGTCCCTGATGTTGTTTTTAATTTTCAATTATATGGAATGCCAAGTCAGTAACACACCACAATAATAATAAAAATGTCTCTAACTTACACCCACCCCTGAGAAAGGAGGTATATTTACTCCGAAACGCGTCGGGTGCAAGAATACTTCTGAAATTGTATACATACATGTAAAAATGTCTGTTATGCATTCTGTATAGTATTTGTTATATTACTACTGTTTTTAATGTTGAAATTTAATATACTACACTGGTATTAATATTTTGTAATATTTTCTCCAAGTGCCTTAAAAGTCCACCATTAGGGGGTCCATTGTTTTATTGTTTTGCTTTTGAAGTGAGGAGTACATGGAAAAGCTTTACACTACACAAACAAAAACGTTTTCCCAGCTCACTTACCAGCTAGCCAAAAGAAAAAAAATTACACTGCAGTGGCGGCAGGTGAACTTTTAGGATGAGGGGGGTGCGCCAGACTCCACCCTTCCTTTTTGATCCATCCCACTTCTCATAAGCCCCACCCCTTATTGAATCAACCCACTTTGTCCCCTGTATTTCACTTGCTTCCGTCCAAAGTGTCAGGAGTATATAGCTCAGCCTCACAGATCAGGGTATACAGCTCAGTATTGCAGATCAGGGAACACAGCTCAGCATTACAGATCAGGGTATATAGCTCAGCATTACAGATCAGGGTATGCAGGTATACATCATCTGTCCTGTATACAGCTAGCTTTATACACCCACCTTCCTTACTGTATATAGAGACCTTCCCCCATCATCACTGACTGCAGATATACATCATCTGTCCTGTATACAGCTATATATACAGTAACAGGACAGATGATGTATATCTGCAGTCAGTGAGGATGGAGGAAGGTCTCTATACACAGGAAGGAAGAAGGTGGGTGTATATAGCTATATACACTACAGGACAGATGTACTCACAATTTGTGACTGTTATTAATACAATTTGTAACATAGCCAGTACATGGTATGGCAGAAATCCCTAAAATCATGTATTGCAAAGCAGCCAGTGAGACATGATGTTGCCCCAGTGAGTGGCAAACTCACTGACAGTGCCTGATACCCTGATGCTCCAGTCATTGTATATCACACCCATCATCGTCATCTCCATATTTTACATCCATCATCACTATTCTTATCCCCATATTATACACCCGTCATCATCATCATTATCATCATACTCCCCATCATTGTATAATACACCCATCATCATTAGACCCATATTATACACTAATCATCACTATCCACATGTCCACATATTACACCCTTCATCCTCATCATCATCCTCATCATTGTATAATACACCCCTCATCGCTATCCTCATCATTGTATAATACACCCGTCATCATCATCCTCATCATTGTATAATACACCTGTCATCGCTATATTTCAAAAGGCAAAAGGTCAGGGCAGTTGCCAGACTGATGTAATGGCAAAAGGTCAGGACAGTTGCAGACAGATGTAATGGAGGTATGAGGCAGAACATCAAAGCAGGAGACAGACAGGTGCAGTGAAGGCACCAGGCAGAAGGTTTGGGCAAATAGAAGGCAGTCATAGCAGAGAAATCAGGGTAGAAAGTTGGGGCAGGTGAAAGACAGGCATTGTGGAGGTATTGGGCAGATGGTCAGGGCAGGCAGCAGGTAAGTAGAGTGCAAATATCAGGCAAATGACTGGAGAAGGTGATAGACAGGCATAGATATCAGTGAGAAGGTTGGGGCAGGTGGAAGGTAGTGGTAGTGGAGGTATCAAGCTGATTGTCAGGGCAGGCAGGCAGGCAGGCAGGATGGAGATATCACAGGGATTACCAAGATAATATTCTGCAAATAGGCACTGCTCGGGCTGTGCGTTCCATCCAAGCAGCGGCGGCATCACTGGCACAGAGAAACAGGAAGTGATGCCGCGGCTCCGAGGGAAAGCACCGCCCATGTCCTACGGTGGTGCCAATCAAAAAAAACACATCAACAAGAATGACACTATTGGGAGTGTTCAGGCGCATTGCATTGCGCTACAATGCAGCACAAAACCAGGCAAATGAAGCATCTCACCAGTAATCACGTGATTGCATTGACGTCACGCTTCCCATAGTGCACTGTGTCTGGCGCCTGAACACAGTGAACTTAAAGGACCTTTTTTTTTTGCTTTGTTTTTTTTAAACGGCCTTTTTTATGGACTAGCTTTATGGGGCGGTGCCCGTGCGCCCCCTATGGACGAGCCACTGTTACATTGTCTAACAATTTGCGTTAAAAACAGAGGTTTTAGTTGCACATTTGTAAGTGTATGTTGAAATTGCACTGCCTCATCAAGGCCCCTCTGTAAAGTGCAGCTTCCTCATACATTTGCAGATGTTGTTTGTGCTATACAGTCTAGCAGGCCCAGGTTGTTGTCAGACCAGAGCACCAGCGTAGATCACACCAAAAGATGCAGAATTTTTGTCACCTTTCTCTGGTCCAATTGCTGGAATAGTGTGTAAAATTTGTCTGCCAACTTGCAGAACCATTGGTCCCAGATACTTTTGCCCCTTCATATGCATTGAGGCCATGTACAAGCTGTTGATTAGCCTAACTGAATGTGAGCTAAACATGTTATATCTTTTCTGAATAAAGAATGAGCTGATAATGTGCCAGATCACTGCACTCTTTTTGTGTTAATATGTTTTAAAGTCTATTCCAATCATTTTCTGTGTCATCGCTGGAGAGCTGGCAAGAAGTACTAGTACTTTGTGAACATTGTGATATTGTCTCTTGGGAAATACTAAAATGAACTGACAAGCGTAAAAATGATAAATTGTACCGTTTTTATGTCACAATCATTTCTAAACTTTAGTAAGGTTTTTCATATTGGTATCTTCAGCCATTATTTTATGCATGATAAAGCAATTATATTTTAAGAGCATGGACATTTATGGGAACAGAAAGGTTGCTGAATACATGAACAAGTAGGCACTTTGGTATGCCAGCCTGCAAATATATATATTTCTTGCACTTGTGTGAATATTGTCAATGTAAGCTTTCTTTTAAATAGTAGCATATTTAGTGAATTTTGTAATGTTTAATATAATCCATGGCAGCAGATCAACTTAAAATGTTCAGCTCTCTGTTCATATCAATTAATATGTATGCTTGTTTTATTTTCATCAGGGAGAGAAGGCCTTGCTATAAATTAGTGTAGATCTTAACAATCCAACAGTAAGTAAGGCTTAATGGCTTTGGTGCTGTAATACATAGAGTAAAATACAGTATATTCCAGTATTTTAAGTTTTAGGAGTTCTTTCTGAACTATTTAAACAATCCAAGAAGAGATGATCTTCAATTATATCAGTCTCTTCGAGATCAAGCTCTTGGTCTTGGGTCAACTGGTCAATATCCTCATCTGAAGTAGAGGGATGTGTCAAGATTATCCGTGGAATCTTAGGAGAAAAAAAAACGTGTTAAAATTAAGATCACAAAATAAAAGGGAAATGTAACAACAGTTGCATTAAAAGATTTGCAGCACAAACAACTTAACTTCTATTTCCTGTTCTTCAAGATGTAGAAAGATACGGTATATCCCTTTTTTCTTCTTTTGTATCTGTCTACCCCTAACCCAGAAAATATGAAATACAAAATAACCATGATATATAGATAGATAGATATATATCTATATATATTTATATATATATAGATAGATAGATATATATATATATATCTATATATATATATATACACTACTCAAAAAGGTTAAAGGAACACTTCGAAAACACATCACATCTCAATGGGGAAAAATATCATGCTGGATATCTATACTGATATGGGCTGGGTAACGCATTAGGATTGAAAGGATGTCACCTCATTTGATGGAAATTAAAATTATCAACCTACTGAGGGCTGAATTCTACAACCCGAAAATCAAAGTGAACAATTGATGCAGCAGGCTAGTCCATTTTTCTGAAATTTTATTGTACTCATGATACTCAGTACTTTGTGTGGCCCCACGTGCTTGTATGCATGCCTGACAACATCGGGGCATGCTCTTAATGAGACAACGGATGGTGTCCTGGGGTATTTCCTCCCAGATCTGGACCAGGGCATCACTGAGCTCCTGAACAGACTGAGGTGCAACCTGGCGGCTTCAGATGGACCGAAAAATAATGTCCCAGAGGTGTTCTATTGAATTTGGGTCAGGCGAGCATGGGGGCCATTCAATGGTATCAATTCCTTCATCCTTCAGGAACTGGCTGCATACTCTTGCCACAGGAAGCCAGCCATTGTCATGCACCAGGAGGAACCCAGGACCCACTGCACCAGTGTAGGATATGACAATGGGTTCAAGGATTTCATCCCGATACCAAATGGCAGTCAGGGTGCCATTTACTAGCCTATAGAGGTCTGTGCATCCCTCCATGGATATGCCTCCCCAGACCATCACTGACCCACCAGCAAAATCGGTCATGCTGAACGATGTTACAAGCAGCATAAGTTCTCCACCGCTTCTACAGACTCTATCACGTCTTTCACATCTGCTCACCGTAAACCTGCTCTCCTTTGTGAAAAGCACAGGGTGCCAATGGCAGACTTGCTAATTCTGGTGTTCAATGGCAAATGTAAATCGATTTCCATGGTGCCAGCCACTAGAGGACGTCGGGGACTCAGGCCACCCTCATAAAGTCTGTTTCTGGTTGTTTGGTCAGAGACATTCACCCCAGTCGCCTGCTGGAGGTCATTTTGTAGGGCTCTGGTAATGCTCATCCTGTTCCTCCTTGCACAAAGAGGCAAATACCGGTGCTGCTGATGGTTTAGGACCTTCTACAGCCCTGTCCAGCACTCCTAGAGTAACTGCCTGTCTCCTGGAATCTTCTCCATGCTCTTGAGACTGTGCTGGGAGACACAGCAAACCCTCTGGCAATGGCACATATTGATGTGCCACCCTGGAGGAGTTGGACTGCCTGAGCAACTTCTATAGAGTCCAGGTATGTCCTCATGCTACCAGTAGTGACACTGTCCCTAGCCAAATACAACACCAGTGAAAAATAGTCAGAAAAGAGTAGGGGGAAAAAAATGTCAGTGGCCTCCACCTGTAAAACCATTCCTGTTTTGGAGGTTGTCTCATTGTTGCCCATCTAGTGCACCTGTTGTTAGTTTCATTACCACCAAAGCAGCTGGAACTGATTAACAACCCCCTCTGCTACTTAACTGACCAGACAAAAAAACAGGAGGTTAATTGACATGATGCTATACTGTGATTAAAAAGTGTATTAGTATTGCGATGCCTGCCTTTACTCGCACATGAACTTTAATGGCATCCCAGTCTTAGTCCATAGGGTTCAATATTGAGTTGGCCCACCTTTTTCTGCTATAACAGCTTCAACTCTTCTAGGAAGGCTGTCCACGAGGTTTAGGAGTGTGAATGTTTGAACAATCTTCCAAAAGTGCATTTGTGTGGTCTGGCACTGATGTGGATGAGAAGGCCTGGCAGTCTCCGCTCTAATTCATCCCAAATGTGTTCTATACGGTTGAGGTCAGGACTTTGTGCAGGCCAGTAAAGTTACTGCACCCCAAAATGCTCATCAATGTCTTCATGAGCCTTGATTTGTGCACTGGTCCAAATCCTTTGGTGGAGGGGAGATTATGGTGTGGGGTCTATTTTTCAGGGGTTGGGCTTGGCCTCTTAGTTTCAGTGAAGGGAAGTCGTAAGGTGTCAGCATACCAAGACATTCTGAACAATTTCATGCTCCCAACTTTGTGGGAATAGTTTTAGGATGGCTCCTTCCTGTTCCAACATGACTGTGCACCAGTGCATAAAGCAAGGTCCATAAAGACATGGATGAGTGAGTTTGAGGAGGAGGAACTTCACTGGCCTGCACAGAGTCCTGACAATCCTTGTGGACAGCCTTCCCAGAAGAGTTGAAGAGAGACTATAATTACAGAGATTATACATCCATAGTGACTACAAGAGTATTTGGTGGTAATTGTTGTGTTGAGCTTGTTCAGAAAATGCAGGGGAGGTGAGGAGTGAAATGTACAGGGTGTGGGGCAGGGATTGTAAAGTACAGTGTGCGGGGGGTGAGGAATGTGATGTACAGAGTGCAGGTGGGGGTGAGGAGTGTAATGTACACAGTGTGGGGGGTGAGGAGTGTAATGTGCAGAGTGTGGGGGGTGAGGAATGTAATGTACAGATTGCGGGGGGGTGAGGAGTGTAATGTACAGAGTGCGGGTGGGGGTGAGGAATGTAATGTACAGAGTGTGGGGGGTGAGGAGTGTAATGTACAGAGTGTGGGGGGTGAGGAGTGTACTGTACAGAGTGTGGGGGGTGAGGAATGTAATGTACAGAGTGCGGGGGCGTGAGGAGTGTAATGTACAAAGTGCGGGTGGGGGTGAGGAATGTAATGTACAGAGTGCAGGGGGTGAGGAATGTAATGTACAGAGTGTGGGGGGGTGAGGAGTGTAATGTACAGAGTGTGGGGAGGGTGAGGAGTGTAATGTACAGAGTGTGGGGGGTGAAGAGTGTAATGTACAGAGTGTGGGGGGGTGAGTGTAATGTACAGAATGCAGGGGGGGTTGCAATGTAATGTACAGAGTGTGGGGGAGTGAGGAGTGTAATGTACAGAGTGTGGGGGAGTGAGGAGTGTAATGTACAGAGTGCGGGGGGTGAAGAATGTAATGTACAGTGTGGGAGGGGTGAGGAGTGTAATGTACAGAGTGTGGGGGGTGAAGAGTGTAATGTACAGTGTGAGGGGTGAGGAGTGTAATGTACAGAGCGTGGGGGGATGTGGAGTGTAATGTACAGAGTGCGGGGGTGAGAAGTGTAATGTACAGAGTGTGGGGGGTGAGGAGTGTAATGTACAGAGTGTGGGGGGTGAGGAGTGTAATGTACAGAGTGTGGGGGGTGAGAAGTGTAATGCACAGAGTGTGGGGAGTAAGGAGTGTAATGTACAGAGTGTGGGGGGTGAGAAGTGTAATGTACAGAGTGTGGGGAGTAAGGAGTGTAATGTACAGAGTGCGGGGGATGAGGAGTGTAATGTACAGAGTGTGGGGGGTAAGGAGTGTAATGTACAGAGTGCGGGGTTGAGGAATGTAATGTACAGTGTGGGAGGGGTGAGGAGTGTAATGTACGGTGTGGGGGGTGAGGAGTGTAATGTACAGAGTGTGGGGAGTAAGGAGTGTAATGTACAGAGTGCGGGGGATGAGGAGTGTAATGTACAGAGTGTGGGGGGTAAGGAGTGTAATGTACAGAGTGCGGGGGTGAGGAATCTAATGTACAGTGTGGGAGGGGTGAGGAGTGTAATGTACGGTGTGGGGGGTGAGGAGTGTAATGTACAGAGTGTGGGGGGATGAGGAGTGTAATGTACAGAGTGGGGGGGGTGAGGAGTGTAATGTACAGAGTGCGGGGGGTGAGGAATGTAATGTACAGTGTGGGAGGGGTGAGGAGTGTAATGTACAGTGTGGGGGGTGAGGAGCGTAATGCACAGAGTGTGGGGGGATGAGGAGTGTAATGTACAGAGTGCGGGGGGTGAGGAGTGTAATGTACAGTGTGCGGGGGATGAAGAGTGTAATGTACAGAGTGTGGGGGGTGAGAGGTGTAATGTACAGAATGCAGGGGGGGTTGCAATGTAATGTACAGTGTGGGAGGGGTGAGGAGTGTAATGTACCGACTGCGGGGGGTGAGGAATGTAATGTACAGTGTGGTAGGGATAAGGAGTGTAATGTATAGAGTGTGGGGGGATGAGGAGTGTAATGTACAGAGTGTGGAGGGATGAGGAGTGTAATTTACAAAGTGTGGGGGGTGAGGAGTGTAATGTACAGAGTGCGGGGGGTGAGGAATGTAATGTACAGAGTGCGGGGGGTGAGGAGTGCAATGTACAGAGTGTGGGGGGTGAGGAGTGTAATGTACAGAGTGTGGGGGGTGAGGGGTGTAATGTACAGAATGCAGGGGGGGTTGCAATGTAATGTACAGTGTGGGAGGGGTGAGGAGTGTAATGTACAGAATCCAGGGGGTGGGGGTTTGGAGTGTAATGTACAGAGTGCGGGGGGTGAGGGGTGTAATGTACAGAGTGTGGGGGGGGGTGAGGAAAGTAATGTACAGAGTGTGGGGAGCAGGGATGTACTGGCCATCGGGACTACCGGGAGATTCCCGGTGGGCCGATGGCTCAGTCTGGGCCAGTTTCACTTTCAGCCACATCTGCGGTGCGCGGCGATCTACCCGTCAACCGCCAACAGCTGGCGCCTGACGGGTAGATCGAGATTAGCCAGCGTGCAGAGTAGCGCAGGGAGCTTCTATAGTAATAAGTTCTCTCTCGTGTCATCACGCTGTTCTCCGGCGGCCCCTCCTCTCTTCTCGTCTATACCAATTGGCTTGTAAGATCATCTGGTATAGATGAGAAGAGAGGAGGGGCCGCCGGGGAACAGCGTGATGACACGAGAGAGAGAGAACTTACTACTACAGAAGCTCCCTGCGCTACTCTGCATGCTGGCTAGTAAGACCCCACAATGTGCCCTGATGATGTGCCCTGATGTGCTATGTGCCCCATCATGTGCCCCGATGTGCTATGTGCCCCATCATGTGCCCCGATGTGCTATGTGCCCCATCATGTGCCCCGATGTGCTATGTGCCCCATCATGTGCCCCGATGTGCTATGTGCCCCATCATGTGCCCCGATGTGCTATGTGCCCCATCATGTGCCCTGATGTGCTATGTGCCCCATCATGTGCCCCGAGCCCTGATGTGCCCCATGCCCTGATGTGCCATGTGCCACGTGCCCTAATGTGCCATGTAGCCTGATGTGCCCTAATGTGCTATGTGCCCTGATGTGCCCCAATGTGCCACGTGCCCTAATGTGCCATGTATCCTGATGTGCCCTAATGTGCTATGTGCCCCGTGCCCTGATGTGCCATGTGCCACGTGCCCTAATGTGCCATGTAGCCTGATGTGCCCCATAATGTGCCCTGATGTGCCCCATTATGTGCCCTGATGTGCCATAATGTGCCCTGATGTGCCATGTGCCCCATAATGTCCCCCATCATGTGCCCTGATGTGCCATGTGCCCCGAGCCCTGATGTGCCATGTGCCCCATGCCCTGATGTGCTATGTGCCCTGTGCCCTGATGTACCATGTGGCCTGATGTGCCCCATGCCATGATGTGCCCCATGCCCCGATGTGCGATGTGCACCATAATGTGCCATGTGCCCCATCATGTGCCCTGATGTGCCATATTGTGCCCTGATGTGCCATATTGTGCCCTGATGTGCCCCGTGCCCTCATGTGCCATGTGGCCTGATGTGCCCGTACCCTGATGTGCCATGTGCCCTGATGTGCCATAATGTGCCCTGATGTGCCATGTGCCCTGATGTGCCCCGTGCCCTGATGTGCCATGAGGCCTGATGTGCCCATGCCCTGACGTGCCATGTGCCCTGATGTGCCCGTGCCTTGATGTGCCATGTGCCCTGATGTGCTATGTGCCCCGATGTGCCCCGTGCCCTGATGTGCTATGTGCCCTGATGTGCCCTGATGTGCTATGTGCCCTGATGTGCTGTGCCCCGATGTCCTATGCCCTGATGTGCCTTGTGCCCCGATGTGCTTTGCCCTGATGTCCTGTGCCCTGATGTCCTGTGCCCCGGTGTGCTGTGCCTCAATGTCGTGTGCTCTGATGTTCTGTGCCCTGATGTGCTGTGTCCTGATGTGCTATACCCTGATGTACTGTGCCCTGATGTGTTGTGCCCTATTAGCTGATGTGCTGGGCTCTGTACCCTGATGTGCTGTGCACTGTACCCTGATATGTTGTGCCCTGTACCCTAATGTGCTGTGCACTGTACCCTGATATGTTGTGCCCTGTACGCTGATGTGCTGGGCACTGTACCCTGATATGTTGTGCCCTGTACGCTGATGTACTGGGCACTGTACCCTGATATGTTGTGCCCTGTACGCTGATGTACTGGGCACTGTACCCTGATATGTTGTGCCCTGTACGCTGATGTACTGGGCACTGTACCCTGATATGTTGTGCCCTGTATGCTGATGTGCTGGGCACTGTACCCTGATATGTTGTGACCTGTACGCTGATGTACTGGGCACTGTACCCTGATATGTTGTGCCCTGTATGCTGATGTACTGGGCTCTGTACCCTGATGTGCTGTGTCCTGTACCCTGATGTGCTGTACCCTGATGTGCTGTACCCTGATGTGCTGTGCCCTGATGTGCCTTGTGCCCTGATGTGCTGGGCTCTGTACCCTGATGTGGCCTGATGTGCTGTGCCCTGATGTGTTGTGCCCTGATGTGCTGTGCCCTGATGTGTTGTGCCCTGATGTGCTGTGCCCTGATGTGTTGTGCCCTGATGTGCTGGGCTCTGTACCCTGATGTGGCCTGATGTACCGTGCCCTGATGTGTTGTGCCCTGGGCCGGTCTGGATGAAGTCCAGGGCCACATTTTTGTCCCAGTCCAGCCCTGGTGGGGAAGGTGAGGAGTGTAATGTACAGAGTGTGGGGAGGGTGAGGTGTGTAATGTACAGAGTGTGGGGGGGTGAGGAGTGTAATGTACAGAGTGGGGGGGGTGAGGAGTGTAATGTACAGAATCCAGGGGGTGGGGGTTTGGAGTGTAATGTACAGAGTGTGTGGGGGGATGAGGAGTGTAATGTACAGAGTGTGGGGGGGTGAGAGGTGTAATATACAGAATGCAGGGGGGTTTGAAGTGTAATGTACAGACTGCGGGGGGTGAGGAGTGTAATGTACAGTGTGCGGGGGGGGGGGGGAGTGTAATGTACAGAGTGTGGGGGGGTGAGAGGTGTAATATACAAAATGCATTGGGGTTTGAAGTGTAATGTACAGACTGCGGGGGATGAGGAGTGTAATGTACAGACTGCGGGAGTGAGGAATGTAATGTACAGTGTGGGGGGTTGAGGAGTGTAATGTACAGAGTGCGGGGGGTGAGGGGTGTAATGTAAAGTGTGGGGGGTGAGGAAAGTAATGTACAGAGTGTGGGGAGGGTGAGGAGTGTAATGTACAGAGTGTGGGGGGATGAGGAGTGTAATGTACAGAGTGGGGGGGGTGAGGAGTGTAATGTACAGAGTGGGGGGGTGAGGAGTGTAATGTACAGAATCCAGGGGGTGGGGGTTTGGAGTGTAATGTACAGAGTGTGTGGGGGGATGAGGAGTGTAATGTACAGGGTGTGGCGGGGTGAGAGGTGTAATATACAGAATGCAGGGGTGTTTGAAGTGTAATTTACATTGTACTCGGAGTCAATCTGTGGATAGTGTAGGAAAGGAACAAAAAGCAACATAGAACATATACCTGAGTTATGCCTGGGTCAAGTGGTCAGTATGCCTGAAAGGGGGCATACCCAAGTATGAATTGAATTAAAATGAAAAAGAAAAAGAAAAAAGGGAATGGGTGGGTGGGACACAAGATCCTACGACCACAGGAAGGAGAAGAAGGAGGGCAGGCTTTATGCAGCCTGACTCCTCCTACAATTACAGGCTGACCTGCGGTCAACCTTACACTTGTGCGGTAGTGCGGGGGGGAGGAGTGCAATGTACAGAGTGCGGGGGGGGGTGAGGAGTGTAATGTACAGAGTGCGGGGGGTGAGGAGTGTAATGTACAGAGTGCGGGGGGTGATTTCAGTTTAATTTCTATCCCCCTGCTTCCTCAAAGCACCCCACCAATCTCATGCGCCCTTTGGAACGCCCGCTCCATCTGTAACAAGCTAAAGCTAACATCTGTACATGACCTCTTCATCTCTCATGGCTTGAACATACTCACCATAACAGAAACCTGGCTTCAAAATTTTGACTCAGCTTCTCCTGCTGCCCTCTCCCATGGTGGTCTCCATTGGACTCACTCCCCCAGACCCAACAGACAGAAAGGAGGTGGAGTTGGCTTCCTTCTATCCCCACAAAGCACCTTCCAAGTCCTTCCTGTCCCTCCCTCTCTATCCCTCTCTTCTTTCGAGATGCACTGTATTCGTCTGTTTTCTCCCATTTCTCGGAGGATTGCAGCAATTTATAGGCCTTCAGGACCGGTATCGCACTTTCTTGATGACTTTGCTCCCTGGCTACCCTACTTTCTCTCCTCTGAAATACCCACCATTATTCTTGGTGACTTTAACATTCCTGTCAATGTTAACAGCCCAACTACAGCTAAACTTCTCGACTTAACCTCATCTTTTGACCTAACCCAATGGACACGTACTTCCACTCACTCCAATGGTAATACCCTTGACCTTGTATTCTCCCATCTCTGCAACCCTGGCAACCTCACGAACACCCCCTTTCCTCTCTCTGATCACAACCTCATTACTTTCACTGTATCCTTGCCTCCAACCACCCATCCCTCCAAGCAGCAAACAATTACTTGTAGAAACCTTCGGCACTTTAACCCTTCTCTTCTCTATTCTGCTACTGACCACCTATATGACATAATCTCTCCCCTGTCCTGTCCTGACCTGGCCACCTCTGTCTACAACAGTTCACCATCATCATCACTAGATGCACTTGCTCCTCTAACCACACGCAGAATCAGGCCCCGACCGTTACAACCCTGGCAAACTGACAACACTAGAAATCTCAAGAGACATTGCCGTGCTCTTGAACGACTGTGGCGTAAAACCAAATGCCTGCAAGACTTCACCCTATATAAATCTGCCCTTCTAAAATACAATTCATGCCTCCATGCTGCCAAACAGGCCTACTTTGTCTCTCTTATTAATTCCTTGTCATCCAGTCCCCGTCGGCTCTTCTCAACCTTTAACTCTCTGCTTCGTCCCCCACCCCCTCTACCCACTAACTCACTCACTGCCCAAGATATTGCCAATCACTTCAAAGACAAGATTGATGCAATTCGTGAGGACATCTCCACTGTGCGTACGTCTTCCCCACCCAACATACTTTGCCTAGCAGCACATTCAACACTCTCCTCTTTTGAATTGGCTACTACTGAAAAGGTTACAAAAATTTTCTTGGATGCCCACCTAACCAATTGTCCCTTGAAACCTGTTCCCTCACAACTACTACGGTCACTCTCTTCTTCTATCCTATGCTCCCTCACCCACATCTTCAATTTCTCCCTCTCTAGTGGCATCTTCCCCTCCCCTCTAAAACATGCGCAGATCACTCCCATTCTTAAAAAGCCTTCACTGGACCCTACCGACCTGAACAACTTAAGACCCATCTCATTGCTCCCATTCACCTCTAAACTTCTAGAACGCTTAGTCTACAACCGTCTTAGCTCCTACCCAGGGGCGGACTGACCATCGGGCAATTCGGACAGGGACCGAGGGCCCGTGGCCAGTAGGGGGCCCCATGACAGCTTCCACTTCGATCTACCCGTCAATCACAGCTAGCTGACGGGTAGATCGGGTCCCGAATCACTGCTCCCTGCTAAGAGACTGCTGCAGTGTAAGCGAACCTCTCGTGATGTGCTCCTCCCCGCCGGCCCCTCCTTCCCTCCCGTCCATCCCAGGTGCTTGTATTTGTCATCACCTCGGACGGACGAGAAGAGAGGAGGGGCCGGTGGGGAAGAGCACATCACGAGAGGTATGTTTACAGCCGCTTCCCGCGCTACTCTGCATCTAGGAAGGAAAGTGCAGCAGCTGCTGTCCTGTGTCCCTCTATGTGCCCAGCATCCTGCTCTCTGCCCAAAAGCCCTGCTGTCTGCCCATACCCTGCTGTCTGCCCATACCCTGCTGTCTGCCCATACCCTGCTGTCTGCCCATACCCTGCTATCTGCCCCATGCCCTGATGTCTGCCCATACCCTGCTATCTGCCCCATGCCCTGATGTCTGCCCATGCCCTACTCTTTGCCCCATGCCCTGCTGTCTGCCCATGCCCTGCTTTGTGCCCCTATTCCCTGATGTCTGCCCCATGCTCTAATGTTTACCCCATGTCATGCTCTGTGCCCCCTTGCCCTGCTCTGTGCCCCCATGCCCTGCTGTCTACCCTATGTCCCGCTCCGTGCCCCCATGCCCTGCTGTCTGCCCCGCTGTCTACCCCCATGCCCTGCTCTGTGCCCCCCATGCCCTGCTCTGTGCCCCCATGCCCTGCTCTGTGCCCCAAGCCCGCTCTGTGCCGCCATGCCCCGCTCTGTGCCGCCATGCCCCGCTCTGTGCCCCCATGCCCTGCTCTTTGCCCCTATGCCCTGCTCTGTGCCCCTATGCCCTGCTGTCTGCCCCATGCACTATAGTCTGCCAATACCTTGCTTACTGCCCCATGACCTGATGTCTGCCCATGCCCTGCTCTGTGCCCCCATGCCCTGCTGTCTGCCCCCTCGCCTTGCTCTTTGCCCCATGCCCTGCTGTCTGCCCATGCCCTGCTCTGTGGCCCCATTCCCTGATGTCTGCCCCATGCTCTGATGTCTACCCCATGTCGTGCTCTGTGCCCCCTTGCCCTGCTCTGTGCCCCATGCCCTGCTGTCTACCCTATGCCCCGCTCCGTGCCCCCATGCCCTGATGTCTGCCCCATGCCCTATAGTCTGCCCACGCCCTGCTCTGTGCCCCCATGCCTTGCTCTTTGCCCCATGCCCTGCTGTCTGCCCCATGCCCTGCTTTGTAACCCCATTCCCTGATGTCTGCGCCATGCTCTTATGTCTACCCCATGCCATGCTCCGTGCCCCCTTGCCCTGCTCCGTGCCCCCATGCCCCGCTGTCTGCCCCCATGCCCCACTCTGTGCCCCCATGCCCTGATGTCTGCCTCATGCCCTATACTCTGCCCATACCCTGCTATCTGCCCCATGCCCTGCTCTGTGCCCCCATGCCTTGCTCTTTGCCCAATGCCCTGTTGTCTGCCCCATGCCCTGCTCTGTGCCCCCATTCCCTGATGTCTGCCCCATGCAGTGCTCTGTGCCCCCTTGCCCTGCTGTCTACCCTATGCCCTGCTCTGTGCCCCCATGCCCCGCTGTCTGCCTCCATGCCCCGCTGTGTGCCCCCATGCCCTGCTCTGTGCCCCCATGCCCTGATGTCTGCCCCATGCTCTGATGTCTACCCCATGCCATGCTCTGTGCCCCCTTGCCCTGTGTCCCCATGCCCTACTGTCTACCCTATGCCCTGCTCCGTGCCCCCCTGCCCTGCTGTCTGCCCCCATGCCCTGCTTTATGCCCCCATGCCCTGCTCTGTGCCCCCATGCCCTGATGTGTGTGCCCCCATGCCCTGGTCTGTGCCCCCATGCCCTGATGCCTGCCCCACACCCTGCTCGGTGCCCCATGGCCTGCTGTCTGCCCCATGCCCTTGCTCTGATGTGTGCCCCCATGACCTGCTGCCTGCCCCCATGCCCTGCTGCCTGCCCCCATTCCCTGTTGCCTGACCCTATGACCTGCTGCCTGCCCCCATGATGTGCCCTGTGATGTGTCCCATGACCTACTGTGTGCCCTGTGATATGCCCTACTGTGTGCCCCATGATGTGCTCTACTGTGTGCCCTTGTGGTGTGCCCCATGTTGTGTCCTACTGTGTGCCCCATTCCCTACTATGTGCCCCACTGTGTGCCCAATTCCCTCCTGTGGGCCTTGTGATGTGCCCTGAGCCCTACTGTATGCCCCATGATGTGCCCTGTACACTGCTGTGTGCCATATGATGTGCCCTGCTGTGTGTCCCTTGATGCATCATTCAGTGCCCCATAGTGTGCTTTTCTGTGTGCATCATACAGTGCCCTATATGTTCCCTCTTGCTTCATGTAATATACCCTGCTGTACCCCATAATGTATCCTCTTGCCCCCACGTAATATGTCCTGCTATGCCTCATAATGTGCCCTGCTGTGCCCCATAATATGAGATTGTATCCCTCCTAATGTGCTCTGCTGTGCCCCTTAATGTGCCCTCATGCCCCCATGTAATATGCCCTGCTGTGTCCTATTATGTGCCCTCTTGTCCCCATGTAATATGCCCCATAATGTGCTCTGTTGTGCCCCATAATGTGCCCTCATGCCCCTATGTAATATACTCTGCTGTACCCCATAATGTGCCCTCCTGCCCCATGTAATGTTCCATGCTGTGCCCCTCTGTCTCCCCATATGTAATGTGCCCTATAATGTTCTCTGCTGCCCCCCCCCCTGTAATGTGTCCTACTGTTCCTCCCCCACCTGTAATGTTCCCTGGTGTGCCCCATAATGTGCCCTGCTGCTATCCATGTAGTGTGCCCTCCTGCCGTCCACACACACATATTGTGCCCTCCTGACCCCCTGTGCTATGACCTGCTGACTATACTTTGCCATGGTTCCTCCATGCTCTACCCTGCTGCCCCCTGTGTACTGTGCTTGCTTGACATCCAATGCTCTGCCCTTCTGCCCCCTGTGCACTGTTTATATCAGGTTCAACCCAGACTTGAGGTGTCCACGCAGTGCAAGATGGAGGGTGGGGCTTTGTGTGGGTGTGGCTTGAGTGTGGGCAGGGACACAGGGGGCCCCATGATCTCCTGTTGCCCGGGGGCCCCATGAGTTGTCAGTCCGCCCCTGCTCCTACCTCAATGAAAATAACCTTCTTGGCCCCTTACAATCTGGCTTTTGCTCGCAGCACTCCATGGAAACTGCCTTATTAAACTCACTAACGATTTACTAACTGCTAAAAGCAACAACCAGTACTCCATACTCCTACTACTTGACCTCTCTGCGGCCTTTGATACCGTTGACCACCCGCTCCTTCTCAATAAACTACATTCCCTTGGCCTCCGAGATTCTGCTCTATCCTGGTTCTCTGCCTATTTATCACAGCGCTCCTTCAGTGTCACCTACAACTCTGTCTCCTCCTCTCCATTGCCCCTTTCTGTGGGGGTCCCCCAAGGCTCTGTTCTTGGACCCCTTCTCTTCTCTATCTACACCTCCTCCCTTGGTCACTTAATACCTGCCCATGGCTTCCAATACCACTTATACGCTGATGACACCCAAATCTATCTGTCTACTCCTCACCTCACTCCTTCAATCTCCTCTCGCATTACTAACTTACTAACTGACATATCAGCATGGATGTCGCACCACTTCCTTAAACTAAATCTCTCTAAAACTGAGCTATTAATATTCCCCCCCACCCGTGCCCCCCTCCATGACTTTTCCATCAAAATCAACAATGCAACCATCAGTCCCTCCCCTCACGCCAGGGTACTAGGTGTAATCCTAGACTCTGACTTGTCATTTCAGCCTCAAATCCAATCATTGTCAAAAGTTTGTAGAATTCACCTCCGTAACATCTCTAAAATTCGCCCCTTTTTTACAAATGAAACCAACAAGCTCCTCATTCACTCCCTTGTTATCTCTCGCCTTGACTATTGCAACTCCCTTCTCATTGGCTTACCTCTCCATAGGCTATCCCCTCTTCAGTCTATCATGAATGCTGCTGCCAGACTTATCCACCTTACCAACCGCTCAGTGTCTGCCAACCCTCTACTCCAATCCCTACACTGGCTCCCAATCACCCAGCGAATTAAATTCAAAATACTAACCACAACATACAAAGCCATACACAACTCTTCCCGAGCTACATCACTAATCTTGTCTCCAAATATCACCCAAATCGACCTTTCCGCTCTTCTCAAGACCTCCTGCTTTCAAGCTCTCTCATCTCCTCCTCCCATGCTCGTCTCCAGGATTTCTCCAGAGCTTCTCCCATCCTCTGGAACTCGCTACCTCCATCTATCCGGCTATCCCCTACTCTTGCTACCTTCAGGCGATCCCTGAAAACTCATCTCTACAGGAAAGCCAATCACGTCTCCAACTAATCCCCTACCACTTCCACCAGCTCATTCCCCACAGTTACAACCTTTTGTACCACCTGCCCCACCTTATTAGATTGTAAGCTCTTCTGAGCAGGGCCCTCCTAATCCTCTTGTATTTTATTGTATTATAACTGTATTGTCTCCCTTTTATATTGTAAACGCTGCGTAAACTGTTGGCGCTATATAAATCCTGTAAAATAATAATAATAATACAGTGTGGGGGGTGAGGAGTGTAATGTACAGAGTGTGGGGATGAGGAGTGTAATTTACAGAGTGTGGGGGGTGAGGAGTGTAATGTACAGAGTGCGGGGGGTGAGGAGTATAATGTACAGACTGCGGGGGGTGAGGAATGTAATGTGCAGTGTGGGAGGGCTGAGGAGTGTAATGTACAGAGTGCGAGGGGTGAGGAGTGTAATGTACAGTGTGGGGGGTGAGGAGTGTAATGTACAGTGTGGGGGGTGAGGAGTGTAATGTACAGACTGTGGGGGGTGAGGAATGTAATGTACAGTGTGGGAAGGATGAGGAGTGTAATGTACAGAGTGTGGGGGGATGAGGAATGTAATGTACAGTGTGGGGGTGAGGAGTGTAATGTACAGAGTGTGGGGATGAGGAGTGTAATGTACAGAGTGTGGGGGGATGAGGAATGTAATGTACAGTGTGGGGGTGAGGAGTGTAATGTACAGAGTGTGGGGATGAGGAGTGTAATTTACAGAGTATGGGGGGTAAGGAGTGTAATGTACAGAGTGCGGGTGGTGAGGAATGTAATGTACAGAGTGGTGAGGTGAGGAGTGTAATGTACAGAGTGGGGGGGGTGAGGAGTGTAATGTACAGAGTGCGGGAGGTGAGGGGTGTAATGTACAGAGTGGGGGGGGGGTGAGGAGTGTAATGTACAGAGTGTGGGGAGGGTGAGGAGTGTAATGTACAGTGTGGGAGGTGAGGAGTGTAATGAACAGAGTGAGGAGGGGTGTGAAGTGTATTGTACAGAATCCAGGGGGTGGGGGTTTGGAGTGTAATGTACAGAGTGTGTGGGGGGATGAGGAGTGTAATGTACAGAGTGTGGGGGGGGTGAGAGGTGTAATATACAGAATGCAGGGGGGTTTGAAGTGTAATGTACATAGTGCGGTAGTGCGGGGGGGGGGTTAAGAATTGCAATGTATAGGGTGTGGGGGGGAGGTGAGGATTGTAATGTACAGAGTGCAGGGGGGAGGGGTCAGGACCAGTAGTGGCCGGTCCATAAGGGGCGCCCCCCTAGTTTGCATGCGGGGCACCGGACTAATAGCTTTCTGTGAGGTCAGTCTTTTTTTTTACAAGCACGTGATTAGAGCCTGACTTTCACATCCCCCTCCTGTCTTTAGTGCTCTCTCTGTCCTTTTCCACTAACTATGCTAATTTTATTACCATTACTATATATGTTTGTTTTTTTCTTTCCCTCAGTTCGTCTTTTTTTTAACAATCAGCTAAAACTTTTGTGAAATAGTACTGCTTGAACTTTGAAGAAGAGGACATAACCCGGAAAGGTTGTCTTGAAAATATATATGTTTAGTGCAAATAAAAAAGTATCACAGACAGTACACAGTTGTGTCTGATGTAATAGAAAATCAATTTATGTTGTGGTCATTTTTAGAAACTATACAGTACAGACCAGAACAGAGTGTAAGCATTGCTGATTTTTTTCACTGGTGATTAGGGTTGCCACCTGTCCAGGATTCACCCGGACAATTTGGGTTTGGAATCATGTGTCTGGGTTTCAAACTGCCTGAAACCCGGACACATTATTCAGACTAGACTATGGCTTTGCAGCAGGGTTGCTGGCTGAAGTAGTCTAAGCTGAGAGTGTCTGTTACACTCTCTTTCACACTGCCCAAAGCCAGCACTAATAATTCGCCCCCCAACACACAGATGGGAGAGGAGAGAGGGCTTGATCTGCTCCTCTCCCTCCCACCCACACCCCCGAGTCTGCCCGCACTCCAATCCCCAGCACTTTGCCTTAGAAAAGGAAAGTGGGGACTGGAAATTTGAAGTCCAGAAGCCTCAGATACATCTGGATGAGAGGTGCTGACTGCCAAGGGGTGAGTGAGCTCACCACCCTTTTCCCTCCTGCATCTGAGTGAGTACACAAAGGTAAATCAGGGTTCTCAGAGCACCCCTAAGAGCCCTTGCACACTGGGGCGGTTTGCAGGCGCTATTGCGCTAATAATAGCGCCTGCAAACCGCGCCGAAAGTGCCGCTCCTTGCATTCCAGTGTGAAAGCCCCGAGGGCTTGCACACTGGAGCGATGCGCTGGCAGGACGGTAAAAAAAAGTCCTGCTAGCAGCATCTTCGGAGCGGTGAAGGTGCGGTGTGTATACCGCTCCTTTACCGCTCCTGCCCATTGAAATCAATGGGACGGCGCGGCTATACCGCCGGCAATGCGCCTCTGCAGAGGCGCTTTGCGGTGGTATTTAACCCCTTCTCGGCCGCTAGCGGGGCGGTTTTACGCTAATAATAGCGGCGTTTTACCGCCGACGCCGCCCCCCGCCCCAGTGTGCAAGGGCTCTTACATCAAAGTTCCCCTTTACATCAGAGTTCTCAGTGTTCCCCTTTAAATCAGGGTTCCCAGAGCATCCCTTATGTTAGAGACCCAGAGTTCTCTCTTACATCAGAGTCTGCAGAGTCCCCCCCCCCCCCCCTTATGGTGTAAGGGAATGTTTTGAGTTTAGATGTAAAAGGGGAACTCCGTGGACTCTGATGTAAAGGGGAACTCTGTGGACTCTGATGTAAAGGGGGACTCTTGTGATTAACTTCATATGATTAGAAATGTTATTTAATTGCAAAATATATGTATAGCTTATACATTTATACTATGTAAAAAAAAATTGCTGTGCACCGCTAAAGTGTTCAGGTTTGACTTGAAGAAAAGGTGACAACCCTACTGGTGATGGTAATAGTGGATTTAAAAAGTAAAAGTTTTTTTTCTACATGATGTTTTGATGTGTAGCTCTGTACACCATTTACTTATAAGACATCTTTTTTTAACAAATTTGGTATATACAGTAGGTATTCCTTTTATGCTACTTTGGGGCCTAGATGTGTTGTCACTCTTCCCAAAATGAATCAAAGTCACTTGCCATAAAACCCTTCCAACTGTGAACAATAAAATAATGGTGCGTTTATATAATATAAACTCATTCCCCTATTATGTATTGATTTTTTTTATCACTGCTTTCCATTTGCTATTAATAAGTGCCATTTTAAAAGTGCCGTTTTGAAATCGTATTTTATTTAGTTCATCTTTTTATTTTTAATACACTTTCTTTCAACTCACAGAACATGTGTTCTCAAATTTAGAAATCCAATGACCTCCTGCAGTTATCAATTAGTTTACAGTGGCCCCTAGTGGCACTGACAGGATATTTAAATGTGATAATCCTCTACATAAGCCATCAATTCCAACATCAAGCGGAAGTGACTGTTTACTTACATCTTAATAATCCACTTTCAAAGCAGCTTGCAGCATTTGCATTTAAATTTGGATCAAAGCATATTTATTCAGATCAATTCACCATAGCATTTCACGTTTGTAATGTTATTTCTCATTATTGGAGCCTGTCGTTATCATTAGATGCTTAACCAATGCACACGATTGTTGTATTGATTCATTTATCTCATTTTCAAGGCATACTAAAAGAGGAGAAAATACTGGGACGTTAAATGAATGTTTGTTGTTTGTTTTTTTTTTCTAAACTTAAAAATAATCAGACCCTGTGCACTTGGAAAACTTTTTTTACCGATAGCCTCAGAGTCACATACTCTTTACCAAGTGTTAAAACCTTCCAGCACTTTTAGTTACAAGGTGCAATACTAATCAGGATTTTGCAGGTGTCTGGTTCAACTTAGATCTACAGTGCACTGATGTGTATGCGGAGGCCTATGCTAGCAGTGTAGTTCAAGTGCACTCAGTAGCTCTTATATTTTAGAGTACAGTATTTTCCTAACATAAAAATGTAATTTTAAAAAATCAGCTCAGAATAATACTGCTTCATAATAATGAACCCAATATCCGTAGTACCCAACGCAACCTAGTAAAGCATTGTGTGACTCTTGCATTAACATTGTCCAGTCTCCTTGAACTGAACAACTCTTAAATTATACAGATTCAAGACTGATTAAGGCTAGATTTCCACTATTGCGACCTGAAAGTCGCACGATTTTGCCACAATATTTTGCCGCGATTTTGATGCAACCGGAAACAATGCCTGTGTTTTCTTGAGGGCTATGGACCTCAAGTTGCGTCAAAGTGGGACCAAAGTAGTGGAGGGACTACTTTGAAGTCGCTGCGACTTGAAGTTGCACAGATATGAAGAGTACTCATTGGAAACCATGGGGAACGACTTGTCATGAGACTTCGCAGTCCCAAGTCGCATGATAAGTTGCACCCGTTGAAACTGAGCCTAAATGCAAATATGGTACTAAGAAAATCTGAGTAGCCATGAACCAGGAACCCCCTACAACCTTAAAATATTAGCAATTAAGATATAAAGATATAAAGCAGAACTAAATTTCAGTGTGTGGGGGTGAGCTCTTTCCATAATGTGCAAATGTAAGGGCACTGGTTTAAAGCAATATTAAACCACAAACCAAAAATGTAATATATTGAAGTTTACAAATTTTTAGATGTGGTGGCTGCATTTCTTTTCTCTTTTAGGCTTTTTCCCTCTGTTTTGCATACAGGTAGGCCCTTTATTGTAGAAAATGCCTGCTATGTCTCTTCTGAAATTACACAAACTTGCATGCATGGCTCAGTGCACATTATTGGTACACCTTGGCACCAGAGTGAATGAACTCCTGTGTACAGTCCCTGGTCAGCCAATCTAGATGACTGAAGAACCAGCACCCGGGCTGTAAATCTTCTGTGAGGCTGCAGTGAACAGGCTACCGATGCAGATCCAACCCCTTTACCCTCTGTAACAGTGTGAGGCTCTGCCACTGTGGAAATTTAAGCAGGATTTGCATTAAAGCTTAATACGAAATTCCAGTTTATTGTTTCTGGTTTTCTTCAGATTCTGTAGTCCCGGATTGGGGCCTGGAGCTTGAAGGTTTCCAAGAGTCTAGGGTGGGATTAAACCTTCAATCTTGTGTCCAGATTTTACTAAATGCCTGCAGCCTGTGTGAGTACACAGGTGTGCAGGGTTGTTATATACTCAAGCCTGAAGGTCACTCAGGGCTCCCAGTTTAGAGGCAGCTCCTATATTGGAGACAGGAGGTCTCCCCCAGGTGGTCAAAGGTTCCCCAGCCAGCAGGTCTCATCCCAGGAGTCCAGTTGGCTCCTATTGGGTGTCAGGAGAACCCCTATGCCGAGACCAGGAATGGGCCGTGCAGCAGGGTGCTGCGACTAAAGTCTGAGTGAGCTGAGTAAACCAGGAGAGCTGGGAAATACAGTCAGAGGGACTGGTAAGATGAGCAGCAGTGCTGCTGACAAGGGAGCCATTTGGCTCAGTATTTTCAGTTGACTATTTATGTTGCTGTAAATGAACCCCTGTGTAGGCAACTCATGTTTATGCTCAATAAATGGGGGCTGCCTTGCCCTAAAATATAGTTTGAACTGGCACAGCTCATGACAAAAGTACTTACCACATGAACATAATCACTTAACATCACACCTCCTACATTGTGAAAGGTTGTTTCATGTTGTACACCGCATGCAACATGATGCCAACATGATGCAACAGGCTTTGTCCACAGCTGCTTACCTTTGCATCCCCCATCCACATCTCACTTTCACCCCTCTTCAGCTCTGACCTCTGCATGCAACTCTCCCCTCACTTCACCCATATTCCAACCCCCCCCCCCCCCCTTAAAAGATCCATCATCTTCCACATAACTTACTTTTGTTGCTGTAATAGGCTGAAGCACCCAGCGGGCACTAGTACCTCCCCGCACGCTGTAGGTGACTCCTCCTCTCTCACTTGCAGCGAGATCATCTAGTGGGGGTGTTGGCATCTGCAATGCACCCCTGGCACCTGCAGGGAGCAGAGGGCCTGAGCCAGAGGTGGTGGAACTGAGTTCCACCAAGTTCCAGCTGAAAAAAAGCCCTGCTGATGAGTCATGGGATTCTCTACCTCATTCAGAGATGGTGTTAAATGCAGAGTACACTATGAAAGCGCTCTCTCATTGGAGAAGGAGGAATGAGAAAGGAACAGGTTCCTGTCTAGAGCTTGTACAATGCAGCTTCACAGAAGACTCCGAGCTATTCATCTTTTTACTACCAGAAATTCAGCAGCAGGAAGATCTCCAAAGATCTCTATTAGATACAGTTACCTGCACAAAGTGGGACATACTTCATTACTGGTACGTTAGGTTACTAAAGTTAAAGAGAAGTTTTTTTTTTCTAAATTTCGGCTATAACATTTTTGGTCAGTTTTGCTTGTTGGCTCTTTAGGAGGCAGCAAAAGAGGCAACGTATTGGAGAAGCGGAACCTAAGTGGAACAAGGTAGGTGCTTGCTTTATGCCTAATATTTTACAGGCCTTTGTTTTCATACTAGCTGTGTTTGTACTAGGGAGGTGACAGAGTTTTGGAGAGCCCTTCTGCATTTGTGTAAACACAAAAAAGTGACAAGACAATAAATCTAAATTAAATGTAGGATTGAAAAACCACAACAGAAGCTATATGCAGCTTGGTTCAGCCTGACCGTACCTATGCATCTTCTCAGGTTTAGCAATAATCAGGAGAAGAAAGACCAAGAGCAAACTGTGAGATTGTTAGCAGCTTTCTCCCAATGTTCCCTTTTATACGAATCCCTGTTATGTTCTGAGTAGCAGCTGGTAAAGGTTTTCTAGCCTTGGAACTATACTTTGATGTGTTGAATATTTTCACATCCATTCTACTTGCATTCAAAATGGTTTCTATCCACATTTAATATTAAAATACAATGAATGTGTAGAGTACAGCAAAAGTAAATACTGTATAGGTTTCCTATTGTGCTTGCTATAAATTAAACCTATCCCTTTGCTTATAAGTAATTGTTATTTGTTTTTTCAGTATTGTGTTAAAAGTTTACATATACAGTATGTTATTCATGAGTGCATTTGTTATAATGTGCAATAATTCACTCTGTGGTTCTATTTAACGCCCTAATTTATAGTCGACTACTGAGATGATTATGGTACAAAGAGCAGGCATACATGGTGAACTGTTGCAGAGTGGTTTCCTAACATTAGAATACATAAATGACAGAACTGCTAAAATACAGATGGTTATGGTTTCATAGTCCAACATTTCTTTGACAGTTAAGCTGTTCATGATTTCAAGCAATGGCAAGGGTCAATCGTATTCAATGGAAGCACTTACAACCGTTCTTCAGAGGCCATAACATTTAAAGGTGCATAGTAAGTTCATCACATATTTCCAGTGCCAGGTAATAATACTGTTAACCTGACTTATGAAAGTTTTAAAATCTATTAGGGCCCTGAAGCTGGGTGCCCATATTACAATCTATAATATTTAGATAGAATTGCATACTAATATCTATATGTGTGTTGGTTCATATGTACTCATAACATTTGGATAAGGTTTTACAATAGCAGCAGCAGCAGTGCTGTGCCATCTAATGCCCTGTACACACAAGCGGACTTTTCGACCGGACTGGTCCGACGGACCGAATCCGGCAGACAATCCGACCATGTGTGGGCTTCATCGGACCTTCAGCGGACTGTTTCTGTCGAAAATCTGACGGATTTTAGATTTGGAACATATTTCAAATCTTTACATCGGAATTCCACCGGACCCTGCTCCTATCGAAAAATCCGCTCGTCTGTATGCTAGTCAGATGGACGAAAACCGACACTAGGGCAACTATTGGCTACTGGCTATGAACTTCCTTATTTTAGTCCGGTCGTACGTCATTACGTACGAATCCATTGGACTTTGGTGTGATCGTGTGTAAGCAAGTCCGTTCGTTCGAAAGTCCGTCGGAAGTCCGTTAAAAGTCCGTCGGAAAGACTGTCGGACCTTTGTGGAAGAAAATCCACCCGTGTGTACAGGGCATTAGTCACTGATCAGTGCAAAATGTTTGGGATTAGAGATGAGCCGAACACCCCCCCGGTTCGGTTCGCACCAGAACCTGCGAACGGACCGAAAATTCGCACGAATGTTAGAACCCCATTGACGTCTATGGGACTCGAACGTTCGAAATCAAAAGTGCTCATTTTAAAGGCTAATTTGCATGGTATTGTCCTAAAAAGGGTTTGGGGACCCGGGTCCTACCCCAGGGGACATGTTTAAACTGCCGTTTTTTCGGGTGCAGTGATTTTAATGATGCTTAAAGTAAAAAAAAAAAAGTGAAATATTCCTTTAAATATCGTACCTGGGGGGTGTCTATAGTATGCCTGTAAAGTGGCGCGTGTTTCCCGTGTTTAGAACAGTCCCTGCACCAAATGTCATTTTTAAAGGAAAAAATCTCATTTAAAACTGCTTGCGGGTTTAATGTAATGTCGGGTCCTGGCAATATGGATGAAAGTCAGTGAGACAAACGGCATGGGTACCCCCCAGTCCATTCCCAGGCCCTTTGGGTCTTGTATGGATATTAAGGGGAACCCCGCACCCAAATTAAAATAAGGAAAGGTGTGGGGCCACCAGGCCCTATATACTCTGAACAGCAGTATACAGGCGGTGCAAACAAGACAGGGACTGTAGGTTTGTTGTTAAGTAGAATCTGTTTGTAATTTTGAACGGGTACATTTTTAACGTGTTTAGCTCCAGCCAAAAAATCTTTTTTAAGCTTTTTGGAAAACATAGGGAAGGGTTATCACCCCTGTGACATTTGTTTTGCTGTCTTTCCTCCTCTTCAGAAGATTTCACCTCACTTTTTGTCCCAATGACAAATGTCTTTTGAAAATTTGGGGTTTTTTGTGGAACAAGGATTGGAAAGCATCAGTGGAAAGGAGAATTTTTTTTCCCATATTAACTCTTACAGGAGAGAATTTCCCTTCCTAGGGGTACATTTCATCTCACTTCCTGTTGTCTCCTGTTTGCAAGTAGGAGTCGTTTGTAAGTTAGATGTTTGAAAGTAGGGGCCTGCCCTATATACTCAGCAGAAATTTGGGCCTTAGGTGTTGTTGTGGCCACAACACTGTAAGCCCTCACAGGGCCCTGCTGTGAAATATTAGATCAAGAATTGTAATTACATGCCCCTGTTGAACAGGGGCAGAAAAACTGGGCCTTTGGTGGTGATGCTGGTGCCACAACACTGTAAGTCCTCACTCGCTCTTGGTGGGTGCAGAAATGGGCCCTGCTGTGAAATATTAGATCAAGAACTGTAATTACATGCCCCTGTTGAACAGGGGCTAAAAAAAATTAGGCCTTAGCCACTGGTGCTGGTGCCACAACACTGCAACCCCTCAGAGACACTCTAGTTGGAACGCAGGAACGAGCCCTGCTGCAAAGTATTGCATCAAAAATTGTAATTACACGCCCCTGTTAAACAAGGGCTAAAAAATTGGGCCTTAGGCACTGGTGCTGGTACCACAACACTGCAACCCCTCACAGACACTCTAGTTAGAACGCAGGAACAACCCTGCTGCAAAGTATTGCATCAAAAATTGTAATTACACGCCCCTGTTAAGCAGGGGCAGAAAAATTGGGCCTTAGGCACTGGTGCTGGTGCCACAACACTGCAACCCCTCACAGATACTCTAGTTGGAATGCTGAAATGAGCCCTGCTGCAAAGTATTGCATCAAAAATTGTAATTACACGCCCCTGTTAAACAGGGGCTGAAAAATTCTGCCTTAGGCACTGGTGGTGGCGCCCAGAACCAAAAATGTTCTTACAAGCTATCAGCGTAGTCACTCAGCATCAGCATAGGCAGTCTTTGAAGAGATCTGAGATTTCAAAAAAAAATATTCGGTTACATCAGCATCAGGTGCTTGGTAGCTGGTGGTGATCCAAGACTGATTCATTTTTATGAAGGTCAGTCAATCGACCGAGTCGGTGGACAGACGCACCCTGTGATCGGTTACCACGCCTCCAGCAGAACTAAATGTGCGTTCCGAAAGAACGCTGGATGCAGGACAGGCCAGTAGCTCAATTGCATACTGTGCAAGCTCTGGCCAGTGATCCATCCTCAAGACCCAGTAACCCAGAGGATTTTCGGTGGGAAAGGTGTCCAAGTCTGATCTTGCCCCTAGGTATTCCTCCACCATGTAAAACAGAGCCTGGCGATGGTTGCTGGAACCGATCATACTTTGGGGCTGCGGACCAAAAAATTGTCTGAACGCATCGGTCAGACGGCCACCTTCTCCACCGCTCCTTCTTTGACTGACCGAAGCCTCAGCAACACGTTGTCCAGAAACAGGAGTTTGTAACCTCCCAGTCTCTGGGAACGCGTTGCACAGACCTTTCTGCAAGGCCTCCCGAAGATGTTTCATCCTCTGCTCCCTCTGCGATGGCAAGATAAGGTCCGCAACCTTACCCTTGTAACGTGGATCAAGGAGGGTTGCCAGCCAGTATTGGTCCTTCTCCTTGATACCACAAATACGAGGATCCTTACACAGGCTTTGCAGGATCAGGGAGGCCATGCAGCGTAGGTTTGCTGAGGCATTCGGTCCGGAGTCCTCTGGGTCACTAAGGACGACATGGTCCGCAGCCACCTCCTCCCAGCCATGTACAAGTCCATGTGTTTCTTGGGACTGATCCCTTAAAGACTGCTGCTGATGCTGAGTGCCAGGCACCACCTCCATACTGACACAATCTTCCTCCTCCTCCTCCTCCTCGCCCTCTTCCTGTGTGATCGGCGGGCACGCAGGAACACTGTCTGGATAAAGGAGGCCTTGAGAGCTAAGGAAGTCCTCCTCTTCCTGCCTCTGTTTTGCCTCAAGTGCCCTGTCCATTATTCCACGCAGCGTGTGCTCCAACAGGTGGACAAGGGGGACAGTGTCACTGATGCATGCACTGTCACTGCTCACCATCCTCGTGGCCTCCTCAAATGGTGACAGGACAGTGCATGCATCCCTGATCATGGCCCACTGGCGTGGGGAAAAAAAAACAAGCTCCCCTGACCCTGTCCTGGTGCCATAGTCGCACAGGTACTCATTGATGGCCCTCTGCTGCGTGTGCAGCTGCTGCAGCATGGCCAACGTTGAGTTCCACCTGGTGGGCATGTCACAGATTAGGCGGTTCTTGGGCAGGTTAAACTCCTTTTGGAGGTCCGTCAGCCGAGCACTGGCATTATATGACCGGCAGAAATGCACACAGACTTTCCTGGCCTGCCTCAGGACATCCTGTAAGCCCGGGTACCTGCCCAAGAACCGCTGCACCACCAAGTTAAGGACGTGAGCCAAACAGGGCACATGGGTCATTTGTCCCTGTCGGAGGGCAGAGAGGAGGTTGGTGCCATTGTCGCAAACCACCATTCCTGTCTTAAGTTGGCGTGGCGTCAACCACCTCTGAACCTGCCCCTGTAGAGCTGACAGAACCTCTGCCCCAGTGTGGCTCCTGTCCCCCAAGCACACCAGCTCAAGCACCGCATGGCATCTTTTGGCCTGCGTACTTGCGTAGCCCCTTGAACGGCTACGGAGCACCGCTGGTTCCAAGAACAAAGCACAGGAAGAGGCCATGGAGGAAGAAAAAGAGGAGGGGTGGAGGAGAGAGGTGTGTCACAATCATTAGCATTTTGGAGGCGTGGTGGCGGAACAACCTCCAACACTACTGCACCTTGTCCTGCATCCTTCCCAGCTGCCAGCAGAGTCACCCAATGCGCCATGAAACTTAGGTAACGTCCCTGTCCATGCCTGCTGGACCATGAGTCAGCGGTAATATGCACCTTACCGCTGACCGCCCTGTCCAGCGAGGCATGGACATTGCCTTCCACATGCCGGTAGAGAGCGGAATCGCCTTCCATGAGAAAAAGTGGCGTTTGGGTACCTGCCACTGAGGAACCGCACATTCCTCAAACTCACGGAAGGGGGCAGAGTCTACCAACTGAAAAGGCAGCAGTTGAAGTGCTAGCAATTAAACCGCTGGCATGTGGATGGCTGGGAGCAAACTTCTTTCGGCGGTGCAGCAGCTGGGGCAGGGAAATTTGCCTGGTACAATCTGACGTCGGTGTACCAAAAGCAGATTGCCCACAAGTACTTGGCTGTGACACACCTAATTCTACACCTTCATTCCTCTCAGTGCAGGTCTCAGAGAGGACTGAAGGTATAGTGGGGTTGGAGATCTCAGCTGATGAGGAGCAAGGAGAGGTCCTCTTTGTTCTTTGGTGTGGGTCTTTTAGATACGCTTGCCAACGAACTGCATGGCAGGTCAACATATGTCTGGTCAAGCATGTGGTACCCAAGCGGGAGATGTTTTGGCCACGCGAGATACGCTTGAGACATATGTTGCAAATAGCAGCGGTGCAATCTAATGCACTCGTCTCAAAAAAGGCCCACACCAAAGAACTTTTTGAATAACGCGCAGAGACTGCAGCGCCCTGCACATGTGGAGCTTTGGGGTGTGATGCAGTCAATGTACTGCCCTTAGGCTGGCCCCTGGAGGGCATCCTGCCTCATTGGTGATGTGCCGCCTCCTCCTCCTCCTCCTCCTCCTCCTCCTCTCTCCTATCAGGCACCCACGTTGAGTCAGTGACCTCATCATCCCCTCCCTCCTCATCACTGGAGCAAACCTGGCAGTATGCTGCAGCAGGGGGAGCATGACTGCCAGATTGCTGTCCTTCTTGGGCACCCCCTCTGTCCGTGCTCATGTTACTGCCTTCATCGAGCTCAGTATCATCATCAGAGCCTTCCAAACGCTGGGCATCCTCCTGGAGCATGTACCCAACACTGTGGTCAAACAGTTCGAGGGACTCCTCAGGAGGACATGGTGGGGCTAGGGAAGGAGTCACTGATGACATTGAGCCGAGGGAAGAGGCCGCTGCTTTGCCAGACAAAGTACCCTGGGCATGGGTGAGAGAGGATGAGGATGAGGACGGCTTGGTCATCCATTCGACCAAGTCTTCCGCATGTTGCGGCTCAACACGGCCAGCTGCCGAAGAAAAGGCCAAGCGTGTCCCACGGCCACGTGCTGATGAGGATGCACCGTCTCCACGACCAGCACTAGACACAGAGCCTGCTTGCCCTCTCTTATTGGCTTGTGACTGTCTGCCTCTCCTTTTTGGCCTTCCAGACATACTAATGGCCTGTAGCTGCACCAAGCTGGGATATATATATATATATATATATATATATATATATGTACTGATACTGCAGCTAGCAAAATCAACTGCCTGCCTGTAGTATGAGAACACCACCAACCTTCTACAGATAGCTTTAGCTGAACACTGTGAGGTGGACGCACCCCACTAACTTGTAGGTTTAGCTGAACACTGTGAGCAGGACGCACCGCACTAACTTGTAGGTTTAGCTGAACACTGTGAGCAGGACGCACCGCACTAACTTGTAGGTTTAGCTGAACACTGTAAGCAGAACGCACCCCACTAACTTGTAGGTTTAGCTGAACACTGTGAGCAGGACGCACCCCACTAACTTGTAGTTTTAGCTGAACACTGTGAGCAGGACGCACTGCACTAACTGTAAATAGTCTAGCTGCCTGACTGTGGTACTAATAGGATCAAAAGAACACCAGTAATTTTCTTCAGGTAGCTGTAAATACTGTAACAAGACAAGCCTGCCTGTCAGTAGGAAGATAACAGGAACGGATCTAGCTAAACTGAATACAGTATATATATATATATATATATATATATATATATATATATATATATATATATATATATATATATGCAACACCTGGATGCATATATATATATACACAATACACTGTAAGTGCAGCTAACTGACTGACTGTTCTGCCTAATCTATCTAACTCAAATCAAATGTCACTGTCTGTCTCTCTCTCTCTCTCAATGAAAGCCGGAACACACACTACACAGGGCCACCGTGCAGGCGGCCTTATATAATGTGGGGCGTGTACTAAATCCCCTGAGCCATAATTGGCCAAAGCCTCCTTGGCTTTGGCCAATTACGACTCTCTGTTCAGACAGAGATTGGCCAAGCATGCGGGTCATAGTGCATGCTTGGCCAATCATCAGCCAGCAATGCACTGCAATGCCGCAGTGAATTATGGGCCGTGACGCGCCACATGAATTTGGCACGAACGGCCCATATCGTTCGCAATTCGGCGAACCGGCGAACAGACGATGTTCGAGTCGAACATGGGTTCGATTCGAACACGAAGCTCATCCCTATTTGGGATATAAGTGACCTTTTATTGAGTAGTTAAAATTTTGATGAAAAATTGAGTACTGTCAATGATAGTTTTTTTTTATTTGCACTAACATCCATTTTCAGGACAAGCTTTTGGGTGTGTCACCTTCTTCAAGGTCCAAGCAGTACTAATACACAAAGTTTTAGCAGAATGCTAGGTTAAATAATCTCTGAGAAAGAAAATGCAAAAAATTGTAATTAAACTTGGATAGTTAGTGAGATAAGGCAGCAAGAGGGCAAGGAGGAGTAGCTTTGTATATTAGTACTGCTTGGACTTTGAAGAAGGGGGTATACCCCAAAAGCTTATCCTGAAAATGTGGATGTTAGTGCAAATAAAAAGTTCAATTGTTCTTGTTGCAAGTACACTAATACGGCTACTATCACCTCAAGCATAATCAGGATTGTTAAGCAATTTTGTCTGCTGAGGAAGATGCTTAGAAACCTTTACATGCTTTTTCCTAACTGAAATTCTCTAAGGCTTATGGAATCTTGGTCCAGTAAACATATTCCTTTCAATTGAACTTCCTTAGCATAGTACAAGCTTAGTGCAATCTATTTCTTAGAGAAAAATAACTGAAAATTATATTCTGACAGTTTTCATTAATATGTAATCCCATTATTTCTCCATAATTTTGACTGCTATAACATCCTATTAATTGTTCCTCTCTGTAACCAAGTTTACATATTATCAGTCATTATTGAGTCGTAATGTAATCTTTCTTTCTTTCTTTTTCAATAACTACTGTACTTTGCTAACCATTACTCTGTCTTGGAAGATTTTTTTTTTGTAATTCAGAATTCTGATTATTACATACAAAGCCCCAATGATGATGGATTATCTTAGATCTTTTCTCTCCCTACCTATTAATAACCTGGAACTCTCTTAAAATAAACTATTCATTCTCATCTCCAGGATTCCATGCTACACTTGTTCAACTAATATTATACAGGATTTATATAGTGCCACCAGCTTGCACAGCATTTTATAAAATAAAGGGAAACAGTTCAGTTACAATACAATTTAATAAAAGAGGGTTCAGAAAGCCCTGTGAAATCTAAAAGAGGGTCAAGTGATACAAAGGGTAATGACTATGAGACATGAGCTGATGGAGAAAGTAAATGTACAGTTTTTTTTATGCAGGTGGGAAAGGGATGAAATCCATTTTTAAGGAACACCTAAAGGTGGACAGAGTAGGACATAGTCAGATTGAAACTTCCTACCCCGATCTGGAGCAGGAGATCTTGGCAGGATTGAAGAGTAAGGTTAGAATTATATTATGAGGGAGGTTGATGTAGCTCAGGGAAGAATTGTGGATGGTTTTGTATGTTACTATGTTGAACTCTATTTGTTAGCAGAATTCAATGGAGGGATTGGCAGGGAGGGTTTTCAGACAATGAACCATTGGTAAGGTGGATGAGTCTGGTAGCAGCATCCATGATAGACTAAAGGAGAGATAGCCTGTGTAAAGGTTAGACAATGAGGAGGGAATTGCAATAGTTGAGGCAAGAGATAATAGGGGGCTTTGTGGTTTTGTTAGTTAATAAGGGGTGTATTTTGAAAATGTTACAGAGACTAAAGCAGCAAGATTTATACAGAGATTGGATGTCTAGCTGAAAGGAGAGGTCAGAGTTTAGCATTTTAGTTAGCATCTTAACAAGATGGTAGGGACTAATAGTTGTGCCATTGAACTTGATGGAAAAGCCAGAGGAGGGGGCACTTGGGAGAGAAGGGGTGTTATGAAATCAGTTTTGTAAAGATTGTTTCCTGCTGGCACTGGATCCTAAGGATGCCATGGGCACCTACAAAGGCATCTCTAGAAACCAATGATGTTTCTGGGAATCCCCACTTCTTACACGCGAAGGGGCGGAGATAACAGTAACATCACTGCCCAAATGTGGCCAGTTTCCAATTAGCCCCCTGACTCCAGACCCACACAACTACCATGCTATTATTATGGGGAAGAGGAACCCCCCCCCCACCATTTTGAGGGCACCGGTGGCCTGGTATGGTTCAGGAGGGGGTGCACACTTGTCCCTCCCTTACCTGGCCAGCCAGGCTACATGCTTGGATGTCTGGTATGGATTTTTAGGGGGACCTCCTGCTTTTTTTTTTTTGCATGGAGTCCCGCTTAAAATTTGTACTGGGACCCGAAGGGTCTGATATGGTTTTCCTGGGGGACCTCAAATTTTTTTTTTTGTGTAAGGTACTTACTCAAAGGGTCTAGTATGTGCTTTGGGGAGGATTCTGCGCTGTTTTTTTTTTTCATTCTTGCTATAAGATGTGCTACAGCAAAAATGACAATTACAAAGAAAATAATATAATTTAGATTGTTGGCAAATGACATTCATTGCCAGCTATTTTTTTTAAACAGCACACAAACCCCCCAAAATCCACCAAAATACATGGTGGGCCTTTGGAGAGGTCTGTGTGCATTTCATTCTTGCTATAAGATGTGCTACAGCAAAAATGACAATTACAAAGAAAATAATATAATTTAGATTGTTGGCAAATGACATTCATTGCCAGCTATTTTTTTTAAACAGCACACAAACCCCCCAAAATCCCCCAAAATACATGGTGGGCCTTTGGAGAGGTCTGTGTGCAGATTTGTTCTTTTTTCTACCACTTCAAGTCTGGGCCAGTTCTGACACTTCTCTCCTACATATTTAAATCAGCATCTTTTTCCTAGAAAATTACTTAGAACCCCCAAACACTATATATGTTTTAAACAGAGGTCCTAGATAATAAAATGAAGGTTTTGCATATGTTTATGTCATACGATATTTGCACAGTGGCTTTTCAAACGCAATTTTTTTTGGGAAAAATACACTTTAATAAATTTTTTTGCACAAAAACAAAATATAATCCCAATTGTTGGTAACATATAAAAGATAATAGGGTCAATTCACTAATGTTTACCGCATGCAATAGCACAGTCACGTGACTCATTTGCATGGTACTTGGTACTTCAACAAGATGGTATATGCCAGAGCCAACCCTAGCCTGTGTCAATCCCAGCCTTAGCCTTGCCCTATAAAATGAATAAAATCCATATGGGGATGGGGAAAGGCTAGTACTTGTCAATTATTCACACAGGAGCTGATAAAAGACACATGCCTAGCAGAGCAAACTTTTAACACCAAAGGCAGACAACAAGAGAGACTAATAGTAGTAGTAAACATTCAAGTGGTTTAAAGAATTTTTTTTTTTTCTAATAAATAATAAACATGTTATACTCACCTGCTCTGTGGAATGGTATTGCACGGAGCAGCCCCTGCCCCGCCCCTGCTCTCTGCTCACAAGATTTGACTGACAGCATAAGTAGCCAAGCCTGTGAGTGGAGAGAGAGAGGAGAAGACCGGCAGATGGGCACAGTGCTGGATCAATACAGGACTCTGGTAAGTATCAAGGGGGGGGGGGGAGTTCACAGCAAGTGGAAAATCATTTTTTACCTTATTAATTTTAATAAGACATGGCTGCTACCTTGTACAGAAAAAAAACTCAGATTTTAATGTATAAGCAAACTCTTGATCCTAACTCTGTTCCTAACACCATTTATTGTGTTATATTAATTTTTGTATATTTTATGTTTTCTAAAACACACAAGGGAGAGCATGTTAGCACTATAAAATGGCAGAATGATTATGAAATAATGAAATGATGATTAACCCTAAAGATGTTTTTGTTTACCTAATTATTCAGAATACTAGTTTGTAAATTGGCACACCTTTTAAATGCTTGTTTTCCACTAAATAACTAGAATAATGCAATTAACAGTGATTATTATGCACATTATTTTATTGCTACATTTTTTCCCGCCACATTAGTAAATTATATGTCTGCATCCATTGCTTCCAATATCTTTATTGCAATTCTCCATATCAAAAAATTCTATAAAGCGTCCCAGGTATTCAGATTTCAGTTTACTGGAATTAGGTAAGTAAAATACAGTGTTTTCTGTTGGTGTTTTGATCTGTATTCTGTTGAATAACCCTTTTCATAGCACCTTTTTTTCAATCAAATTCTGATTCAAATCCTGTTGCAGTCTCACCTGGAATTCCCAGATTATTTGTTTTTCACACACCTGTTCCATCCCGTAGTTTAAAGTGGTTGAAAAGGCAGAAGGTTTTATCTTAATACATTCTATGCATTAAGATAAAAAACCTTCTGTAAACAGCTCCCCCTTCAGCCCCCCTTATACTTGCCTGAGCCCCACCTCGATCCAGCGATGTTGCACGAGAGACTTGGCTGTCCGGGACTCTCCCTCCCCATTGGCTGAGACTGCAGCAAAACGCTATTGGCTCCCGCTGCTGTCAATCAAAGTCAGTAAGCCAATGAGGAGAGAAAGAGGGCCGGGCCATGCATGGGGCTCCGTGTCTGAATGGACACATAGAGCTGCAGCTTAGCTCAGGTGCCCCCATAGCAAGCTGCTTACTGTAAGGGCACTCAACAGGAGGAAGGGGCCAGGAGCATCGAAGAGGGACCCGAGAAGAGGAGGATCTGGGCTACGCTGTGCAAAACCACTGCACAGAACAGGTAAGTACAACATGCTTGTTTTTAACAAAAAAAAATGAGGCTTTAGTATGACTTTAAGTTTATACCTGCCTTTGAGAGCTCTTTACCATATAGTGGTTTTGGGTATTACTACTTTCTGGGAAGTTTGCAGTTACATCTGGTGTTTATTGCCTTAAATGCTATAAAAGACATCTTTAGCTCCATATCCTGAACAAAAAACAATTCTGTTCCCAAGCCCTTGCTCCTGATTTCCTGTTTGAGTCACTGATACCTGTTGATGACCATGATTTCTGCCTATAGTCATCAACCTCTGACTAATTTTGGCAATCCCTGGTTGCAACTAGCGCAAATCTTTTGCTTGTTGGGACACAATCAAATCTTTCTATTGTGTATCACATCCTATTGCTGTAAGCTGTTACCAGTCTTGGGGTGTCCACGGGGCACAAAGTGGGATCTGTGAGCAGCAACAAAGTCCATCACCTATTGCAGAGTGTGCTGGTGAACAGGTTCTTAGATTCTGTGCCTTGACCTTCTTCTAATGACACAGAGGATCTACAATCACTCTAACAGCCCTGTTGTATATGCCTTTTTCTTTTTAATTCTTTATTTATGATTCAATAAAAAAAAATATATATATATTTTTGTAATAAAATGTGGAATACAAAGAGATACAATTTGATCAAAGATATGGTACTGAAGCATTTGGAAAAAGAACAAAGGTAATGAAATTAGTAGAATCAGGAACAAGTGCAGCTCTCACAACACAGAGTTTTATACTCAATATTATGAAAGCAATAAAAGATACTGATATGGATTTCGGAGTTTCCAGATCTATTTTTAGTTTTTAATGAAATTAGTACATAGTGCATAATAAGTTATTAGTCCAGCATCACTTTATACAACACCATGCAAGATTTAATTATAAAGAAACTGAAAATATGCAGTGGTTCAAATAAAAACAAGAACTCAATACGGGTAGTAGTCAGGTGGTGGGAAATATAGGGTAAGGACGAAGGAAAAAGTCAGTAAAAGAATGAGAAGAAGACCAGGGAATAAGAAAGAAACAGGAAAATGGGTGATGATTGCGGTCTAGCCCACCTACAAGCCAAACAGACTTCATTCCTTTCTGGCAGGAAGAAAACGTGTGTACCATGGGGACCACATGACTGCTTTAGAAGAATAAATCACAGCTAATGCTGGGTGTCCTACGCTTAAGGGTGTTGCTGCATTATGTAAAACTATTAATTTCGTTTTTTTAATTCTAGAATGGGGTGCCTCAAGATTGCGAGGAATTGTAAAGCGTGCCTTGACTGAAAAGGGTTGAGAAACACTGATCTATTAGGTAGCTAGACTTTTGTAAACATGTGTTAGACACATTGCATCACAATTGCAATTTTGTTTTAAAAATACATTTTCATAAATTAAAATAAAATGCACAATATATAACTATTTTTTTTTGTTGTAAAATATGAAAGATGATGTTATCCCAAGTAAATAGATACCTAACATGTCATACTTTAAAATTGCGCACGCTTGTGGAATGGCGCCAAACTACAGTACTTAAAAAGCTCTATGGAAGACACTTTAACATTTTTACAGGTTACCAGGTTTAGAGTTACAGAGGAGGTCTAGTGCTAGAATCATTGCTCTTGCTATAATATTCATGTCAAACTGTTTACACATGTGGGTGTTAGCTATGTATGCGTTTACCACTGTTGGCGAGCAGGGGGGGAGCACTTTAAAAAGTATTATTTACTTTATTACACTGTCTCTTTTTTTTTATCACTTTTATTGAAATGTAAACATAACTTGTGTTAACAAAAAAGCATGACAGGTCCTCTTTATGTAGAGATCTAGGGCCAATAAGACCCCACATCTCTCCTCTACAATGAAAAGCATCAGTTTAAAAAAGCCGCAAGGCTTCACTGCTGATTTCCCTTAGCCAAGATGGTGGAATCGGCACCAGAGAGCCAATTCAAGACTCTGCTTGGGTGAGGACATCACTGGATGCCTGGACAGGTAAATAACCTAATAGTATAATAGTAAATGTCAGCAGCTACACTATTTGTAGCTGCTGACTTTTATTTATTTTTTTGGGAGGGGCCGGAACTCCTCTTTAAGTGGTTTGTTTCACGGTTTGTATAGAGAAGAGAGAATGCCTTTTAATTCTGTTATCAGATCCTTTGATGTGGGTGATTTAGGTTCTCATCTTTATGGTATTTAGGAAATTGGCCAGCATTTTGCTTGGTTTGTTCCCATATTCATAGAATACCCTTCTACAGAATGTCAGCTTTGCCTTTGCTTTATCTATAAAAATAAAATGTCTGTTTCTCAGAGTTTTAAGCTATTCTCCTAATTTTTGTGCTGGGGATTTTTATTAACATTTTCCAGTGTCTAAATTTCAGACTTTAGGGAGTCTAATTGGAAGTTACACCAACTTTATGAGAGTGCCTATTATGAAATATTTATGTGATTCTAATAGGCAAAAGGAGGTGGCTGTGTAATAAATTTAGAGCCTTCTGGATCTGGAGCCTTCTGGATCTGGTTCATATATATGGGCTCCTGGATAAATTACCCATTTAACTACCAATGCCATTTCCACTTCATATTTTCCCCCTATTGCAAGGGTGCATTGAGTGGGTGTGTGATAAAATAGTGCAAATAAGCATACCTGTGTAGCTTTCAAAAGAGTTATGCCCCGTACACACGGTCGGATTTTCCGATGGAAAATGTCCGTTCGGAGCGTGTTGTCGGACATTCCGACCGTGTGTGTGCTCCATCGGACATTTTCCATCGGATTTTCCAACACACAAAGTTTGAGAGCAGGCTATAAAATTTTCCGACAACAAAATCCGATTGCGTCAATTCTGACCGTGTGTGGCCAGTTCCGACGCACAAAGAAGAAATTCCGAGACGGAACAGCTCGGTCTGGTAAAATTAGCATTCGCAATGGATACAGCACTTTCGTCACGGTGCAATGTAAAAAATGATTTAATACAGCGCACTCTCTTCTTCTTTATAATGTGAGAAGAATGAAGTAGTTTTGCTGCTTATATTCACACAGACTTCTCACAAACTTATTTCTTTATTATTTATTGTGATTCCCTCAATATATTTTGATTTGTCACATCTGACCAATTTTTTTTTGGTTTATTTTTAATTGTAAAAAAATTTTTTTCAAGGCTGTTTTTTTGTAAAAAATTTGTTTGCTTTTTAATAAAGAATTTTTTTGGGTGTGTTTTGTGTGTCAAGTTACCACAGCACCATTGATATCTTATATTATTGAATCTCAATGAGATTGTTTGGTGATGGTGTCCCTTGTTAATTTCACATTGTATATTTGAAATGTACCTGCCTCCTCACCAACAAACTGTTTTTTTGGAAGGAAAACACACATAGGCAAGTATAATTGAAACAAAAATGCCTTTATTAAGGGCTCACAACCAAAGAGGGAGGAAACGCTGGAGAAACAGCAGAAATTGGTGAAGCCTTTGACCCCCAGGGCACACATCAATTATTTTACTGCAAAATTGGTGGCCTGAGGAGTCCATATATAAGGGAGTGCAGTCTGGTCCAGAAGTCCCAGAGATCATGAAAGCAGCAGATGACATGTATGTCCCCAGGCTGTGGTCATACAAGAGCCTGCATCTTTTGTCACACAAGACTGAACCCAGGGCCATCACTCTCTGGTCTTCCTTCCATGCTTCCTTCCACGCTGTGGCACTGGTGGTGGAGTTGTGGCAGCAGGAGGAGGAGGATGGTCCAACTCAATCACGTCGGTCTTGGGTGTGATTTCGCCACTCACCCCCTTAGTTAGGACTTTATAAATACGTTTTTCACACATGAGGCGTTGACCTTTCTGCATGCACTTCAGTTTGGTGGCAGCCATGCAGGCAAAGGCCTCTTCAGGAGTGGGTAAGTCTCTGAGGGACGCAGAAGCCTCCTGAATGAGCCTGAGCGCTGAATCCTGCATGTGAGTCGCCTTCCTCGCTCTTTTGTATGGAAGGCGGAGGGGAGGAACCTGCGATTCTGTCAGGCTGCGACCAGTCCCAGGCTTCTCCTGGCTGCCACTTAGCCCCGCCTCACCCTGGCTGCCACTAATCCCCGCCTCCTCCTGGCTGCCACGTTCCACAGCCTCCTCCTGGCTGAGGTCTTCCTGTGTATGAAAAAGGGACATAGTTTTAGTTTTTTATTCATCAATCACACACAATTGTCACCTCATGACTGTTGCAAATTGAATGTTAACAAATATAACTGATGATCATTCCGAGCCCAGCATTTTTCATTCTTGTCCCAATTATTTTTGCCCACTACTGTCTATTGATATGTAAAAAACTTTATTAAATCAGCAATTAGTGATCAATAATGACATCTAGTAAAGATCATTTATTTATTGACTAGAAATCTGTAGAAGAATGCTATACCTGACTCCATCTGGGCTCCTCCACTTCTTCCTGGCTGGAAGTCCCAGATTGGACATCGGAAGCCTCAGCTGGGGTGGAAGGAAGGGTGGAAGGAAGAGTGGAAGGAAGAGTGGAGAGGGATTCCCTGACTTCAGTGTGGTCTGACAGAAATCGTAGCCTCTCATAGTACCACAGTCTGGGGACATAAATATAAATGTCATCTGCTCCTGCTCCTGATCTCTGGGAATCCGTGACCTTCTTGCGCTTCCTAAGAGCTAAGTGCTCCTCAGGCCACCAATTTTGGCTTTTAAATAGGGGATGGTTGCTGTGGGGACCACCGGCTTCACCAACTTCAGCAGTTTCTCCAGCGCTGTCTGCCACTTTTGTTTATTATTGTAATGGGGATGTCTCACCTGCCACAGACAGGGCAGCTCCCTGTACTTGTCTATGAACAGGGGGAGGAAGTTTTGGTTATTGAAGCCATCCATTTTATCTGCAAGACACAACACAAGATAAACCCTAATGTCAGGCAAAACTCTCCTAATCTTGTTACAATATAGGCCTCAATCTAGAAGCAGTATAGGCCCAAGTTTAGATCTTACCTTCGTTATCACGATCGGCGCCTCCTATACTCCTTCCTCCGCTCACAGATCGTACGTACTACGCATGCGTGTTACGCTTTATACACACTGCGCATGCTTCTAACTCTGCCCACCCCTGACATTCTTTCTAGTCTATTACCTGCCCCTTTTCATTTGGCGCAGTGGGGGAAGAGCACATGGCGGAGACACAGCAGGTGCGTGCTAATTATAGCAACGAGGAGGAGGAGGAGGAAAGCCTGGAGCCGGAAACGTCTGGATCCAGAAGGAGACGATTTAAGGCATCAAATATGTCCTTTGGGGAGATTTTGGAGATGGTGGACATCCTGAAGAAGGCCGACTATGACGGGAAGTATGGACCTTACCCCAACCCCAATGTCCGAAAGGCCAAGATCATGGCGAAAGTGGTCAAAAGTCTGCACCGGAATTTCGGGGTACGACGATCGAAAGATCAGCTCAGGAAGCGGTGGTCGGACCTAAAATTAGAGCATGAGCAGTACAGAAAGATCCGGAGAGTGCTGCAAAAAAGTAAGTTGTTGTGCTGTGTTCCTATTTTTTTTGTGTTTATTACGTTTGTGCTGCTCCATGTGCTTTTCTTAACTGTTGTACAGTTTAAAATGGCAACTTTCATGTTCATTGGCACATTATTCGTTCGTATCAAACATTTTTCTTTCGGCCTATAAAACACCATTGTTTTGGCCATATGCATTTGCCCACATTTTTTAGGGCCTACTTGTCTGAAAATAATTTGGTTGTGTAGATGGGTTTGTTACTAGAATGAAATGCAAACTATATTCTGTGTAAGGAGAGGACACTCAGCAGCTGTTTACACATCTGGACGCTGGAGCACTAGTGTGGGACACAAGAACACCCTTTTTATTAGGGGTCCCACACAGGTGCTCCAGTGTATACTATAGGGGTGTCTCCATCTGTGAAGCTTGTACAAGACAGGTAAAGTATTGAAGCTTGACAAAGGACACTGAAAATTCTACATCTTGGTACTCTGCCAAAACAGACAATTGTACCCCACTTCCAAGCAATGTTTCATATTTATCGTTCTGCCATCAAATATCTGTGTGCTAAGTATACCATTTTTTTTTTTACATAGGGGAGAAAAGACTCGGAGGACACCCCTCATCCGAGGAGACCAGAGATCCCCCACCTCTGGAAGAAGGGGAAATACCCCAAAGACAAGAAGAGCAGGAGGATGAAGACGACGTGGTGGAACTAGTCACCACAACAGGTGAGTGTCTGCGACCACAGGCTCAGGTAAGAGATGGATGCCGGCATATTTATAATACATGTTTTTTTTTGGTTTCTATCTTTTTTAGGTGATCGTGATGTTGTGGATCCAGGGCCTTTCCCCCTTGGAAAGTGCACAGATCCTGATCGGGGAGATCATGGGGTGTAATGTTGCATTGGAAAACATCAAGAAAAACATCAATGATGTCATTCAAAAAAATAAGAACATCATTGATGTTTTGGGGAGAGTTTAAAACCCCTCCAAAGCCCTTTCTTTTATGGTGTGCTACAATTTTTAAATTTTTTGATGAATTGTAGAAAAGCCAAATTTTGAAGATGCACACAGTGTGTCAACATGTGCTATCTGCCATCACGGGAGATCAATGGACGCGTTTTGGGGGTGCAACCCCTTCCTCAATAATAAAGTAGCTGAGAGGAAGGGGTTGCTCCCCCAAAACACGTCCCTTGATCCCCTGTGATGGCAGCTAGCACATGTTGACATTCATAAATTTGTGTGCATCTTCAAAATTTGGCTTTTCCTATGGTGACTTCACCCCATCTGAACGCAATATCAAACACAGTTCCTAAACACTCATGTCTGATATTGCCTTCAAGTTCTACCAAATGTGAACTTTGTAAGTTCAAGATGTGTGTCTTTCTTGTTGGTTTGAAACATGCCTGTTTTATCATAAATGGACATTTCTACTTTTTCTAATGCCACCCCAAAAATTGTTATACAACAAACATGTTGGTTTGTTTTACAAACCTTTTCTAAATGCACATGTGATTGTGCAGGTATTAAAAAGATTGTTAATCAAGAATGTGTGGATAATTGTCTCAACGCTACAACACTTTTGTGGTGCTCCAATTGCTGCTTTCTGTGACAATGAGTGTTATATCCTAAGGGCAAATCCACTTTGCACTACAAGTGCAGTTTCAAGTGCACTTGTAGTGCAAAGTGTCTTTGCCTTTAGTAAATAACACCCAACAGTGCTTTGTATAAGGTTACACAATCACGCCATTTTCAGGACTCACCACATTTCTGTCAGGGTCAGCTAAAACAAACACAAGCAGTAAATGTCACCAAAGATTTGCTTAATTTTTTTTTTTTATTTGATAAAGGTTTCACACATTGTCTGGCATATTGATAGCCCCCCTACCCGCAAAGAATTCAAGGTATCTTAGCCTGACATCATGGGCACTCAGGGAGGGCAAGCCAGGACGGCCACTTTCAAGCACCGTCAGGGTTGGTTCATTTTGAATTCCGGCTTCAGGCCCATCTGAGCCAGCATATTTGGCAGAATGTTGCCATAAAAAGTTATGTAGAACACAGCACGCCAGGATAATGTGATTCAGTTTGTATTCCGCCATATGTATGGGTGTAAGAAATAGGCGGAACCGGCTGGCCATGATTCCAAATGTGTTCTCCACCACTCTTCTGGCTCTGGCCAGCCGGTAATTAAAAACCCTCTGGTCCAGGGTGAGGGTCCTCATCGGGAATGGCCGCATAAGATGGTCCCCCAGCGCAAAAGCTTCATCCGCAATGAAGACGAATGGGAGTCCTTCCACATTGTCTTCTGGAGGTGGCAAGTCCAAGCTGCCATTCTGGAGATGCCTGTAGAACTCCATCTGGGCGATGACTCCACCATCGGACATCTGGCCATTCTTCCCCACGTCCACATACAGGAACTCATAATTAGCCGACACCACCGCCAACATCACAATACTATTGAACCCCTTATAATTATAATAGTACGACCCCGAGTTGGGTGGTGGGATGATGTGGACGTGTTTCCCATCAATTGCCCCTCCGCAGTTAGGAAAGTCCCACCGCTGGGCAAAGTGGGAGGCCACAGTCTGCCAGTCCTGTGGCGTGGAAGGAAACTGTTGAGGAAAACAAAAAAAATTAGTCTTTTTGCACATTAAAACATGGAAAGCAGATTGGACACAAACATTCTTGGCCAACATCAAGATAACATTTATTAATGGGAATTTTTAAAGACCAAAGTATAAGGTACACCTATCATATCCCCCCCCCCTCCTGGGCCATTTCTAACATTATAGGGGGGGCTCTTGGACAGGTAACCCTCTCCACTTCATTGAGAGATGAATGCCTAAATAATGTGTATTACTTTGAACAGACCCTTCTTGGTTACACTATTGGCAGCCCACTGGACACGTAAGAAGTGTCATAATACAAAGATATAAATACACACTGTACACATTTTAGCACATTTGGAAATTCTGCTATTACCTATCAAGATAATAATAGTATACAAAAACTTTAAACAGTACCATTTGAAAGTATACAGGCAGGCCCTTGCACTACATGCTTTGGGGAATTCATCCATACATCTGACCACTAAAGAGGTGGGTATAGTGTGTATGGGTTTGGCAAAGTCAGCAGATAGATGATTGAGGATAGATAGAGAATTGGTATCAGCTGACTTAGCAGTTGGGGGGAGGGAGGGTTCCAAATGATTTGTGGACCCCTAAAAAAAGCCTCTGGCACTCTGCCTGAATTGAAATTACAAATCACATTTAAAAACATTTTAGGGGGTATTTAGGGTAAAGCACTACTATGGAGCTGATAAAATACATTGTTAAGTGACTACATGAGGTCAATATAGGGCCAGGAGAGCATGCTGGGGAGGTAAGTGAAGGCAAATATGTCTGAAGGACAAAAAAAATAATCACATAAAAATCCAGCATGCATGAGGACAAAGGGGACATTCACAGCATATTACAATCATGGTAATTAGGGAATGAGGAAAGAAATACAATACATTAGCAAACATTAAATACAATAAAATGTGATATTAAAGGATAAAAAACTTACCTTCATATACTCCTTCTGCAGGACCTGGATGATGGCAGAACAGGTCTCTGGGATAATGATCCCCAGAGCCTGGGGGGAGATGCCTGTCAAGAACTTGAGGTCCTGCAGGCTTCTCCCCGTCGCCAAGTACCGCAGGGTGGCGACGAGCCTCTGCTCCAGAGTGTTGGCTTGCCTCATGCAGGTATCCTGCCTGCTAATATAGGGGGTCAGCAAAGCCAGCAAACGGTGAAATACAGGGTCCGTCATCCGGAGAAAGTTCCTGAAATCATCAGGATTATTCTCACGGATCTCACGGAGCTAAGGCACATGACAGAACTGGTCACGCTGAAGCAAGCAATTCTTGGTCCATGAACTCCTCCTCACCCTGTTCATGGACTGGACTTGTGTCAAGGTCAGGACCCCAACACCAAGCCCCTGCACAGCACGAACTCTATGAGGAGTACGTATACGCAACATGGCTAGAAAACGGTCGGCTGCTCAGAAGGAAGTAACAGAACGCACTGAAGAACAGCAAGGCCTGTGAAGAGCGACCTGAAAAACAGTAACGAACGAACAAGAACACGACTAATAAAAGTCATGCGTAGCTTGCTTGCACGCACTGAAGAGCAGATACAAACCCACAAGCACAAACTGAACAGCAGAAAATGATCTGAAAACCATGAGTCTGACAAAGCGCGAATCGTCTCTCACCAAACACGAGATTAGCAAAAGGAGCCCAAAGGGTGCCGCGCTTGGTTCTGAACTGGTCTTTTCTAGTCTCGTCGTACGTGGTTTACGTCACCGCGTTCTTGGCGATCGGAAATTCCGACAACTTTGTGCGACCGTGTGTACGCAAAACAAGTTTGAGCCAACATCCGTCGGAAAAAATCCTAGGATTTTGTTGTCGGAATGTCCGATCAATGTCCGACCGTGTGTACGGGGCATTAGGTCATTCTGTTGGATAAAGATATTGTGAATCCTGGTGTTGGTATGTTTGATGCTTAGGCAATTCAAATGTATAATTTATGTTTTGTATGTTAGGGGTTCACTGTGGTAGTCATGAAGTAGTTATTTGACCCTTCTCGGTTTTGAATATGAAAGATAAGAAACTCCCCTAAAGACATCGAGCAGTGATATATACAGTGATATGTTACAATCTTCCTATGGGGAGTAAGCCCTCTGTGTCTCCATTTTTTCAGGGAAGGTTCCTAAAGTGGAAATTTGGTTCTCATTCAGTAGATATAAACTAACTAAGGTATTCTTTCTTTCATGGGAAATACCCTATAGATAAGTAGGTGCCCTGAGTCATCTGTAATGACTTCCTGCTCTCTCCATGCTAGTTGGTTAGAAAGTAGAATTGAGACTGAAGAGGCAATATGATAGCCCACAGGAAATCTGGGGCTTCTCCACTTCAGGATCCTGTCCACTCCGAAGTGTGCACCCTACAAGAATATAATGTGGGCTCATTGTTGCAGTGGGGACCTTGAGTGGAGAGTGAACAGATCTTGCTTTTTGACTGCTGGTGATTGCTGGGTTGCATTTTTAGGTTCTTTTTGGGGCTTTTCCTTGTAGCTTTTTAACACCTTTTTCAGACACTTTTTAAACAGCGTTTTTTTCTTTGCTTCCTTCAGCCTACAAGAGGAGTGGTTAATTGGTCACAGGTGCTTGAGGCCTATATAACTTTGTGTAGAACTCATTGTGAGCCTGCTCATCTTTGTGTCTGCTGGAACTCTGTCCAAGTGGAATTGGACTAAGTGGTGAGTTAAAAACCAGAGCTGTCAAGCGGGGGACAACACTCGAAGGGTCATTGACCTTGTGGAGGTTGCCAACAGGAACAAGTTAGAGGCATTGTTGCTCAGTCTTGATGCGGAAAAAGCTTTCGATAGGCTGAGCTGGCCCTTCCTGTTCGCAACCCTTCGCAGAGCCGGGAATTGAAGGCCCCTTTTTCAGAGCCATTTCCCACTTATACTAATCCCCCTCGGCATTGGTCCGCACTCAATTCGCTTCATCCTCTACTTTTCCAATATCAAATGGGACCCGACAAGGATGCCCACTATCCTCTCTCCTTTATGCCTTGTGTATTGAACCACTAGCAGCCCATATAAGGGAGAATCCAAATATTCACGGCATCCCAGTTCGTACCAGAGACTTTAAAATTTCCTTATACGCTGACGACGTCCTCCTCACCCTGACACAACCTCGAGTTTCTCATCCGAACCTACATTTAAAGCTGGATCGATATAGCGCCCTTTCAGGGTATAAAATTAATAACTCTAAAACTGAAGCCCTCCCCCATAATATACCCCCTCAGACATTAACGATTCTCTCGCAAACATTTAACTATTTCTGGAAAACCTCCTCCTTAAAATACCTTGGGGTCCACCTCACTCCCACATACGATACTCTCTATAAGGCCAACTTTCCCCAGTTATACACTTCTATTAGAGCCTCATTGGCCAAATGGAAGTCCCTAAAGTTGTCTATTCTCAGTTGTCTAGCGACCCTGAAGATGACAATTTTATCCCAGCTCTTTTACCTTTTTGAGACGCTCCCTATACCTATACCATCCCCGCATCTCAAGAGGCTCCAGGGCGACCTGATAAACTTCTTTTGGAATTAGAGGCAGAGGCACCGGATTGCTAAATCGGTTTTGTACGCTCCCCGCAGTCAAGGTGGCCTGGCATTTCCTAACATAGCCAAATATTATCTTGCTACCCAACTACGCCCTGTAGCCTCTTGGTGCACTCTTCATGCTTTTAATCTTTGGACGCAGATTGAGAAGCTGTGGTTGGCCCCTGTCCACCCGAACTCCATGTTGTGGAGTTCTGATGTGCCTACCGATAGTTTACATTTATTGGGGCCAATGTCTCTATTACGCCTGCTGTGGCGATGAGCCAAATCGACATACCCACTTACCACCTCTGCTTCACCAGTTACGTCCTTCTTATTTACACCTAATATCTCCGACAGTCTGACCTCACAGATGTCACACTTCTGGATGGAGAAGGCCCTATTCCGATATGGCCAGTTGATCGACCCTAGGACCTGCTCCACTCCATATATCCATCGACTGACTCTCGCTGTTGGCGTTGCTGTAAAGATAGGGGGACGGTATTTCATATCTACTGGACCTGCCCTTTGATTACTCCCTATTGGCAAATGGTACATTCTTTGCTCCAGTCCGTCTTTGATGCTGAAGTGCCCTTCGACCCGAAGACCTTTTTATTGTGTCTTCCACCGATCTCTCTCTCTAAATTGTCCAAAAAACTTCTATCACACATATTAACTGCTGCACGATGTTTGGTGGCCTTAAAATGGAAACAGAGAGAACCACCCTCTTTATCCGAGCTGCACTCCAGGATCAGAGATGTCAAGAGAATGGAATATCTGACAGCCTCCATGAACGATACTCTTGAGAAACATAGTCATACATATGGGAATTATGGGTCTTCTTTGAAAACCCCGTAACCTGATTTTCCTTACCCTTTAATGTACCTGTAGGGCTCCCTTTTCTCTTTCAGGAAACTCCGGGCTCCAGAGACGGACGGCTACTCCTCCTCATCCTCTACCACTCTTCTTCTCTTTTTACTTTCTCTATTCTACCCCTCCCCTTTTTTCTTGTTAATTTATTCTCTGATTAATTGCACAAGATATAAATGATGTACTATCTGAATAATAATCCGATGATGATACCTGCTGATGATTGTTCAACTAGAGGGTTTATCTCTCTGTTCATTTGTATACTCCTCTGCTGAATGTTCACCAGAAGTACTTATAATACCACAAAGTCGCACTTCCTTGTAACTTTTGTTGTTAATTCTTTATTTCTTTGGAAAATCAATAAAAATGGTCAATTTTCAAAAAAAATAAAAAATAAAAACCAGAGCTGAAAACAGGAGATTATAACAGGGGTCATAGTACCTGTGTAGTGTGAGTATCTGAGTGTTTGAGCAGTGTGTGTGGATCGTTAGTACTTGTGTATTGTGTACTGTGTACTTGTGTATTGTGAGTGCACATAGGTCTGCGAGTGCACGTAGGTCTGCGAGTACCTGTGTATTGTCTTGTTGAATACCTGTGTATTGTCTTGTTGAGTACCTGTGTATTGTCTTGTTGGCTATTAGTGTCAGGAAGCTAGTTGTTGGGTAATTTGGACAGGGTATAATCCCTAATCCTCATTAAATTTAATAGGAACGATGCCCGGCGAGTGTGGAGAGGCAACTCGTTGCGGCATGTATGCGTTCCTTGATCATCCGATTGAGGGTGAATACTGCTGTGCAAAATGGAAGCACATTGTTTCCCTGGAAGCCCAGATTCTGAATCTGGGGAAGCAACTGTCCGCACTGAGAAGTCCCTCCATACTAAAGGAGAGCCAGGAACGTACACGGCAGGTGCCAGCAGGGGCCAGCACAGAGGCAGGTGGAGACAAATAGGTGCAGGCACTAGGAAAGAGTAGATGGGTGACAGTAAGGAAGGGTAGAGGGGGAAGTGCCAGGGAGGCCGATCCAGGGCTGGAGCATCCCAATAGGTACACTCCATTGAGTGACATTAGTGAAACCAAGTCAGGGACCAGCACTGCTGGAGCTGAGGGACTCTCCCAGGTGCCAGGGGAAGAACTCCTCCAGTGAGAGTGGGGGGGAAGCGAAGGGAAAGGAAAGACAGATTCTGCTGGTAGGGGACTCAATTCTTAGAAGGACAGAGAGGCCAATCTGTAACAAAGACCTGAAGCGCCGAACTGTATGTTGTCTACCAGGCGCTCGGGTTTGGCACATCATGGATCTGGTGGACAGGTTACTGGGAGGGGCTGGGGAAGACCCAGCTGTCATGGTGCACGTTGGCACCAGTGACAAAGTCAGAGGCAGATGGAGTGTCCTAAAGAACGATTTTAGGGACTTGGGAGCTAAATTGAGGAAAAGGACCTCCAAGGTAGTATTCTCAGGAATACTATTGGTACATTGAGCCACACCAGAAAGGCAGGGGGAGATTAGGGAAGTAAACAAGTGGCTGAAGAGCTGATGAAGTAAGGAGGGGTTTGGGTTCTGATAACCAGTACTATAGAAGGGATGGACTGCACCTAAATGAGGAGGGTACAGATCAGCTGGGAATGAAGATAGCCAAACATTTTGAGGGGTTTTTAAACTAGGCGAAGAGGGGAGGATCCAGAGGTAGAGATAGTCAGCGCGAAACATATTCTAGAGGGTAGTATTGCAGGCATTAGTGGTAGGTTGACCAAAGCACATAAACCCTAGGTAAGTATAGTAGCAAGTCCTAGTTGCAATCTCGGAACACCCAATAAGAGAATAATATGCGACCGGTCTAAGCTACGTGGCATGTTCACCAATGCCAGGAGCCTGGCGGAAAAGATGGGTGAACTAGAGATACTGTTGTACGAGGAGGATTTGGATTTTGTGGGAATCTCAGAGACCTGGTTCAACAGCTCTCATGATTGGCTGGCAAACATTCAAGGGTATACCCTTTAGACCCCTTTCACACCAAGGCGCTTCAAAAACTCCCTAAAACGCCTTAGCGTTATTACCGTGTTTTTACCGCGTTTTAGGGGCGCTAGCGGTAAAATTAACGCAACGCTGCAGGCGTTTTAACAGCGTTATCAAGCGTTATTGAAGCATGTGTTATTGATGCTATTTTTCTGCTTGCATGTTTATCCTTTGTGATATCATGTAAAACAAGCAGTGTCTTGTAAAGTAACAAGCAGTGTCTTGTTTTACTTCAAATCTTAATTTTTCTGGGATTAATTCTTTTTTTGGCACTTTAATGGTCTGTTTAATCATTCTGACCTTCCCACAATTTCAGTCCTGTTGTTATAGATGCTCTCTTTTCTGCTTGCATGTTTACCTTTTTGTAAGATCATGTGACTTTTCTACAGCTCAGGGCGGATTATAGGCGCTATTCAGGCATTTTTACAGCGTTAATTTCAATGGAGAGGGGCATTTTTGAAGCGCTTTTTTCAACGCCCAAAAGCTGCTCCAAAGATGCTGCTTGCAGGACTTTTCTCAACGCCCCGCCAGCGCAACGCCTCAGTGTGAAAGGGTCCATTGAGATGCATTGGGAGCGTTTTATGAGCTATTTAATAGCTTTATTTTTAGCGCTAAATCGCTGCAAAAATGCCTTGGTGTGAAAGGGGTCTTATCGCAAGGATAGAGAGGGTAAACAAGGGGGAGGGGTATGCCTATATATCAAGAATAATGTACAAGTGAATGTGAGAGATGACATCACTAAGGGAGCTAGGGAGGAGGTGTAATTCTTATCGGTAGAGCTCCAAATGGATGAAGCTAAGGGGAAAATTAATACTAGGAGTATGCTATAGGCCCCCTAACCAGAGGGAGGAAGGGGAGACAGATCTCCTATCACAATTTGGATTATCAGCAAGGATGGGAAGTGTTATCATAATGGGGGATTTTAATTATCCAGACATAGACTGGGCGGAAGGAATTACGCATTCATCTAAGGCTCGCCAGTTCCTAAATGTCTTGCAGTACACAATTTTATGGGTCAGATGATAGACACACCAACTAGAAATAAAGCGTTACTGGATCTACTGATTACCAACAATACAGACCTGATCACGGATGTGGAAATACGGGGCAATTTGGGTAACAGCGATCACAGGTTAATTGACAGTATAAATCACACAAATAGGAAACAAAAGGGGAATACAAAGACACTGAATTTCAAAAGAGCCAACTTCCCTAAACTACAAACCTTGCTAGAAGGCATAAATTGGGATAAAGTCTTAGGAACAAAGAACATGCAGGAGAGATGGGTTTACTTTAAGAGCATATTAAATAAGGGCATTAGCCAATGCATCCCATTGGGTAATAAATTTAAAAGAGCCAACAAAAGTCCTGGATGGCTTAACTCCAATGTAAAAATGCATATAAAAGGAAAGGAGAAGGCATTCAAAAATACAAGGTTGAGGGATCAGCATTCAGACTTTATAAAGAATGCAACAAGAAATGTAAGGGTGCAATAAGGAAGTTTAAGATAGAACATGAAAGACACATAGGGGAGGAGAGCAAAAAAAATCCCAAAAAATTCTTTAAGTATGTAAACAGTAAAAAAGAGACGACAGACTATATTGGCCCCATAAAGAATGAGGAAGGACATCTGGTTACAAAGGATGGGGAGATGGCGAAGGTATTGAATTTATTCTTCTCCTCAATCTTCACAAGGGAATCTGGGAGCTTCAGTGACCAAAACTGCAGTGTTTATCCTCATGACACATCACAGGAAGCACCTCCATGGTTAACAGAGGACAGAATTAAAATTAGACTTGGGAAACTAAAATTAATAAAATCACCAGGACCAGATGGCTTGCACCCGAGGGTACTTAGGGAACTCAGTCAAGTAATTGCCAGACCATTGTTCCTAATTTTTACTTACAGTCTACTGACTGGAATGGTACCAGCTGAGTGGAGAAAAGCCAATGAAGCACCAATATTTAAAAAGGGCCCAAAATACATCCCTGGGAATGACAGACCAGTTAGCCTAACATCAATAGTATGTAAACTCTTGGAGGGGATGATAAGGGACTATATACAAGATTTTAGTAATGAGAACGGTATCATTAGCAGTAATCATCATGGATTCATGAAGAATCGTTCTTGCCAAACCAATCTATTAACCTTCTATGAGGAGGTGAGTTGCCATCTAGATCAAGGAAGGCCCGTAGATGTGGTGTATCTGGATTTTGCAAAAGCATTTGACACAGTTCCCCATAAACGTTTACTGTACAAAATAAGGTCCGTTGGCATGGACCATAGGGTGAGTATATGGATCAAAAACTGGCTACAAGGGCGAGTTCAGAGGGTGGTGATAAATGGGGAGTACTCGGAGTGGTCAGGGGTGGGGAGTGGGGTCCCCCAGGGTTCTGTGCTGGGACCAATCCTGTTTAATTTGTTCATAAACGACCTGGAGGATGGGCTAAACAGTTCAATCTCTGTTTTTAGGGACAATACTAAGCTAAGCAGGGCAATAACTTCTCCGCAGGATGTGGAAACCTTGCAAAAAGATCTGAAAATATTAATGGGGTGGGCAACTACATGGCAAATGAGGTTCAATGTAGAAAAATATAAAATAATGCATTTGGGTGGCAAAAATATGAATGCAATCTATACACTGGGGGAGAACCTCTGGGGGAATCTAGGATGGAAAAGGACCTGGAGGTCCTAGTAGATGATAGGCTCAGCAATGGCATGCAATGCCAAGCTGCTGCTAACAAAGCAAACAGAATATTGGCATGCATTAAAAAGGGGATTAATTCCAAAGAAAAACGATAATTCTCCTGCTCTACAAGACTCTGGTCCGGCCGCACCTAGAGTATGCTGTCCAGTTCTGGGCACCAGTCCTCAGTCTGGAGGATATAAGTTATGAGGAAAGGTTGCGAGCACTGAACTTATTCTCTCCGGAGAAGAGACGCTTGAACGGGGATACGATTTCAATATTTGAATATACAAATACCATACTGGTGACCCCACAATAGGGATAAAACTTTTTCGCAGAAGGGAGTTTAACAAGACTCGTAGCCACTCATTAAAATTAGAAGAAAATAGGTTTAACCTTAAACTACGTAGAGGGTTCTTTACTGTAAGAGCAGCAAGGATGTGCAATTCCCTTCCACAGGTGGGTGGGCATCGATAGTTTCAAGAAACTATTAGATAAGCACCTGAACGACCGCAACATACAGGGATAAACAATGTAATACTGACATATAATCACACACAAAGGTTGGACTTGATGGGCTTGTGTCCTTTTTCAACCTCACCAACTATGTAACTATGTAACTAAGGATAATCAAGGCGTGAAGGAAAAAAGGGTGGTTTGAAAAAAGCAGAAGGGTGAGGGGAGAATGGGAGGGAGTAGATTTGGGTAGAATTTGGAGAAATGATGGGAGAAGTGTTAACCACCATAGAAAGCAATTGGAGTTAGCTTAGGAAGGGAAAGAAGTAGTAGTAGGTAGAGAAGCTTGAGTAGGGTGCAAAATTCCAGACCCTCTGAAGATAAAATAAATAGGTGCAAATGCCCCTTGTATTTATCTGATGCCCTGTTGCATCAGAGGGGGGCGGTTCACCTGTTTATGTCACCGGGTGGCCCCGCCCTCAGCTATGTAAGAACTGTCACCCAGAAGAAGCGTCAGTCGGCGGGAGCCTCCCATGGAGGCGGAACTGTTGCGGCTTTTTTTTTCTTTTTTGGTCCGTCGGGCGGCGTGGATTTACATTGCGGGACATTTTTATTTTTTAATAAAGGACTTGTCCCAAGCTGTTTCTTGTCTTTATTACCATTTTTGACACTTTTTTGTGACATGGTAATGGTACAATGTACACCGTTACCAATTCACATGGGGGGGCCGGAATCCGGAGGTCCCCTTGTTAAAGGGGGCTTCCAGATTCCGATAAGCCCGCATACCCCCACAACCACTGGGCAAGGGTTGTGGGGATAAGGCCCTTGTCCCCATCAACATGGGGACAAGGTGCTTTGGGGGCTACCCCAAAGCACCTTGTCCCCATGTTGAGGGCATGTGGCCTGATACGGTTCAGGAGGGGGGGTGCCTGCTCTCTTGTCCCCTCTCTTTTCCTGTGGCCTGCCAGGTTGCGTGCTCGGATAAGGGTCTGGTATGGATTTTTGGGGGGACCCCTAAGCCATTTTTTTTTACATTTTGGAGCAATTTTTTATTTTTTTTGGTTCGGGGTTTCCCTTAATATTCATACCAGACCCAAAGGGCCTGGTAATGGACTGGGGGGGGGACCCATGCTCCTTTTTTTTTTTTCTTTCAATCTTAGTTTATTTCAAAAGTAAGAACACAAAAAATATAACAGAAAAATACCGTTCTTTACAGTGTAACATCTTATATAGTATACATAGATTAGCGAAGTGTACCTTAATCATGTATATACAGGAGTGATCATTTTAATATGCATCTTTAGGTGAACTACTGGTATATCATGGTATATATTGAAATCTTTGATATAGGAGAAGAAGAATATGCGAGTGGGAGCCAACATATATTGAACCTTGTGGTTTCGCGGGTTGGTGTTATCTGAGGGCTCCCTCTCAACAAATTAGAATGCTGTAGGGATCTTTTATTCACCTATTATAGATAATCAAATCATTTAACTATTCCGAGGATATGATCTTTAACTGTATGTGTGAGTGATTGGTTCAGTACTGCTCTTTTTTTTTTTTTCCATGAGTTTTATCCATATTGCCGAGACCCGACAATTCATTACAGCCGCGATCAGTTTTAAATGACAATTTTTCCTTTAGAAATGTAATTTTGCTGTGGTACTGTTCTAAACATGGGGAAAATGCACCACTTTACAGGCATATTATAGACACCCCCCAGGCACACTATTTAAAGGAATATTTCATTTTTATTGTTTCACTTTAAGCATTAAAAAATATCCCCACTTGTATGTGGCCCCTATTGGACAGGGGTGGGGCAGTGGGGCTACCATCTTTTATACAAGATATTGCAGCAGAGGTCAGGCAAAATGTGGATTGTTGCCCCATCAAAATCCACTGTTTATCTATGTCACGCTTATTTTATAATGTCCTTTTTAACTGTAAAGAAGTGAATGCAACACAATATGTCTCTCAGTGCAGTTTAAGGTAAGCTTCTATAGGGTCCATGGGTGGCTTACCCAAAATATCACTTTGGATGGCCAAGACCATGGCTTTCAGATCTGGGCCTAGTGTTGCCTCCGAGATGCCTAAGCCTTATATTTCACCTTTTGCGGTTCTCTGTGTCTTCAACTGTACCTGGAGTTAGGTTGAGTCCTCAGTCTTTTCAAGATTGTGTGGTGGGTGTCAGTTTCCGACTGGCAGGTTTTGAACATCGTGAGCTTGTAATCCAAAAAGACTATTATTGTTCTGATCTCCATCTCCTGCTGTAGTGTAGCCATAGTCTGGGTGGTCAACATCAGAATATCATCTTTAGTTAGTAAGGCCCATATCAGCATCTCCAGATCTGCCTCCTCTGAGGGTGGGAAATGTTGCAAGCTATGGAAGGTGCCAGCATCATCTGGTAGATATTAGAGAATCTGCTCGTTCCTCCTCTAGCCATGGAGTCCATCAGAGTTTGACCCCCAAAGTCTAGTAGAGAAGTAGTTTGTAGACTTCCTTCCTGAACTTCTGAAGCTCTAGGCCAGGGATCCTCAAACTACGGCCCTCCAGCTGTTACGGAACTACGGCCCTCCAGCTGTTACGGAACTACACATCCCATGAGGCATTGTAAAATACTGACACTCACAGACATGACTAGGCATGATGGGAATTGTAGTTCCTGAACAACTGTAGGGCCGTAGTTTGAAGACCCCTGCTCTAGGCCATGAGGGCATTATATTGATTCTGTCTACTTGTTGCCTTAGGAGTCTGTAGGTGAGATATTGTTCAATTTGGGAGGTCTTAGATGGCAAGATACAGCCTGCGGTTTTCCAGCCACCCCCCCCCCCCCCATAAATACCGATGAAGTCAAAGCATTATGAAAATTCATAAACTGATCAAAGAATTTATGAAGTTACACATCATAAAAATCTCTTAAATAAAAGCTTTACTTCTGAAATTTTAGACACAATGGTGTTACCAAAAACATTTGAATGATATCACATATAATATTTGAAAACTCATATGGCTTTCTTTCTAAATAATTTACAGCAGGTACTTTGATTCTATATTAGTATGCACTGTATTCAGTTCCGACCACAGACAATAAAAGAGAGTTGACAAGGATGTTATGAAATACAAGAATTTTTAGAAGTAAACAAAAAAGGAATGGCAGATATGCATAATCTGATACATTCTTTTAACCTAGAGCATTCATATTTTACCTTTCATGGTGCAGATGATGAAATCCTCACAATAGTCATATTTATAGAAATATAAAATATGTTGAACTTATAAAATTATATATATATATATATATATATATATATATACATATACAGTGCCTTGCGAAAGTATTCGGCCCCCTTGAACTTTTCAACCTTTTGCCACATTTCAGGCTTCAAACATAAAGATATAAAATTTTTATTTTTTGTAAAGAATCACCAACAAGTGGGACACAATTGTGAAGTGTAACGAAATCTAATGGATTGTTGAAACTCTTTTAACTAATAAAAAAATGAAAAGTGGGGCGTGCAAAATTATTCGGCCCCCTTGCGTTAATACTTTGTAGAGCCACTTTTTGCTGCGATTACAGCTGCAAGTCGCTTGGGGTATGTCTCTATCAGTTTTGCACATCGAGAGACTGAAATTCTTGCCCATTCTTCCTTGCAAAACAGCTCGAGCTCAGTGAGGTTGGATGGAGAGCGTTTGTGAACAGCAGTTTTCAGCTCTTTCCACAGATTCTCGATTGGATTCAGGTCTGGACTTTGACTTGGCCATTCTAACACCTGGATACGTTTATTTGTGAACCATTCCTTTGTAGATTTTGCTGTATGTTTGGGATCATTGTCTTGTTGGAAGATAAATCTCCGTCCCAGTTTCAGGTCTTTTGCAGACTCCAACAGGTTTTCATCCAGAATGGTCCTGTATTTGGCTGCATCCATCTTCCCCTCAATTTTAACCATCTTCCCTGTCCTGCTGAAGAAAAGCAAGCCCAAACCATGATGCTGCCACCACCATGTTTGACAGTGGGGATGGTGTGTTGAAGGTGATGAGCTGTGTTGCTTTTACGCCAAACATATCGTTTTGCATTATGGCCAAAAAGTTTGATTTTGGTTTCATCGGACCAGAGCACCTTCTTCCACATGTTTGGTGTGTCTCCCAGGTGGCTTGTGGCAAACTTTAGACGAGACTTTTTATGGATATCTTTGAGAAATGGCTTTCTTCTTGCCACTCTTCCATAAAGGCCAGATTTGTGCAGTGTACGACTGATTGTTGTCCTATGGACAGACTCTCCCACCTCAGCTGTAGTTCTCTGCAGTTCATCCAGAGTGATCATGGGCCTCTTGGCTGCATCTCTGATCAGTCTTCTCCTTGTCTGAGCTGAAAGTTTAGAGGGACAGCCAGGTCTTGGTAGATTTGCAGTGGTCTGATACTCCTTCCATTTCAAAATGATCGCTTGCACAGTGCTCCTTGGGATGTTTAAAGCTTGGGAAATCTTTTTGTATCCAAATCCGGCTTTAAACTTCTCCACAACAGTATTACGGACCTGCCTGGTGTGTTCCTTGGTCTTCATGATGCTCTCTGCGCTTTCAACAGAACCCTGAGACTATCACAGAGCAGGTGCATTTATACAGAGACTTGATTACACACAGGTGGATGCTATTTATCACCATCAGTCATTTAGGACAACATTGGATCATTCAGAGATCCTCACTGAACTTCTGGAGTGAGTTTTCTGCACTGAAAGTAAAGGGGCCGAATAATTTTGCACGCACCACTTTTCAGTTTTTTATTTGCTAAAAAAGTTTAAAATATCCAATAAATTTCGTTCCACTTCACAATTGTGAATACATACATAAATACATACTTTTTTTTTATCAATTGACAAAATTAAAAGTAAATGAACAGAAGAGAAATCCAAATCAAATCAATATTCTTGCACACAGTTTTAGAAGGAACTCAGAAGGTAGGTTGTTCCAAACATTTTGGAGAGCTAACAAAGAATCGTCTGTGTATATAGACTGTCTCAAAACCTTGTGTCTCTTCATGTAATTCAAAACAGATACGAAGATGTTGATATCAGAACTCTTTGGGGGCCAAACCATCACTTCCAGGACTCCTTGTTCTTCTTTACGAAGATAGTACTTAATAACATCCTGCCTCCTACTTGAGCCAAATATTTCAAATTTTGACTCCTCAGTCCAGAGCACCTGCTGCCATTTTTCTGCACCCCAGTTCCTATGTTTTCATGCATAGTTGAGTCGCTTAGCCTTGTTTCCACATCCTGTAAGTGATGGTTTGGCCCCCACTGTGCCCTGATCTCAACATCGAGTCTGGGATTACATGAAGAGACAAGAAGGATTTGAGGCAGCCTACATTCACAGAAGATCTGGGGTTAGTTCTCCAAGCTGTTTGGAACATCCTACCTTCCCTGCTCCTTCTAAAACTATGTACAAGTGTACCTAGAAGAATTTATGCCGTTTCAAAGGAAAAGGGTGGTCACACCTAATATTGATTTGATTCGGATTTCTCTTTTGCTCTTTTACCAATTTGTTAATTGAAAAAAAATAAACTATTAGCACTTCTATTTCTGAAAGCAATTTTACAGCATTTTTTCACACCTGCCTAAAACTGTTGTTTTAGGTTGTTTCTAGGTAGCCTAGCTGGAATCTCCTGCTGCACCTAACAGTTGCCAATATTACAATCCACTTCATTTGGATATAGTTTCAGTTTTGTAACACTATGCACATAAACTTTATAAGCTTCAAAAAACAATACATAAACCCAGTGCCGAGACAAGGTCATTCGGTGCCCAGGGCGAAGATGGCAAACTGCGCCACCCCGTCACCTGCTGCCAGATGCAGCGTGTCACTTGCCACAGTCACCTGCTGCCAGATGCAGCATGTCACTTGCCACCGTCACCTGCTGCCAGATACAACATGTCACTTACCACTGTCACCTGCTTCCAGATGCAACATGTCACTTACCACCGTCACATGCTTCCAGATGCAACATGTCACTTACCACCGTCACATGCCGCCAGATGCAACATATGTCACTTACCACCGTCCAAAAATTGAAGACCATCAGCTCACTATTGTGTATACGCTGCACCACTTAATAGATGTGCATACAGATGCAGCGTCCCTTCAATTGCAGACTCACCAAGTATGGTGCGGTCTCTGGGATTATAAATCGAATTTATTAACAAAATACAGTTGGAATAAAAAGAAAGAAAACCCCCCTGAAAAGAAGTCACGGGCGGACCAAGCTGTTTTATGAAGGGGAATTAATTATTTTTTATATTGCACAGGAAAAATAGTACAAAATTGCGAAAACTGGGTACCCACCACCAACACCTAGACGGGGCATCACTAAATGGTGGCCTGCGGTCCGCGTCCGGCCCGAGCTGCTGCTCTTTCCGGACTGCCACGATTGCGCCATTTAGTCGCCGCTTTTGTCCCCAGCCTCCTTTCGCTATCATTAGAGTAGAGTAGAGAGTAGAGATCAGCACTGCGTGGAGAGAGGTAGCTGCCTGTCACGTTAATCAGGAGGTGATAGCAGACAATCATCAGTTCGCTAATATGGAAAGTTAACCAGGCAGCTTCCGCACCCCGCCCAGTGCTGCTGTGCCTTCAGTTTAGGATTGTGCCGCCTCCTGCTCTCGGCTCTGTGAAAGGTAGGAGAGTGAAGGGAGAAGAATACATGGAACTGTGAAGGATGGGGATCGAGGGAGGGGGGGGGCAGTGCTGTGTGGGGATATGTGCGGGGATATGTGAAGGGGGCAATGCTGTGTGGGGTGATATGTGAAGAGGGCAATGCTGTGTGGGGTGATATGTGAAGGGGGCAATGCTGTGCAGGGTGATATGTGAAGGGGGCAATACTGTGTGGGGTGATATGTGAAGGGGGCAATACTGTGTGGGGTGATATGTGAAGGGGCAATGCTGTGCATAGTTATATGTGAAGGGAGCAATGCTGTGCGGGGTGATATGTGAAGGGGGCAATACTGTGCGGGTGATATGTTAAGGGGGCAATACTGTGTGGGGTGATATGTGAAGGGGCAATACTGTGTGGGGTGATATGTGAAGGGGGCAATACTGTGTGGGGTGATATGTGAAGGGGCAATACTGTGTGGGGTGATATGTGAAGGGGGCAATACTGTGTGGGGTGATATGTGAAGGGGGCAATACTGTGTGGGGTGATATGTGAAGGGGGCAATACTGTGTGGGGTGATATGTGAAGGGGGCAATACTGTGTGGGGTGATATGTGAAGGGGCAATACTGTGTGGGGTGATATGTGAAGAAGCAATGCTGTGTGGGGTGATATGTAAAGGGGGCAATGCTGTGTGGTGTGATATGTAAAGGGGGCAATATGTAAAGGGGGCAATGCTGTGTGGGGTGATATGTGAAGGAGCAATACTGTGTGGGGGAATATGTGAAGGGGGCAATGCTGTGTGGGGGGGGTATGTGAAGGGGCAATGCTGTGTGGGGCGATATGTGAAGGGGCAAAACTGTTTGGGGGGGTGATATGTGAAGGGGCAAAACTGTGTGGGGGTGATATGTGAAGAGAGTGGGGGAGAGTGCTGTGGTGGGGAGATGTGAAGGGGGACAAGCAGCTGTACACAAAATGAGGTGCTGCACAGAAAATGTGTAAGGGTACCATTGACTCTTAAACTCACTGAAATACAAGGTGCAATTTCCCGCACATGGAAATTGCATTTTACAAACGCACCATGCAGTTTCTGTGCGGCTCCATTTTTAAAAAGGTGCCAGGACTTTTTCCCAGCAGAAAACGCAGGCACAGCAGCCAATTCAAATGAAAAGAAAATTTTACTAATCGGACCTCCATGAATTTTAATTCAATACCCTTGACCTAGACCAATAATAAAATGAGACAACGTTGTCTGTGTAAAAGTCACGCATTAGCAAGCACACAACATTTAGCCCAAAAAAATTGCTGATAAAATGCAAAAGGGTGGTAATTGTCTCAAAAATTCTGGTGATAGAGCACACTGGATGACAAGACTGATGCAGTGTGTGGTCCTTTTCCATCCAATGGAACTCTTTGGAGACACCTGGGACACCATCCAGAGTTTGTAGAATCTTGCTTAATATGGCTGGGTGAGCGAACCATTAGTCCTTTGACTTTGCAAAACTTCTGTATAAACATTCCTGTTCTGACCTGTAGATAATCTCTACCTACTGCCTTAACTCACTAGATCCCACCCAGGGCTAGCTCTGCTTTAAACGGCCAACTTGGATCTGATTACCTGGACTATTTAACACTAGTAGCTGATTGTTGCTTTCAATATAGGCCATATTATCAGCTTAAAACCATGGCACTTTGTTTAGCGGTATGCTATTTCCTGGGCTCATCTTCAAGTGTGTACAATGCTAGCATTTTATCCCCATATCCCCCTGCTGGGGGTTTACTTAATAGCGGTGACAGGATTGGCACATTGATCAATGGTAATTAGTCACTGAGATTTTTGAGCCAATCTATTACCACCCTTTTGCACTTTATCAGCAATTTTTTGGGCTAAATGTTTTGTGCTTGTTTATGCATGACACAGCTGCTTTTACACAGACAATGTTGTCTCATTTTATTATTGGTCTAGGTGGGTACCCAGTTTTTTGCAATTTTTTACTATTTTTTTCTGTGCAATATAAAATGCCGCCAGATGCCACATGTCACTTGCCATCGTCACCTGCTGCCAGATGCCACGGGTCACTTGCCACTGTCACCTGCTGCCAGATGCCATGGGTCACTTGCCACAGTTACCTGCTGCCAGATGTCACGGGTCACTTGCCACCATCACCTGCTGCCAGATGCCAAGGGTCACTTGCCATAGTCACCTGCTGCCAGATGCCACGGGTCAATTGTCACGTCACAGTTTCTCCTCCTCAGACCCACTCGCCGCTCCTATCATTTGCCGCTAGGGAGACCGCATGGGAGGGGGATCCGCGGCAACTGGGCTTTGGCGCCCCCCTCCTGCCTTAGCTCCTGGCACCCGCCTAGGATTGGCCCAGAATACAACTATAAGACCCCTTTAACACTGAGCCACCTGCCGCGACAGCGGTGAAGCGCCGCTAGTTTTAGCGGTGCTTTACCGTTGTTTTAGCGGGTTTTTCGGCTGCTAGCGGGGAGCTTTCAACCCCCGCTAGCGGCCGAAGAAAGGGTTAATAGCCCCCCGTGTGGTTTTTGGGCAGTGGAGCCCATTCATTTCAATAGGCAGGGGTGTTGGAGGAGCGGTGTATACACCGCTCCTCCACTGCCCCAAAGACGCTGCTTGCAGGACTTTTTTTAATCTCCTACCAATGCAGCGCCCCAGTGTGAAAGCACTCTGGCTTTCACACTGGGGAGCATTGAGAGACGTTTTTCAGTCACTTTACAGGTGCTATTTTTAGCACTAAAATGCCTGAAAAATACCTTCAGTGTGAAGGGGGTCTTAGCAGCGCCGGCAGCTAGTGTGTACAGTCACACACACACACAGTTGTGAAACACACTGCCGGCATTTGACCTGCACCACCCTACCTCCAGCAAATTGCCCAGGGCATCCGCTCCTTCCACCCTCCCCCTTGTACCGGCCCTGCATAATCCATCATTTTTCATATTTTAGTCTCCCCTTGGCCTTACCTCTGTAGTCACTGACAATTTGATTGAACCAACTAGACTGACACCTCCACAGGCAGTCCACGCTATGGAATTTTTTAAAATGTAGCTCTTCACAGTCCAATGCCCCAGCTAGTTGACCAAAGTGTATAAGTAAAAGTGTTTCCCAGCATTTTTTGATACATACAAGATTTAAAATTATGTATAAAAGCAAGCCCCCAAAATCCACAGGCCCAAGTGTACTTACTTTGCTCCTGTGTACATTCACCAGCCAAATCTTGTCACTTAATGAATATATTATGTCCGCTTTATATTCCTTGAAAATATATGCCCTTGCCTTTTCTCAAATTTATTGAAAAGTAAATACCTTTACCACCACTAAATAGCCTTCCTGCAATCCATTCAGTTATAGATTCCATGGTCAGATGCATTTACCTCTACATTATGGTATGGGATGACTACATTCTGCTAGAAGTTCAATACTTTCATCCTCTAAGGTTAAGAATTATATTCCAAATCCTAATGTGAGCTATATTTATCAAAGATTCAATGGTAAATTCCCCCAGTGAAAAAAAAATAATAATTTTATCCACACAAGTGAAATTTAATTGAATTTGCCCAGAATGTTTTGGCTAGATGCACTTTAATGCCCTGTACACACAGTCGGATTTTCCGATGGACAAAGTGCGATTGTGTGGATTGTGTTGTCGGAAATTCCGATCGTGTGTGGGCTCCATCGGATTTTTTCCGTCAGAATTTCCGACACACAAAGTATGAGAGCAGGATATAAAATTTTCCAACAACAAAATCCGATCGGTTAAATTCCGATCGTGTGTACACAAATCCGATGCACAAAGTGCCACACATGCTCAGAATAAGTTAAGAGACGAAAGCTATTGGCTACTGCCCCGTTTATAGTCCCGGCGTACGTGTTTTACGTCACCGCATTCAGAACGATGATTCAGAACGGATTTTTCGATAAATCTGTGCGACCATGTGTATGCAAGACAAGTTTGAGCCAACATCCGTCGGAAAAAATCTATGGATTTTGTTGTGGGAATGTCTGATCAATGTCCGATCGTGTGTACAGGGCATATGTATATTAAGTGGCATTTGCTGGGTGAATTTTGTTTGATCATATCTTGGCACTTTGAAAGCCTGGACAACCGTGATAGCATTTACCAGTTATTTTGCCATTTTGGGTGAATCTTGTTAAATAATATGAATGCTTTTATTCATCTGTTGACATTTTTTTTTTTCATGAGTTTTATTGAAGTATAAGACAATAAGAAAGGTAAAATAACAGTCTCACAGACAATGCACAAATCTGAGGACACATGTAATCACAAAAAGGGACAAACCGATATGACCAACAGTTCCAGGGGCAAAATATTGGTTGCCAATATGGAGAACATCACAAGTTTATGTGCATCAGAACATAAACAGAACAGAGAAGTATCTGTATCATCTGTTGACAATTGTTGTCCTTTGTGCTCAAGCTGTGTATAAAGACAGCATTATGGATAGTGATTGCTGGCAGAATGTCTTTTTTTTTTTTTTTTTACTTTTTTCACACCAAATATGCAAGCTGGTATTCCCATAGCAATGGAGTGGTGAGCGTGCAGCACCCCTGTTATATGGATACTAGTCTAGCCTACACTTCCTTTAGCATTAGTGAGGTGATTTTAAGAGGGATTCTCTAAAAAATAGGAGTTCCCCCTCTCAAAGAACAAATGGTCGATGCTAACGGGTTTCCAGGTGGGGATAATGGCAATCAAGGGGAGATTTAAGTACCACCTAAACTCCACCTGCCCCCTCTGTAGTGGGAAAGTAGGTGGTTGGCCCCTCTCTAGTGAACCTGCTTAACAATGCAAAGTAAAACATGTAGCTGAATAAAAAAATGCAAGTCCTTTATTTTTAGCTAATATTTTTACCTTCACAAGGTCCAGTGATGATGATGTCCTGTGGTATCCGATCCAGTGCTGGCAAGTCAGATGAAGGAGAACCAAAGTCCTCCTTCCTCCTTGTTTAAATTTCCAGTTGAGTACTGCCTAATTTCCCATACTGGATGGAGATATATGTATCCAGGAAGTTCTGGGAATGATAATCCCTGTAATGTCTTTACCTATGCCACATGAATGTATAGTAGATGATCTGATCATTTTACTTTCATATAATGTTTACACATTAAAATATGTTAACTGCATTTCAAAGATACTTATTTATTGTAATTAAAAATATGTTATGACTATCCTATATATACGGTACTAGTCTGTAATCATTAATATAGAAAAAAGAACGATCACACTAGCTAAACCCACATGTGATCTTCTAAATATAATACTTCCTATGAAAGTTTAAATGGTGTTTGCATTAGTTTACTTATGCAAAACAAAAGGTATGACTGAGACAAAATATTCTCATTTAGGAAGTCTGTTAATTTTTTATTTTATTTTTTATTCCAAATTTACTCTGTTGCTTTGAAAGTATTGTTTGGTTGCCTGGGTAGACAGTTTGAGCTTTATAATTAAAAATGTAATTGAGCCAGACATTACATCCATTTTGTATGCAACCTTTTCCTACCTTAGCAAGTGTTACACTGATTGCCCGTATTTCTTTATTAATTCTTCAGTTAACACAACATTAATTGTATGTAACATTTTCATTCAAGGGCTTTTGCCAACACTCTTTTTATTATTCATCAATCCACGCCTCTTTGTGTAGTGTACTAATTAAAAATTAAATATGCAAAACCTTTTAATTATTTTAAGATGCAATGAGAATAATGAAAAATGGTCACTCTGCGACTTTCTATAATTGCATTTGACACTGTATAATTATGAATTAATTTACTTGCCTGTTTTAATTGCTGCTTGCCTCGCTGTTGTACGCCTGATTTTGCATTATGCTGTAAAAGACTAGTCATTTTTTAATGTGCTGGTGTTTCAAGCAGATTATAGTGACTGTGCCACTTATACATTTACATTAATTGGTAAGTATTAATGACCGGAGTCAATAAATCAAGCAAATGGGAATATAATAAATTGAGAATGAACAAGAAACATGTCTTTCAGTGTGTTCTATCAATCAAAACCACAGACACTAACTACAACATTTAACAACATAGCTTAGTTGAATTAATCGAATGAAGTACAGTATATGTCTAGTGGGAGTATGCCGATGCAGTGTGTGGAATGTGCTTAAAAAGGTCACATTTAAATTAGGTGTATATAAAGGGAAAAAACAATGTGCAGGCAAAAGTAAATGCCATCTTTGCTTGCTTTGAAACTTAAGAATGGCTTTTAAATATCCAAGATTATTTTTAGTATACATTTAACAAACATTATGATAAAGGTAAATAAAGCATTGAAGGAAAGAGGAAGCCAAACACAAGCTACCATTTTCTGGCTTCCAGGTAGCATAGTAATTTCAGAACAGTAAATTTTTAATCAAAATAAAGCAGAATAGACTTCATTGCCCCAGACTTGTTATGCAGTCTGAAATTTACAAAATGTCAGCATCCATCTGACACTTATTACATCGCTATTTTATCCTGTGTAAAGTAATTGTCTTATTATGCCTATTTTGTTGAAGTTCAGACTTCTGGTTTCCAAGTCACACTTTTGAAAAAAATTATAACAGTGTAAAGCCTAGAATTAGCTAATGGAATTGCAAAAGTTCAACTGCAATTCCAAAACAACACATGGGTTGATATCACATTTGAGAAACATTGGAATAAGATATGTATTTATGCATTTATTTTCACAAGTTTTCACTTAATAACCCTTTTACCTTACTATACGTTATGTGACTGTAACTCAATGCATAAAATGTGTAGGCATGGTTAAAAGGTTAGATTGTTTATTGGCAAGAGGTTATAATGGAAAAGATGTGTGACTTGTGCAAATTTGACCAATAAATTATTATTAGTGCATAGTTGGTGGATCCAGTGGGGTTAATATTTTTAAAGGAAAAATATGTTGTTTATTTCACAAGGTAATTTTCAGTTTGTAATGGAACTGTCTCTAGAACTTAGTGAATATGGTGTCATTTCACTTTGAAAAGAATGCCCAAACACGGAAAATTTAAAAAAGCAAATTTTTTTCCTAGGTCAGCAGAGCCTTGCTTCATTCACTAAGCTATGGGAAAAATGCTCTTGCAAAGTGCAACTTCACTTGCAAAATGACCAGACTATTTCCCTTCAGTAAATCAACCCTAATGACTGCTAAGCTCCTGGGATGGGCAGTTACTGTAGTCCAGGATCTCCAAACTATGGCCCTCCAGCTGTTGTGGAACTACACATCCCATGAGGCATTGTACAACTCTAACATTCACAGATATGACTAGGCATGATGGGAATTATAGTTCCTGAACAACTGGGGGACCATAGTTTGAAGATCCCTGCTATAGTTTGATTTAAAACACTTTGTTAGTGAGGAAGGGCAGATGAGAATGGTATTAACAAAACTTCAACACACAGGAATCGATTCAAAAGTTAAATTATGACAAAATGCTGTAAAATACTGCATGCGGTAAATCATTAGTGAAAGTTCAATTCACTAAGAATTTAGCGTTAAATAACGAATGCTGTATTTTTTTCGATTACTCAGTAATTACCGCAATTATCTAGTGAGGTAATTTATCGCATGTGTCGATGGTTAAGGGTAGTTTAGGGTCATTTTCATAAGGTCGTGTCAGTGTTTAAAAGTTTGGAAAATAGTGTAAAAAAACGCGCTATAAGAACCAAACTAAATTAAACTAAATTGAAAAAGTGGTATCAAGATGATTGACACCCAACCAACATTTAGGGAGCAGCAATTAATATGTACAACATCAATACACATGCAAATAGGAAAAGGTATAAAAAATTGCGCTACCCTTAAGAGATATGATGCTGTGAAAATATATATAAAAACCTGCGTGATGATAGTAGCATACAGGTAATAAAGTACAATGGTGAATTAATATATGACGTGAACAATAATAAATGTCCAATGATCGATAAACATTAAATGGCAAACGATCAGTGATCAATGAACAATATAGTGTAGTGAGCACCAGTGAAAATAAAAATTAAAGTCCATCAAAATATCATAAATCGGTGAATCGGTTCCTGTTTCCCAATAGTAAGTGAAATCCACCACCACAAGTCAGCAAGAATGCGCCCTGGGTAGTATTGTGCCCTTTTCTGCGGGTAGATTTGTGTCCCATTTTAGTGGTTCTTTTTGTGAGGAACATGTATGCAGATCTCCTTGTTTGGTATAATGCACTATTTCTGTTTCCTAAGGAGCACTAATAAGTGCCCATTTGTATGGGTGTCCTTAGTAGGAAGATGTGCCCATTTGTGTGGGGGGTGGAATGGGGAGTGTTAAAATGCCCAATTGTGTGGGTTCTCCGGGGAAGAATGGGAAGAATATTACCCATTTTTGTGTGTGTCGAGGGGTAACAGAGTGCCCATTTTTGAATATGTTATATGTAAATTGTTCATTTCAAGTTACATAGTTACATAGTTACATAGTTAGTCAGGTTGAAAAAAGACACAAGTCCATCCAGTCCAACCATAAAAAAAAAAAAAAATAAATAAAAAAAAAACGTACAATCCAATATACCCAATACTATACCCACAGTTGATCCAGAGGAAGGCAAAAAACCCCAGCAGAGCATGCTCCAATTTGCTACAGCAGGGGAAAAAATTCCTTCCTGATCCCAGAGAGGCAATCGGATTTTCCCTGGATCAACTTTACCTATAAATGTCAGTACCCAGTTATATTATGTACATTTAGGAAAGTATCCAGGCCTTTCTTAAAGCAATCTACTGAGCTGGCCAGAACCACCTCTGGAGGGAGTCTATTCCACATTTTCACAGCTCTTACTGTGAAGAAACCTTTCCGTATTTGGAGATGAAATCTCTTTTCCTCCAGTCGTAAAGAGTGCCCCCTTGTCCTCTGTGTTGACCGTAAAGTGAATAACTCAACACCAAGTTCACTATATGGACCCCTTATATATTTAAACATGTTGATCATATCCCCCCTTATTCTCCTCTTCTCAAGAGTGAACAAATTCAGTTCCTCTAATCTTTCCTCATAGCTGAGCTCCCCCATGCCTCTTATCAGTTTGGTTGCCCTTCTCTGCACTTTCTCCAGTTCCCCGATATCCTTTTTGAGAACTGGTGTCCAAAACTGAACTGCATATTCCAGATGAGGTCTTACTAATGATTTGAACAGGGGCAAAATGATATCTCTCTCTCTGGAGTCCATACCTCTCTTAATACAAGAAAGAACTTTGCTCGCTTTGGAAACCGCAGCTTGGCATTGCATGCTATTATTGAGCTTATGATCTACCAAAACCCCCAGATCCTTCTCCACTACAGATTCCCCCAGTTGTACTCCCCCTAGCATGTATGATGCATGCATATTCTTAGCCCCCAAGTGCATAACTTTACATTTCTCAACATTAAACCTCATCTGCCACATAGTCGCCCAATTAGACAGAGCATTGAGGTGAGCTTGTAAATTGGAGACATCCTGTAAGGACGTTATTCCACTGCATAGCTTGGTGTCATCTGCAAAGACAGAAATGTTACTTTTGATCCCAGACCCAATATCATTTATAAAGATATTAAAGAGTAAGGGTCCCAGCACTGAACCTTGGGGTACACCACTGATAACCTTAGACCATTCAGAGTAAGAATCATTAACCACTACTCTCTGAATTCTGTCTTTTAGCCAGTTTTCTATCCATTTACAAACTGATATTTCCAAGCCTGTAGACTTTAACTTACACATGAGCCGTGTGTGCGGAACTGTATCAAACGCTTTTGCAAAATCCAAATAAACCACGTCCACAGCCACCCCTCTGTCCAAGGTTTTACTTACCTCTTCATAAAAAGAAATCAGGTTTGTCTGACAACTTCTGTCTTTCATGAACCCATGCTGTCTGTTGCTTAAAATGTTTTTTTCCAGCAAGAACTCGTCTATGTGGTCTTTTATTAAACGCTCCAGTATCTTCCCGACTATAGAAGTTAAACTAACAGGTCTATAGTTACTTGGTAAAGACTTTGATCCCTTTTTAAATATAGGCACCACGTTCGCCCTGCGCCAATCCAGCGGTACTATTCCCGTCATTAATGAGTCCCTAAAAATTAGATACAATGGCTTTGAAATTACAGAGCTCAATTCTTTTAGGATCCGTGGGTGGATGCCATCAGGTCCAGGTGCTTTATCCACCTTTATTCTGTCTAAATATTTCTGGACCATATCCCTTTTGAGCCATTGTGGATCATTGGGGGCTGTGTCAATACCACCCCCATTATGGACATGAACTTCCCCATGCTCTTTTGTATACACAGAGCTGAAGAAAGTATTTAATAAATTAGCCTTCTCCTTGTCCCCAGTCACCCACTCTAGATTATTTTGTAAAGGGCCTACATGCTCAGACCTGACCTTTTTACTATTAATATATTTGAAGAATTTTTTGGGGTTTGTCCTACTATTTTTTGCGATCTCTCGTTCATTTTGAATTTTTGCACCCTTGATTTCCTTTTTACATATTCTGTTAAATTCTTTGTAGCATTTAAATGACACTAGTGTTCCTTCATTTTTATATTTTTTAAAAGCTCTTTTCTTATTGTTTATAGCTTTTCTAACTTTGACCGTGAGCCACATAGGTTTTCTTTTTAGCCTTTTAAACTTATTGCCCATGGGAATATACTTTGCAGTGAGGTCCCAAACAGTCTTTTTTAAGAATTCCCATTTCTGTTCTGTGTTTATCGCTGCCAATATTCCCTCCCAGTCTAAGTCCTCGAGAGCAGCCCTCATCCTTGGAAAATTTGCTCTCTTGAAGTTAAGTGTTTTTATCTTTCCCTTATATATTTCTTGTTTACAGCTAACATCAAATGAAATCATGTTATGGTCACTGCTACCCAGGTGTTCCTTTATCTGCACATTAGTAATAAGCTCTGCATGGTTTGAGATTACCAGGTCCAACAGAGCTTCATTCCTAGTTGGGGCCTCAATAAACTGGACCATAAAATTGTCCTGTACTAGGTTTATAAATTTTTGCCCTTTAACTGTCCCAGCAGTGCCATTACTCCAAGTCAATTTCTGGGTAGTTAAAATCTCCCATTATTATCACTGTCCCAGCCCTTGCAGCCCTTTGCATCTGTGTAAGGAGCTGAGTCTCCACCTCCTTGTTAACATTGGGTGGTCTATAACAAACTCCAATGATTAACTTTGAACTACGCCCATCTATATGTAGTTCCACCCATAATGCTTCAGACTCATCACACTCTCCATCAATCAGGTCCTCTTTCACACTTGCTTTGAGATCACTTCTCACATAGAGACAGACCCCGCCACCTTTCCTTTTTACCCTGTCTCTCCGAAAGAGTGCATAGCCAGGAATATTAATAGCCCAGTCATGTGAGGATTGAAGCCAAGTTTCAGCAATACCGATTACATCATAGTTCACTTCATGCACCAGAGCTTCCAACTCACCTATTTTGCTTGGCAGACTTCTGGCATTGGTGAACAAACACTTTAATGCATTATTACATTTTGGTCTGGTGTTTTTCATATATTTTTTAGTAGTACAAATGGCACTACAGTTTCCAATGGCTGTTTTGCATTGTCCAATTGCTGTTTGCAAGTATCATACACATAACTGCTGTAAAGACCACTGTGTCCATTTTTGTTTTGGTTGTATATTTCTTACATGTCATGCTGCTGCACTTGTTAAAATGGCTGAAAACTAATAAAACATGTTATTGTCTTCTATTCATTTTTAATAAAGTGTACTTTGCTATTTGTTTAAATGTGTTGTGTTTACTAATTGTTGTTAAACCACAGCCCAACGTACAGCATCAGGATCAGCTCCTTGGTCAGCTTGAACTTCCAAAGAGCCTTACCCTCTGTAAATCTCCAATGCAAGACTCCCAACATACACCTTCCTGCACAAACGACTGTATCTTTGATTGGGTGCTGAAATGACCAATGGCTGGAACCGACTGCAATCATGAGAAAGAAGTGTCACCAACACATCAGGCATGTGTCGGCCACATGCCTGATGAAGGGGTCCTGCGTGGCTCCGAAACGTCGTTCTTATTTTTTTATACTATGTGATTAAAGTTTTGGACCCAATTTTGGAGATCCTGGTGTGCTGGTGACACTTAATTCTCACCCTCCGTGAAGTCGTCCATCAGGGTCCTCTCCATAAAATGTCGCAGAGCCATCACCACAACCCTCCTCCTCCTCTGATGCCTTCTGAGCAATTACAATTGCTAAATATTGCATTCAAAAAGCTCCATAGCTGTTATGCTGCTAAGCACTCTCTCTCAGCTCCCAATAACTCCAACAGGAAATACCGCACTGGTTACCGCCAGCAAAAGGGTGGTGTTAAATACTGCGCTTTTTTTAGTTCTTGCGTGATTTTTTGCGATGTTTACCGACAATTTTTTTTTTCGTTATTTACCACAGAATCTTTATTTTCTTTTTTATGAATTGGACTTCATTTACTGCATGCCATAATTTATGCAAATGAGTAACACAATACCCTTATCGCATGCAGTAAAGCTTAGTAAATTGACCCCTTGCTGATTGATAAAAACACACAGCCTGAAGACTAAAAAAATCTTAGCTGGTTTGGATAAAGTTCTATTTCATATATTTAGCATATGCAACATAAACTAGAGAGTGTAACACCGCTCAGACTGTGCATAAAGATTTCCTTATGGGTGCTGGCCCCGGCTCACCACCGTCAATAGTAATTGAAAAAAAAGATTGGTCGCACACCATGGAAGCAAAAACTTCTGTAGAATAGTTACTTTATTGTCATGGTGCCAAAGGATGTAGACAGGATGTTACAGGAATATTGGTAGTCCGGTTTCACACAGATAACTCGTGCTGGTTCCATTCTTTGGCACCTTGACAGTAAAGTAACTATTCTACAGAAGTTTTTTCCTTCCATGGTGTGCGACCAATTCTCTTTTTCTTCATATGCAACATAAATTCACATATTTATGTTGTCTTGTGGCAATGATTCATTACCAGGCGCTTACCTTTTTAAATGCCTCTGTCTACCTATATTTTGTTACAAATCAATTGTATGCCTTTACGAGTACTTTAATATTACAGGGTTCCATCAAGTTGATGTGGACTCCCGAGGAGTCCCACATTTTCTTTTTTGTTTGGTTCTTTGATGTTTGCAGTGGCATGTTCGTCTTGTCATATACTTTCTGTATCAAGTCATCCCATTGCCAGTTATACTATTCTTCATTTCCCTTAAAATTTTGCAAGCATAATTATCTTTTTCAGTGAGTTAGCTCTTCTCATATGCTGTCACAAACATGCAGCTTTAATTTAGTAATTTGGCTTTTTAGAGAAAGGTTGGGCTTAATTTGCTGAATGATCCACTTGTTTTTCTAGCTGGCAACAATATTTGTAGAATTCTTCAGCAACACCAAGGTTCAAAAGTACCAGATATACATAGTTAATAAAGTGGCCGCTGAGTCTATATTCACAAAGTATTCCATCACTTTCTCGAAAAAGCAAGTGTATACTTTACTTAAAAGAGAAGTCTGTTTTTTTTTGTTTTTTGTGTTTCATACTTACCTAAGTGGATGCAGCATCGGTTTGATGCTGCATCTGTCCCCCAGCGCCTCTACACTGAGAAGCGAGCGATTGAACACCACCGATTGCTCGATTCTCACAGCTCCCCGAGCAGAGAGCTGGTGACTATCAGTCACAGCTCTTTGCTCTGCCCTCCTCCTCACTCACTGGAGCGCTGGGCTGTGGAGGGGGCGGGAGCGGCCCGCTCAGGCTCTTAATGGCTCACTGAGAGGCTGAGTCAGGTGTTGGTCCAGGGATCTAGGTGGATCCCATCTACATGGTCGTAATGGTGCAGAGCGTGGACCAACCTCTGTGACGTTAGCAGAGAGTGGACTTTTTATATCACCGGTGGATCAAAACAGGACTGTAGCATAGCCTACATAAAAAAAAAAAACTGTATTTATGTTGATCCATTTGTAACTGAATGCTAATAATGTGATTAGTATTTAGTAGAATGTATAGTTGTCTCAGTAATTCTCAATCAAGGTAAATATCCACTAACTAGGCAACATAAGCAAACTTCATCCAAAGGTTAGTCACTTTTTATGCATATCTCTTAAAATACATCTAAAGGCTCCTATATGACATTTGAAGTTGCTATTTGTTTCACAAAGCCTCATAAAGTAAATAGGCTTACCTATAAGTAAAACTTACAAATGTGGGTTTCCAAACACTTTAAAGTAATTAAGTGCTGCATCACATGCGGGTCATAGTTCTGGACGGCAGTAGTTCTACTGTATTAAACCAAACTAAAATGGGCTTGTTCATCTTAGCTGGTAAAGCCCCATAATTATCATATGCAAATACTGAATTTCTGCATTTTTAAATGATCCAGGCAAACACTTTCTTATGCACATATAAAAGTGTTTAGATCTGGTGGTAGCAATCACTGCATTATGGAAAGCAGAAGGGGTATGGATACATGCTCCATACCTCTATTTTTGGGGTTTCCCACAGCTGTAGCAAGTTGTGACCATTCTTGGAAGAAAACTATAATGCCATTATAATGATCTAAATAAAAAAAAATCACTTTTAGGTTACTGTGAATGATTATGTGTGACATTTTCCCCAGCTATTCCTTATAAATGTTTAAGCCGTGGCTTTTCAACTTCATCCAGTGACTTCAATCTCCCTTTGGTCATACGACGGCCAGCGGGAGGTCCTGGATAGAGCTGGGCGAACAGTTCGGCCTGAGCATGAGTTTGGGCCGATCATTGGCTGTTCGCTCGTTCGACGAATACCCAAATTATTGGCCGTTCGACCGCTTGTTCGGCCCGCTGAATGAGCACAGTGCACTGAGCCGCCACAAAGTGCATTGGAAGCCCTGATTGGCTGAAGCAATGAAAGTTTTGCCCAATCAGGGCACAGAGCACCGTCAGAGCCATGATTGGAAAAAGTAATGATGACTCTATCCAATTATGGCTCATTGCTGTTAGTCCCGCCCCACAGTATAAAAAATATTCTCCCTATAGCAGCTATTTGCAGTGTGAAATTAGCGTGGAGAGAGATAGAACAGGGCTCTGTTCAGTGCTGCTAGTGAGTTAATGTGCTATAGTGTACAATTGTGCTTCTATTGTCAGTGTTGTATATCAGTTTAGTGTGAATCTAGTTCAGTGTTAGTGTAGTGTGACCATTCATTTTTACTTTAGTGTCAATTTAATTTGTCAGGGCAGGTTTCCTGCAATATATACAGTATCAGGGCACTACTGCACGTTTAATGCAGTACATTTCAGTATGTTACTGCACATTTAATGCAGTATCTATCAGTGTGTTACTGTGCCATTAATGTAGTATATTTGAGTGCATTACTGCACATTTAACGCAGTATATTTCAGTGCATTAGTGCATGTTTACCACAGTATATTGCAGCTGGTCAGTGCAGTTTTACTGCAGTGTTTTGTAGTGTGTCAGTGGAGTTTGTCTGTGTACTGAGTACTCAAGTTAAGGTGCACCAAACACCACTTTGCACGTACACATTTCCACATCTTTATTACATTTTGTGAATAATCGTCCCACATCATATCTGGAAGGCCAACAAGGAGAGGCAGAAGTTCCCATGGCACTGTGAGGGGGCCAGCAGCATACGTGTTCACAGGCAAAGGTGGGCGTGGTCCGTCCTCAGGCAGGGCATAATTTCCTCTGTTTAGTGATGTTGCCCATGCCATCCAGCCAAAGCATGCAGCAGAGGTGAGGGACTGGCTTACTAAACCACTATCATCCTCTGTCACCCAAGCAAAGACTAGTGCACAGTCTAATGCAGCTGCCAGAGTGGCTTATTCTGCCTCCTTGTCCACAGCTACTCCTGCCAATACCCCAGCATTAGGCATGGAGGAGTCAGCTGAAATATTTGAACACAGTGTCAGCCACTTTTCCCTTGATTATGCACAGCCATTACTTGATTCAGATCTTGGTTCTGAGGTTGAGAAAGGTAGGAACATTAGCCTTCAGAGAGGGGAGAAGACTGGTAAACAACAAATTGTCAGCCATGTTCCCCCAGCCGCAGCGTATTGCCAAGTTGTCTCCAGTGATAATGAGGATGGAGGGTATGATGGTGATAATGAGGTCACTGATGCGACTTGAGTGATGGATAGAGCAGAGGAGGAAAGTGAGGGTGAGGCAGTCATCGTGTTAGAGTAGACACACAAGAGGAGAAGGAGGAGGAGGATTCTTGCAGCTTTGGAGGCCTGGAAGCAGAGCAAGACATACGTCAACCCTTAACAGATGGTTTTCCATCCCCAGAACCCTTGGGAGTAGTACATGGTTGGGAGGAGGCAGTTCCAGATACTGTAATTCTCAGTGACCCCAAGGAGTCTGCTTCTCATGCCTCCACAAACTTGCGGTGCATGGGCTCCCTCATTCTTCAAAGTCTGTGAAAGGACTTAAGAATAAGTGGCATTAAGGAGAAGGATCACTATTGGTTGGCAACCCTCCTTAACCACCGTTACAAGGGGAAAATCTAAGAACGCATCCCGTTCACACAGAGGAAGCAGAAGACAATATCTCTTGAGGACACCTTAAAGAGGAGTTTATGTAACACTCAGTGATACCTATCAAAATCTTTTTAGTCCTCGGCGCCCAGGGCTGTCAACCTCTACATCCCATCGACAGTGTCATCATCATATGGTGGGATATAATCTAGGGGCGAAAACAGATATGGAGAGCTTTCCAGTTGACGATTTATTGTGCTTTCTGGATCTTGAATCTATGAAAGACTGTCTAGGCTGCCTAGTTTTGTGGGTGTTGATTTCATCTGGAAGAAATTTTTTGGTGTAGGTTTCATGGGACCAATTTTTCCGCACCTGTTTGACAGGTGCATATCATTGCAATTTTTGACAGCAGGGCCAATTCTGGCTTATAGCAAGAGTACCTCTATATGGTTATTGTGTGAAGGGACCACCGACACCCAAAGACCAATTTTTCTACAACTGTTTGAGTGGGGCATCAAAATAGGATTTTTATTTCATACTTACCTATAAAATCTTTTTCTTCGAGTACATCATGGGATACAGAGTCATGCTAATATTCATTACCTGCTGGGTTATACTTCATCACTATGTGACTGGACACTGGTAGACCAAAAGTCTTCAGACAGAAGTGTTCCCCTATATAACCCCTCCCATACAGGAAGCACTTCAGTTTTGTAGCAAGCACTGAATCCTCAAAAAAGAGGGGATGGATCTCTGTGTCCCATGATGTACGCAAAGAAAAGGATTTTACAGATAAGTATGACGTAAAAATCCTATTTTCTTTTTCATACATCATGGGATACAGAGTCAGGCTAATATTCATTACCTGCTGGGACATCCCAGAGCAATAGCCTTGAGGGGAGGGAGACACCCTGCCAAACAATAGCCATCAGAACTTATACGGCAGCCCGCAGTACACTGCAGCTGAAAGCCGAATCCTCGGCTGCTCGAACATCCACTTGATAACATTTTGTGAACGTATGCACTGAAGACCAGGTGGCAGCCCTATGCCGCGTACACACAACCGGACTTTCCGGCAGAAAAGGTCAGACGGAATCATTCCATCGAATATTCCGATCGTGTGTGGGCTTCATCTGACTTTTTCTTTAGAAAATTCTGATGGACCTAGAAATAGAACATGTTTTAAATCTTTCTGACAAAGCCCAGGAGGTTCCTACACCCCTGGTAGAATGAGCTCTCACCCTAAAGGGAGGAGCTTTATGTTTCAGACCGTAGGACTGTATGACCAATTGACGGACCCAATTGGCAATGGAAGCTTTGGAAGCTGCCTGCCCTTTCTTGGGTCTTTTGGTAAAACAAAAAAAGAGTCTGATCCTCGGATCTCCACAGATCTAAACAAATAAACCGTGACTGCCCGGACAACGTCCAAAGAATGCAGTTGTCTCTCTTCCACCGAATGAGGCCTAGAGAAAAAAGAAAGCAAATTAATGTCCTGATTTAAATGAAAGGCCAACACTACCTTTGGCTAAAAAGGATGGAACAGGTCGTAACATGACTCTGTCGTGGTGAAGGATCAAGTACGGTTCCCTGCATGAAAGGGCTGCCAACTCCTACACCCTTCGAGCTGAGGTGATAGCCATCAGGAAGGCTAGCTTGCGCGACAGCAAGTCTAATGAAATTTCCTTAATAGGCTCAAATGGTGGTTTCTGTAACACAAGCAGCACCAAGTTCAAGTCCCAAGGACACATAGGTGACCTAATTGAGGAAGCAAGCGAGTTGCCCCTTGCATAAAGGTTCATATCAGTGAATGGGAGGCTAAAGGCTAAAGGCCTTTGGAAGAATACTGATAGGGCCGAAACTTGACCTCTGATTGTACTCAAAGCCAATTTTATTTCCACAGCTGACTGCAGAAAAGAGAGAATTCTCCCAATCACATATTTCCGAGGATGTCATTTTCTGCCTTCACACCAAGCAAAATAAGTCTTCCAGACCTTATGATAAATCTTCCTATTGAAAGCTTTTCTAGCATTTACTAGAGTATACACCACTGGTCCCGAGATGCCACAGTCCTTTAACACCCTGGCTTCAATAGCCATGCCATCAAATTTAGAGACTGTAAATTGGGGTGGTATATAGGATCTTGAGCTAGTAGATTGGGGCGACGTGAAAGCGTCCATGGCCCGTATATTGTCAGGCTCACAATCTCCGGGAACCAGGGCCTTCTGGGCCAGGCTGGTGCCACGAAAATGACTGAAATCCCCTCGCTCCGAATTCTGTGCAACAAATGTGGAAGGAGAGGGATCAGAGGGAAAGCATAAACCAGGGAGTACTGGCTCCATGGAACTATCAGAGCATCTGCTCCAATTGCCAGAGGATCAGGGCCGGTGCACCCACTAGGCGAATTAGGCAACCGCCCAGGGCGCACTGCCGCCTAGGGGCGCATCTGACCCTTGCCTCCCCCCCAAGCTCCCGGCAGAGCCGCTGATAGGGGACCCAAACAGCAAGGAGTTCGGTGCGGCAGGCGTGCGGGTGGTAGCCTTGCAGTGCAGCGTGCAGCTTCTCCCCTCTCCCTCCCATCCGCTTTCACACATGCTGGAGGGAGAGGGACGTCTGTGTAACAGGGCAGGCAGCCAATAGCGCTGCTCTTCTGAGTGGGAGGGCGTGACTGCTAAGTTGCTCTGCCTCCCACTACCTCCTTAGCCAATCAGATTGCCCAGCCCGCCACATTTGACTAGAAGATGCTAGTGGCCAGAGCAGGGCGGGATGGAGAGGATCCGACATACCCGAGTATGATGAAGAAGGTATGAGATCAAACATGTCACAATGCATTGCTGGCTGCAGACATTGATCAGTGTGTTCTCCTCCTGTCCTGTGTGTAGAATATGCAGTGATCACACTGATGGAGAGATTCCCCTCCCTCTTCTCACACTGCTTCTTATCTGTGTTTTTATTTACACTGAACACAGGACAGGAGAATGCTGATTAGACTTCTGCAAGATGCTGCAACTTCAGCACTTTCTATAGCTATATAGTCCATCTAGGATTTGTTTGACCTTTTATTTGTTATCTTTGAAGGCATTATCTGGTCAGGCTGGGAGCTTCTCAGACCTGTTAACCATTTACTGTTCTCCTGTGGTTGAGAAATGACTTTTGTTTTTTTGGCACATTGTTATATCTTGTAAACTCCTGTTTACACATAGTGCAGTGATCAATGTATTTCCACACTGGTCACTGCTAGCCTAGGACACACTTGTACTATGTCTGCAGTCTCTGATCATCTCCTGTAGTATGTCCGCAGTCTCTGATCATCTCCTGTACCATGTCCGCAATCTCTGACCATCTCCTGTACTATGTCTTTAGTCTCTGATCATCTCCTGTAGTATGTCCGCAGTCTCTGATCATCTCCTGTAGTATGTCCGCAGTCTCTGACCATCTCATGTACTATGTCTGCAGTTTCTGATCATCTCCTGTACCATGTCTGCAGTCTCTGATCATCTCCTGTACCATGTCTGCAGTCTCTGACCATCTCTTGTATCATGTCTGCAGTCTCTGATCATCTCCTGTAGTATGTCCGCAGTCTCTGATCATCTCCTGTACTATGTCCACAGTCTCTGATCATCTCCTGTACCATGTCTGCAGTCTCTGACCATCTCCTGTACCACGTCCCCAGTCTCTGATCATATCCTGTAGTATTTCTGCAATAAAGGAGGGCTACAGACATGGTAGGTGGTGAGGGAAGAGGGCTGTGGGTGGTAAGGCAAGGGGGGCTGCAGGCACAGTAGATTATGAGGAAAGGGGTCCCAGGTGCAATGGGTGGTGATGGAAAGAATGCCTAGGCACAAGTGATGGTTAAGGCGGGGCTGTAGAGAAAATTTTAATGTATCATACAGGGCAAGGGGCTTCATGATCCAGAGCCCACCAAAATCCTCAGCACCAGGCCCATGATGCTCTTAATCCAGGCCAAACGGCCAGGGTCGCAAAGGTCGCACTTGCAATCAGGCCCTGGTGTTCACAGTGAAATAATTAGAAAGTGCACTGTCATATTGTCACACAATACACACTGGGATCTGTGATCAAAGAGTGTGTTGTGCTATTATTTAATGACAATGCACAAAGCCATTCAGTGTTTTTTTTTGTTGTTGTTTTTTTTTTGGGGGGGGGGGGGCGCAAGTTGCTGGTCTTGCCTAGGGTGCAAAATAGTCTAGCACCGGCCCTGCAGAGGATCTCTTGTTCGAGACACAAACTGCTGTAGATTGTTGTTGAACCTAGATTCCAGTAGGTTGACCTCTGGCCATCCCCAGCGTTGGCAAATTTCCTGGTACACCTCTGGGTGTAGGGACCATTCCCCTGGGTAGATCTTCTGGTGGCTGAGATAATCTGTCTTTCATTTCTCTACTCCCGGGATATGGACTGCCGATTAAATTGGCACATGTCCCACTGCCCAGGCTAGTATGTAGTTCACCCCCTTCAGAGATGAATGACTCGTGGTACCGCCTTGGTGGTTTATATAGGCCACAGCCGTGGCCACCAGTTTGGGCTTAAACATGCCTGAGGAGATAAGCACATTGGATAATCCAGGGTTTTTCTTCCTCTGTTCCAAGTCAACAAGATGTCTTGATGTAAAGGCCTAGAATGGAACTGGGCATTGGGCGGCGCCTCGAAGGAGGATACCATCCTCCCTAGAAGACTCATACAGAGCCGAATGGAGGGTTATCTGGTGCCCCTTACTTGACGCACCTGATCCTTCAGGGCACAGATCCTTACGGGTGGGCAAGAGTACTCTTGCTTGGACTGTGTTTAGAATCAGACGTAAATATCTTATACTTTGAGCTGGTCTCAAGGCCGACTTTTCGGTATTTATGATCCAGCCTAAGCTTTTCAAATACCTCACTGTGTATATTATGCTCTGTTCTAGAGCCTGTACTGAGTGATCTCTGAACAGGAGGTCGTCTAGATACCCGAGCACCAGGATCCCTTGAGCCCTTAAGTGACCCAGTACTGGTAATAGGACCTTTGTGAACACCCAGGGAGCTGTAGCAAGCCCGAAGGGAAGAGCCACAAACTGAAAATGACGTTCCTCTACTGCAAAACGTAAACCACTGATGAGGCTGAAAGATAGGTAAGTGTCCTTTATATCGATGGAGGCTAAAAGTCTCCCCTCTGGAGTGAGGTTACAACTGAGCGGGCAGACTCCATCTGAAAGGACTGTATCAAAAGATACTTGTTCAGGGATCTTAGGTCCAAAATGGGCCTTGTGTTCCCGTTTGGTTTCTGAACCGTAAATAGTTTTGAGTAAAACCCTGTACCCCTTTCGGATACCGGAACCTCTACAATCACTCCTTGATGCACTAGATAATTTAGTGCCTGAAGCAATAAGTTTCTTTTTGGAGGATTCTAGGGAACGCTGGATCTTAGAAACCTCTGAGGGGGCACCCCTCGTAACTCCAGCTTGTAACCTCAAGATAATTGAGGTTACCCACTCGTCCTGAATTGTTGTTTTCCAAATGTCCACGAAGTGCAGCAGCCTTCCCCCCACCTGATGGAGTTGGGGCATCCCCTCAAAAGGAGGGCTTGGTGCTGGTTTTAGAAGAATTTTGGACCCAGGGCCTTTTCTGGCCCTGGCCTTGCAGCTAGCCCCTGTCCCTAGTGCCCTGTTGGCGACGGAACCACCCTGACGTTGAGACATTTGAGGAAGCAATAACTGGGTTTTTAAATGGGGGACGTTTGGTGCTTTTCTTCACAGGAAGTACAGAAATCTTCCCTCCGGAAATCTTTTGGATATATTTGTGATCACCAAATAAACGTTCCCCATGAAACAGGAAACCAGCTAATAACTTTTTACAAGGGAGCTTGGCTGACCAGTACTTAAGCCATAAAAGTCTGCGCATATGTATATACGAGAGCTAGACGAGAAACCTGCTGTATTGAATCCTTTAAAGCATCAACAGCAAAACACAGCGCTCGAGGAATATATGTCTTACCTACAGGCAGATCATCCTCTGGGTTAGGCCTATCAGGCCGTTTGACCTGATCCTTTACAAACTGGCAAATACCAATTGCTGCAACAGCTGGCTGAATAGCTGAACTGGCCAAGGAAAAGGAAGCTTTTAATAAGAATTTCAATTTCTTGTCAACAGGGTCTTTCAAGCCCTGTGCGTTATCTACAGTACAAGTTAAGTTCTTGTTTAAGGAAGAGACTGCTGCATCTACTGCTGGCATGCTCCATTTTTTAACAAACTTTTCATCCATGGGATATAAAAGGGAAAACCTTTTAGGAGGCAAAAAAGTCCTGTCAGGATGTTTCCAATCAGCATACACCGCCTGTTCCAACAGGGGGTGTAGCGGGAAAGTCTGTGTGCGGGGTCTCAGAGCTCCCAAAGAGGACCAGGGGGGCTCAGTCACCTCTGCAAGAGGCAATTTAAAGACAGAATGAACCATTTCGGTCAGAGTCAGGATCAAAAACTTCTGTGACTGAGAAGCAGACATCGAGTAGATATCTTCTTGTCCAGATTGCTTGGAAGCAGAATCATCTGCCAGGCACTCCACCGAATCCTGAACTTTAAGCTCTTTCCTATCCTCAATCCATTCCTGCTCCAGACAAGGAGACTCTGGGGAGGAGGATCTGTCACGCTTCCTGCCACCCTGCGAGATGGAGGCAATCATGCAGGCAATCCTGTGCTCTAACCCAGCTAGGGCCGAGTACAGTTCATCCTTAGTGATAAAGGGTGAAGCAGCAGTGTTGACTGTATGCACAATATCAGATAGGCGCAGCGGCTCAGATTGCCCGGGAGCCTCTGGTTTTTCAGGGGATACAAAACTAGGTATACGACTAGGTTAATCAGGAACTACTGATGACGTAGGTGTGCCCTTCCCTGTGGTGTTAGTCCTGCTCCTCTTTTTGGAAGACATTCAATCCCTGCAAACAAAGAGTACTTGGGTGTAATTAAAACACCTCAGAAGGGAGCCCCTCTAATAGGGCTCAACAAGCCCCTATGCAACAATCCTGCTAAGCACCTTTTAGCCTGCCAAGCAACACCTGGCGACTCACGGGACCCAGGTAAGGAAAAATGAACCACTGCAAGTGTTTGTTCAGAGCCTACTCTGTGTCCCACAGCTGCCTTCTCAAAGCACCAAATGCTTGGCCTGCACAGCTTAAATAAGCTGGGTGTGTGCCGGAATGTTCTATGCTTGTATGTGCGCGCGCGCATGTGCGCGGTCCCGGCGAATGGGCATGACTGTACGATGCAAATTTTCATGCGCCCAGATAAAGGCTATGGCACATGTGCGGGCGAAGCTGTGTGCGCCATGGCCGCCAAACTGCTGAGCCCAGCGGCGCTCTTGCGAATGCACGTGAACCAAGGCGAACCCAGGTGAAATGGTGCACCATCATACAGGTAAAAAACAGCCAGACACAAGCAAAAAAAAAAAGTACACTTTGAAAACACCCACAGCTAGCCCAGAACTCCCCCGTATGGTCACCGCACACAGGTGTCCAGCCTTTAGCTAGCTTGACTGATTGTTACAATCACTGGGACACCACACAATAATAAAATAAAGGGGTTTCACTTACCCGTCCAGACACAGGGCCACTTAGAAACGAAGGGCCCAATCTTCACCATTCATGGCGGGTTCCTTTCACTAGGACCTTTGGGGACTGGGTACCCTTTCATGTTTATGGTCCACTCCATTGGACCTGTACAGCACCCTGCAGGAAATGCCTTAACGATGTAGTGTCCAGGATTTCCACTCCGCAGGGTCCAGCGCCCAAAGGCCGCGTTACAGGCAAAACCTCGCAGGATCTTGAGTGTTCTTTGCGAGGCTCAATTTATCTAAGCATAAAAGCCTGTGTCAAATGGATCCAATCGGTCAATCCCTTGATTCATTTTTGGAAACATTTGTGGGACAAGAGACCTGGAGCTCAGGGAGCTCAAACAAACCATGCCATCCACCTTGCAGACACTGGTAAAAAACTAAAGTACTTCCTGTATGGGAGGGGTTATATAGGAGATCACTTCCTGTCTAAAGACCTTTGGTCTACCAGTGTCCATTCACCTAATGATGAAGTATAACCCAGCAGGTAATGAATATTAGACCGACTCTGTGTCCCATGATGTATGAAAAAGACATTTCAATTTTTGACAGCAAGGCTAATTCTTGCTTTCATCAACAGTACCTCTATAGGGTTACGGTGTGAATGCACCACCAACACTCAAAGCCCAATTTTTCCACACCTGTTACTTCTATCCAAAATCTGCAAAGGAGACACCAGAATCTATCCCAAAAATCTCTAATCTTGTTCTGAGTGCACTAAATTGTGGCCTCGTCATACAGACTGGCTCCCCAAGCCATTGTTTATAAAATAAAAGAAGGTTGAATGGAAAATGTCTTTTTTTGGCTTTATAAATGTCATTGTTGCTGCAGCAGGCTCTATACACAGTACAAATGTGCCACATTACAGTTAGACTAAGGGGACCCCCCAGGCACTATACTTAAAGGATTTTTTAATTTTTATTGTTATTTTTCATTTTGATGGTTTCGCGTAAAGCAGAAGTAAATGACTGCTCATTTAAAAATTATGTTTTTTACAAACTTTTTTTTTCATTGATACGTGTCCCCCAGGACAGTACCCGGACCCCCATAACCATTGTATGCCCAATTACTTGCATATAAGCCTTCAAAATGGGCACTTTTGATAATTCCAGTTCGGTTCCACAGACTTCAATGGCGTTTGTTATTCAGTTCTGAACTTTTGCGATGTTCGAAAGTTCTGCTGCAAACCAAACAGGGGGTCATTCGGCCCATCTCTAGTCCTGGAGGAAGAGAAATTACACCCACAACTCCTCCCAGCTTTCACCTCCCTGCAGCATCTGATTTCTCTTCTTAATAAAATATTTTTAGTATTCACCATAACAAATAATGAACACATGTACAAAACCTTTAAATTCCCAACTTATTAACATTAATGAGTAAGTAGAAAGTATAGCAGAATGATAGCAGTCTGTTCCTATCTTACACATTCCATCAGTCTTTCAGCTAGCAGTTCAGTAATGTTTGGTAATAAAACTTATTTTGTTTTTGTTTTTAATGCTTCAGAAGTGCATAACAGATAAAAAGTAGCTCTGTGTACATGACTCACAACATTTCAAAACTCAGCTTTGGATTTCTAAACATAACTGGCTGAAAAAATCAAAAGTAAAAACTGGCACAAGTAAAACACAATATGTAACTGGTTAAGTATAATTGGTAGGGATGGTAATAAACATTTACATTGTAAAGTGTATATCCTTATGAAGTTGACCATACACACTTAAAGTACAGTATATAGTTGTTTTTTTCTTTTGATTAACATATACCATCACCATAGCTCAGATATGGATTTTTCTTTTGCCAAAATAAAAATGATCCTTCAGAAGTTGAAAAAATATAATAGCTTTCATATCTTTAATGTATTTTAGGATTTAAAAAAAAGTATGTATTCACTCAACTGTTACCTATATAAATGTTATATAAAAGAGACTTTATTGTATTTTCCTTTGGGGAGGGGGGTTTGTGCATGACCCCCAAAAATCAGGCTTCAACTTCTGATAGATCTTTTATACTGTGAAAAAAAAAAATCTGAACCACTTGGTGCTTTCATCCTTTCTCTCCATACAGGCTAACTCCCCTAGGCACCTCATTGGAATGCCACAGAAAAATAGAGAACTGACACACTACAACAATAATTACTGAATACAGTCAGAACTACAACCAAGTTTAGAGTCCAGCATACCGCCAGCCCAGTCCTTAAATTACTTTAGCTAGGTGATAATGGATAAAATCCAATTAAACAACTGGGCTTTTCGCCCAACATTGGTGCCCTAAGCTTGCCTCTTGTGATTATATAATTACATTGCCCAAGTGTTATCTGGGCTTTTAAAATTTACCAACAAATGATAATAAGTAACAAATGTGTAAAAGATGTGTACAGGTAATTGAAAATAGAACACGTTTTGCTGAATAAACTACTGAAACATAAAATACTAAACAATACCTTGAGTGGTGCTTGTAAACGAGCAGAAGCATTTGATGACACCTCCAAGGGATTGTTATTTTCTAATAGAGCATTGCTTGCTGACAGTACATTTTGTTGATTGCTGCTGTTCTTCAAAAATAATCTTAATTTTGTGGTTGTGTTGTTTTCTAGTATACATGTCCTTTGGATCTTTTTATCTTTTATATTATCTTTAGCTGTGAAAAGGCTTTCAGCTAATTTTGAAGTAGGCTCCTGAAAGTATTAACAGAAAATATGGTCATCCATCAATATGCAGTATTCGTCACAAATGGAACTGTTTAGATCTCATACGCCAATGAAAGGTCAAACATTTTACAGTAATGATGCTCATTGTTGGAAAAAGGAGTCACAACTTAGCCTATTAGAGACTAGAGATCAGCTTTGGATTCGGGTTGAACATGAGTTTGACCCAAACCAAGTCTGTATGCAGTACAGCTGATGTGGTAAACAATTATCAACTGTAAGGCTGTCATTTAGTCCAGTCAGCTTCTCTTTGTAAGCAAGAAGGCTTCCAAATCAGGAAAAGCTCCCCTGCCCTCAAAGACCGCCACCTCTTTTGAGCCAGGGATGTGGGGAGGAGGTCTTTGTCCTATACAATATAGGGACCAATGTATTTTCAAAAATAATAAAAGAATTACAACAGGTTGCTCAGGCAGTGTGTACTGTACATAGATCCAGCATGCCGTTTATAAGCAATATATGTAAAAGGAGTATTAGGAGACTTTCAAGGTACCCAAAGAAAACAATACAATACATAGAGTTGGGCAAACAGTTCCAGCCGAGCAAAAGTTATTGCCAGAACATCGCCTTTTCGCCCGTTCGGCGAACACCCGAATGTGCTGGGCACTCGGCGCACTTGTTCGAACGCTGAGGGCCCCACAATGCACTGCAGGCTGTATAGTGCATTCTGGGGCCCTAGCTGAATGAAGCAATGCACCTGTACAAGAAAATTCATGAGTGTGAAATTGAGCCTACTAGACGTAAGGATAAGGAAGACAGCCTAGAGTTCAGTAAGGTGGCCTGAATGTAATATTTGAATGTGCGGCATCTCTTCTCCTCTCTGAATTACTAGTAGCACCTAGAAGAGCCCTATGTGCTTCCAAAAATGTGTTTGAAAACAGGACCCCTGCCAAACCATATGATGGTAATATACCTGGTATGGCCTAGATCAGGGATATGCAATTGGCGGATCTCCAGCTGTTGCAAAACCACAAGTCCCATCATGCTTCTGCCTCTTGGTGTCATGCTTGTGGCTGTCAAAGTCTTGCTATGCCTCATGGGGCTTGTAGTTCTGCAAACAGCTGGAGGTCCGCTAATTACATATCCCTGACCTAGATTAAGAGTGCACTACTCAAGGGGATTACAGTCCTGGGGCTAATTGTAATTATAGTAAAAGCAGGCACTCAGAATTAGCACTGACTTGCAACAAGTTCACTGGCATGACTTGTCTCCATATCTACAAAGCAGAATCAGGTATCATGCACAGTAAATAAAATGTCTAAAACAACTTTATGAAGAATATGGTTTGCCAGATGTTTCATTTAAAAGTTTTATTGCTTTAACATTGAATCATGTTAAGATATTAATGCAAGGTGCAAAACTAATTACAACCAATGTTTTAAAGTAGATTTACAAAGTCTTAAAGCCAAGATGAACTTTCAGTTTAAATTACCTAAATATAGTAGAAAAACTCATGTCCTGCCAGCATGCTGCAGAGTAGGGCCCTTGTTCTCTTTGGGGAAGCAGTGACCCAGCATGCCCACTACTGAGTCAGAGGAGCCAGACCTCTGACTCAAATTAATGGGAAGCATGAGCTGATGTAGACCTCCTTTGGGGGGGTAATGAGAACTGGCCCTCCCTAAATAGGATATTGCGCTAAACCTGTAGGTAAATAAGAGAACAAAAAAAATGCTAAGCGGAAGAGTGTGTTTGATAATAAAGTTGACAGTGCCTCCATCTAGGATATGGAGGGGATTCCCATCCTAAGAAATTAACCAGTAATCTAATCAAAGTATTTCAATGCAGATGAACTACTGCAATCAGCATATAACATTAACCATACTGTAAGTATATAGAATGGAAATACAAGTGTAGCGCTGGTAGATTTATGATCTACCATCTGATAGATAAATTTAGTGAATTACTTGTTAGGAAAGTTAGATTTGCCCTTGTTCCAGCTTGGCTGACGTTGCATGCGGTTCCACACTGAGCCGGTGGGTGTCGCTGTTACCATTGGCTGCTGTTGGAAGGGCAACGTGTCGAAGCGTATGGATGCTCCTCTGTCCCGGAGACAACTCGGTGGAGGTGGTCCTCCGAGTTGCATTCTGGGAGAGAGTATTTAAGGGACAGACGCCATGTTTTGGGGTTCATTTTACAGCCACCTGCTGGCCCTCCTGGCCGACAGGTATGCGTTAGAGTGCTACCTCGTGGTCCTCCGTTCCGGAGGCCTGCGCCGCTGCAGCCCGTGGGTGGGCCCAGAAGCATGTCTGGGGCCTACCACAGCAGCCGAGGAATGGTCCTGAGCTGTCTATCCAGAGTGAAGAAGCTGGACAACCGAAAAGATCCCAGGGGAGGACCCGTCATGGAAGGATCATGCAGAGTGCTGGTCTGGAGAGGGGCCTGGTGACTCGGTTGGAGGACGTATCCTAAAGTAGTTCTACAGCATAGTACTGCCGGGTTGGCTTAGAGGTCCAAGTACTGTGTCTGACATTCACTGCAGAAATTAATACATCCTGTAGTAGAGGATTGTACGGGTTCATTTCAAGCAAGTCTGTGGCAGAGACTTTTGTTCGTGCTACGTACTGGCTGCTAGGCTAGTGAGAGAGGCCTATCCAGGCGAGCAAAGATTGTGTCCCACAAGGGGATTGCATCCGATTACAATATTCAACTTTAAAGGACGTTCTCAAGAATCCTAAAGAAAGGTATTTGAGCTTCCCTGCAGCTTCCCTCCTGCCTCTTTCCCTCTACTTCCTTCGTTACTTGGTTCAATAAAGCATTGAAAACGTACTCAAGTGTTGGTGCTTAAATCGTCAAGAGGTAAACTCAATGGAACCCTAGACCCGGTGCCGGTGAAACAGGGGTGTCGAGAGTGAAGGTAACAAGCCCACCTAAACCAGCAGCTCCACCGAGAGTTATTGATACACAAGCTTTATGTAAAAGATTAATAATAGTACTTATATCCAATGTATAAACAGGTATAATCAGCAAAGGGCCCAACAAAAGTTTTGATGGAATTGTGCACACACACCCAGGTTTATATAGCTATTAATATTAATAATGTTTCAGCAAAGTTCAGTTGCAAGGGCCCATAAGGATTATCACAATGCTTGTCCAGTTTTGTGTCAGAGAAATAAAGATCAGTGGCAATTTAGGGATTCTACAACCTTTGTCCAACGAGCCTGGAACGCAGATTCTCACCAGCCAAAACCGTGGTATGGTGCTGGAACTCAAAGTCAGTGTATCTACTCTGCACCTTATTCCTTAGTAGTTTCTAATTTGTCATGCAACTGGACCTCTAACTACCAGAAGTGGCTGTCCAATGCCTAACCTGGCTCTAGCCTATGCTGGTTATTGAGCCCTAAGCTACAACTAACTATAGATTCCCAGACCAGAAGTGACAAAGTTATGTAAAATAACAGGAACTGCATATGAACTCTATTGCAATAAAGAGGATCATCCACTAATAAACAGCAAGGTGACCACTACACACGCACACTGTATAACAGCCCTAATTATTTGGTATAGTGCATGTTACGATAACAAGGAGAAAGATATACATGTACTCCTGTCCCCAGTGTAGTGCAGGGGTTTTGTTACCCAAGTTATCATGCTAAATAATGTGTTGTTCCTTAAGTAAGGGTTTGGCTCCCTCTAGTGACCACTAAAACTTTGTCAGGACCTTGTCTCTATTTTTGAAGCAAACAGTTATGCATTGTGGGATTGGTAGTTTGAAGAGGAAGTGATTCTTGTACTTAAATCAGTCTGGGAACTACTGACCCACAATGCCCAGTTCACTGACCCACAATGCCAAGTCACAGAACAGCCTGCTGGGTAGGCAGATAAAAGGACAGGGGTGGTATGCTTTCTCTCTCTCCGGACGCCATTTAACAACCAGCATGGAGCTGGTGTGTGTGACCAGGAGGCTGCGGCCTCTGCAGTGCGGAGTGGGATCGTCAGTCTCTGAGGGACTTCAGGATATAGCCCTGTGAGTCCAGCAGGCAGATTGGTGTGCAGTGCCAGGACATCTGAAAGGTTTCCTGCATCCCAGCCATTCGGAGGAGCGGTACAGCATGGCGGCACCATCTTCCATAAGACTTAGACATCAGGAGGAGAGTCTGGACGGAGCCTCACAGCCTCTGGGTTTATTGTAGTGAGCAGGCACCTGCCTATTTCAGTAGAGTGCATTATTAACTGAGTGAGTTATTTACAGACTGCTGGTGAGACTTGTAGTCCCACAGAAGTGATCTCACTTATCCATAGGCTGCATACAGTTGAGCTCCAGGGTTTGTCTTACCTGGGCTATAAAGTCAATACTGAATTATATCCACTTATCAGGAGGAAGTCTTAGTATCCTATATCTTCAGTTACACAGTTACCAGCGCATCATTTATTCTGCTGCTTGCTTTTTATTTGTTTCCCTGTTTGGATTACAAATACTGCAGTCTAAAACTACGGGCTAGCTGAAGATATCTGAAGACAAGGAACTTTTGTCATCTTTTACAAAGCGTCATGGTTCTACTTTGCATTTGGGACATTGTATTGCAACCTAGAGGGAGCCTTTGAGTATAGGTTAAATATTGCATTGTGTCATTACATGCGAAAGACATTACTTTGCAATTTGGTGTGTTTGTGTTGAGGCTTCAGTGGGAAGGTGTTTGATATAGGTCTTTGAGGATATCAGACATTTGTCCCACTGTACCCCTATACTCTATACGCTGATTATTGAATCTACAGTTCTCATATCTGTGCTGATTGTTATCCACTGTCATTTACTGTTTATATATGACCACATTGTTCCTTATGTTTATTGTCCATTTCAGTAAACTTTCTGAGTGGTTGATTGATATTCTGTGTGAGTCTCTATCTGTTATTACAGCTGGTGAAGTGACGGCTTCCAAGATTATGGTAAATATATTGTATAGTGTATCATTACTGTGTCTCTCTACACCTGGGTCCCACACTAATATTACCAGACAGGTGTGCCAGAGGGGTTGAGACCGTTCTTGGGGTTGAGAGGCAAGGTGCAGAATCGAACATTTATCAGCAGCTCCTCCGGGGGTAGTGCTACACCAGTATAATATATACATACAGTATATACATACAGTATATATATATATATATATATATATATATATATATATATATAGCACTAACTCACGGTGGAGCTGCTGGTTTAAACGGGTCTGTTACCTTCACCTTGCTTCCCTTGGTTTCACCGGCACCGGGTCTAGGGGTTCCGCTGAGTTTACTTCTGGACGACACACGCACCAACACTGGAGTACGTTTTCAATGCTTTATTGAACAAACAAACTTTAGGAAGTAGCAGGAAAGAGGCGGAAAAGGAAACTTTCAGGAGAAACTCAAATATCTTCTTATAGAATCTTAGCGACAAATGTCCTGGTAAAATTCAGATAACTAGGTGGAATGAGCTCCCCTTGTGGGACACACTGCTTGCTCGTCTGGATAGGCCTCTCTCACCGGTCCAGCAGCCAGTACGCAGCACGAATCAAAAGTCTCTGCCACAGACTTGTTTGGGGGGTAAATCCGTACGATCCTCTGCCACAGGATGTATCAGATTTTCTCTGCAGTGAAAGTCAGTCACAGTGCCTGAACCTTTAAGCCGAGGACGGGACAGGCTCTACACGCTGTGTCAGTAATACGAGCTCGCCGCTCGTCGGAGATAGGAATACCATTGCTGTTTTTTATGTGAGTACCCTGTTTTACCTCAATAAAGCTATTTGTTTTAGCAATATTACACTATTGGGGCTCCCCGTGTTTTTTATCCCCCCTATTTACCGAGGGAACCACCCCCTGGAATTGGGACTGTGAGGATAGGGCTCTACACCCTAGGAGGACCCCCCTAATAAAGATTCTTGGTCATACACGCCTGCTTCACTGCTCCAAGGAGGACCCTATGCAAAGACCCCTGGCTATATGTGTTTGCCCTATTGCCTTAAGGTAAGGGGCCATCTCTCACAGGAGTGTGTGTGCACGAAGCTGAGCACCGGGTTATTTAAGCCATTCACCACGGAGCGACCGTTGCATGGCAAGACGCCATCACTGTTACTCTAAACAAATAAGGACCTTGTTCTACTGTCACTTCTGGCTCATGCCAAACCTTTTAAGTCACAGTTTTTAGCACCATTGCCTGCTCTAGTATTATAACCACCTGCGAACATTGCACTAGCTTACATTTTGTATTCCAAATTTATTTTGTTTTTTGTTTGTTCACATTGCACTTGTCACTTTATGTGCTAATCTTGTTTTGCTACTTTATTTGAGTTACTTAGTTCCGTTTGTGAGATGACACCACTGATCTTTGCACATGATTTTAGTTATGAATAGATTATTTATTTTATGATATAGTTATGGTGATTGACCTTTTACACAGTGATTTGTACATACTGGTTTCAGAATTTCCAATTTACTTTGATGAGTGTGATGCTTTGTGGAGGATTGTCAACACTTTAATGTCAATTTTACTATTTTTTGGTTATTTCACCATCACTTTAAAGTCCCCTAATAGGGGCGTTTCGGATTAGCGCAGCACTATTTATTATTTTTTATGTCCTTTTAAGGTTTGGTTTGCACCTTATTCAGTGCATGCAGCTTGTCCATAGCACTATTCTAGATTTTGGCCTTGTTAGCGCGGGAATAATTCCTTTAGTTTTATTGAACACTATGCTGTATAGTTACTTCTTTTGGATACGTCCTTCGACCGAGTCACCAGGCCCCTCCATAGACCAGCACGCTGCATGATCTCTCCAAGACGGGTCCTCCCCTGGGATCTCCTCGCCCGCCCAGCTTCATCACACAGGACCGACAGCTCAGGACCATTCCTCGGCCGCGGTGGTAGGCCCCAGACAAGCCTCTGGGCCCACCCCTGTGCCGCTGTATTGTGGGCCTCCTGATCGGAGGACCACGAGGTAGCTCCTTAACGCATACCTGTCGGCCAGGAGGGCCAGCAGGTGGCTGTAGAAAAAAAAACCCTAGAACATGGCGTCTGTCCCATAAATACCCTCTTCCCAGAATGTAACTCGGAGGACCACCTCCACCGAGCTTGTCTCCGAGACAGAGGACCATCTATACACTTCGACACGTTGCCTTTCCAACACTGACCAGTGGTAACAGCGACACCCACCAGCATAGTTGCCAACAGTCCCGATTTTCCCGGGACAATCCCGATTTTGGGACCCTCGTCCCAATTGGAGAGTGTCCCGAATTCGGGATTTTCCATAAGGAAAATCGGGAATGTTGTTTTTTTTTGTTTTTTTGGAGCAGCAGGCTCCAGCAAAATGGCGGCCGGCGCCGCCGCTCTCTCTTCCTCTAGTGTTCAGTGGAGAGGGGAAGGGGGCTCGATCCGTGCAGCCAATGAAGCGCCTTCTTTAGCTGCACGGCCCCTCCCCTCTGCACTGAAGCGAGCAGAAGACACGGCGTCATCGCCGTGTCCTGCTGAAAGCTCCCAGCCCCGTACTGCGCAAGTGCTGCGCCTGCGCAGTACAGGGGGTCCTCCATTGCCGAGTGGAACTTTCTCGGCAGAACACCGGCCGCTCCTGCACTGAGCGGGGGCCGGGCGGCATTGAGGGGGTGCTGCACTAACTGAGGGGGGCTGCACTAACTGAGGGGGGGCTGCACTAACTGAGGGGGGGGCTGCACTAACGGGGGGGGCTACACTAACTGAGGGGGGGTGCACTAATAGAGGGGGGCTGCACTGAGGGGGGTCTGCACTAATAGAGGGGGGCTGCACTGAGGGGGGGTCTGCACTAATAGAGGGGGGGGTCTGCACTAATAGAGGGGGGGGCTGCACTAATAGAGGGGGGGGCTGCACTAATAGAGGGGGGCTGCACTGAGGGGGGTTGCACTAATCGAGGGGGGCTGCACTGAGGGAGGGCTGCAATAATAGAGGGGGGGTCTGCACTGATGGAGGGGGTCTGCACTGATGGAGGGGGTCTGCACTGATGGAGGGGATCTGCACTGATGGAGGGGGTCTGCACTAATGGAGGGGGTCTGCACCAATGGAGGGGGTCTCCACTGAAGGGGTCTATACAGACTTTGGTGGAGGCACCTGATGCAAGGACAGACTCTGGCGGGGGCACCTGATGCAAGGACAGACTGGCGGGGGCACCTGGTGCAAGGACAGACTCTGGCGGGGGCACCTGATGCAAGGACAGACTGGCGAGGGCACCTGATGCAATGACAGACTCTGCTGGTGGCAGGCGACGTGGCTAGTGACACGCTCAGGGATCCCACTGATTCGGCATTATGGTGAGTTGAATGATTTAATTTTATATTACAATGTAATAATAGAAATAATGCGCTTCAATCATCCTGACACCATAACAACCATGGTGCCGGGATGATTGAAGCTTTAACACCAGGCGTTTGGAGTATCTTTATCTGCTGATTGTTAAACTTTCTAGATTACACATATTTCTATTGTGTAGGATCTGGGGCTGCTGTCCCGTCATTTCCCTCTCCCCCTTTCCTTCTCCCCCTTTCCCTCTCCATCCCTCATTCATCTCAGACTCTAACCACATTCTCTTGAGCCACGCCCATTTAAGCCACGTCCACTTTTCACATAAGCCACGCCCACTTTCACATAAGCCACACCCACTTTTCACATAAACCACGCCCAGTTTTCGTCGCGACGCGCTTCGCGCGCTGCACTTATGCATTTTCGCTAAGCCACGCCTACAAACTAATGCCCTGCCCCCTAATTATTGTACGGCTCCGCCTGCAGCCAAAAAAGTGTCCCACATATTTTTTTTTCAATGTTGGCAACTATGCACCAGTCAGCACGGAAGCACACACAACGTCAGCCAAGCTAGAACAGAGGCGAACTTTTAACCTTCCTAACACACGATTTACTAAATTTACCTAACTTGCTGTAGATTGTAAATCTACCAGCGCTACATATATACACACACACTCACACACACACACAGAAGCTATGGACATCCACAGTAAACTATTAAACATAGGAGCACTTGCCAATTAATCCCTTCTGGCCTGTATTTATTTATCAGCAGCTTTTTTTATGGACAGGTCATGTGGTCTCCAATTTTTTCTCTCTTCCTCTTCTCAATTCCTCCTTCTGGGTTTTTTGCCTCAACAGGAAGTGCAAACACAATATGTCGGTATCCCAGGCATTTACAGATATAGACAGTACAGGACAGTACACACTGATTTAAGAGCTTTAGATCAGACTCTGAAGAGGGGCATGTTGGATCTCTGCAATGTCACCACTACATCCTCAAAAAAAAAAAAAAAGCAAGGGTTCCCACTCTGCAGCATGCTGACATGGGAAAGGCTTATCTAAGGAGGCTGTGGCTGTGTTATGCCCTGTACACACTTTCGGACATTGATCGGACATTCCGACAACAAAATCCATGGATTTTTTCTGAAGGATGTTGGCTCAAACTTGTCTTGCATATACACGGTCGCACAAAGTTGTCGGAAAATCCAATCGTTCTGAACGCGGTGACGTAAAACACGTACATCGGGACTATAAACCGGGCAGTAGCCAATAGCTTTCATCTCTTAATTTATTCTGAGTATGCGTGGCACTTTGTGCGTCGGATTTGTGTACACACGATCGGAATTTAACCGATCAAATTTTGTTGTCGGAAAATTTTATATCCTGCTCTCAAACTTTGTGTGTCGGAAATTCTGACGGAAAAAGTCCGATGGAGCCCACACACGATCGGAATTTCCGACAACACAATCCGATCTCACTTTTTCCGTCGGAAAATTAGACTGTGTGTACAGGGCATTAGAGAAAAAGTGAACTATAAGACATTGAACACCTTTTGTTTTGAATGCCCCTGGTATGTGTTTAGTTGATTTAAACTGAGGGTTTAGTTGGATTTTTGAAAACAATACTGAATGAAATTACAGAGCTGCACATATGCTGTTTGCAAGCAAAAATTTTCTTTCATAATAATATAACAACAGCATTATAGTAGTTATCATCGGGGGCTCATATTCTTATTAATTTACTTAACCTCTTCACGCCTGCTGTACGCATATATGCGGTCTCTCGGTGGATGGGCCTTAACGCCTCATATATGCATACCAAATAATAGAAACCACAGCTGCGTGCTGGCGTTACAATATACGGGTGATCAAAATGAAATTAAATACTGTGCATAATATAAATCAACAATTCATAAATAAACAATTCATATATCATAAAGTGCTAAAATGTTCATTCAATTCATATAAGTGCTTGTAGTGCCCATTCAAATTAGTCCACACATATAACCCAATCCTTTGTGCTTCAGAAAGTGCTATGTGCTGTAAACTTCAAGAATATCAAGTGCTCTGTGTGCAAGTCACCTCTCCGTGCTCTCCTCCCTATGCCTACACACTCACCAAACCCAAGACGTTATGCTCGCTTTGCTTATATCCACAGCCGTTTTTAACTTGGTAAACTCCATTGTGTTTCACCGGATTAGAACTAATATGCTAGCTTTTCATATGCCCATAATCTTCATTCAAGTTGTCTCCGCTAGCAGTACTCCTCTAGGTGATGCGTGCAAGTTAGTGGAAAATAAACCAGGCAAAATACTACATAGTGTGATAACGATTATGGAAAGGTATTAGAAACATAAAACTCTACTCACATAAAAAATTGCTTGCGTGCGAGAGTCAAATTGCATGTGTAAGTGGTTCCAGCACTGTGACGAAACGCATTGGACAGGGCTTACTGACATCACTTCCATCCACCATCTTCTGGTCTGTGGAACGCAGTTGGTTTCTGGGTGCCATATGTTGGAACCACTGCACCATTACACATTTATTTTCCCCTAACATGCACGCATCACAGCATTTCCTAGAGGAGTACTGCTGGTGGAGTGAATGAAGATTATGGGCATATGAAAGCGACCATATTAGTTCTGATCCAGTGAAACACAGCGAAGATTACCAGGGAAATAATGGCTGTGGATATATGCAGAGCGAGCGTAACATCTTGGGTCTGATGAGTGTGTAGGCATAAGGAGGGGAGCATGGAGAGGTGACCTGCATACAGAGCACTTGATATTTTTGAAGTTTTGAAGTCTACAGTACATAGCACTTTCTGGAGCACAATGGATTGGGTTTTATGTGTGGACTAATTTGAATGGACACTTTATTATATGAATTGAATGAACATTTTAGCACTTTATAATATATTAATTGTTTGTTTAAGAATTGTTGATTTATAATATGCACAGTATTTGGTTGAATTTTGATCATTCGTGTATTGTAGCGCCAGCACACACATGTGGGTTCTATATTTGGATTATTCTTGGTCAGTAGTCATTGTGCAGGCAGCCACACCTAACTTTAACCCTTAGCGCAGAGCCTATCACATACCATATATTATGCATACCAAAATGTAAACACTGCTGTGCTAAGAGCGCGCACCCTGCGCGCTTCTGCCACAGTTACCGGCGGGTAATGGAAAGCTCCTATTTGCTACTTGCGATCGGGGGGGCTTTCCAGTCATGAGACCGGTGGTCACATGACCGAAATGCCCATCTCCACCTCCCGGCATCTGAACCTCTGAAAGGGCCAGGAGGCACTGTCGCTAAGGGATTAAAGATGCAAAGTTTTAATAGATGTTAAAAACAAGCCTATATGTTGGTTAACTTAACTGTGATGTAAACATAAGTAAGGCCATGTTCATCATTTAAAACAATACACTTAACCACTTGACCCCCGGAAGGTTTTACCCCCTTCATGACCAAGACATTTTTTGCTACACAGCACTGTGCTACTTTAACTGGCAATTGCTCAGTCATGCAACGCTGTACCCAAATTAAATTTATATATATATATTTTTCACACAAATAGAGCTTTCTGTTGGTGGTATTTTTTTTTTAAATCAAACAGATTCTTTATTAAAAATAAAGATAACAAAGTTAAATACAGACAGTCTGGCAGCATTCAGAAAATAAAATAAATTAAAAGTAAAGAGAATACAAAACATGTTCTGCAACAGCATTACACCAAGCATTGGCATAAAAAAAAAGACATAAATCTCTATTATTATATAATCAAGGAGCACAATATTAGCACATTCTTGCCCTGAGTTTAATGTATCCTGGGTATAACTTTTGAATCAGACCAAAATAACTGGCCGCTAGGTAAGTGCAAGACCATATATGATTCATGTTGGGCGACCAGGGCACTTCAGTAGCCGCATCTGTACAAGTTTGGGCGAACTGAGAAGCGGGGTATCCAACCATGGCGCCCATAATCTTTCAAATTTTCCAGGGCATCCCCTATGTTGATAAACATACCTTTCAAATATAAGGGTATTTCCCAAATGTGTCACCCATAGCTGGTGTGAGGGGGGATCGGAGGACTTCCAGAGCATAAGAATTGTCTTCCGAGCCTGGAAAAGTGCACGTTTAAATGCCACCCGCGTGGGTTCCTCTGGGATAATATCACTTAAAGAGGAACTGCAGTCTGCTCACATAATTTGTAATAAAAATAACTTTGCCATTCTGAAGCTACCCTCCAACCACTTTGCATATTATTTTATATACAGTATACTGTGATTCTGTACTTGCCAATTATGCTGCAGAAATCTCCCTCCACTAAGTCTGGCTGCAGCCATTTTAACTGTGGGCAGCTGAAGCTGTTGCCTGTTCATTTCCTGGATTTACACAGACACACAAAGGCACATCTGCAGCTTTCATTGGCCCACTTATGATTCATCCCCTCTCCCTTCCTGGCAAACTCTCACAAGAGTGAGAAAGAGCCGTGCATGATGTCATAAGCCTAGGCTAATGACCAGGCAAGAAACAGGAAGTGGGCTGTATAAGGTATTTACTGACAGAAAAAAAATGTTTTACTATCCAAAGTTAAAACAACAAGGGCAGAAGATTTAATAGATGGCAAGTTGAAAAAATGACTGAAGGTCCGCTGGTTGTTGGTTCACTTTATTTGTTGTGGCGTTTAACCATCATTACGTTGAATCATTTGTTATCACACACAACATATATATACATGGAGTGCTAGCTCACCCCTTTTTTTCCTTTTTTTATTTTCACTCAGCACTGCATTTATTTATTATAGCTTTTATTGCATGGTTATTACACTGGTGATGCTGGCTGCTATTATGTTCATATAAATTTACATTTTTTTTATTTTTTTCAGTAGCGAAACAATACTTAATTCTATTTAAAGTTAAAACAACAAGGGCAGAAGATTTAATATATGGAAAGTTGTAAAAATGACTGAAGGTCCGCTTTAAGATGCCCAACAAACCACATTTAGGCTCCAGGGGTACGGAGTTTGGAACACCCTACCCAGGACCGCCATCCAAAAGCAGTGTAGTTTGGGACACCTCCAGAGGAGATGAATCAGGTCACCCTTGTCCCGTTTGCACCTGTAACCGAGAGAGTCTGCCAGTATGCCCATGCTGTGAAGGCAAGCAGGAGTATAATGGGATCTCAAAACAATATAAAGCTGGGATAGTTTTTGTGAGGAAATTAGAGAGCTAGTAACCACCACCTGCAAGTTCCCATTGGTGACCCGAAAGCTGACCAAGGTCCCCCTCCCATTTCCCACAGACCTTGGAGGGGTAGATATCCAGATAAGTACTCAATAACATACTGCAACGCTGGGAAATAAGGCCCTTAGCATGGATAACTGAAGAAATTAATTGCAAAATCGGAGTTGGCGATAAGGTCCACACATTCTTTACTCCCTGAGCCCAAATGGCATGTTGTAATTATAGGTAGTAGAACTTCACTTATGAGGGAAAGGAGAACCTCTTCTGAGCGGGGGGGGGGAAGGGAGCAACAGAGCCTCCACGTAGGGATTAGGTAGCACCAAACCTCCCTGATCCCTCGGGTTTTGCAATTGCTCTAGTTTAATTCTAGGGGTTTGATTATTCCAAATCAGGGATCTAAAAATAGAATTGACTATTCTAAAGGTTTTCAGAGGAATCACCACTGGCGAATTATGCAGTGGATAGAGCAATTTGGGCATTCAAATAATTTTAAAGAAATTAGTTCTACCAGTTACTGACAGCCGCAGCTTACTCCAGGTATTCAACCTATCCCTAAGCTTGGAAAGGGTGTATGTTAAGGGGACAATAGTTAGGCAGGTTAGGAGCAACGTAGACCCCCAGATATTTAAATGAGGATATGGTGGGAATGGGACAGTTTGTTGAGGCTGTCTGGCCTGTTCTGCCCTCCAATAGTAAAAATGCAGATTTTGTCGAATTGATAGTTAGACCGGAAAAATATCTGAACCTGGATATTGTGTCCATGACGGCTGCCAGAGACGTAGTGGTATCACCCAGAAAGAGAAACATGTCATCTGTTTGTGGTATTTAATCACCACTGAGTTTTTATTTTTTGCTGGATAAACTCAAAAAATACAGAAAATTTAGAAAAAAAAAACGTTTCCTAGTTTCGGTTATAAATAATCTTTCTTCATAAATGTAGGGCGAAGTGTAGTCTGCTAAATTCTGTGGTAAAAATATCCCAAATTGGTGTATATTATTTAGTCTGTAGGAAAATCATAGAGTCTACAAACTATGGTGTATATATATATATATATATATATATATATATATATATATATATATATATATTTATTTATTTATTTATTATAAAATTAAGAAATTAAATATTTTTTTTTCACAAGTTTACATCACCAACAGTTTGTGCAGCGCTTAACAAAATTAAGGCAGACACTACAGTTACAATACAATTTGGTACAAGTATTCCTCCCGTATTGAATTTTATTTTAACTGTATTGTCTGTACTGTCTGCCCTCATGTTGTAAAGCGCTGTGCGAACTGTTGACACTATAGAAATTCTGTATAATAATAATAATGTCACCAGTGCAGTACAGCTTCATCATATGACTGGTGTGGTGATTATCAGGGACACTGACTAGTGACAGTATGCAAAAAAAAAAATCCTTTTTTTCTCTCATCAGAGTAGTTCAGAGTCACCATAGTGACCCTTTACTACTTTGGGAGGGGGGGGGGGGAGTGATTGCTTGTTACAGCAATGATCACTGTAATGGCAACCATTTTAACTGTCTTAAATGGCTTTTATTCATTACTCATTGTTTACCATTGTGATGCTGTGATTGGTCACAGCTATCACATGATACAGGGTGCTGTAATTTGCCCTATTACCATGTGATCACCGGTGACTAATCACAGACCACACACCGCAGCAAACAATGATGTCATTAATAGATTCCATTCATGACTGCTGTTCACTAGGTGTCATGTGATTACATAGCGATCATGTGGTATCTGGGTCACTCACAGCGGCTTAATATTGAGCACGATCATGCCACTGCGAACCCCAAGGGGGGCGCTAGTACATGGGAGCGGAGCAACATACGGGTCACAGTGCCTGCTCAAGTCTGCAGCCAGCAGTAAAATTGCTGTTGGACGATTGGCAAGTTGTGAAAGTGATGGAAAAATCACTAAAATATGAAAAATGCACTTAAAACCAAAGATCCTTCTGTTTTGGAATGATTCTTCTATCTCATAGTTTGTATTCGGAAACCTTCTGCATTCCATCTGTATGGAAAGCTGATGATAATATTCTGTTTTTGACATTACAATCCAAAACAACTGTGCTGAACAGATAAATACAATGTACCTCATCATACTGATCTTCCATTTCCTCTGCTTCCTGTTCAGGGCTGGCTCGCCCTTCTTTATGATTTTCCACAGTTGAGCTTGGCTGGCGAACAGGAATACAGTTATAACTCTCATTCGCAGGTTGGACTTGTGACTGCCTTTGAAAGTCTGAGATAGTCCAGTTGAGACTTGAACCATTTCTTAAGGACTTCAGAAACCAGCTAGAGGCCTACATTAACATATTAAAAAGAAGACCATGCTGGAATCAGTGGTATGTAAGAAAAAACACTTTTTGTAAAACATCTGAGTTGTCCTTTAATATTTAAACTTGAACACTTCAAATATGCAAATTTTATATGTACTAAAGGCATATAGTCAAATTTGTATTAGTATCCAAACCAAAGGCTCTTATTGTGCTAAGAACAGTGATAGTCATCATACCTGTTCTAGAGTCCCTGACTCTTGTACAACCACAGATTTGGCTCTAATGTTTGCGCATTCATACAACTGAATCATCCATGCATAAACTGCTGGTGTTCTGTCCATTCAGTAGGTGTGTGATGTTTCATGGGTAGGGAAGATCCAATACTGCAGACATGCGTATATTTGATCTAAAAATCAATCAAATCCAATGACGCGGGAGCCGGGGGGGGGGCAGTGCAGAGTTCGGCATTCGTGTCTATGGAGGCAGATGCTGGACTCGGGAGCGCACCCGCAAGGTAACCCCCCGGGACAGCGCTTCTGAGGGGGTTATCTGATAAGAGAAGGAGGACGAGAGCCACCAAGGGACCCCAGAAGTCGGTGTTCGGGGCCACTCTGTGAAAAACATACTGCACAGTGGAGGTAAGTATGATATGTTTGTTATTTTAAAAAAACGCAAACCTTTACAATCACTTTAAGCCCCGAACCTCTGAGATTTGGTGTTTACAAGTTAAAACATTTTTTTTTTGCTAAAAAATTACTTAGAACCCCCAAACATTATATATATTTTTTACTAACACCCTAGAGAATAAAATGGCGGTCGTTGCAATAATTTCTGTCACACCGTATTTGCGCAGCGGTTTTACAAGCGCACTTTTTTTGGAAAAAATACACTTTTTTGAATTAAAAAATAAGAAAAAAGTAAAGTTAGCCCAATTTTTTTTATATTGTGAAAGATAACGTTACGCCGAGTAAATTGATACCCAACATGTCACGTTTCAAAATTGCACCCACTCGTGGAATGACGATAAACTTTTACTCTTAAAAATCTCCATAGGTGATGTTTAAAAAATTCTACAGGTTGCATGTTTTGAGTTACAGAGGAGGTCTAGGGCTAGAATTATTTCTCTTGCTCTAACGATCGTGGTGATACCACACATGTGTGGTTGGAACTCTGTTTTCATATGTGGGCGCTGCTCACGTATGCGTTTGCTTCTGCACGCGTGCTCGGCGGGACGGAGCGCGCTTAAAACATTTTTTTTCTTATTTATTTTACCTTTAATTCTTTTTTTTACACTGTTCTTTAAAAAAAAAAAAAAAATTGTGTCACTTTTATTCTTATTACAAGGAATGTAAACATCCCTTGTAATAGAAAAAAGCATGACAGGACCTCTTAAATATGAGATCTGGGGTCAAAAAGACCTCAGATCTCATATTTACACTAAAATGCAATAAAAAAAGAGTTGCTTTAAGAGCTATGGGCGGAAGTGATGTCAGTTCCGGCCTGCAATGGTATGGAGACGGGTGGGGGGCATCTTCCCCTCACTTATCTCCATACCACAGACATGACAGGACCCGATCCCCTCCTCCGCTGCCGGTGGCTCCGATAAGCGGCGGAGGGCACCAGAGCACGGCGGGGGACCCTCTCCCGCCGCCCATAAAAGTGGTCTCGCGGCACATCCAGATCCTGCTTTCAGTTAGTCTTAGCAAAAAATAGAGTGCAAAATTGGATTGCCAGTAGAAATATAAACTGATGTATACTCTACTCACCTTATAAGACCTCTTGCAGACTGCAACTTGAAAAAGCTCAGTGCAGCTTCTTTTTTACTGAGCTAAAATACAGCCCATTAATTGTAATGTGCCTATGCACACAGGTGTGCAAACAAGCACCACACATTGTTCAGAAAAAAAACTATAGAAAAATCTGCATTTTTTGGTCAGTAATTTACACTATATATATATAACTATATATATATATATATATATATATATATACACACACACACATATATATACAGTATATATATATATATATATATATATATATATATATATATATATATATATTTATGTCAGGGGGCAATGTCTATACATGCACTGCACGAAAACAAAATTTGAATGTGTTTAGAAAATCATAGTTGGTTGCAAATTGAAACAGAAAAGTAATTATTAATAATATTAAATTACAAAATAATTATATATAATTACTATCAAATTATAAAGTGATCTGCACATGTAGTTCAAATTGTATATAGCAGGGAGGACTTAAAGCATCTGTCGGGTTTTTACAGCTGTCTGTAACCCTTTTCTAATCATTAAACCTCAAATATATGTTTTGTGTTTTTTCATACTACACTGTAATAATTTTTAGACCTTATCTTGATGGATGGGCAATGCTGAGAACATTTTATCTGAGAAGTGTCTGCTTCTCTAACATTTTGCTACAATGATAACCTTACACAAGTCATTGCTATGAGCTGTATCAGCTGCCTCTTTCACAATCTCATTTGTCATTCTCTACCTTGACCAAATGTCCACTTTATCATGCTCTTGCTCACTTTTAATTAACTGAGAAGTCAATCCACATAACTAATGAGAGGTCATCAGATATGACAGATATATGAATCACTGGAACCCACCTATCAATCTCTTGCCAGTTATTTTTCACTTTAACAGGTTGCCAAAGACCATACATCTATATGAATAGTAAAGTAAAGGTTTAGAGGTAGATATTTAACACTTACTGCCAAAAAATCAATAAATAAGAGTTCTGGAGTTAAATAAAATCTAAAATCACAGCGTACACTTTCATTTTCTAGCATCACCATTATAATAGCAATACAAACGATAGTTATTTTTGACAATCCAATATAGAGTGAGGTCCTGGGCTTTACATTACTGTGGATGGTTGGAGCGGTTTGTGCTTCTGAAGGGATTGGCACCTAAAAAAGATGGAGAGCCAACAAAATGATTGGCAGGGGGCTTTGAGCAGTGTTACTTTTCACATGTTGTAACATAAAAAGTTATAGATTTATTATTTATTTATGCATGTTTTGTGGTAAGGCATAAGGAAGAGTTTGGATAGGTGAATAAACATGCATACAGCTGGGAGCCAAAGGTGTACAGATCATAGGGCTGTCTTATGGGTTTTTGTTTTTTTACTGGTTAGGAAGTGCATAGGATTGGTGAATGTGATTTTTATTTAAAATTTTAACAAACAATTTTAAACAACATGATGCTATACAGTTTTCTGTTCATTATGCATGTTATGTGTACACGGAAGCTGCAGTGACATCAGAGGATAACACACCTAGTGGATGTAATACAGCACATGCATGTATAAGCTTTTATTATTTGAAGGTCCTGTATTAAGGGGGAGTAAACTTCACTGACTCCTTCCATGGATGTGGAGTGGAAAAGACTGTGGTGTGAAGTGTGGACTTTTTATATGTGCACTAAAATAGGAGTTGTTGTGAGGGTAAGTGTACTTTATCAGGGTCCCCCCCCTACTGGGGCTGTAAAGCTGTCCACAAGGGCTGATGATTGTTCAGGGCTGAATGGTCTGCTTGAAATTAGCAATGACTTCTGGGCAGATAACTTGGGAAGAGTCCTGCAGGCAACAATCTAAGAAAACTAGACAACAAAGACTTTGATGCCACAAGGGAGCCAGCTCTACATACTCCATGATTCAAAGATCTTGCCTTTCAAAATTCTGCCTGGTCCACATACTATACATTTAGCAAAATTCCAATCAAATTAGATTTTATTGTCTTGTTTGTCTTGCATGGCTGTAAGATTAATGCCGCGTACACAGAAGGGGACGTCCTGGCAGACTTGGTCCGGCGGAACGGACTCCATTGGACAATTCGATCATGTGTGGGCTCCAGCAGACAGAAATAAAACATGTTTCAAATCTTTCTGACGGACTCGAGTCCGGTCGAAAAATCTGCTCGTCTGTATGCTAGTCTGACGGACTAAAACCGACACTAGAGCAGCTATTGGCTACTGGCTATCAACTTCCTTATTTTAGTCCGGGCGTACATCATCACGTATGAATCCGTCGGATTTTGGTGTGATCATGTGTAGGCAAGTCCGTTCGTTAGAAAAGTCCGTCGGAAGTCCGCCGAAAGTCCGTTGGATAGACCGTCGGACCAGTCCGGTCGAAAAGTCCGCTCATGTGTACGCGACATTATTATGAAGATGTTCATACATGCACAGATACACAGACATCCAGAAGAAACCTTGCCATGTTACAGTTAAAGGGTAATTTCACTTTTGTGGTGGGAAAAAATAACAAATAAAGAAAAAAAATTATAGCGTATAGAATTTGCGACACAAATCATATTGTAATTGAATGTTATTAAAAATGACCTTTCCTTTTCAATCTGTAACTGTATGATTTTCTGAAAGTGCAATGCAATATGGCTACCTGGAGATGTTCTGTACACAGAATGTGTACAGAATACCACCCAGAAACATAATTTCCTGCTTGTGTGATTGACTCACTGATTTTCCCATTAGTCTGCACTAATATGCAAGTCAGATTTCAGGCATCCCCTGCAACAAAAATTTTATTTTTGGTGAGATACTCCTAATAGGAACACGTCTAAAGGGATGCAGGCCCAGCAGCTTTCCTCATTAGAGCCCTGAAGCTGCTGCAGCTGACTGATAATTATGAAACCACTCCCATTAGTTACTCAGCACAGGGGCACAGAGGAACAAATGATTGTGATTTCTTCAGACTAACAAAAGGTGGGAATCTGCAGCAAAGGTTGTTAACCACTTGCTTACTGGGCACTTAGACCCCCTTCCTGCACAGGCCAATTTTCAGCTCTCAGCGCTGTCACTCTTTGAATGACAATTTTGCAGCCATGCTACACTGTACCCAAATGAAATTTTTATCATTTTTTTCCCCACAAATACAGCTTTCTTTTGGTGGTATTTACTCAAGGTTTTTTTTATTCTTTGCTAAAAAAACAAACAAAGACTGAAAATTTTGGAATAAAAAAGCACAAAACAGTTTTAAAATTTGTTATAAAATTTTGGAAACAGGTAATTTTTCTCCTTCATTGATGTGCGCTGATGAGGACTGATAGGCTGCACTGATGGACACTGATAGGTGGCACTGATGGGTGGCACTGAAGGGAATTGATAGGTGGCACTGAAGGGCATTGGTAGGTGGCACTGATAGGCAGCACTGATAGGTGGCATTAATGATGAAGCACTGATGGTCACTGATTGGCAGCAGTGATGGACATTGATAGGTGGCACTGGTGGGCATTGGTAGATGGCACTGGTGGGCATTGATATGTACTGGCAGGTGACCCTGGTGGGCACAGATGATGCGGCTATGTCTTTCCCTGTTCGAGACCAATGTCCCTCTGACAGAAGCCGGTGATTGGCTTTTTTTTTTTCTCCTCCTGTTGTAAACAGAAGATTACCGATCTTCTGTTTACAACACGTGATCAGTTGTCTGACAGCTGATCATGTGATAAGGGGCCAAGATCTGGCTGATCCGATCTGTGATTAGCCGAGTCTCATTCAGGTCCCTTTCACACTGCTGTGACTTATAAAGGTGCGCAATTTTACGGCCGCGATTTTCCCGCAATTTCAGGGAATGCCTGTGTAAAAGAAAAAAAGGGGTGTTGCCTGGATCAACCAATTAGTTAATTTTATAAGTGGTCGTTTTAACGAGTGAGTATCAAACAATCATGCAGACTAAGTCTGCATGCAGTTCCAGTTGCCCTATATACCAAATATAGTTGATAGAAATAGGAACTGCATTCTCCAATACCTATTTAAGCCCTTCACCATTGACTCCTCGCTCTGAGGAAACCAGCGTCCATTGGCTGGTTAAACGCGTCAGCCGTGTGACGTCAGCACGTCACCGGGAGCCGCGCGCAATTCGATCTGGCATTTCGATCTGGCATTTCGACCTGAAAATTCGATCCGGCTTATGCCTGCACAACTCAACAGCTGATGCTTGTCTCCTCCACTAACATCTCTTCATACTGAGACATCCGCCCCACAGTGGCTTCACTAACAAGCAACGGTTCCTTCACTTTGGAATTCACCTGCACTATCACAGCGGCACCTATCCATGTAGAGACCCAGGAATTGAGGACTCACTGCAAATATGACGACGGAGCTACTGAGGCTGGTGAGACCCTTCCATTTCATTCAGCACCTTTAAAACGTATGTCAGTATTCCTTGCACCTTCTTAAATTTGTCTCCATGGACATATACCTTGCTGTTTGAGCTGCATAATCAATACCTCCCTGCTGGAACCGGGATATGATTTGATCTGCAATCTATCTAACAGCTGTTATGCATACACTGTTTGTGCAATATCCGGGCATGGCTAACTCTCCATGAGATCGATCCATTTGTGTTGAACCACATTACACCCTACCTATAGCCAGATCATCCATCCACCCACATCTCTGATATTGATATATGATCCTCCCCTACCATACAGGACATTGCATTTTTTTGCTAAATTGCTATTTATAATTGTTACCCCAACCGGGCAGGACTATTTTCATCATATTTTTTTGCTCATTATACCTTATTAACTTACAAGAGGTGTGCATGATGTGTGTGAGTGGATGTGTAACCGCGGCTCCCATATGTTTTTAATCACCCCCTGTGACAACGTTGTCCAATTGTAATTGGTTTGTGGTAACCGTCAGTCTTAATTGCTGTTTTTTCACTCTTTTTTGTATTTCAATTTGGTATATTATTAGGTAATTAATAAAGCTGGTTTGTATCAACATCAGTGTTCTTTGCTGACCCTCTTTAAGAGAACCCTTTCTCTTTTGTTTAATGCCTGTGTAGAACCTGAGGTCTATGGACCTCAACTCGCATCAAAGTCAGAACCAAAATAGTACAGGGACTACTTTGAAGTGGGTGCGACTTGAATTCGCACAGATATGAATAGTTATTATTGGGAATCATAGGGGACAACTTGTCATGCGACTCTGATGTCCAAAATTGCAGGAAAAGTCACACAAGTGTAAAAGGGTCTGACTCTGTGATCACAGAGCGAGCCGCATGCGCCCTGCAGAGGGCATGCAGGCAGCTCATGCACAAGAAGACGTCTATTGAAGCCCTCCCGGCAATTATCATTCGGCTATAGCGTGGGCGGGAACTGGTTAAATTCCTTGCAATGTACTTAGATCCATTGGGGGTGATGTTTGTTTCTCAACAAAAGTGGAGTTACGCTTTAAGCAATTTGTGCTAAATATGCCAAAGTTTCTTCTATATAATCTCTTTTTCGATCTATGTATACCTGTATATATTCACAATAAATCTTATGGTTAAGATAGACGAAAAAGAGAGCACTTGAATTTGCACTTGAAGTGCACTTGGCAGTACAGTCGCTGTAAATCCGAGGGGGACATGCAAGGAAAATAAAAAACAGCATTTTAGCTTGCACATGATTGGATGATAAAATCAGCAGAGCTTCCCCTCATTTCAGATCTACCCCTCAGATTTACAGCGACTGCACTTCCAAGTGCACTTTCAGTGCAATTTCAAGTGCACTTGTAGTTTGCACTTGTAGTGCAAAGTGGATTTGCTTTTCGTAAATAACCCCCATAGCGCTAACACCTGCAATGTATTGCTGATTCCATATGTCTCCGTGCTTCCCCCAAATAATTTTGCACAGAGGGTGCTCTAACATTTCCCAATTTGCCACAGACATTATTATGGATTAGTTTGCCTATCTCAAGCAATCAAACTTAGCAAAATTCAAATTAAATTAGATTTTATTATCTTGTTTGTCTTGAATGGCTGTAAGATTTATTATGAAGATGTTCATACATGCACAGATACAGACATCCAGAAGAAACCTTGAAGTCTGTAAAGATAGAGACATTTTAAGTCTCTATCTTCACAGCAGTGTACAGTATGCCCTACCAATAGCTGTCACTCCTGCTTGATTGCCAACTTCACTTTTGATCCTATGAAACATTTATCAGTTCTCCTTTTTTGCAGACTCCATCCATTATTCTAATAAAATGTACACATACTGCATCTTCCTTCCTGGCAATCTATTTCCAGTATAAATCAAATCTGTAGTATTTGTCCTTGAGGTATACCCACACAAGACCATGTTACTTCTATGCAAAGACTACAGATTGGCAAACACAGATTTGTTTTCTATATAGCAATATACAGTATGAACACAATATTTGTTTTTCCTCTAGCTGGGAACAAGCATTTGTTATTTTCTTATAAAAAAAAAAAATGCTGTCTTGTCTTGTAGCATGCAGTGAGTGTAATTATGCTATTAATTCTAAAGTTGTGCTGTTTTTTTTTTTTGTTTATCCTACAGAACTATAAGTTTTATATTTTTTTTCTAAAATCTCAGCAATACTGGACAAGAATAAAGCAGCGATTTCTCAGAGTGGACATGGAATATCTTTGAAAATAAAAAGAGAAACAGCAAGTGCCAAGTGCAGCAGCCATTAGCGAACAAGCAGAGCTCATTATTATAGGGTACCACATATAAGTGTTACCAGATAGAAGCTAAATAAAGGCAATCGTTGTCTAAATGAGCCATTTGTCAAATTAACACGAATATCAGCACGCATTGCTAATAATATGTTATTATTAATATTGTTATTGCTGTAGTTACAGTGTAAGTATTTTTGTGTAGTTTAATTTGAATAATATAAGTTAGTGTCAGTCTTAATCAATAAAGTGCTAATTCTGAAAAGAATCTTTAGTAGCTTAGCCCTTTTAACAAAATGTAATTGTATAGTGGCATTACGACAACTATCCTAATAGCAATGTGTTTTGGCTTCACTGTGTTGTGAGCATTAAATGCTTTGCAGCATTACGTTCCAAGCTCATGCACTTTGGCTACATTCTAGATGGCCGCTTCTTGCCAAGTTGCAGTATTTTACAATGACGTTCCCTTTCTTTCTTTCATTAGAATGTTACATTTTATCACTGACAATGTTATGCTTAGTCCAGTGATTTAAGTTGTATAAGACAGTGAAAGGACAATAGTTGGTCAAATACACATCTCTGGGCCTTAATGTTTTTTAATCAGAATCAGCACGTTGTCATTTTATTTGTTGTGTCCACATACACATATATGTGTTATAACAATGACACCTGCAATAATACATTATTGCTCCTTGTGAGGCCATAAATTCTCAAAGACCTATATTCCTGCAATGTCTTGGTTCCTTCTACACCTCTGTGTTGGGTATTACTCAGCACAATGTCCTGCTTTTTTATTTGTGTAATAAGGTATTTCTCTGCTTCAACAGTATGGAGCTACTGCTGCTGCTATTTATAATATCATCAACAAAACTAGAAAATCGCCACCCCCCCAGGCGGTCGGTGGCGGCAAACCCCCCCCACCCCCAGGAGGACAGCCAGGACATCAAGGCCCCGCACTTATCCCATCTAGGAAGCGGGCAGGCAACGTGTCAGGCAGCTTTCTTCCTCCTCTTGTGGTGTGGATCACGTCGCCTTCCGCCGTGCATCCCTCTCCACCTCTTAGGCGTCCAATAGGATCGTCTGACCTTTCAGCCAATCGGTTAATAGGTATCAGACCCACGCTTCCTGATTAGCGGAGAGGCAATTCAGTGTTAGAAAAGCGAGTATTCATTTGCTTTCCTAACACACCTGGGTGGGCTCCGAGCGCAGTGCTCTTTGCTATGGGTACACCCTATTTTGAAGCCTATTAGAGCCTATGGCTATAATCAGGTGCTTAAAAAAACACCCCCGCTGTAATTCATGTGCCTGAAAGGGGCCAGACGTATGAATAGGGGGTGGCCGCCGCGGCCGTGGATAGATTCATGCTATGCATAAATCTATCCATTAACCATATAGGGGGTGGTGTGGACAGAGGGGGGGCACCCGTGCGCTCTTAATGGACGGGCCGCCCCTGAGCATGGGTCTGATGTTCAGAAACTCCAAGCAGTTAAAGAGCCTCCGTCACCTTGCCCATGCAGGGCAAATTGACAGTGTCTCTGCAAAGGACATTACCTGACTTCCATACACTCACCAATAGCTAGGCCTGCACATGTTCACATGACTGGGAGAGAAACTTCAGAACTTCCCTGGGTTGGGAACACAGCCAATTTGTGCACCAGCTACAAAACAAGTAGCTGTGAGGGAGTTCTGGCAAAGTGAACATAAATGGTCGTGGATGCTCTATGAAAAAAACACTGTCACTTAACCGAGGTGACAGCGTCCCTTTAAAGTTGAGCTCCAGAGAGCTATTACCTACTAGAGAACTGAATTCTACTGTATGTATCAGGTTTTGCCAGGCAGCACAGCCAGGTCTTTCACTGCAACAGTAGCACAGCTTAGGAAAAAAGGTACATATGGCTGCTGTACAGAGGGTTAAAGGAAGATCATATCAAGGCAGATAGGGTTTTTACACTAGTTGCATTAAAATATGTTTACTTTCATTAAGACATAACTGAAACTATTAGCTTTTTGTAATATGTAAAAAGCAACACAATGGGTTTGATTTACTAAAATTGGAAAGTGAAAAATCTGGTGCAGCTGTGCATGGTAGCCAGTTTCTAACTTTCTAACTTTTTCCATTAGGCTTTGACAAAAAAACTGGAAGCTGATTGGTTTCTATGTGGAGCTGCACCAGATTTTGTACTCTACAACTTTAGTAAATCAACCCCAATGTATTTACATTAGTTTATGTTCCTAAAAAGAAACGCACATCAGCTTTGTGTACTATAAGGTCTCAGTTTACTTATTTGATGTAAAGCTTACCGTTTACAGAATTTAGTACACAGTTCAGCACTGACTCAACCAGCCTCAAAGCAGAAAACATCAAGCTAATCCATAGTGCTCTCTTAAAGTGTTAGCAAACCCAGGACCCTGCATTCACTATATCTGGTCTCCCACAGTCAAGTACATACAGTACAACATGGACATTCAATCATTTTAGTAAATATAAACTGCTAAATACCTTTTCTCATCAGCAGTAGATAGCAGTCTCGTGGCTTCTATCAGTGCCTGGTTAAAGCTTGTAGGAGGAGTTTTCATACTGCACTGGCTGTCCTATCAGGAGGCAGGACCCCTGACCCTCTGTATGGATAGTGCTGATTGGCTCTGTGCTGATCACATGCACTCTCCCAAGAAAAAAAAACTTTCTACCAATACACACCGAACTGAGCATGTGAAGACTGACTCTAGTAACTCTGTCTTATCCAGACATGTTTTGGGGACAGTGTAAGAAGGGGAGGATCTGTGCATACAGGATCAAATTGCCTTTTTAAACAATGCTTTACTGCATATACAGACTGATTTTACGGTTGTGGGTTTAGTAACACTAAATCTTTTTCACATATTAAATGTTCAATTGTAAAACAAAGAGTGTATAGAGATAGCAAGAAAACAACAGTTAAAAATGATACATTAGAAAAAAAGACCCCAAACCATTACAGATTTCCTTTTGAATGGTAACCCCTATTCATTATATAATACATAGCACATTTCATTATTTATACAAAGCTACAGGGGAGCGTAACATCACTTGTGATTTAAATTACGTCAGTGGTAACCTGACTCATTAACCTCAGCATGACTCATTACAACAGAACATTTCTAATTCCAGAAAAAAATCATCACTCGTTATTGTCCTTTTTTGTCAGTTTTTTCCCAAATGGATTACATTTTCCTTCAATTAGGTAAAAAAAACCTTAAACACACATTTTTATAGTATGAGATTTGTTTTGTATTACTTTAAGAGAAGTATGCATTTTTATTTTTTTTCCCATCATACCTACCTAGGTGCATGCAGCAGGGGACCGATGCTGCATCAGTCCCCCGGCGCCTCTAACACTAAGAACCGAGTATTCAAACATTGCCGATGGCTCGGTTCTCTTCACCTCCCCGAGCAGAGAGCTGCTGCCTGTCAATCAGCAGCTCTCCTGCTCTGCTTCTCCACGCTCACTGGAGTGCTGAGCTGTGGAGGGGCAGGGATCGTCCGTCTCAGTCTCTCAGCGGCTCGCTCAGAGGCTGAGACAGGCATCAGTCCAGGCACCTGGCTGATCCAGACTTTATTGTCGTGACGCGGTGCCTCGACTGATCTTGGTGACATCAGCACCAGCACCAAAACAGGTCACAAAAGTGCAAAACGAATTGCACTCCTTTGACCCATAGGAGAAGTCCAGCCTAACGAGCCCAGGCTGGAATTCTCCTTTAAGGGTGCAATGAATGCTATAAATGAATTCAAAACATTCAATCACAGTATCTCAGTGTCATTCTTTATTCTTTCTGTTACATTATGCAACAGCATTTATCACAGGAAGGTAACAATCATCTTGCCATATCATGATATTTACCATTTTTCCAGTTATTAGATTTTCTAAGAAAGTGAGCATCAGTATAAAAACTACCTTACATGGACCATAGAATCATATTCAATCACTAACAGACAATATCAGCTAAGTTGTATTCATATTGCAATGACCACTTAAAGGAAGCAAAGATCTATGAAAAGCGTAAAGATATAAAACTGTAGAATATCTAAAATGAAATTAAAGTTGAAAAAAGACAGCAACAAATATGCTTCAGAATAATTTATCTGTCCAGTTTTGTTATACAGAAATTTTTGATCTTGACAGATAAAAAATTATATATATATATATATATATATATATATATATATATATATATATATATATATAATCTCAAAGTTACTAATGGTATTCATGCTCTCATCCTATATCTGTCATTTTTCAATACAGGTTCAAAGCAGATTTTTTTGACCATGGGGCAATACAGACATTTTTCTTTGGGCTACATGCATAAACAAGGGACAAAAATTATGGAAATATCAGAAGTAAAATTATCTACTAACTGACTATCTAGTTATACTAGAAGCAGAGCCGAAACTGGGGGAGGGGGGGGGGGGGCATATGCCCCGGGCACCAAACTGGGAGGGGAACTGTTGCTGCCAGGAGTAGTGACAGCAGCATCACTGCTCCTTTCAGCGCAGCATGGGGAGCAAGGAGGAGAGAGCTGGGAGGAGGTGTGGGCTGTACATAGTTACCAACAGTCCCACTTAGAAGTTTGTCCCTTGATGTTTTCAACCTGGGCTTCATCCCAGGAACAGAGCGAGCCTACCTTACGTGTACAGGCTGTTACATCTGCCAACTCCTTTCTCCTTCCTCCCTCCACACCTCCATGCTTGCAGAGCTCTGCACAGAGGACACAGCTGCTGGGGAGAGGGGCGGGGCATCCTTCTCTGCCAGAAGGAGAGGTACGAGCTGTGGAAGGATGAGCTGAGCCCAGGGCCAAGACAAGGGGTAGACAGGAGGGGCGGCTGCCCTGGGCACTGTGGTATCATTTGAGGTGGGGGGGGGGGCACCACAAGGAGAATGGAGGGAAGGGGAAATTTGGGGGGTGGCAGGGGGTAAGTACTGTTCTAGGATGGGAAATCTAAGGGGGAAATAATTGTGCTGAGAAGGGGGATTTCAGCAGGGGGGTGGATTTATGTTCAGAAGGTAAGCATGCAGATTAGTGCTCAGTGTTTTTGGGGGTTGTGTTGACACATAATGCCCATACATCTTCAGGGCCTGTAGTTTGGAATGTTCACCCTGGGCTTTAGATGACCTTGTCCCAGCACTATAAACAAAACCATACAATATGTAAATTGAGAAACAATGTGCAAAAACTCGTGAAATATAAGTGACACCTGCATCCAAACAAAGTGCAATGTGTGTTAAGGGATAAGGTGAAATCCAAAAAATTGTATATACCCAAAAAAGCTTGAAAAAACTAAAAAACAAAAAATATTACTGAACATCAAGAACACCAATGTTGCATGAATAAAATACTCATGAATTAAATGCACATAAAAAATATAAATAAAATAAAAATCATGAAGTTAATAGTCCACAAAAAGTCCCAAAACCAAATGGATAATAAAATATATTAAATCTATAAGTGGAAAAGTTCCTCATAAAGTGCAGATAGTGAGTCTCTTCAAATCTTCTAGCAGTGCTCTTAGTGACATGAAATCTTCCAATCTTCTAAACAGCCCCCCAATGTGCCCTCACTCACCAAAGGAAAACACCCCTGCAGGGGTAACAGGCCTGTCAGCTGTATCCTGCAGCAACGGTCCTCAGTGATGGCTCCTAATCGAATCTCCGTTCACGGTGTCCGGGCTGTCTCCAGCTACTCCCCGCCAGCACATCCATATGAAATAAAAATGATCCCCATCGCGTGAATCCGTAAAAATATTGTATACTTTATTAAAAGTTATGATTAAAAAGACAAAACAATGTCCCACTGCCTAATGGGCAGTCTAACTGAATGGGAAAAACAATAACAGCAGTGCGGTGCGGCGTGCGTTCCACCGCTCGCTCCACACCCGGAAGTAAAGCAGAGAAGCAGGACGTATGCGTATCGCGTGGCCACGCCTTACGCGTTTCGTCATCCAGACGTCATCTGACGCCTCAGATGACGTCTGGATGACGAAACGCGTAAGGCGTGGCCACACGATACGCATACGTCCTGCTTCTCTGCTTTACTTCCGGGTGTGGAGCGAGCGGTGGAACGCACGCCGCACCGCACTGCTGTTATTGTTTTTCCCATTCAGTTAGACTGCCCATTAGGCAGTGGGACATTGTTTTGTCTTTTTAATCATAACTTTTAATAAATTATACAATATTTTTACGGATTCACGCGATGGGGATCATTTTTATTTCATATGGATGTGCTGGCGGGGAGTAGCTGGAGACAGCCCGGACACCGTGAACGGAGATTCGATTAGGAGCCATCACTGAGGACCGTTGCTGCAGGATACAGCAACCAAAAAGTGTCCCTTTACGCCAAAAGTGGTTTTAGACCAGCTAGAAAACAGCGATAGTAAATTAGAACACTTGCAGAATTGAGCGATAGTGAATCGTGGGGAAATTTATTTTATTATTATTATATTATTATTTTTTATAATTATTTATATTAATTATTATATTATAATTTATGATTTTGTGTTTCAAACTTCATCATACCGGGGATATCTACTAGACTCTTGTTTGGACAGATTTAAGTGTGTTATTGCTAAGAATTACAGGCCTACAATATAAAACGCCAAATTTCTATGCAAAATAATTGAACCGCTTTGAGACGCAAAAACCTGAAATAATCATACTGACAGGAAGGTTAAGACCCCTTTCACACTGGGGCGGTTTGCAGGCGCTATTGTGCTAAAAATAGCGCCTGCAAACCGACCTGAAACAGCCGCTGCTGTGTCTCCAGTGTGAAAGCCTGGGGGTTTTCACACTGGAGCGGTACGCTAGCAGGACAGGAAAAAAGTCCTGCTAGCAGCATCTTCGGAGCGGTGAAAGAGCGGTGTATACACCGCTCCTTCACTACTCCTGCCCATTGAAATCAATGGGACAGCGCGGCTTTACTGCCGGCAAAGCGCCTCTGCGGAGGCGCTTTGCGGTGGTTTCTAACCCTTTCTCGGCTGCTAGCAGGGGTAAAACCGCCCCGCTAGTGACTGAATACCGCCGCTAAAATGACGGTAAAGCGTCGCTAATAATAGCGGCGCTTTACCGCCGACCCACCTCCCGCCCCAGTGTGAAAGGGGCCTAAGTGTTTGTAAATTGTAGTGCAGTGATGAAGGTTGCCGATATCCATGATTGTCATTGTCACTGAGAAGTTAGGTTGCTATTATAGATGTCATACTGCCATTAGTATGTGTATTTAGATGTGAAAAGTTGCTAAAGTGATCATACGCACTGTGAATGTACTTTGATATTTATTTGTTGGTAATATGAACATACGGATCTTCATTTGGGTTTGTTAATATAGTTTATAATAGCCACATGTTCGTATTACCAACAAATAAATATAAAAGCATATTCACAGTGCATATGGTCACTTTAGCAACTTTCCTTATCTTCATACACCTTATGAAAATATGTCCAATAGCAACCTAATGTCCTAAGGACAGTAATAATATATATGTGCAGTAGCATGCCCTGAATCCATGGTGATTGCCCCAGGTCCCTGGTACTGCATTCACCGACACCACAGCAGCATCTCTCCCCACCGCTTGCCACCTGTCTTAGCAGTTAGCCAGTAAATTTCAGAACCAAGGAAAAGATGCCCCCATAGTTGCCAAGTGTCCCAGATCTGCCAGGACAGCTCCATTTTCTAGACAGCTGTCTTGCAGCAGCTTTGTCCTGACCCATGTGCTGGAATCCAAGTCATGGGAATTTAAAAAGTAATGCAATCTATAATAACCTGTTAGCTTATAGTGGATTTGATCAATGTTTACATGTTATCCTTGTTCTAATGGGTTATAGCAATATACAAATTTTGGATGCCTAGACCAAGTTTCATTTTATATCCTATCAGATTCACTAGGGTTTTTGGGGATTAGAATGTAGCTGTAGATACTTCTACAGCATTATTGCCCACTGGTTGAGATATTAATGGACTTGGGTTCTACTTCTTAATTTTGCATTCCTTTTTTTTTATTAAAGCCCTGCTGAATGAGGGCTGTTCTTTTAACCCCTGAATCATGTAGGATTTGTTTTATCTAGTGTTTTTCTGTTTGTGAATCAAGATCACCATTGAAAGATTAGCATTTTTGACTCTATGCCTGGTACACACAACGAGATTATCAATTAATGATCGTCTGTTTTTTATTTTTGCATGCTAGTCTCCATATCAAAATTGAAGAGGTTATTAAAGTTACAAAAAGTCTAAGTAGGATAGAATAAAAATTTGGAAGTGATGTAATGTATTGTATTTGTATTGTATTTTTGGACAACAACTGTACTGATTAAACAAAAATCGTACAATTTGGTATCATATGAGGACATTTTTCATGCTTGCCCTGTCAAATAATTTTGCATGAATTGTCATGATCGGCTCTTGAAAGCTGTGTACTAAAAATCAGATTATCGTACGATTGCGTTGAAAGCTATATTTTTCATACGATTTTCTGATTGTGTGTATGGGCCTTAAGACCAGTGGTTTGACACCATCAATACTTTTCCTTTCTCCTCCAGAGCCCCATATACAGACCATTTGAGGCTTTTATTGCTGTCTGAGATTAACCCTTGCTTTTTGCCCCTGTGATCATAGTCATTGAAATAGAAAGTAGTAGGAATGCCAAAATTTTACATTCCCCAAAGGAAATTGTTTTAAAGAGAAATTGTTTTAACCATCTGACCTCCAAGAGATTTACTCCCCTTCATGACCAGGCCATTTTTTGCAATACGGCACTGCGTTACTTTAACTGACAATTGCGCGGTCGTGCGGCACTCTACCCAAATAAAATTGATGTCCTTTTTTTCACACAAATAGGGCTTTCTTTTGGTGGCATTTGATCACCTCTGTGTTTTTTATTTTTTGCGCTATAAACAAAAAATACTTTCTGCTATAAAACACATCCAATAAAAACATGTAAAAACATCGCAATTCTTCATCAATTTAGGCCAATATGTATTCTGCTACAAAATGATGGGATATATTTATTTGGTTTTTATTTATTTTTTACTAATAATGGTGGCGATCAGTGACTTATAGCGGAACTGTGATATTGCGGCAGACAAATTGGACACTGACACTTTTTGGGGACCAGTGAAACTAATACAGTGATCAGTGCTAAAACATATGCACTGTCACTGTACTGACACTGGCTGGGAAGGGGTTAACATCAGGGGCAAACAAAGGGTTAACTGTGTGCCTAGCCAGTGTTTGAGTTCTGTGTGGGAAGTGCTTTTACTAGGGGAAGGCATTGATCCATGTTCCCGCTTTGCAGGAACACAGGATTAATGCCTTCCCTACTGACAGAACAGTGATCTGCCTTGTTTACATAGGCAGATCATCATTCTGGCTCTCTGCCTAACAATCGACAGGTGCCGGTGGGCATGCGTCCCCCAGACTCGGAAGTGCAGGATCACGTACTAGGTACATGATCCTGCGCAGGCGAGCCGCCTTGTTGCCGTACATGTAAGTTATACGGTTAGCAAGCGGTTAAAGGAAACACCCAACGTTTTAACCATTTCATCTAAAAATAAAAAAAGTGTTGATATATACTTAACTGTAGACAACCTTATTATTGTGCATTCATTTTGGACTTTATCTTTATACTTCATAATTATACACATTAAGGCTTCATTCACACGACCATAATACATTTTACAGATGTTATTACACTTGTTTTCTAGGAGAAAAGATAATGATCAGTAACATACAGTATGTGTACATAATGATAAAAAAAAAATTTCCTGCATTATTTAGGCTTAATTTACATGATTACAAATGTGTATACATGCATTTATATGTGTATGTGTGCAAAGTGCATGCTCTTAAACACAGATTTTTGCATTCTGTGTTTACGGATCTAAATGCAGAGCATGTTTACACACCTGTGTGAATGGCTCAATTGAAAACATTGCAGCTGTGCTCAGATCCATAATTTAACCACTTCCGGACCGCCCACCACACATATACTGCGCCAGGGCGGCCCGGCTGCACGAACTGACATACTCGATGTCTGCCGGCCAGCCGCGATCGCAGGTACAGAGAGGCAGAACGGGGATCTGCCTGTGTAAACAAGGCGGATTCCCGTTCTGATAGGGGACAACATGGAGATCTGATGTTCCTAGTGATCAGGAACAGCGATCTCTGTGTTGTCCCAGTAAGCCCATCCCCCACACAGTTAGAACACACCCAGGGAACACAGTTAACCCCTTGATCGCCCCCTAGTGTTAACCCCTTCCCTGCCAGTGTCATTTATACATTGATCAGTGCATTTTTTTTAGCACTGATCACTGTAATAATGCCACTGGTCCCCAAAAAAGTGTGACTTGGGGTCAGATTTGTTCACCACAATGTCGCAGTCCCGTTAAAAATTGCAGATCACCGCCATTACCAGTAAAAACAAAAAATAAATAAAAGTCCATAAATCTATCCCATAGTTTGTAGACGCTATAACTTTTGCGCAAACCAATCAATATACGCGTATTGGGATTTTTTTTTTAACAAAAATATGTAGAAGAATACATATTGGCCTAAACTGATGAATAAATTAGTTTTTTTATATATATATATTGTTTTTGGGATATGCATTATAGCAGAAACTAAAAAGTAAAAAATATTGCTTTTTTTTCAAAATTGCAAAAAAAAAAAAGAAGAGGTGATCAAATACCACCAAAAGAAAGTTCTATTTGTCTGGAAAAAAAGGACATCAATTTTGTTTGGGTACAGCATCGCATTCCTTAAATGGGGCTGCTCATTAATTATTCATGCTTTGTTTCCTGTTTAGTAATGCTACACAATTGTTGTGCTTTACTGCTCTTCTCTCTCATACTATCTATCTTCCAAGAGACAGTTATCTCTGTGTAAGCTATAGGTCATGGGGACTCAGTGATTACACAGAGCTGCAACCTTTCCCCTCACCCCAAAATATGAGCGCCTGGCCAATCACCAGGCACCAGTAGTGTCACATGGTAGAAAAGGAGTCACATACTCCCCCATACCCTAAATACTCACTATATTTAATTGCTGCCACTTACTGAACAAAGAGCTAGGTCAGCAAAGATCAGATTAGTATTAGGCCTCATGCACACTGGACGTTATTACAGCAGCTGTTTTTGGCTTCAGACGTTTTTTTTCTACAGTCAATAAACTCTCCATCATATTATCCTATGTGTTCATGCACACATAGGCTGTGATCAGCAGTTTTTGGCTGGGGCGTTTTTTGGCTTTAAAAAAAAACCTAGTGGGTTCTGAGAGGAGTTTTTTCAGCTGTAAAACTGCTCTACCGTAAAAAAAAACGCTGATGAATGCTAAAAACCGCGGCTCATCAGCGTTTAACATTTTTGATCCATTGAAAAAACGCAAAAAAAAGTTTGTGCGGAAAAACACTAAGAACACTAATAAACGCTATTGCAAAACCGTTGAAAAACTCACTGCAAAACTACTGCTGTTTTTATAATATTATTTTAATGTCCAGTGTGCATGAGGCCTTATAATTTGATGATGTCCAAAATTTTAATCTCATCAGTCATTCTGACAGTTTGTTAACTGTATTGTCTAAGACACGGAAAGCCAATGGAAGTATGTACAAACCTAAAATTCTAATGAAGTTATCAAACTACATTAAAAAAATATAAAAGTCACATCAAAACTACTCTTAGGAAAACTTTACAGTAATAATTTGTAATGTGAGCACACTGAAAAAAAATGTATCAGGTAATTTTTATTCATATCACTAGCCAAGGTATAAAGTGCATAAATAGTTTTTCTCCCTTGGTTTCCAGTAAGTGATTGACATGAGATAAGAAAGAAGTATAGCAAGAACTATGAGAGGTAATTATATCACCTCTGTGTTACTTAATGTCCCATCTGAATATGGCTTGTAGTGTTTTGATTTTATAATGTGATATCTTCAAGTGATTGGTATCTACCGATGGGTTTTGTAACAGCCATTTTATAGCAATTATATATTTTATTATAAAACTGTAACACTCTTAGCTGGGTAAGTCCAAGATAAAATTGGTAATTTCAGTGTAATGAAAATGTAAACCAGAAAAGAGATAGAACTCTCTGACCTATAACAGTGATGTGGTGACATGGTGAAAGGTAATTTTTAAACTCAATAAGAATTATTTTAAAGAAGCCTAGTTTCTGCTAGAAAACAATAAGCCATCCTTTCTAATTCTGAGAAATTTGAGAAGGAGGCATTATTATCGATCTGAATAATTTGTGAAGCAATGGTTTTCTCAATGTAGATGTAGCGCTTACCCCCGAAGGAGCTGCTGATTAATTATTATATCCATAATTCACGTCTTCCACCGGACCCATCACAGCCCATACAATCAGAAACAGTCCATATTGTATTTTTCTCTTGCTTTTATTTAAGTAACATGAACTGGGATAGGAGAAGTGTTTCTTTTGAGATGCTCTTTTGTTGCTTTGTAAGTTGTTTCTCTTTGTCTCTCATGCAAAGACCTAAAATCATTGCCGATAATAGGAAATCACTCTATGTGATTTCTTCATCAGGGAATATGGAAGTAGATTTGATAGAGAGTAATTGATAAAGAGTCACTCTGAATAACTCCTCATCTGCAGAACTTTTCAAGAACAGTCTGTATCTCTATATGTGTACTAGTAGCTTTACCGCCACCTCTTTACCACTACTTCCCATCTGCATTGTACTTCCAAGTTGAGCTAAAGAAAAGTCACTCTGAATAACTCCTCCCGCTTGACTGATTGGAATCCCGGGGCATTTGTTGAACCCAAAGTCACAGGCCATCACCGTCTGTCTCATTGACTTGCGTACCAACATCCCTCAGCCTCTGGCAGTACCCTTCCCTTGGGCTTTCACTCACGTGATCAAGTTCATGTGCCACTCATAAACGATCGATCGCCCAGTTTCCTTCCGCTTAGTTGCTACTTCTTCCGCAATGATTCTTTGTTCCCTTTCCACTTTTCCGACAAGCTCCCTTCCCCACAAGGGCGGCCAACGACACCAGCGATTACATGCTGTACAGTGTCATGTACTCCTCTACGGGTGCCGGTTCCCCACCCTCCTCGCAAGGAGGGGCTTCGTTGGCTCCCCGGAGGGGGAACCTCTGTGACCCGGCTTTTTATATGAGAGTCCCGCCTCCTACCAAACAAATTAATGATTGGCCAGAACTCGCACACAAACTACCTGTCACTCAGATCCCAAATAAACAAACAGGCCTGCTATATGGTACAAGCCTGCCTAAATTTACCTGTAATTGTAAGCTAACAAAAAGGTCACCTACATAAAAGTAGGTGCCCGCTACATGTAATAGTTTAAGGATTCTCCATGAATATCAAGAAGAAACTAGAAGGAGAGATTCCAAATAAGTCATGCAACTCCATAAATATGCACATTGAAAAAGCCCTGTGCTTTTCTTTTTCTTGATGTTTACCTTTTTAATTTCTTTTCCCCCCTTTTCCTTTATTTTGCATATTTTGAACAGTGATGTTGTTGTGAGGATAAGTGGAAATCCACATCAAGGAACTCACAGTAACACGGCCTCTTGCAAAAGTATCTGTTGTGTGTAATGCAATTAAAAAACTTATTAGAGAGACATGGATCTTACATTTAATGACTCTATCCATAAGTAGGAGAATGAACCAGATGAATCTAAGGAATTCAAAAAGATCAAGTGGCAGGTTGAGTAAATATCTTAGTTGCTCTTATTTCAGCTTATTTTATTATTTATTTCTTAAAGTGATTGTAAAGGTAAAAAAAAATAACAAACGTGTCTATACTTACCTGCTCTGTGCAATGGAATTGCACAGAGCGACCACGAACCTTCTCTTTCCGGGTCCCCCAACGGTGCTCCTAGCACTTTCCCTCTGTCCAGTGCCCCCATGGGAAGCCGCTTCCCATGAGGACACTAGTGCATGCTCGCACCTGAGCTCCACTGCTGTGTCCATGGACACAGACAGCAAGACTCGGCGCCGCCCCCGCTCCCTTGTCGCTGGCTTTGATAGACAGCACTGGGAGCCAATGGCTTCCGGTGCCCCAGCAAAGCCAGTGAGGCCTGGAAGTGAGGGGAGAGAAGAGCTGCAGACGTGCACGGTGCTGGATCAAATGAGGGCTCAGAGGGGGTGAGGGGGGATGCTGACACTCGAACATTTTTTACCTTAATGCAAGGAATGCATTAAGGTAAAAAATGTTTAGGCTTTACAACCACTTTAACCTTCCTATTTACCATCACATGTATAGGAGCATTTAATACTACATTTTTATATAGAATTAATTTACAGTACTAATGACTTTCCCTGTATAGTTTCTATATTCCATCCACCCATCACCTCTTATGTCTTTCATATTCATGCATCGATCTCTCATCTGTTTGCACCATCATTTACTCCAGCATTTGTCCAAACCAAACTTCTTCTCATTCTTCTGCTGTGTAAAGCCTCATGTATTCTACCCTTATTCATTTGCTCTTTCAAGCACCCTGTCATAATTTCACATGTCAACCTCCCTTCCCCACTCCTTTAACTAATAAACCACCAATAACATGTTTTTATTTTTCCCTTGTAACATTAAAAATCAGTTTGAGGCTCCTTTCCTTCCCTTTTTTTCCTGTTTTTGCAAAAATTTGAAATACCCCATTGTGTTGAGCTCCTCCAAGTTGACCTTTCTTAGAAGTGAACACATGACTAAAGACAAAGGCAGTACAAATGGCAAGCTTAGAAAGTTTTTGTTTGTTTTATTTGATCTTTTATTTTATTTTCCCCAAATCACTTTTATTAAAATTGCTTCTTTAAAGTGCGACTGAACTCAAAAAGTGATGTTTTAAGCTAAATCTGGAAAATGTAATTGTGCCTAAACAGTGCTCTTAAATGTACCTTTTATCTTGAATTCCTTCTGAAAAATAGCAGCGTACTATCTGGTATGTAAGGGTAACTTAAAGTGATTGTAAAGCTAAGTTTTGTTTTTTTAAATAACAAACATGTTACACTTACCTCCTCTGTGCAAGGGTTTTGCAAAGAGTGGCCCTGATCCTCCTCTTCTGGGGTCCTCCTGCGGCCCCTCATGGCTTCTCCTCTTCTTGAGTGCCCCCACAGAGAGCTGCTTTCCATGGGGCACTCGTGCGGGTGCGCTCCTGATACCTGCTGCTGCATCCATTGACACAGACAGCAGGACTCGGCCCCGCCCCCGACTCCCATGTCACTGCATTTGATTGACAGCAGTGGGAACCAATGGCTATCGATCTATCCAATGAGGACCTGAGACAGCGGCTGGAGCGGCTGTGCCCATCCCCGAAAAACCGTGAGGGTTTACAACCCTTGCAGGTTATCTGATGAACATTGCCTGGTTCCTTAGACCATGTACCACCATCCCCTTTAGGGCCTATATTCACCTGGTAACACAGAGTTCACTGCTTTCATGATACTATTGCTCTCAATAGTGCATTGTTTGCCGTATATGGGCAATGAGAAATGCATAAGATTTCAAACTGAAACCATAGAAACAATAATTATACTCAGGTATGTTTATGAGTCAATCTCTGAGTGGCTGTTCACCAGTTATTTTATTTTCTGTGTAATAAGTGTTATGATACATTCACAACATGTGCTCAGCATTTCCCAGATAGCAACATTGAAGAATGGACTGGATCAGAAACATAAGTCAATGTAAACTGAGACAGGCAGCTTTCTCAATGCATATAAGTGTGTGGCTGAAATATTTCCCTACATGTTACCAGCCTAGGAGCAGTAGAAAGGGCTACAGTATTATGAAGACCATAATAAAAAGGGCAAATATGTTTTTATCTATTGTTTATTAGAATTCTATTGTGCTAATTTAAATATTGTAAAAAAAAGTGTGAAACAGGTTATACAATTAAAAGAAAAGGTATTTTCTTTATGCTAATTGATTTATAGGGTTTGACCTGTCTTGGTTTACTAGTGTCCTTCTTCCCAGTGTAAAGTAATTCTGAAAAAAATTGTTCCTTCTAAAAAAAAAAATGCTTATCCTTCATTTCTAAACATGTATTTGACTTTCAATAAGTTTTTTGTGGAAGTTTTACCAGAATACAGGGTGTATCCCGTGTAGGATCAAAAACAATGCAGTGATAGGTACTAAAATATTCAACAAAATTTAGGAGGAACAGATAATTGAAGTGAAGTCAATGAGTATTCCGGACTGTAATTTACCTTAACCATAATAATTAGCATTGTACGTTAAAGTGAGAACTGAGCTTTAACTGTGTGCTAAAAAACACTCTGGAAATCAGCGCAGATGATAGTTCCACCATAGCAAGCAAGAGAAAAGTATGTTATGAGGCCACCTTATCAAGAGGGCCAGAGAAGATAGGGAGATGAAAGCCATAAGATAAGAGCAAGGAAGAGAGCCCAGGAGCCTGAAGCACTTGGGCCAAATCCCTAGGACCTCAACTCTTATAAAGATGCATAGATTGCAGCAGACATAGTGTGGTGATCATATAATATCCATGGGGTGCAAGTCATTGGGAATTTTTCATGTGCGTCAAGGAAGATACTGGTGAGTTTTACATTGATAAAACCAAACATGGTATTTAATTGTATTGCCAATATTGTAAAGAGTACTGATGGGTACTTTGCTGCATGGACGGATAAATGGAATGAAAGAAGGTAGATGATAGTAGAGTTCAATGGATAGATGAAGAGAGACTGAACTGAGGTGTATATTGATGGAGGAGGACTAGTACTGTGGATCCAAGTTTGGAAAGAAGCATTAATAGAGGTAAAGACCAGTGGAGATAGGGATGTTAAGTTGGTTGGATAGAGGGAGGGATGAGTAGAGGGAGGGATGAGTAAAAACGGATGAGTGAGGCAAGACATTTGTGAGTGTTGCTGGATTTTTAATATGTACCTGGATAATTCAACTCCAAATTGTTATCCGTTTTTTTTTGTGCATCTGCTCATGTTGTGTTTGTGATCATTTCATTGAGTAAAAAATGAAAGGAAACATACTTTTCAACAAACATTGTAAAGTGACGACTCCAAAAAGTGTAACAATTAAGGTATTAAGGTATACAGGTTACATACGTTACACTGAAAAAACTTACTTACTGTATGAATCCTGGTATTCTCTGGAGTCTCCTGCAATTACATTAATGATGGGGAGTTATGTCACTTCATTTTCAGACTCTTTACAGTGGATTCGTGGACTAGCTCACTGGAGAGGGTGCTTACTTAACGTTTCCCATTTTAATTTTCTCCTAAAATCATTGTATCTATTACAATTGTCTGTAAAGCGCTGACAGTAACTGATCAACTGATAGCTTTGACAGCCCTCTGCCACTTGTTTTAGCTGATTCACACACCTGATAACAGGTCCAGAAAAGAACTAAACAGTTTGGCAAATGGATGACACCAGGGCACACTTCCTATCAAACATGAATCTGATATTTCTATAACTCACATATGTTGTTTATGTTCTGTTCTCATCACCAACTTCCTGTTTACAAATAAATTACGTGTCTCCTTTTCTGCCACCTCTTTGTCTAACAGTAGCTGCCACAACACTTGTTCTACTTTGACAAAAAATTGCCATACCTTCGGTTACTTTAAACCACTAGCTGGTACATCTCCTATTTTACCACCACTATCTGCATCTTCTGTCATTTTCTTACCATTTGATGCAGCAGTTTAAACCCCATATCCACAACTGTGTGCTGTACCTTGCACCCAGTAACCACTTCTGCTGTGTCCATCAGTTGTATAAGAATTATACCAGTGGAAATGATGTGCACCAGGGCAACCTAGGCCTTATGGCAAGCATCACTCCTGTCACAACCACTGTGCTAAACACTAACCAGTACTGTACCTGAAACCACCTTACCTACTATGAATTCTGCAACCCAGCACCTTAAAAATTGCAAAACCTACCTGTTATTTTCCATAGAGCATTCTTCTGTGTTTATATGGCAAGTATGGAGACATGGCCATAATGGCAACTCAACTTCAAAGACCTCACGAGATTTTGGCACATATTTAAAGAATTCTTCTTTTAGTAGTTCATTCACCATGTATTCTTCACAGATTATCCAGCTAACTCATTCATCATTTTCACCATAGTTTTAAAACAATCTCGCTTTTTGTGTTTTGTCATTCGCCCTGTCCCACCACAGACTTGTGACACAAGAATAAATATAGCCCAATCTAACTAGGCAAAATGTGCCTAGTTTTTATACCTGGTTTTAAAGGGTACATTCACCTTTAGTAGCATGTTACATGTTACATCCATGTTTAGGGTGTAACATGTAACATGCTCCTAGTGACCCACCTCCTGCCACCAGCGCTCCCCACTTTGTGACAGTGGGCGGGGATCTTCTCCTGTCCTGCATTTAGTAACTGCCTGCCCGTATCGGAGGTATGAGTAGAAAACTTATTGAGTGTCCACACTCAACACATTGCACTTACAATATGCAATGTGAAAAATAATAAATGCACATTTTTTTTACCTGCAAACTTGAGTTGTAAGTATTTGGGAAATATCAGTAGAATGGTACAAAAGAACAGTCTAGTAAGTTATAAAAAAAGAAAAAGCCTTTAGAAAATTATTGTTGACCGACTACTGAACTAATTGGTTACTATGGGCTGTCTCAATTAATATTTGTGGGGTACCGTGATAATAATAATGAATGACTGATAGTAAAGAAATGATCATTTAGGGATGTCAATTATAATAATTTAGTTTGCGCTAATAAGTGATTATGATTGTGAAAAATAACAAATGTACATTTTTTTTACCTGCAAAAAGATGTGCATTTATTATTTTTTTTATACAAAAGGTGAACTTATTCTTTAAATATGCCTTGCTGTTAATCTATAGAAGTTTGCTTTGAAATGCAACAGTGTTTTGGTAAATGGACGTCTAAAAATATTACTTCCTATATTCCTGCCTTTGTTTGGACACTCCTAATTTCTAAAATTATTTTTAAAACTTCTAGTTCTTTAGTATGTCAGAGGGATGGTTTAAACAACAAGCTGTTCATTCTACCCACATTGTTTTAGACCCTTCCTGCCTACACTCTAATATTTTTTTTTAGTAGAGAGCATTACTCATAAATAATCCTGTTAACTACTTAAGGATCGGGCCTCTTTCTGAGATTTGGTGTTTACAAGTTAAAAACAGTTTTTTTTTTTGCTAGAAAATTGCTTAGAACCCACAAACATTATATATATATTTTTTCGAACACCCTAGAGAATAAAATGGCGGTCGTTGCAATACTTTGTCACACTGTATTTGCGCAGCATTCTTACAAGCGCACTTTTTTTTGGAAAAAATACACTATTTTGAATTTAAAAATAAGACAACAGTAACGTTAGCCCAATTTTTTATATTGTAAAAGATAATGTTACGCCAAGTAAATTGATACCCAACATGTCACGCTTCAAAATTGCGCCGACTCGTGGAATGGCGACAAACTTTTACCCTTAAAAATCCGCATAGGCGATGTTTAAAAAATTCTACATGTTTTGAGTTACAGAGGAGGTCTAGGGCTAAAATTATTGCTCTTGCTCTACGGATCACGACGATACCTCACATGTGTGGTTTGAACACCGTTTTCATTTGCGGGCCATACTCACGTATGCGTTTGCTTCTACAGGCGAGCTCAGCGGGATAGGAGTAGTTTTTTCTTTTTTTTTTTTTTTATTTTACCTTTTCTTTTTTATTTTTACACTGTTCTTTAAAAAAAAATGTGTCACTTTTATTCCTATTACAAGGAATGTAAACATCCCTTGTAATAGAAAAAAAAAGCATGACAGGACCTCTTAAATATGAGATCTGGGGTCAAAAAGACCTCAGATCTCATATTTACACTAAAATGCAATAAAAAAATAAATAAAAATTTTTAATTTAAAAAAATAAATAAATAAAAAATGTTACTTTAACCTCCCTGGTGGTATGATTATTTCAGATTTTTGTGCTGAAAGCGGTACCATTATTTTGCACAGAAATTTGGCGTTTTATATTGTAGGCCTGTAATTTTTAGGAATAATTCACTTAAATCTGTCCAAACCAGAGTCTAGTAGACATCCCGGGTATGATAAAGTTTGAAAAACGAAATAAAAAATTATAATATAATAAATAACTATAAATAATAACAAATAATAATATAATAATAATAAAAAATTATTCAATAATGTAATCAAATCAAAAACACTGAAATTTGCTCAGTTGCAGAATTGTCACTGTCATTACTTTTCAGTGTTTGATGACGGATTTCCCCACAAATCACTATCACTCAATTCTGCAAGTGATTCTAATTTATTATTGCTGTTTTCTAGCTGCTCTAAAGCCACTTTTGATGCAAAGGGACAGTTTTGGTTGCTATGGACAATCTCCAGTTTCCAGGCAGAAAAAACAGTATATATTATATAAAACTGTGTGCAGGGCACTGGACAGACCACTAGGGACAAAGGGGATGTGTAATTATTTGATACAGTACTGTAATCTGTAAGATTACAGTATACTGTATCTATACTATGTGTTTCACTTTTTGAATTTGCCGCCGAACTCCGTCCCTGTGCGTCGCAACGCTCGCAGGGAACGGAGCTCGGCACTGTGAATCGAGCGAGACACGGCGGAGAGACATCGCAGGATCCAGGGGACAAGGTAAGTAAACTCTTCCTGGATCCTGCGATGCGATCCCGAGTCTGGCTCGGGGATACCGCTTTTGGTATTGAAAATCCACCCCGAGCCAGACTCGGGAATACCGCTAGGGGGGTTAGGAGCTATGGGCGGAAGTGACGTTTTGACATCGCTTCCGCCCTGCAATGGTATGGAGACAGGTGGGGGCCATCTTCTCCTCACTCGTCTATATACCAAGCCAGGAAGAGGACCCGATCGCCTCCACCGCTACCGACGGCTCCGGTAAGCGGCAGAGGGCACCGGAGAGCGGCGGGAGGGTGCCCCTCTCCCACCGCCAATAAAAGTGATCATGCGGCAAATCCTCTGCAGAGACCACTTTTATCTGAAACCGGACCGCTCACTGAAGAAGAGTATACCGGGGTTATGGTAGCTAGCTGCTGCCATAACAACCATATCCCTCTTCAAAGTGCGGATGTATATCGGCTTGAGCGAGTCCGAAAGTGGTTAAAATGAGATCAGTCTTTTAAAGTTATTTTCAAATGTTCAGTATTCTGATACCCATTTGAATTTTATTTGAAGCTTGAGTTGTAAGTATTTGGGAAATATAAGTAGAATGATACAAAAGAACAGTCTAGTAAGTTATAAAAAAGAAAAAGCCTTTAGAAAATTATTGCTGACCGACTACTGAACTAATTGGTTACTATGGGCTGTCTCAATTAATCTTTGTGGAGTACCGTGATAATAATAATGAATGACTGATAGTAAAGAAATGATCATTTAGGGATGTCAATTATAATAATTTAGTTTGAGCTAATAAGTGATTATGATTGTTAGTATGCCCCTAAAAAAATGTAATTGATTGATTCTTTGGCATCTTTTAGACACCAAGTGTACATTAATTATAACACTTATTTTACCAATTTTACATGCACATGAACTATAATGGCATCCCAGTCTTAGTCCATAGAGTTCAATATTGAGTTGACACACTCTTTGCAGCTATAACAGCTTCAACTCCTCTGGGAAGGCTGTCCACAAGGTTTAGTAATGTGTCTATGGGAATGTTTGATCATTCTTCCAGAAGCGCATTTGTGAGGTCAGGCACTGATGTTGGACAAGAAGGCCTGGCTCGCAGTCTCCGCTCTAATTCGTCCCAAAGGTGGGTCTATCTATAAAGCGTTTATTTTCTCATTAGAAGCAAATATTAAAGCTAAACTCCAGCAAACAAATTACAAATTGTATAATAAAAGTAAAAAATTAAAAAAGCAGCAATACTCACCTTCAGTTCAGAGTTGTGCCAAGCATTCTTTTCTGCCACCAGATGTCTTCAGTCTTCCATGTTGAATAACGGTCAACATCATCAAACCCAATTTGCTTTGATGTCATGGACACACCCTCTGGAGAAGTGTCATCACACTGGCAAGAACTCAGAATTCTACTGCCATGAACGATATTCAGAAATCATATCAAAAGTATCCTGTTCAGTGCAGTAAGGACAACCCACCCCAGCTTCCGAAGGTGAAGAGAAAGGACCATGATGTAACCAGGCTAGCCAAAATACCTTTGTAAAAAATGCATATTTATATATATATATATATATATATATATATATATATATATATATATATATATACACACACACACACACACACACACATATATAGACACACATACATACATGCATACAGTATCTCACAAAAGTAAGTACACCCTTCAGATTTATGTAAATATTTTTCTTTACGCTGCATGCTCTTCTTGGGATTTGTTTAATTGGATATTATTTTTCCTAAATGGAGGGTCTAATTTCAATTTTGCATGTGGATTAAATTCACTTTTTTTTTTTTTTTTTACATTTTCCTTGTCTCTACCATTAGGATATATACATATAATAGCAAAACAATTAATCAAGCTTGTTTACAGTAGTAATCAAATCTCTTTTTTCATATGATTAATTTGTTCTTCCTTAAAACACACACTACCTCTTTCTCCTATGTTATAAAAACTTTTATGCAACAATGGAAATGGTTTTTCCATTGAAGACATATCCAAGAAAACATTATATAATACGTATTCTTTGTGTGTGTGTGTATATATATATATATATATATATATATATATATATATATATATATATATATATATACACACAATATCTCACAAAAGTGAGTGCACCCCTCACATTTTTGTAAATATCTTATTATATCTTTTCATGTGACAACACTGAAGAAATTAGACTTTGCTACAATGTAAAGTAGAAAGTGTACAGCTTGTATAACAGTGTAAATTTGCTGTCCCCTCAAAATAACTCAACACACACCCATTAATGTCTAAATCGCTGGCAACAAAAGTGAGTTCACCCCTAAGTGAAAATGTCCAAATTGGGCCCAAAGTGTCAATATTTTTTTTGGCCACCATTATTTTCCAGCACTGCCTTAACCCTCTTGGGCATAGAGTTCACCAGAGCTTCACGGGTTGCCACTGGAGTCCTCTTCCACTCCTCCATGACGACACCACGGAGCTGGTGGATGTTAGAAACCTTGTGCTCCTCCCCCTTCTATTTGAGGATGCCCCACAGATGCTCAATAGGGTTTAGGTCTGGAGACATGCTTGGCCAGTCCATCACCTTTACCCTCGGCTTCTTTAGCAAGGCAGTGGTCATCTTGGAGGTGTGTTTGGGGTCATTATCATGTTGGAATACTGCCCTGCCACCCAGTCTCTGAAGGGAGGGGATCATGCTTTGCTTCAGTATGTCACAGTACATGTTGACATTCATAGTTCCCTCAATGTATTGTTGCTCCCCAGTGCCTGCAGCACTCATGCAACCCTTTGCATTGTATGTGTATGACCGCCTGTATTTACTATTCAAATAATGCAGGCTGTAGATACCCAGATATGTGCAAATATTAGCACAATTTTGCTTATCTGTTAGTAGGAGGAATGCAGAATATGCACCAGCTCATCACATACACATCTCATAGGACTGCTGCACTAGTTCAAAGAACATCAGGTCCCAAATAGGTCAGTCACTGTAATCATTTAATCCACACTGTACAAAATTAGCACCTGTGTAGTATAAAGAAGACCAATGTGGCATGTTCTGCCTTAAATCACTTAGTTAAGTAATGTATCATACAAAAATTACTAATCATACAGTATAAGGCATGTTTGTCATAGATCTGTTTATTTTTTCAAGTTTTTACTTCTATATTGGCTCTAAGAATAAGCATGTCAAAATGCACATTTATGCAAATATATTAAAATGATGCAATTACAAAAATACTATATAATCTGTGATTATGGAAATGAAATATATGGACAGTATAATTAGGCATTCATCATGTAAAGCTAATTACTGTATTTGCATATTTATTATGTCGACCCAAGAATGCAAACCAAAAAGATCAGCATGGTTGGGTATTTAACGTTTCAGATTTAGGTATGTATGAAATAGGAATACAAGTGCATCTGTACAAAGAAAGCGCAAATGTGACATGACCGTACAGTTCTTATCAAATGTACCCTTTCTTACTGATTATATCAAAATGTGAAAGCAAGTAAACCATTTTATATATCCGTTAAGGCTTCAAACTCCTGCATTTTTTCATGACGTACATTTGCAGTGTTGTGTTATAGATGTGTTTTACAAGAGTTACCAGTAGATAATATGAAATGTTTATTTTGCTGATGTCTTAGGATTCAGCAAGCTCAACTTTTGTATTGCGCTAAAACACAGAGCAGGGAAAAGTCTGTTTGACCTAGCACTTGACATTAGGTTGTACTATGCCTCAACCCTGCAAGCCTACTGTTCAACCAGATTGCTGTAGAATGATGCACTTTGGTTAGGTAGTGGTAGGCCTTACTCCTAGGATGGAAGATATGTCTTCTCTTTTGATTAGGTCATTTTACATTAACTTAGCTAATGGAGAAAGCAAACAGACAGATGTTCATGGCAGTTACACAAGGTAGAACAGCAGTTCAATGTTCCAGGTCCAGACACAGGCATTCACAGCATCATGCCCCATTAACTATCACAAAGACACTGCAGGTGAGAAAAAGGTGTGCAGGATAACTTGCAGGAGTTAATCCCCACTGGTCATATAACATAGCTGTGGTAGGGTGTGTGTGTGGGGGGGTGGTACAGATAATAGCTCTGTGCTGGAGAAAAGTATGGACGGGTAAGAGAAAGGTGTTGTGGGGGTACCGGAGCTGAGTTGCTGCTCTGTGTGTCCATTCAGACACGAAGCCGCAGTTTGGCTCCACCCCCTCTCCTCATTGGCTAGCTGATTTTGATTGACAGCAGTGAGAGCCAATGGCACCCAGCTGCTGTCTTAGGGAAGGAGAGTCCTGGGCAGCCGAAACTCTTGTGAAACATTGCTAGGTTGATATGCGGCTCAGGTATTAGGAGGGCTAATGCACGCAGAAGGTTTTTAAGGTGTTCGTTACGCTAAAAAAAAAGAAAACATTAATCCTGTTCCTTTAAAGCAGGGGTCTCAAAGTACCGGCCCGCGGGCCATTTGCGGCCCGCGGACCGGTTAAAAATGGCCCGCAGGCAGGGCTGATAAAGGACTAGAGGTCGACCAATATTTGGCCATTAGGTCGATATATAGCACTGGCCGCTGCTCTTCCTCCCTTCTCCACACTCAGCGCTTGATGCTTGTGTGAAACTGACACGTAACAGGAGGAGAGAGACAGAGGGATCTGTCAGATTTGAGGTTGATGTCGGGGGTGGGCAGGACCCGGCCGGGGTGGGCGGCCAATATCAAACACCAGCCAATGGGATCTGGGCGGGCAGCTACGTGTATGTGGCCCGCCCCTTTTCTTAAGCAGCCCAATCATTGGCTGGTGTTTGACAGCTGCTGGTCCCGCCCACCTCGGCCGGGTCCCGCCCACCCCGACATCAACCTCAATTCTGACAGATCCCTCTGTCTCTCTCCTCTGTGCTACGTGTCAGCTTCACACAAGCATCAAGCGCTGAGTGTGGACAGCTCCTTGTCAGTTTCACACACTGTTACACTCCGCTCAGTGTGAAACCTGCCAGTGGCACCTGCCTGTGCCAATCAGTGCCATCTGTCAGTGCCATCTGTCAGTGCCAGCTGCCAGTGCCACTGCCAATCAGTGCCACCTGCCAGTGCCAACCAGTCTGCCATTGCCACCTGCCACCTCCAACCAGTACCACCTGCCACCGCCAATCAGTGCCACCGACAATCAGTGCCTGCCAGTGCCACCGCCAACCAGTGCCCCTGCCAATCAAAGCCACCTGCCAGTGCCACCTTCCGCCACCTGCCAGTGCTACGCCAATCAGTGCCATCTGTCAGTGCCATCTGTCAGTGCTAGCTGCCAGTGCCACTGCCAATCAGTGCCACCTGCCAGTGCCAACCAGTCTGCCATTGCCACCTGCCACCTCCAACCAGTACCACCTGCCAGTGCCACCTGCCACCACCAATCAGTGCCACCGCCAACCAGTGCCTGCCAGTGCCACCGCCAACCAGTGCCCCTGCCAATCAAAGCCACCTGCCAGTGCCACCTTCCGCCACCTGCCAGTGCCACGCCAATCAGTGCCACCTGCCAGTGCCACCTGCCAGTGCCACGCCAATCAGTGCCACCTGCCAGTGCCACGCCAATCAGTGCCACCTGCCAGTGCCAATAGTGCCACCTGCCAGTTGCAAACCAGTGCCACCTGCCAATGCCTGCCAGTGCCACCTTCCAGTGCCAACCAGTGCCACTGCCAATAAGTGCCACCTGCCAGTACCATTGCCAATCAGTGCCACCTGCCAGTGTCATCTGTCAGTGCCAATCAGTGCACCCTCCAAACAGTGCAACGTGCCACCTGCCAGTGACAGGCAGTGCCACCTGCCAGTGCCACCTGCCTAAGCCAACCAGTGCCACCTGCCACAGCCAACCAGTGCCATCTGTACTGAGGACATCAAGTGTGTGGTAGAGTGACAGGAGCAAGCAGGGAGGAGTAGAGTGGGTGAGGTTTTTTTTTTTCAAATCGGCCTAAAATATCGGCCACAAAAATCGTCGTCATATATCGGCCATCGGCCGCCCCGATTTCTAAATATCGGCATCGGCCAGAGAAAAATCCATATCGGTCGACCTCTATCCAGGATGTCTTTTTGAACTGCACCCAGGCACCGCAGAGGGGGAGACCTCTCCATCTCTTCTGTCCTCTCCGCTGCACGCTGCTGCAGCCCAGAGAGAGAACAGAGCTGAGAATGGAGCGGAGGAAGGATCCGCTCATCGATCCGCCCACCTAGGCATTGACGATCGACCAGAGCCCCAAACCAGGGTCCTGCTGCCACCTCAGGGCGGGAGATTGTGTTCTCTGGGTCCCCTGTCACTAGGCCTGTATGGAAGCCAGGAGGAGAGGACTCTGGAGGCAGATGATCCTGACTGCCAGGAGAGGTGAGTGAGCATCACACTGAGGCAAAGTCCTTAGTGGGGTGACTGGGGTAGAAATTTGTGCAGTGTGGGGGGTATTTTATGCAGTGTGGAGGGTGATTGTGCAGTGTGGGGGGTAATTGTGTAGTGTGGGGGGTAATTATGGATTGTGTAGGGTATTTTATGGAGTGTGGGGGGTATTTTATGGAGTGTGGGGCTATATGTGCAGTGTGTGGCTATTTGTGCAGTGTGGGAGGGGTAATGCTGGGGGTTAATAATGCGTTTGCTGACACCAATGCTGGGTTAATAATGCGCTTACGGACACCAGTACTGGGTATAATGCGTTTGCTGACACCAGTGCTGGGTATAGTATAGTATATTATTGCTGGTATAGTTCATTGCTTTTGAAGTTTTAAAAGTTTGCATGCGGCCCCCCATGGGATATGAAAACTTGTCATGTGGCCCTCAGGCAATTTGAGTTTGAGACCCCCTGCTTTAAAGCATGTTATACAGCACAGTGCTTATGCTGTGTAATTTGACCCTCTCTATCACCGGAAATACCTGGATGATCCTGCATGGCTATGTCCTATCCCACCTGTAAATTGACCACGGTTTATCATGGCTGCTGAGCCCTGACATCGTGGTCAGTTCACATGCCTCCTTCATCTGCAGCTCTCCTCTGTCCTCTCCTTACCTGTCAGCTCTGTATGTGTGTGTGAGCCGCCCCTCCCGCCGCCATTAGTAGCAATTTAAATTTTAAAATTTTTTTACTGCCAGCTCCTCTCTTGTATCCAGCTATAACACTCACTGTATGAGTTTGTGAAAAGCGAAGCACCTAAATACCTTTTTTTGCAGATATCCTCAGGCTGGTCACGTCACTGCCAGCCGCTCGCCACCCCCATTTAAGGGCTACAGCGGGAGGGGTCGAGCAGCCAGCACAGCGGTCACGTGACCTCCCGGCTGACGTCAGCGGGAGATCTTGGCCCCTCCTGGCTCGGAGTAGGAGAGCGGCCAGGAGTCACATGACCAGTCTGAAGATATCTGCAAAAAAGGTATTTAGAAACTTTGTTTTCCACAAACTCATACACTGCATGTTATAGCTAGATACAAGAGAGGGGCTGGCAGCGTAATGCAATGTAAGGTTAGAAACACTTTAATGCATGGTTTTGGGTTTAATACATATTTAGAGGGCTGCAAAATAGTGAATTTTTTGGAATTTGCTTCTTTTTAATCTACCCTCTTGGCTTTCTTTTCGTCCCATGTATATGTATAAAGATCAAGGTGGGCTCACAAAGTAAACACAGATGTCACCTATAGCATCAGATGCATTTGTTGAGATAGGAGAGACTGAATTTATTTATATATATATATATATATATATATATATATATATATATATACTTACATCTTTACATTCTGTTGCTTTTTTCTGCACTTTTGTTTTATAGGGATTTCCCATGTACCTTTGCAGCAACAGATCATTTACAGTAAGGATATTTTGATTGCTGTTACTGCAGTGGAGTCACAGCTTAATTTTGGAGAGACATAGGCAGCCCATAGATGAATCTGTTTGTTGTTTTTTTTAATTTTTTTAAACTGACCCTTGAATGTGTGGATGGGGGAATCCTTCCTGTTGATCTATTGTATTCTGACAGCGAGAGAGGCTTCCCCGCCCTCAGAATGCACGGATCAGTGTTGCAAGCTGTAGTCTGCAGCGTTGATAGAGCGGGTATAGTTATTGACCAACTTCTGTAAAACCTCTTTGCCCATACATGGATTGAAATTTAGCCGGTGCCTGCTAAACCTGCCAAATTTCAATCCATGTATGGCTGGCTTTAGGAATAGTAAATCTTATACATGACTCATACCTCCTGTTCATTTAACCGCAGGACAAGAAATTAAGGGAGCTGTTTTTACTAGGATTGAAATAAAATGAAAAAGAAAAAGGCTTTAGCTGGAATAAGACTTTGCACCACTTGAATAAAAGGTGACAGTTACAAGCACCCCATGGCAGTGTTATATCTTTGTTAAAACATCTCTTCACTTTTACTAAGCAGCAATGTCTGCATGAACAACAGTTAATCGAGGTATACATTTGGTGGTATGTTTAAAAAGCAGTGAATATGACATCCACCAAACATTGATTTATCACCAGTGAATGTTTGATGAATGTCACATTAACTGCTTTATGAATAAGTTTGAAGGTTTCAGTTTTTTTTGCACCCGAAGACAATAAAGGATATATTGAACAGTGAATTTGACATTCACTGCAGACGAATCTTCCTGGGGCATGACATTAAATGACATTGATTCAGTGTTTGGAAAAAAATTAAAAATAAATCACATTCACCACTTTATACATGTGCCTTCAAGTGCTCACAATGCCATATGTTCAGTAAATCCAACCTCCATAGTGGTTTCTGTTCTTGTAAGTTTCTGGCATGCTGCTTTCACCATCATGAAGGCACTGTTAGGCCGGGTTTACACTGGAACCGGCCGCAGATCGCACAGGAGCGCTGTGCATCCCTGTTCCCCGTTTCAGGGACAAATCAGGGCAGAATCTTTGCCTGAATTCGGCCCTGGAACGGAGCAAAAGAAATAGCTTCACACTCGGAGGCCCTTACTTTTTCTTTTTTAGAGAAGGGCCTACACCACAAACAACGCCAAAAAAGAAAACACATAGACGAGGATGCAGAGGAGGACGTAACAAATCCAAAATCCAACACAAAACAACTGAAACGATAAAGCTGTTTAACCTATCTTCACATACATTATCTTCAGATGAAATTTCTCTACTTAGCAAAGGGCTCACTTTTTCACCCACTATACTACCCAATTCCTTTCTTCTGTTTAAAGACCTCAATAAATTTATCAGGAACCTTACCCTTAAAAGATTTTTCAATATTCAATCCACTAAGAATAGAGCTGTTGAGAGTACCTCCAATATGACTTCACCCGCAGTCACTTCTGGTGAGATTACTTGCGAGACATCCGATAGCTCTATCAGTATCTATGATTCGGATTTAGAATTAGACCCCTTGGCCATTGATATAGATCTGGAATTACTTACTCAACACCCTGATCATTCACCTCCAGTCAAACATACCAACTTTAAACCGAAATCAGTATTTTATCCCACGAGATCCAAGGGACTCTATGTTGAGACATTTTATAGGGTAGTATATTCTGAACTTCAGAAATTGTGTGAACACACAGACAACACACACAAATATCGTCCCCACAATCTCACCCCTGGAGAAAAGGCTGCACTCCACTCTCTTTCCAACAACTCTGAGATCATCATCAAATCAGCAGACAAGGGGGGTGGAATTGTGATTATAGACCGAACATCTTACATTATGGAAGCATCTAGACTATTGTTGGATCGCATAACATACAAGAAACTCTCCTCTGACCCTCTGCCCCAGTTTAAAGTTGAAGCAGAAACCCTGATCAACTCTGCATTATTAGACGGTGTTATTACTAAAAATGAAGCCTCCTTTTTAAAGATAGAATTTTACAACACAGCTTATTTTTATTATCTGCCCAAGATACATAAAAATTCCTCTCACTCCCCTGGTAGACCTATCGTAGCTTCTATGAACAGCATAACCAGTGGTTTTTCCCAATACGTAGACTCATTTTTACAGCCCCTGGCACAGAATCTTCTATCCTATATCCGAGACTCTATACATCTCATGGAACTTCTGGCACCCTATAGATGGCAAGACAGCTATTCTTGGCTTTCCTTGGACGTAAATTCCCTGTATACGTCCATCCCTCACCAGACAGGCCTAATGGCGGTACAACATTTTCTGTCCCTTGACTCCTGTATTAATGGCAAACAGGCCGTTTTTATTTCTGAAGCTACTTTATTTTGTCTAAATCATAATTATTTTCATTTTAATGATGATTTCTACCTACAGACCCATGGTACAGCCCTGGGCACTAATTTTGCCCCTTCCTATGCTAATCTGACCATGGGTCTGTGGGAGGACAAACACATATGGAACAATAACCCTTTTGCTCGACATATTATTTTCTTCGGCAGATATATAGATGACATTATTGTCATCTGGGATGGCCCATCATCTTCAGTAGAGAGTTTCGTTTCCCACTGTAATGCCAATGATCTCGGTCTATCATTTACATGTGAACATAACAAGGAGAGCCTTCCTTTTTTGGATCTAGAATTATTTCATGATCAGAATTCCATTTTTTCTCGCAATTATACTAAACCAACAGCGGGAAATTCTTATCTACATTATAATAGTTGTCATCACCCACAGTGGGTAAATAATATTCCTAAGGGACAATATTGTAGATTAAGACAAAACTGCACTAGGGATTCCGATTATATCACTCAGAGCATTCATCTTAAAAATAAATTTCTTGAAAAGGGGTTTCCTGAAAAATTGGTTGATCAAGCGCATGCCACCTATCTTTCCAGAAAAAAACCCAAAACATCCAAACAGACTGATCATGGCACTGTTCGCTTCATCACCAGATATCACAACAAGCACAGAAGGATGGAATCCATACTCCAAAAACATTGGAACATCCTTAAACAGGATCCCTTTCTCAATAATGACCTTGGCGACAAACCAAAGGTCACCTACAGAAGGGCCCCAACACTTAAAAACAAACTAGCACCTAGTAGATTTAAAACTACCAAACCAGAGAGCACTCTTTGCCTCATTCCACTCACTGGCATGTATAGGTGTAATAAAGCTTTACGTAAGACCTGCGCTTTTGTGAAACACGGCCAACGCAGTTTTCAGCACAAGGATAAAACATACCAGTTGGAAGGTTTCTATAACTGTTCGACTGACTACGTTATGTACTGTCTCACATGTCCTTGCAAATTATTGTACGTTGGACACACCATTTGTCCTTTGCGACAACGATTCGGCAAACATCGCCGGTTTATAGAAAAAGGCTGTGACGAACACAGCGTCCCTAGACATTTCCTTGAACACCACCACCAATCCACTGCCGGCCTACAGGTAAGGGTAATTGAGTCCATTCCACGCAAATTATCAGAGGCCGAGCGTTTCTCTAAACTATGTGAGCGTGAAACTTTTTGGATTTTTATTTTGGACACTTTAGCACCCAATGGGTTAAATGAGGAATTAGAGGTTAATACCATTATATAGAATGTATTTATTGATCTATTCATTTTATAACACTACATTAACAACCTAGCGTGTCCTGTCTGTTTTTTATATTTCATTTATTATTAATTATTTTTTTTATTATTATCTGTTTTTACCATACTATTTTTGTAATACAATACATGTCGCACATGCGCACACATGAACTGTGAATCTATTTTAATGTAATCTTTGGCCCCTCCTCCCTTTCCATCTCTCATCCTTTCCCCTCCTTTCCTCCAATCATTTTTAAAGCTTTTTATCATATTTGGTATCAGTTCATTCTTGATAGCCTTTGCTACAGTAAAAATAAAAATAAATTTACTGAGGCCCCTCCCTTACCACAAGAACTTTAGTCTATACTCCTATTAATATATATATTTTTCTATATATATATTTTTTCCCATTTTTTGTGTATTTTTTCCTTTTTCTGTAAATTTTTTGTAATTTTTTGTAATGTTTTTCTATCATTACAGATAATTTATTGTATCATATGATATATTGGTATTTATTATATATATTTTTTTTCATGTAACATGAATTACTGTACATAATCTTCCCATGTTTATTACTCATTATTTATTTATTTTTTCCCCTTTTTTTCTGTATTATTCTTGCTAATAATTCATATATCTTATATTTATTCATTTATCTCCAATCCTCTCAATTTTATATTTTCATGTCTTTCGATAAATTCTATTAGCCTTATTAGTTTACTATTTTTATATATTATCACTTTTATATCAACTTGTAATCCATAGAGAGTTTACTTCTATTATCGTTATTCAATACTCCCAGATACGTCCCATCCTTAACTTTGATTGGTCCAGATCAGTATTTGTCTCTCACATAGAGCTATTTAAGCTTCCTGGTTTGCTGTCCCATACACACTTGATAAAGCAGCGCGCATGCCCATTATGAGCTTCGCGCATGCTCAGAAACGTGTAGTGGACCCCTGTGAATCTGAACTACCCGAGTGACGTCATCACCCATGTGACCTGTTGGAACGCGGAAGTGACTTCTCCACTTCACCGCACACACAGCCGGTGCTTCCGAGCGGAGGTCCGCGGCCATCCGCCCGGCATCCATCCAGCCCCACACTATTGGAGTTTTGACGATACCGGGTCTAGTTCTCTATGGAAGCTGTCACTTCTCAGCCCCATGTAAGTGCTCATGTATGCTTTTAATATTTGAATAAATCACTGATACTTAAGAGGCGCTTTCTCTTTGAATTTTTTATGTCTATATGGAGAGCTGACTTCACTCAACAGGAAGCTGCCCTTGCTATTTTGGTTGCATAGATTCCCCTGGCTCCCACATCCATCTACATTACGGATGATCCACACATCATAGACTCTTTTTTTGGACTATTTTTATGCGATTACTGTCTATTGTTTATTTATCTATTTCTAATCCTTTTTATAGATTATTATATTAATAATCGTGTGGGTAGGGAGAGATATATATAAATATACAAATTTTAACATCATTCACTTTTATACCTACGGACTTGAGCGCTGCTACATTATATATCTTATCCACGTTAGTGGGTCCTGAGGATGGGAGTTGCGAACCACTGATGTAGAGCAATAATTCTTTTTTTTCAGATCCTCACAGAGTTCTTTGCCATTAGGTGCCATGTGATTCATTTCCAGTGATCAGTATGAGTGAGTGAGAGCGATAACCTCAAATTTAACACACCTGCTCCCCATTTACACCTGAGACCTTGTAACACTAACAAGTTATAGCATTTTTATTGTTATTTATTTATTTTTTACTAGTAATGGCAGCAATCTGCGATTTTTATCGGGACTGCGACATTATGGCGGACACATTGTTGGAACCATTGGCATTTATATAGCGATCAGTGCTATAAAAATGCACTGATTACTGTAAAAATGTCACTGGCAGGGAAGGGGTTAACACTAAGGGAGCGATCAAGGGGTTAACTGTGTCCCCTGTGTGTGTTTCTAACTGTAGGGGGAGAGGACTGACCTAGAGGAAATGACAGATCGTGGTTCCTAGCTATTAGGAACTCACGATCTGTCTCTCCTGACAGAACAGAACAGGGATTTGTATGTTTACACACACACTTCCGTGTTCTGCCTCTCGTGCCTGCGATCGCTCCTGGCCGGCGGTCATAGCGACCATCGGCCACAAGCATCGGCACCCTCACAGTGTAGTGGGTACGTGCGCGTGCGTGCCTGCTATCCCGATCCCATGAGCCAACGTATGGCTACGATGGCTCGCGGGATCGTGCCGACCTGCCGCAGTATAATGACGGCGGCTGGTTGACTAGTGCATAAAAGTGCGCACACTCCTGGAATGGCGACAAACTACGGCACTTAAAATTATGTAACGGTTACCTGTTTAGAGTTACAGAGACGGTCTTTTGCTAGAATTATTGCTCTCGCTCTAACGATCACAGCGATACCACACGTGTGATTTGAACACTGTTTACATTCGCAGGCTCAACTTGCATATGTGTTTTGTTTGGTGCGCGAGTACACAGGCCCTTTCATTTTTCTTATTAATTTTTTATTGTCCCTCCTGTGCACTTGAAAGTATTCAAAATGTCAAGTTTAGCGGTTTTGAATGCTGTCATTGTGATGTCGCTTCTGGGTTTCTACGTTGGCAGACGTGCTGGCTGGTGGCTCGGTGGGACAGGAGACCCGGGCAGAGCGGCAGGAGGGGGGCGAGTCCCCTTCTCTGCTTGCGGCTAAGCAGCCGCTCGACTGTTATTGCAAGAAAGCCGACCGCTGGCTCTACAAAACTGTACCAGAATGATGCCTGCACGTCAACAAAATGAGGTACAGGTACGTGATTTTGTGCGAAGTGGTAAGTGAAGTGGTATATTTTAAATATTTGAACAGGCAAACACTGGGGTTGATTTACTAAAACTGGACAGTGCAAAATCTAGTACAGCTGTGCATGGTAGCTACCGTAATCAGTTTCTAAGTTCAGCTTGTTCAATTAAAGTGCAAGTAAACCCCCCTATCGTTTTCAGCCAAGGAAGCTGCCATCTTTGCCTTTGTATAATCTACAACTGCCATGATGCTGCACATGTGATCAGTTTAAACACCAGCCATTGGATGGCCTTTACAGTTTGGTAGGGTTACATTTCCGGCACGTGCCAGAAATTAAACTGTTTTATGGATGGGCTTACTTCCGCTCTAAGCTTTCACAAAAAAAAACAAAAAAAAAACTGGAAGCTGATTGGTTTCTGTGCAGAGCTGCACCAGATTTTGCACTCTCCAGTTTTAGTAAATCAATCCCATTATTTCTTCATTCCAACAAAGCCTACAGAGCAAGGCAATTCGCATGAATAAAAACTAGGAACAATTTGCCTTTTTAACAATTTGTTCAACAAAAAGACCAACAGATGTGGTGGTGTGTCGCAGAAAAAGTAAGTACACCCTTGACCTCACATGCTGGTAATGCCCCCTCTAGCAGAAATTACTTCTTGTAGGCATTTTGCATAACTGGCCATCTGTCGTCTAAGTAATTTTTTTGGCCATGCAAAATTCCTTCAGTTGTAAGAGGTTTGTGAGTTTCCTTAAATTAACTATCCATTTAAAATTCCCATACAACATGAGAAGCGTGGGAAACATTCATACTTGCCTACGTGGATGCAGCTGTCCCCCCGCCAGCTCTACACCGAGAACTGAGCAATCAAAGACCACTGATTGTTCAGTTCTCGGTATTTAGTGAGCAGATTACGAGTGGTGATTGTAAGGCACCGCTCTGCCCCACCAGCGCTTACTGGAGTGCAGGATTGTGAAGGGGGCAGGAGCACCTGGCTCAGGCTCTCAGCAGCATGCTGGAAGGCTGGGCCAGCTGCCGCTCAGGAATGTGGGCAGACCCCAACAATATTGTCTGGATCCCTGCAGAGCCTGGACTGGCTCTGGGATGTCAGCCGATAGTAGGCTTTAGCCTGCTATCAGCTGAATCTGGGTCACAGGAGTGCAGAAATAAGTGCACTCCTGTGATCCACAGGGGAAGTATGATATTTGGTATGAAGTTCTCTTGAATTGCTGATATTGAAATTCTCTTAAAAGTTTGCCTGTTCAAATATGAAAAAAAAAAAAAAAAAAAAAAAAAATCACAGGTTTTTTACATAACTATTTTAGTAGTGTATTTAATCTTCTATTAAAAAGGAACACACTGCTACTGCTGCTTTTGAGGAAGAAAAAAAATTTAAATTAAAACAAAAAACTAGGGAGAAGCTCATGTTAAGAAACTAAAGATTTTTAATAATTTATTTTTTTCTTCTAAACATTTATTTTTTAAATTTTCTATCTTTGTTTTAAAAATAAACATTACAGCACAGGAAAATGGCAAAAAAGGAAAAAGTAAGGCGCTTAAAAACAAAAAATAGTTGAAAAAACCTCAAAATAATTATAGTGCATAAACAAATGTCTTTGTATCATATAAACAGCCCCCAACTCCATGTGGAATAGATCGTTTAATTCTGTTTGTAGATTTTCATACAGTACAGCACCAATCACCGCCACCTACAATGACATTATACACTCACTGCAAGCCCATGACCTCTAAATTGATAATGTCATCAAACACGGTTTGTTATACCCAGGAATAGAAGCCAAACCGATCATTCCAATCTTCAATGGTCACTCTTAATCCTTTAACTTAGCTCTGTCATCTCTCCAGGAACGGTCACATTAGAAACATCAGATATGCCAAAAAAAATTTCTTATAGTGCAGTAGTTTTATTCAAAACAAATGCATAAAAACAAGTTAGCAGCCAGGCTCGGCACTAATGTAAACAGCTTTGGTGAGAACTAGCAGCATTGTGCCAACACCTGGGGACCAGCCTACGTTTCAAAGAAGGAATGTTTGGGCCAGGCGTGACATCAGAACAGAACCGGAATTGACAGCAAATGTAGAGCCTCAACTATTTTCGCTATCCAGCGTCCTCAGGAATCCACTCCTTTGTTTTTATGCATTTGCTTTTAACAAAACTACTAGGAAACAAAGTCCTTGTAAGCCCAGGACTGGAAGAATGATCAGGCTAGGTGCTCCCGGATGTTCAGAGACAAACAAGTTAGTCTGCTCAGAAATTACGACAGCAGAGGCGAGTGCTGAAAAGGGCTGGCATAGATGGTTAGCCGCATTGGTTGTCTTTTCAAGAAAGCCAACAGTCGGCTCTAAAAAAAAAGTACCAGGGTGATGTTTCACCTTGGTACAGCCACTTCAACAAAATGAGGTACAGGTACGTGCTTTTGCGTGAAGTGGTTAAACGAGTTGTTGGCTTACGCCACCTCTAATGCTTTGAAAAGTCTGCTAAAGCCACCTGACTAAATAAATTCAACCCAGAGCTCCCATTGTGTTGCCCCAGGGCCTGCCAGCTCGACTTGACCCCCCTACCCTTACCCGTTCCCCACCTTCTTTCCTCTCCTCTTCTCCTCTCTCTTTCTCTTCTTTTCACTACTCTCTCCTTCCCATCCCTTTTATGATACAAACAGCAGACGTTGAAATTAACGAACTGGTTGTTTTGTAGCATGGTTGATATGTTATCCATGGGATTGAAACTGAACCAAACTGGTATACACTCATTCTTATATACTCCGCTCTCTATATGTATAAGTTTGTTTACAGACAAATTGTTTTCTACCATGCTAATCGCCATATATTACGTTTTGCCAATGTTAAATGGCTCTGTATAACCTTGCAAACTTAATAAAAATATATTTGACTCTAAACGAGTTGTTGGCACTAATGGCATATATAGTCCTGTGAAAAGTAAGTACACCACCACTGATAAGGTTGACTTTTTTTTTTTAAATATTTGAACAGGCAAACATTAGGGTTGATTTACTAACACTGTAGTGTGCAAAATCTGGTGCAGCCGTTTATGGTAGCCAGTCAGCTTCTAACTTCAGCTTGTTCAATTAAGCTTTCACAAAAAAATAAATAAAAAATAAATAAAAACTGGAAGCTGTATGGTTTCTATGCAGAGTTGCACCAGATTTTGCACTCAATTGTACTGTGGATGTTTGCAGATAGCTAGAAGGGAGAGGAGTCCTTCCGGAGAAGGTCATCTAGATAACTTGTGACCTGGATGCCCAAGTTCTGAGAAGGGCAAGAAGTGGTACCTTTGTGAATGCAAACAGGAAACAGGATAGGCCAAAAGGCAGAGCAAACAACTGAAAATATATTCCCGTCTACCACTCAGAGGCAAGAACTCACCTTGCCTATTTCATGCAAAGGTTTGTAACTTAAAAAAGGTATTTGTTGAGGGTTATTAGTTCCACAATAGAATTATTACCGCCATTGGGCTTTGGTACTGTGGTCAACAAAACCTTGATCTTGTATTGTGGAATTTCTGGCAAAACTACTTCCTGGGATGAGAGATGAGTCAGGGCATTCTACAAATGTGACTGTCCTTAGGCAGTTTTTGATTTGAGAGGCGAAAGCAGCGAGGGGATAGAGATTTTAACTCTATTTTTTAATCCTTTGAATTTTCTTAAAATACACAGCTCTGGGACATCTGTGACCCAGAAAAAGGCAAACTATAACAGACTCCCCTCACTCTTAGGAGTAACGGTGCCCCTTTATTAAGAGGGCTTTGTGGAAGACTTGTGGGGCTTTTGGGTCAAGCCTTGTGCCAAAAGAAAGGGCTGAACTTCAGTTTTGAAGCTGAAGCGTGGGTACAACGATTAAGTGCTCTGCATTTTGAAAAGGTAGGGACTATTGAGTAGGATTTGGATTCTTCTGGACTTCCGTACAGTGGAAGTATAACATTCCCTTCTGTGATATTTTAAGAATTTCTTAAGTGCTTCACCAAAAAGATGTTGGACTGCAAAAGGGAATATATGTGAGGTGTCTTTTAGAGGCAGCTTCAGCTCTCCAGGCTTTGAGCCTCAACATTCTGTGCACATGAATGGCGATTGGGGCAATTCTGGAAAGTTGTTTCATTGCAGTTTCTAGGGCACCTATACAAACGCAGAGCAGAAGGTAATTGCTGTGATTGCTTAGTTAAGGTGTGGTCCTGGAATACCAGATTGTGTTGGTTGTTCATTCCCCTAGTCTAGAGATGGCGAACCTTGGCACCCCAGATGATTCTGAACTACATTTCCCATGATGCTCAACTACACTGCAGAATGCATGAGCATCATGGGAAATTAGTTCCAAAACATCTGGGGTGTCAAGGTTCGCCATCACTGCCCTAGTCCAATAAGCTGCAGTTTAACATAAATCGCAGCAACAGCTGGTTGCAGAGCTTGGCCTGCAGGTGTAAAGACAGACTTTAGAAGCTTCTTTCCTACAGAATCTTTTAATAAAAGAACATCTTCAATTGGCATAGGGTGATGTTTAAGACTGAGATGGCAGGTTCAACTATCAGAGCAGACCACATTTTAGTGAACTCTTTTTCCAATGAATAGAATGATATTTTCAGTGAAAATATTTTCTGGAGTAGTCCAATCATCGTAAATCCCCTATTCTATTTCTTTCATGAGCAGGGACTGTCTTTATAGATTTTGCAGGTCTCTTTGTACACAAAAAGCATGGTGCAATGAAGGTGAATCACGTGCAACAGAGCCAAAGCCTTTGTGCACAGCATAAGTGTGCATATCAACATTACCGATCATGTTGCGTGAAGCTGCAACTTCAGATGCATAAGAGCCTGGTGGTGAGAAATGTTCTGCAACCCCTAACACTGCTTCCAGGTCCTCTTCTTTCTTCGCTATGTCCACCTCCTCTAAGCCGGGGATAGCAGGATCCAACTAAGGTAGAGACAGAGGTGCTCGCGAAGGTGCTTGGCGCTTTGCAGCCCTGGAAAGAGATGGCTATATTAAAGCCATTAGTTGTCTGAGGAATTGTGACAAAATAAGAAACATCTGCCTTTCTTAGGAAGGCAGCTTGTGTGCCTGAAAATGAAGCTAGAGTGGGATGCAGAGTCTGGTGTTAAAAATCAGGTCCTGCTTCGTTGCAAAGGTAGCATTATCACTGAGGTTGAATGTTGTGTAACCCTTCAGCAGAGCAAATATTTGCCTAAGATTCTGATGTGGCTACCATTTGCTTGGTTTCCACTATAGCTACAGGTGAGGGTATTCCCCTGTGCCGTAATCCAAGTAGTAGGGTGCAGAATATGGCCTTAGCGTGTCCAGAGAGAGGAAGTGCCTCACTAACTTATAACAGCTCTAGGCAGCAGTAGCAGTAAAGTGTGACCAGTGGTGTGAGGTAACATTTGGTCATCCACTTGAGTTCTGACTGTTTGAAATTGAACACAAATACTTCTTGTCTTGCAGAAGTGATAAGGAGAAACACAGCTTTGTGCGTGATTGGTTCAAAGCATGGTTTTTGAAGGACAGAAAGAACCAAATTCAGATCTCATGAAGTCACAGGAAAAATCACAGGGGTAACCACATGGGAGACACCCTGCACAAGGCCTGATCAACAACTGGCAAACAAACGATCTATGGAACAAGACTGCATACAAAGAGACTTGACCCTTGATGGTGATAAAGGCCAATTTCTGCTCCAGGTCCATCTATAACAAAACCTAGATTCATCCCACAGAGAATTTCCTCAGGTTTAACTTATTTATCTCACACTAAACTAAGTATGTCTTACATGCATGCTGATAGATCTTGTAGGAAATAGACAAGTTCTCTGATAGTACTTTTTCCTGATGGGTAGATGCCTCCATGCATGTGGGATAACTGGCTAGATTTAGCAATTCCTTCCAGGGTACTTGTAAACAGACCAAAGTGAATATGCATGCATATCTGTAACTTTTTTGTGTTTCAGACTGATTACTTACCTCAAACTCCTGAAGAAGTTGATCCTTTTAAGGAAAACACAGAGTAAAACGTGGTGATATATCAGATGGGAGCCAGTGGTTTGTGTTTTTACCTTTATATTGGATCAGATGATGCATATTTTTTAAGCAATATTTTTCATTAAAGATTAGGTTTCAAAAAGTATGTCCACTTGTAATCTTGGTACTCTGAAAGTTGCAATTACTTTCTCACACTTTGTAGTTGTTTGGCGCACTGCAGGCAGCACCTGAACAATTAGTGGAGTGTGAACTGAAAGCACCCTATATAGCAGGGCTTGCAGGCCTGTACCTGGAATCAGACATGTTACACCACAGGGTGGAAGGCAACATAGCTCAGTGTACGAGGCCAAGCTTCAAATAGTCACAAACCTGGTTGCTGTGTAGCAGAAGGGTCAAGCGACTGAAAGTGACCAACTTACTGTAGGCAGACAGCAGAGATGAACCAAGGGTAATTCCACGTCACTTGCAATCCACAGCAGCAGTTGGAAGATGCTTTAATGCCTAATGGTGGGAAGAGCACAGAGACCACGCTCACGTAGGGGATGACATCAGCAACAAGTCCCTCAGCTAGAACCTATTAAACCACCAACAGAAAGCAGGAAACTTGATGGTTCTCAGCGATTATAATAGCAAGGCAGCTCCCAGGGCTCAGCCTTCTTGATCATCTCACAAAAGAGTCTTCAGAAACAGGCTCACATCTGGGGCTGTGCCACAGCGCTAGACCTAGAGCGTGCTCCGTGGCTAAATAGCTCAGTACACTGAAGTCTGCAGAGAGTCACAAAGCAGATTCCAGTGGCAGACGGTCATGTTCCTAGCAAGTGCAGTCTAGCAGGGTCCAGGAATGGCAAGCCAAAGTTTTAAAGAAAAAAGATTTAAGGTTTTTAAAAAAAAAAGGCTGAGACAGATCGCTGCATACAAAGACCAGCTCAGCAGCCACCTAGTACCTGCTACATAATTACATAGTCAGGTTGAAGTCCATCTAGTTCAACCAATAGAAAACCTCCATATACAAAATTCTATACCCACAGTTGATCGCTGAGGAAGGCAAAAAAATGCCAATAAAGCAAGATCCAATTTGCTCCAATAGAGGAAAATATTCCTTCCTGATCCCCTGGATCAACTAATCCTGACATTACCTACGTGTTAAGTATCTAGTTACATTTGGTGCATCTTGGAATGCATCCACCTATATTTTAAAACAATCTACTGAGTTGGCCAGAAAAAATTATTTTACAAACAAAAAAGAGACAATGCGCCCTACTCCAACCCTCCTATCTCAGCGCTAAAGGATATTCGGTATATACAGATGGAAGATAATAATGGTAATAAACCGCAGGAGCTCTTTGAAAAAGTCTTCCTGACGAAACTAGTCAGAGCACGATACCACGGCAACCGTTATCACGTGAGGACGCAGTGTGCTTTTAGCCTGAAGCTTCAGACACGAGAGGGAGGAAGTGCGGATCAGCTGTGCCTGGTTGACACGCAGTGCTCTCCAAGCTTGTAGTTGTATACTAGTGGAATGAAGGACTGATCAGCTGTGAGTGTGTAACATCCATCCAGTCTGCAACCAGTACCCTTGTGCTTTGAGAGAAGCAGTTTGAGTTATCCACTATTACCAACCAACTGAAAGCTAGAAGGCTATCCTTTTTAAGGAACTGAGCCCACTGATTTTTACAGTGTATTTACTTTATTAGTTTTTTTTTCTCTTATTTGTGACTTACAATAAATTATCAAAACGGTACGGTACTATTCGGGGTCTCTTTTTTACATGTGGACATTGTTGCTGTTATCTGATCATCAACCCTGGAGGACTTCGGGAGTAAACAGAGAGGATTTGATCTAAGGCTTGTTAACCTCCTGGCTCCGGTGAGTTTGAACCCCTATGGGGTGTGTGCAGCACAAGGTGTCCCAATAGATGGTGAAAAGGTGCACTCATCAGATCTACTATTCATATAAGGGAATCCAGACCGAGCTCCAACCGCTTTGTCTTTGTTGGAATTTACCTGCCTGCATGTGTTTTGCTTGCATTTACAAAGACTTTGTTTTATCAGTCAGCATTGAGGACTGAAAATAGCGCTGCTTTGATGGGTTAATTGCCGTTTTATATAGTACATTTATTCATCCATATTTAGAAAGAATTCTTTAGTGAGTTTAGTTCACAGTATGAAGACTGAAGAAGCCTTTCCATATGTGGATGTTAAATTGCCTTCCCTCCAGACATAAAGAGTGCCCCCTTGTTCTCTGTAATGACCTGAAAGTGTATCACAACCCCAAGTTCATTGTATGGACCACTTAAGTATTTATACATGTTGATCATACCCCCTCTTAATCTCCTTTTCTCAAGAGAGAATGCATTTAGTTCCTCTGATCTTTCCTCATAGATGAGCTCCTCCCTGCCTCTTATCAGTTTGGTTGCCCTCGTCTTCACTTTCTCCAGTTCTCCGATATCCTTCTTGTAAACAGGTGTTCAAACTCAACTGCATATTCAAGATGAAGTCTTACTAATGATTTGTATAGGGGAAAAAAAAAAAAAAAAAAAAAAAAAATCAGACTCTGGAGTCTTTACCTCTTAATACAAGAAAGTATTTTGCTAGCTCCAGAAACTGCAGCTTGGCATTACATGCTATGAAGTTTATGAACTACCAGAACACCCACATTCTTCTCGATTGACTTCCCCAGCTGTTCTCCTCTTAGAATGTATGATGCATGTTTTTAGACCACCCTCCCCAGTACATAATTTTACAATTATCATCATTAAACCTTGTTTGACAAATAGTTGCCCAAATAAAGAATACATTGAGGTCAGCTTGTACGTTGGAGATATCCTGTAAGGACATTATACCACTGCATAGCTTGGCTATATCTGTAAACAATGAAATGTTACTTTTAGGCTTCATGTACACGGGACGTTGTTCAACCTCTCCTGAATGATGTAACTTGACAGCTAGAAACTGGCATCTAAAAACAGGCGTTTAAATGCCGCATTTGCGTCTAGAAGCGTTTGTGAAAAAAACAAAAACATCTGTAAACGAAATGCTGCTAAACAAGTTACCGCGTTTAGCAGAGTTTACAAGCTGTTACAGGCATTTGGCGTTTCAAATTCCTCTGAACATCCATCTAGAAGCTTTTTTTGGAATGCAAAAAAAGGGTTCAAACTCAACTGCCTAGAAACTACTATAAACGACCCTGTGTACATATACTGATACGATAACAGAGCAGAGTTCAGGGGCAGCTGAAAAATATGCCCAACTGCTCCTAAACGTCCGTTTACTAGCAGCAATGTACATGAGGCCTTAATCCCAGAGACTATATACCGTATTTATCGGCGTATAACACGCACCCCAAGTTTAGGAAGGAATTTTAAGGAAAAAACTTTGAGGGGGGAAGTTTAAGGGAAAAAAACTTACATTTAAATGCCCATCAATGCAGCCTTATCAGTGTCCATCTGCAGCCTTGTCAGTGTCATTGAAACCTCAGTGCAGCCTTGTCAGTGCAGGCTTGTTAGTGCAGCCTTCCCCAGTGTCCATTGCAGCCTTGTTAGTGCAGCCTTTCCCAGTGTCCATTGCAGCCATGCCCCAGTGCAGCCTTGCACAAATTTAAATATGGCGCCGCGGAGGGAATCGGTGGAGCAGAGCGAGCGCCGCCGAGATCGCAGGGACTGGGCGGAGCCAACATACACATAGCCGAGTGTACTCGGCTCCGCCCACAGTCATGCCCAGTCCCGCCCTATGATGGACATAACACAGGTCCAATGGCGGGACTGGGCGTGATTTGAGCGAAGCCAAGAAGAGCCGAGTACACTCGGCTATGTGTATCTCGGTGCAATCGCTCCGCTCACAATCAGCGGAGATCGGCGGGGGATCGGCGTGTGACATGCACCCACGATTTTCCCCTGATTTTCAGGGGGAAAAAGTGCGTGTTATACGTCGATAAATACGGTATATATCTTATAAATATGTTAAAAGGGACCCAACACTGAACCTTCTTGTGCGCCACTAATAATCTTATTATTAGGGTATTAATCATAAGGATAACTCCACTTTCATGGGGCAAAAAAAATAGAAAATAAAGAAAAAAAAAATCAAGTTAGACTTACCGGTAACTTGTTTTCCAGGAGTCTTTCAGGACAGCACCTTGAGAGCGTGGCTCCACCCACTTGACAGGAAACACACCTCTACCAAACTTTAAAAGGAGGCTCCTTTCCACTTATCAGTAGTAGTAGAGAACCTCCGGCCCAAGCTGGAACACATAATCAGAATATGGTTAGTCACGGCATAGTAATTTAATACAATAAGGGCGGGTTGCTGCGGTCCTGAAAGACTCCTGGAAAACAAGTTACCGGTAAGCCTAACTTGATTTTTTCCTTAACGTCTTTCAGGACAGCACCTTGAGAGGATAATAGAGACTTACCCACTTAGGGAGGGACCACAACCTGTAAGACCTTGTCTGATCACTTGCTGACAGAAGATCCAGCCTGTAATGACGGACAAACGTAAGGTAACTTGACCACGTAGCCGCCTTACAAATCTGATCTGGGGTAGCACCAGCTATTTCTGCCCATGTAGTGGCCTGAGCCCTGGTAGAATGTGCTTTAATTCCCAGCGGGGGAGACAGCCCCGATTGAGAGTAGGCTGCTAGAATAGCCAATCTAAGCCATCTAGCTATTGACCCCTTAGAAGCTTGTTGGCCCTTCTTTTTACCAGAAAAATGTATAAACAGAGTCGGAGGACCGAAAGTTGCTTGTTACTTCCAGATATTGTAATAAAGACCTTCTTACATCCAAATTATGGAATTTGCCTTCTTTCCCCCGAGGGGTTAGAGCAAAATGTTGGCAGGATGATCTCCTGCGACCTATTGTGGGCTGACGCCACCTTAGGCAAAAAACCTGGATCGGTTTTAAGTATAATCCTATCTGTGTAGATGGTTAAAAAGGGTCTTTTAACGGATAGGGCGTGCAGCTCACCAATTCTCCTTGCTGACGTTATTGCAACTAAGAATAAGGTTTTAAGAGTAAGATTCCTTAGAGAGATTTCTTGTAGTGGTTTGAAAGGTTCCTTTGTGAGGGCTTGCAGGACCACTGATAGATCCCAATTGGATAAGTGCTTAGCCGGAGCTGGTCTGGATCTGGTAAGCGCCTTGAAAAATCTTATAACCAAGGGCTCAGAAGAGATTGGTCTCTCCAGAAATACTCCCAAAGCAGCTACCTGTACCTTAAGGGTGCTGACTGACAAGCCTTTGTCTGCCCCCTCTTGAAGGAATTCCAAAATGGACACTAAATTTTTTACCTTTTTTTGTCAAAAGACAGAAAGAGTTGAAGACTTTCCAATATTTAGCATAGATTTTTCTGGTCACTATCTTTCTACTGGAAAGTAAGGTAGTTACCAAAGGTTGTGACAGACCCTTGTTTCTTAACAACTGCTCCTCAGAAACCAGGCCGTCAGGCTTAGACTGACCACTCTCGGATGCTGTATTGGACCCTGTAGGAGCAGGTCTTGCCGGAGAGGCAGCCGCCAAGATGGCTTGACTGCCATCCGTAGAATGGTGGTAAACCATGCCCTTTTTGGCCAAAATGGAGTAATTAGGATTACTGCCACTTTCTCCCTCTGTATCTTCATTAAAACCAACAGGATAAGTTGGAAAGGACGAAATGCGTAACCAAGATGGAAGTTCCAGGGCTGAATTAACGCATCTGTCCCCTGGGCCCTGTCGTCTCTGTGAATCGAGAAAAATACTGGGAGCTGCGTATTTTCTTCTGACGCAAATAGGTCTATTTGTGGTTGACCCCAGGCCCTGGTAATCATTGCAAAGATTTCCGGATTTAAGCTCCATTCTGACTCCTGAATCCGCCTTCTGCTTAGATATTCTGCCACTACATTTAAGGTGCCTTTGAGGTGGACTGCTGATAAGGACCGTACATGATTTTCTGCCCAAATCAGGATCTTTGAAGCTAGCAACTGCAGTGTTTTGCTTCTTGTGCCCCCCTGTTTGTTTAGGTAGGCTATGGTAGTGGCGTTGTCTGAGAGGACCCGGACATGGGAACCTTGAAGGATAGGAGAGAAGGCATCTAATGCTAAGGCGACTGCCCTTAGTTCCCTCCAATTTGAGGACCTCTTTGCTTCTGTCCAAGACCACATTCCTTGTGTGAAGTCTTGATCTAAGCGAGCTCCCCAACCCCATACACTGGCATCTGTCATTAGCACCTTTTCTATTGGAAATGAGCAGGCCCTTTGACAGATTCTCCTGTCTTCTCCACCACCAAAGTGATCTTTTGATTTTGGTGGGGATTTTCACTTTTGCTTCAAGAGATTCTGTCCTGTGATTCCATATTCTCAGGAGAAAAGTCTGGAGAGGCCTGAAATGTAACCTTGCCCATTGAATGACTGGTATGGTTGAGGTTAGGGTTCCTAGGGATGACATCACTTGCCTGACTGATAATTCCTGGTTTGCCTGTAAGGACGCTACCACCTTCTGGACTTTCACCCTTTTCTCTTCTGGGAGAAAAATCTTCTGTTCCCTTGAACAGATCTGATACCCCAGGAATAGTATTTTCTGGGCCAGATTGAAATTTGACTTCTGCATAATTATGATCAAACCCAAGGCTTCTAGATGACCTCCTGCTTTTCCGAGGTCATCTAGCAATTTTTCCCTGGAGGGGGCAAAAAAGAGTCGGTTGTCCAAGTACGGAATTACAATCCCCTGCATGCGAAGAGGTGCAAGCGCTTCTGCCATTATTTTTGTAAATATTCGTGGGGCAGAAGAAAGGCCAAAGGGGAGGGCCTTGAATTGCAAGTGCAGAACCTCTTTTCCCAAATCTATCGCCAATCTTAGGAATCTTTGGGACTGCGGGGCTATGGGGATATGTATATGGACATCTCGAAGGTCTATTGACGCCATAAAGCATTCCTTAGTCAATAGATTTCTGACCGTGAAGATGGAGTCCATACGAAATCTTTCGTATCGGACTGATCTGTTCAGTGGTTTCAGGTTTAGGATTAACCGAAAATTTCCAGATGGCTTTTTTATCAGGAATATATGGGAATAAAATCCCTGATAAAGCTCCCCCTGTGGGACGTAAGTCATAACCCCCTGATCTATCAGATCCTTTAATAGGCTCTTCATTGCTAGGGATTTTACATCTCTTGGAAGATTTGTCACCAAGTACCTTTCTAGGGGGAGATCTGAAAATTCTATACTGTAACCCTGGGTTAGCATATTCAGAATGTATTGGTTTTCCGTTATGCCTGCCCAATAGGGGAGAAAGCCCTGCAGTCTTCCCCCCACCTGAACCCGGCTGTCATTGCGTCTTGCTGGTTGACGCAGGAGGATGGAAAAGGACATTTCCTTTGCCTTTTCCCCTCTGCCCCGACCAATTTTTATTTTTCTCTTGAGGCTTGTTTTGTTCCTGAGCCCTTTGAGGACGAAAAAAACGTTTGACTGGTTGTTTATTCTTTTTGACAGGAAAAGATTTCTTTATATCTGCAGTCCTGTCCAGAACTGAATCCAAATCAGGGCCAAACAACAAGTCCCCTAGAAAAGGGACTCCGCATAATTTATTTTTAGATGCTGCGTCCCCTTTCCAAGTCTTTAGCCTTAGCTGTCATCCTGATAGGCTACGGCTGCTGAAAGAGTAGAAAAGGAGTCAAGGATCGCTTGCTTAGGGGAATCTGCTATTATATGAGCTCTAAGCTGATTTATCCAATACTCCAAGTTCCTGGAGACGCAAGTAGTTGCCATTGCTGGCTTAAGGTTGGCCATAATGGATTGCCAAGTCCGCTTTAGCTGTTGATCCATTTTTTATCGATGGGGTCTTTTAAGATCCCCATGTCCTCAAATGCCAGATCAGTAGATCTTGACACCTGAGAAAAGGCTGCATCAAGTTTTGGAACCTTATTCCAAAGAGCTGCTGGGTCTTCATCAAAAGGGAACCTTCTCTTATTAGCCCTAGAGAAGAATGGTTTCCTATCAGGGTCAGCTCATTCTTTTTTGATCGTTTCAGAAATCACTGCATGGACTGGAAAGGAACGGGACTTGGCCTCGCCAAGCCCTGCATACATCTTGTCGTGTAGAGACTTTTCCTTATGCTCTTCCTCCAGGCCTAGAGTAGAAGTAGCCTTTAAAAGGCCGTCCACCTGATCCAAAGATAATTTATATTTGGAAGACATTCTCCAGCTCATCACCATCCTCATCCGATTCATTAGAATGAGAGGGGGAAAGCCCTTCCTGGTTCAGAGGACGCATTTCTGCCTCCACTGCCGGGACTAACAGTGAGCCCTGAGAGGAATGTGAGGTAGTGGGCTGACTTGCAGATGGATTAGTAAGTGAGGATCTGAAGGATTGAATGGTAGCATCCAATTCCCTTTTAGCAGATGCGATTAGATCACTGCATGCGGAAGTGGTTTCTTCCCTCACCAAGGAGTCAATACATGTTTGCCATAAAGTCTTTTTCCAGCCTTCATTTAGCTTAGTTTTGCATGAAGGACATTTCTTTCTAATCCCAGGATCAGAGCTCTTGGCCTGCCATGATAAGGGAAAGAGAGAAAAACCATCTTTTAGAGTCAGCCTGATTACTTAAGATGCTCACCACAGGTGCACAGTGAGAAAAGCTACCAGACTCATGTGCCCTGACAGGCCCCTCCGCCACCAGGGGGAAAAAATACCCTCAAGCTTCACTAAACATTTAGGGAGAAGAGGGCTAGAGAGAGACCCCACAGTAAAGCTGAGCAGAAACTACAGTCTGCTCCTTACCTGGGCCTTGCTGGTGCCTGTGCCTGTTCCACTTGCTGCGGTTCCTGAATCCATGCTGAGGCAGCAGCGTGATGCTTGTGGCGAAAACGCCGGTTCCGGACTCCAATAGCACCTGTGCGCCGGACCGGAACCGGAAATAAATAGGCACCAGACCTATTCCTCCCTCTCCTCCCCCTGCGCTTCCAGCGAAAATGACGCCTGGCGCCTGCTCCCTGGATGCCGCCCCACTTCCGGATACCTCACATCCGGCGGATGCAGTCCTCTGACTGCCCTTCCCAAGATGGCGGTGGCGTCAGGGAAAAAACATGTGCTGGCCCAAAAAACAAGTGCCTGTCATGCCTGACGCCCCCGCCCAGGAGCAGCGATTCCTGGAGCAGTCCTGGCTCTCCCCGAGCACTGAAGAGGGAGAAGGAGCCCATCCACCCGGCACCCATAAGCCTGTGGAACATGGGAGGAACTGGCTCTCTTGAGGTAGGGAAAAAAATAGTGGAGTAGGAAGCCTGTTCTCTCAGGAAAGTTTCTTGAGAGCTCCAAACTCCATGTGTTCCCGCCGGAGGAAACACAAAAACTGATAAGTGGGAAGGAGCCTCCTTTTAAAGTTTGGTGGAGGTGTGTTTCCTGTCAAGTGGGTGGAGCCACGCTCTCAAGATGCTGTCCTGAAAGACGTTAAGGGAAATATAGCATATACAATTGCGACACGTCATATTGTAATTGTATAAAAAAAAAAGACTTTTCCTTTTCAATCTGCAGCCGCTGTAATTGTCAGAAAATGCAATATGGGCTACCTGGATTTGTTCTGTAGACCAGATGTGTACTGACCACCCTCCAGAAACATAATTTCCTGCTTGTGTGATCAGCTCACCAATTTTCCCAAAACTCTGTCTAAGATACAAATCAGATTTCAGGCATCCCCTGCAAGAAAAATGTCATTTTTGGTGGGATACTCCAATAGGAACCTAAATGGATTCAGGCGCAGCAGCTTACTTCATTAGTGCCCTGCAGGTGCCACAGCTGATTGATAATTATGAAACCACTCCCATTAGACCCACTTCGCACAAAGGAACAAACAGTGATTTCTTTAGAGTAACAAAAGGTAGGAAAAGGAATAATCCTTGCAATGTACATAGATCACCCAGAGGGGAATGTTTTTTTTCTCTCAACAGTGGGGTTACGCTTTAGATTACTACTCTCTGAATATGGTCTTTTAGCAAGTTTTCTATCCATTTAAAAATTTCATTTTCTAAGCCTGTAGATTTTATCTTACACTTTAGCAAAATGTGTTGTTGGACAACTTTGGTCTTTTGTGAAGCCATGCTGACTATTGTTTAAAATATTATTTTCTATCAAAAACTTTCTGTCTTTTATTATAGGATATCTCCACTTTTGTGGAAAAAAATTGCAAAAAAAAAAAAATTGTTATTGGATATTAAACCTTTCCTATCCTTATGGCAACTTTGAGCCATTCTGTACACAAATTGGTGTTCAGAATGTCCCCTTAGCTCCTGCCTTAAGATATACAGTATCTCACAAAAGTGAGTACACCCCTCACATTTTTGTAAATATTTTATTACATCTTTTTATGTGACAACACTAAGGAATTTACACTTTGCTACAATGTAAAGTAGTGAGTGTACAGCGTAAATTTGCTGTCCCCTCAAAATAACTCAACACACAGTCATTAATGTCTAAACATTCCACCCCTAAGTGGAAATGTCCAAATTGGGCCCAGAGTGTCAATATTTTGTGTGCCCACCATTATTTTCCAGCACTGCCTTAACCCTCTTGGGCATGGAGTTCACCAGAGCTTCACAGGTTGCCACTGGAGTCCTCTTCCACTCCTCCATGACGACATCACAGAGCTGGTGGATGTTGGAGACCTTGCGTTCCTTCACCCTCCATTTGAGGATGTCCCACAGATGCTCAATAGGGTTTATGTCTGGAGACATGCTTGGCCAGTCCATCACCTTTATCCTCAGCTTCTTTAGCAAGGCAGTGATCGTCTTGGAGGTGTGTTTGGGGTTATGTTGGAATACTGCCCTGCGGCCCAGTCTCCGAAGGGAGGGGATCATGCTCTGCTTTAGTATGTCACAGTACATGTTGGCATTCATGGTTCCCTCAATGAACTGTAGCTCCCCATTGGCAGCAGCACTCATGCAGCCCCAGATCATGACACTCCCAGCACCATGCTTGACTGTAGGCAAGACACACTTGTCTTTATACTCCTCACCTAGTTGCTGCCACACACGCTTGACACCAACCGAACCAAATAAGTTTATCTTGGTCTCATCAAACCACAGGACATTTTTCCAGTAATCCATGTCCTTAGTCTGCTTGTCTTCAGCAAGGGGTTTCTTGTGCATCATCTTTAGAAGAGGCTTCCTTCTGGGCTGACGCCCCACCCCTTCAACATCTGCAGCAATGCTGGCAGCACTCATACGTTCATTTCCCAAAGACAACCTCTGGATATGACACTGAGCACATGCACTCAACTTCTTTGGTCGAGCATGGTGAGGCCTGTTTTGAGTTGAACCTGTCCTAAACCGGTGTATGGTCTTGGCCACCGTGCTGCAGCTCAGTTTCAGGGTCTTGGCAATCTTCTTATAGTCTAGACCAGCTTTATGTAGAGCAATAATTCTTTTTTTCAGATCCTCAGAGTTCTTTGCCAAGAGGTGCCATGTTCAACTTCCAGTAACCAGTATGAGAGAGTGAGAGCAATAACACAAAATTTAACACATATGCCCCCCCATTCACACCTGAGACCTTGTAACACTAAAGAGTCACATGACACCGGGGAGGGAAAATGGCTAATTGGGACCAATTTGGACATTTCCACTTAGGGGTGTACTCACTTGTTTCCAGCGGTTTAGACATTAATGACTGTGTGTTGAGTTATTTTGAGGGGACAGAAAATTTACAGAGTTATACAAGCTGTACACTCACTACTTTACATTGTAGCAAAGTGTCATCTGCAACAAAAATGTTTTTTTTTGGTGAGATACAAGGGGAAATCAAGTCTAAAGGGATGCATGCAGACCCTACAACATTCCTCATTAGAACCCTAAAAGTGCAGCAGCTGATTGATGATTATAAAATCATTCCCATCCACATTAATTTTCTACATGGACACAGACAGACAGCTATTTCTTAAAAATGACAAAAGGTAGGAATCTGCAACAAGGTTTGTTAAAATCATTGCAATATACATAGAGGTGAATGTATTTTTTTTTTTTTTTTACAAAAGTGGATTTAAGCTTTCGAGTATCTTCTCAACTAAAGGCTTTAAACTAACCAGTCTGTAGTAACTTGGTAAAGGCTTTAATGCCTTTTTAAATATAGGCACCACAGTGGCATTATGCCACCCAGTAGTACCATTGCAGTTATTATAGAATATCTAAAAATTAGAAACAATGGCTTATAAACAACAGAGCACAACTATTTGAGGACCCGTGGGTGTAAGCCATCCATGGTCTAGGTGCTACTGGACTATGTCAATTTTGAGCCATTTTGGATCATTTGCAGCAATATGTCAATACTAGCCCCATTATGGACTTGAGCTCCCCCATTTTCCTTTGCATGCACAGAGCTGAAGAAGGTATTTTATACATTTGTCATCATTTTGTCCCCAACCTCCAACTTAAAATTATCTTATTACACGCTCAGACCTAACTTTAAAGATTTTTTTTTCATTAATTAGCTTTGAAAAATGTACACCCATATGCAGCTTGACCCACAATGCTTCAGCACCATCACGTTTTCCATCAACAAAGTCCTCTTTCACACTCGCTTTGAGATCACTTCTCACATAGAGCCATTTTGTGTTACCTTGTCTCGCCAAAAGAGTGTAACCAGGAATATCAATAGCCCAATCATGTGAAGAACAAAACCAAAATTCAACAATAGCAAATAAATCATAGTTATCTTCTTGCAGTAAAGCTATCAAATATCATATTTTGCTTGGCAGACTTCCAGCATTGGTAAACAAACATTGTCACATTTTTGCAATTCTGTTTTGTATACTTTTTTTAGTAGAACAAACTACTATAATTGCCAACAGTTGTTCATCACATGGGAACTCCTTAACACCTGCCATAGCGCCCCCCCCTCCCATCTTGCCTGGTTCCACTCTTCAGTAGTGTGTGACCCCTGACTGACTTGTCTTCCCCATTTTATTCTAATTCTCCCTCCCCCTTCTAGTTTAAATACTCCTCCAGCCTTTCCATAAACCTCTCCCCCATCTTTAGCATATAGATTGTACCCCGATGAAGTGTCAGCCCAGGGCTCTAAAAACCTAAACCCTTCCCTCTTACATCATGTATTTAGCCATGCATCCAGTTCTATAAGCCTTTGCCATGCTGAGCAGGGCATAGGCAACATTCCAGAGAACAGAACCTTGGAGGTCCTTCCCTTCAACTTGGAGCCTGGTTCTTTAAATTTATTGTTAAGAATCCTCCATCTTTAATGTATTGTCATTGATTCCAACATGGACCAGGTCATGCCCAGTGCCTCCTATAATTTTTTTCAACAACGTACATCAAATGCAGAACCCTGGCCTCAGGCAGACAGCAAACCATTTGGTTGAAGCGATCCTGACAATGATTCTTCTGATTAAAGAATCCACAATTACCAACTGTCTAGGCCTACTTGCATTACCATCACCACGCCTACTAGATGTGCTGCTCTTCTGGCTGTTAGGGGTAGCAGTGACATCTAGAGCTGCCACCTCTGAGTCTGACATATCTACATCTTTATCCAACTTGGCAAACTTGGCAAATTTGTTTGGGCGCTCAAAAGACTGATCTTCCTTTTCTGTGGGCTTCTACCACCTCCTCTAACTATTTACCCATCTTCCTACCTAAATATCCTGACTTACCTCTCCACATGAACTTCATTAACTACCCACTCAGTGAGCGGAAAACATCTTTCAAGGTTGTATTCTGATCAATATTGCAATTTGCTCCCCTAACAACCAGAATGGCAACCAGCTCACATCTGCCACAGCAGTATTCATCCTGGAGTGGATGCTCCATTACTGTATACATGTTGCTCACTGTGCACTCAGCAAAACCTTCAACCCTGCTAGTGTTCATTATCCCAAATATTATTACAGGAAATTTACAGTGCATCTGGAAAGTATTAACAGCGCTTCACTTTTTCCACATTTTGTTATGTTACAGCCTTATTCCAAAATGGATTAAAATTAATTATTTTCCTCAAAATTCTACAAACACCCTATAATGACAACATGAAAGAAGTTTGTTTGAAATCTTCGCAAATTTATTAAAAATTTTTAAAAAAATCACATGTACATAATAAGTATTCACAGTCTTTGCCATTACGCTCAAAATTAAGCTCAGGTGCATCCTGTTTCCACTGATCCATCCTTGCGATATTTCTAAAGCTTAATTGGAGACCACCTGTGGTAAATTCAGTTGATTGGACATGATCTGGATAGGCACACACCTGTCTATATAAAGATCCCACAGTTTACAGTGCATGTCCGAGCACAAACCAAGCCATGAAGTCCATGGAATTGTCTGTAGATCTCCGTTATAGGATTGTATAGAGGCACAGACCTGGGGAAGGGTACAGAAAAATTTCTGCAGCATTGAAGGTCCCAATGAGTACAGTGGCCTCCATTATCTGTAAATAAAAGACCTTTGGAAGCATCAGGACTCTTCCTAGAGCAGGCCGCCTGGCCAAACTAAGCGATCGGGGGAGAAGGGCCTTATTCAGGGAGGTGACCAACAACCCTAAGGTCACTCTGACAGAGTCCAGCGTTTTTCTGTGGAGAGAGGAGAACCTTCCAGAAGAACAACCATCTTTGCATCACTCCACCAATCAGGCCTGTATGGTACAGTGGTCAGATGGAAGCCATTTCCTACTAAAAATGCACATGACAGCTCGCCTGGAGTTTGCAAAAAAGGCACCTGAAGGACTCTGACCATGAAAAATAAAAATTCTCTGGTCTGATGAAACAAGGATTGAACTCTGGCCTGAATGGCAAGCGTCATGTCTGGAGGAAACCAGGCACTGCTAATCACCTGGCCAATACCATCCCTACAGTGAAGCATGGTGGTGGCAGCATCATGCTGTGGGGATGTTATCAGCAGCAGGAACTGGGAGACTAGTCAGGATCAAGGGAAAGATGAATGCAGCAATGTACAGAGACATCCTTGAGGAAAACCTGCACCAGAGCGCCCTGGACCTAAGACTGGGGCGAAGGTTCATCTTCCAACAGGATAACAACCCTAAGCACACAACCAAGATAACAAAGGAGTGGCTACAGGACAAGTCTCTGAATGTCCTTGAGTGGCCCAGCCAGAGCCCAGACTTGAACCAGATTGAACATCTCTGGAGAGATATGAAAATGGCTGTGCACCGACGCACCCCATCCAACGTAATGGCGCTTGAGAAATCCTGCAAAGAAAAATGGAAGAAACTGCCCAAAAATAGGAGTGCCAAGCTTGTAGCATCATACTCAAAAAAAGACACAAGGCTGTAATTGGTGCCAAAGGTGCTTCACCAAAGTATTGAGCAAAGGCTGCGAGTACTTATGTACATGTGATTTTTTTTCATTTTTTATTTTTAATAACTTTGCAATTATTTCAAACTTCTTTCATGTGGTCATTAGAATTTTGAGAAAAATAACACATTTATTCCATTTAGGAATAAGGCTGTAACATAAAATGTGGAAAAAGTGAAGCGCTGTGAATACTTTCTGGATGCACTGTAAGATGTTACTTGCCTTACAAGTAACAGGTCAGTTGAGTCTGCATTTCCCCTAATATCTTTAATGACAACTTTCCTTATAACATTACATAAAGTAGATCCCTCTATTAAAGGCTCTAAACAAATTGCTATAGGTTTTGAAAATTAAACCTGGTAAATTTGATAAGACATTTAAAATAAACGTAACACGCCAATCTAGGAACATTACATCACATCAATACAAATTAACACACCACTGTATTACTTATTTGCAACTCAAAAGGCTCATTACCATAAGCATCAAAGGGCAATATATTAAAAAAGCTTAAAAGGTGTGCAACAGTCTTTTCAATAAAGTATGAATCGTATAAATGCCAGAAGGTGAACAACATAGTTAGGCCTAAGATGGGGGATAGAATCATGCAACGAGTCTAGTGTGTGTGATGCTGGAGTCCATGAGAAATGGCAGATAGCAGACCCAGTACTGAAACATAACTTGTAGTCCTTGCCTTTACACATTGCATCATGATATCCAAGAGTAAAACAAAAACAAAAAGATATCCAAGAGTAAATAAAATAAAGTTTTGCCTGATGGATATAGCAGATTTAGAAATATTGCATAATTAATGCTTGAGGACTGATTTTTTATGCATCCAACAGGAGTCTGTCTAATTATTCAAAATCACCAATATACATTTTTTTGAGTTTTATTAAAGAACATATTTATTTTTGGATGTGTATAGATACAGATTTCTCTACTGATAATTATTGTTACAGTTATGAAGGCTCCATGAGGTAGAGTTTTTACTGTACTTACCAGTAACAGGACTGAGGTCCACAATATAGCCCCCTCTGCAAACAGAGCTGCTAAGCAAAGCCAACTGACCATATTACACCTATTTGACCAGATTCAACATTGAGGGCTCAAACACACTATGGCGTTGTGGTAACACAGAGTAAAATATTCATTGTGGCAAAGTGTTACACACAGTTCTGTGCATTGCAGATTTTGAATGGTAACCCAAAGAAGCACCTATGCATCCCAGCACAATTCACTGGCATTGTAGTGCACCACAATGCACAGATGTGAACCATATGTGCTTGGTGTGCCAGATTAGAAAATAACGTAATCATTTCCATTTTTAGGGTGCACTGCTTGCTAATGAAATATGAATGGGCTGTCCCAAGGCAATACACAACATGAATGGGACCTGTTCATGATAGTTTTAGACGTGCCTATTAAAATATGAATAATGTGTAGTAATACACATACAGCTGAAAAAGTAATATAGACACCATTGAGTTTACTTAGCAGTTTCTTTTCCTTTGATAAGGACTGATGCAAATGTTCTCTATGTTGCGTAATGATATCTCTGAAGCGATAGCTTCCTTTAGGAACAGACCCCTGTAAAAAGTGGGAGATAACATGAATGTTTATAGACCTCAGATGTGCCTTGTTATCCTTGGTCCAAAACAAGGCCAGACAATTATGAAAGAGTCCTGTATTGTGTTAGAAGTAGGAAGAAGCATGTGTTAAACATGTTGTGCAGATTCTTTGTTGTAATTAAATGAATATACTGGTTGCAGAACCAATCAAGAGTTATAATTATAAATCAGCATCAGCCTATTCCCTGTTTAGGGGGGATCATTCAAGGGAAATATTGAATTGACTGGGGACTGCATTGCCGTCATGTGCAAACACTGAAATTCTTAATTTTAGTACACTGGTGAATAAAACCATGATTTTGCAAGGTTCCCACAGCTATACAGATTACTACATGTTCCTGCAATGGAGAATGCATGGCCTGCTACAAGAACATATGCTGAACACCACATTTTGGCACTTATGTGTACAAATCTTTAATCAGGTAAAGTCAAGATGATTCCAATAGGCTAATGCCCATCATTATCCTGTGTACCAATTTTTAAATAAAGCCCTCAATGTCATAGGTATCAAGAGGGAGAATATAAAAGAGAAAAACATTTGGTCTAGAAAACCCACCACCACTCTAAGGCACAACTTCAGTGGCACATCATAATGATACATTATGGATTTAAAAAACAAAAACAAAAAACCTTTCCATTATATTTTACAATTAATATATGTACCATTTTTGATTTACTATTAACAATCAAAATATTTTTGCAACCTACTATACAATGTAATTGTAAAAAATGTACATCTGTTAAGCTGCCAAAAAACAAAAAATAAAAAATTAATTTCAAATAAAACTATCCCGCTAGGTCCAAAAATGTCCTAATATATCTGCACAGTTAAAAAATGAAGGTATACTTGTACATCAATAAAAATGAAAATAATTGATAAAAGTAGTGTTGTGGACAGCCGTTAAAAACACGATTGGCAAAATATAAAATATCAACTGTAATTTAGGAGGTTGCAGACGCGAGAATCTGGTGGAAATAAGGCACTTCTTGTGCAGGCTGCAGCATCTCAACAGAAGTATTAAAAAGGGATTATGAATAATGTTCTGGTAAAAACAAGAGGCTAGAAATGATCCTGGAAGCAGGGAGACATTTCAACAGTCAGGGAAGACACAGGAGGTAAGATGAAGGTGGAGCTCTACACAGACGTGGTCAATCTGTCAATGGAGTTATTGACCTCATTTTTGTTAGAGTCCAGTCCTTTAGCAGCATTCAAAGTGGTACGCAAGTTCTCCACAGTCTTTTTCATTGACTTTAATTCCCCAGGGTGCGGCGTAGCCCGTCTCAGCAGTGTTGCCTGAAAATAAAAAAAGGGAAAATGTTAAAAAGTCACGTAATAGTTTTGTTTGCTATAGAGTAACAAAGAAGATGAATGAGACACTGCAATTTGAAAAACTACATACCAACATATACTGCAAACAACTGTCATACAAGTTGCAGCAGAGACATTGGTTAACAAGCTCAGAATGCCTAAATAACTGTAGATTTTCACATAGGACCACATGCCGAAACATACCACTAGCAGACTGTCCATGAAACCTTGCACAGTGCTTTGCTTGGCCTGTAGTTGTGGCCAGGTCAGTTACTACTGTTACCCGATATACCATGAACCAGATTTGTGGCAAGGCCAGTCCACAAGAAAGATTTGGCCACGTATCCTGTCCATAAACTGCTGGAATATCTGAATGCAGAAACAAGAACTTCTTGCCAATGCTTGTTAAGTTTTGGGAAATAACCAAAACACTACCTATCTGGCACCAGTTATGTTCAGATCTTTGTAAACATATGGCTGACCCTGCTGACCTATAGTCCAGCCAGAGCCTTAAAAAGGTAAAATATATTGCCGTTTCAATCAGCTAATCACCTAACCTGTATAAGATGGACATTGAAGGGAATAAAAAATGGTGGAGACCGTGATGAAGTATAACAAAATTGAGAGCAGCAAGAGGGGGTGGGGTCAGTGTTAGGTGCCACACATCACAACAAGACCCATGACTTACTCAGGGCAGGAATTGTAACAGGGTCAACAGTTTTGTTTGAAAAGAAAAAGAAAATACATTTTCATATACATTCCCTGCTATGGGATAGTGGTTTATTTTCAGCCCAGTGTCTCACAGTGAAGTTGTGCTAAAGTGGAGACACAAGTTAACAAGCCCAGACCTCAACAGTAGTCTTTTACCCTTGGGACATGTACTGAAGCTTACTACTAACAGACGGTCACAGAAAAACTGCACAATGCTCATTTGGCCAGTAGTAGTGGCCAAGACAGTTCCCATTACTGTAAAACCAGCTAACATTGTCCCAAGGATTATTTGGCAAAGGGAAGCAAGACCACGTACTATATCCTGTACAAAAAAAAAAAAAAATCTGTAAAATCTAAGTATTTGCAGTTATAATTCAGGAAGCTAAACCCTTTCTTTTCTAGTTTTACTTTAGCTTGGGGACATATTGTATATGTTCAAGTGACAACTGTCAAACGTGAGTGAGATTTCTTGTTACTCTCTGTTGAGTTTTCAACAAGGAAAGTAAAAGGAATATCGCCAAACTAGAGACAGGATCTAATCAACCTCAACGCTTTCCCAAACCTCTTTAATTGTACACAAAGAAAAATGTTTTAAAGTCTCTTGAGTGTAAAAAACCCCCCACAGTATTTGCAAACAGTCTACAGGCTTCTGTAAATGTAATCATCAAAATTGCTAAGAGAAAGTGATTGTGGTCATAAAAAAGTAGATCCATTTACTATTGGTGTTGTATCTATTTGCCATAAATAATAAGGGGCTTTATATTACATTATATTTAAAAAAAAAATTGAATTCCCTGCATCAACACAAATGATGTGCGATACATGGAGCTCTCCTCTGCCTTCCAGAAGATACACTGGCGCTATGAGTGCTGATTGAATGCTGCCTTTCCAGCATGCCCATTTGACAGTAGCCAGTCATTGGACCAGCTTCTGTTGAAAAGACAGCTGTATACACGGGCTTAAAGTTGTCCGCATCCAGCTGAATCGATGGGCCATAGGATTTAGTTGAATACAGACGATTGTCTGAGCTATAAAATGTAATCCAATGTACACTTTAGGAAGTAACTGTTTGAATATAGGGGTACTCTGCAGTGGTGTGCTGTAACTTTAGTTCCCATTTTACACAAAAATGCTGGTTAATTTTTCTCCAATTTTTGTATAATAAAGGGTATTTTTTCAGCATATACTTTTGGGTATTCATGAAATGCAATTACTGAATTTTGCAGTCCTTCCAGGTATTTGATCAAACAGGCTAAGGGGGTTGTACATAATTGCAAGAGAGTATTTTCACTTAAAAAAACAAAAACAAAAAAACACATTTTATTGAGAAGCCCAAAGTAATAATAATAAAAAAAAAAGAAGTCACCGTCTCATCTTCCTCATCTTCTTTCTCATCATCTAAAAATCGTATGGCACTTATTCTATTCATTGCTCGTTCATTCCAGGTTTCATCAGACATATCATTCACTAAACTTTCAATAGCCCCACACCGTGGTAAAGAGTCTGTGGGATAAAAAACAGTCAACTTCATGAATGCTGATGCTACAATATATAAATGATTCCACTCACTTTAAACTAAATCTCACCAATAATTAAAAACTGTTCATAAATGAATTCAAGTGTGTCACCAATTCACAGATGTGCATACATATATAAGCTCCACCAGTTAATTTCAAAGGTGTCACTATATAAATAAATAAAAAACAAAAAGCTTCCACCAGTTCACCCAGTATATCTGGTTAAGACCATCTTAAGGCCCCTTTCACACTGTCGGACAGTTCAGGTCCGCCTGTCAGTTTTGACGGCGGACCTGAACGGGCGCTCCATGCTAGTCTATGGAGCGACAGATGTCAGCAGTGACATGTCCGCTGAGATCCGACCCGGTCCGATCCGCTAAAAGCAGACGGATGCCCCTACATTTGCATCCGTCCCTGGCGGATCAGATCGGGTGAGAAAAACAGACATGCTGTCGTCCGTTTTCATCCGATCTCTCCATAGGAAGCAGCGGTGCTCAGCAGGCCCCTCCCTGCTCAGTGAGCAGAGAGGGACCTGTCATCCGCTGGCTCAGCGGAGATCAACGGAGAGATCTCCCGCTGAGCTGGCGGACTCCGAGGCAGCAGATCCGCCTCGTGAGAATGATGCCTAGCAGGTACTAAGGTGGAAACAAAATGTTGCACCTATACAATTTTTCTGCATAAAGGGCTATGTCTGTTGCTACCGTATGTCACGGTATTAGTTTTACATCTTCCACTGCACAGCCTGGTAAATGTGTTTGGATTCTAAGAAGATACAGTCAGTTCCAATGTTTCCAAAGATGCCCGTTACGGCCAGTGCCTGTGTTACCCTTCATGGCCAGTGCCCATATTTCAAGTGTTCACAGCCAGTGCTTCCATTGTTGGATTAATGAATGCTTTCCCAAATTTTCCAAAAACTTGTGGAAAAACGAAATCTTCAAGAAAAAAAAAAAAAAAAACCTCAACATATCGCTTAGCAATACTTTGGTGTGTTATTTTAAAAATGTGGTCATTTTGCAGCTAATGCTACTGTCCTGCCACTTCAGGGCCTTCACAAATAGTTCAAAAATGTAATAGTCAGGAAACAACATGCATAATTGATGCCCCTAGAAAGCCTGAAGGTGGTCCTTCAATTTTGGGCCCCCTATGTGGTTAGGCTGCAAAATTTCTCACATATTAAATGTCTCTATTCAGTAGCAGTAGTAGAATGTATTTTAGGGTATAATTTTAAGTACGCCCATGTTGTGTGGGAGAATTTTTGTTCTTATGACATCTTTCTGGGGAAAAAAAAAAAAAATTACCGTACTTTCTTTGTTTTTCAAAATTTGGGACAATAAATTAGATCTTTAAAAATACTCACCATGTCTCTAACTAAATATCTTTTTTTTTTTGGGAAAATAGATACCAAACTGCCATTTTGGGGGTGTTTCCACTGAAGTTTTATGGTCTCAAGAAATTATATAGGCAGTCAGAACAGTAGGGTTCAAAAATGTCATATACAGTGGGGAAAAAAAACCTCACAAGTACACAAGTATTCAACAGCTTTTGCCATGACACTCAAAATTGAGCTCTGGTGCATCCTATTTCCACTAATCATCCTTAAGATGTTTCTACAACTTGATTGGAGTCCAACTGGGGTAAATTCAGATTCATCCGTGAATGGAAGAAGTTTGGAACTACCAGGACTCTTCCTAGAGCAGGCTGCCCGGCCAAACTGAGTGATCGAGGGAGATGGGCCTTAGTCAGGGAGGTGACCAATAACCCGATGGTCACTCTAACTGAACTCCAGTGTTTCTCTGGAGAGAGGAGAACCTTCCAGAAGAACAACCATCTCTTCAGCACTCCACCAATCAGGCCTGTATGGTAGAGTGGCCAAACAGAAGCCACTACTCAGTAAAAGGCACATGACAGCCCGCCTGGAGTTTTCCAAAAGGCACCTGAAGGACTCTCAAGACCATGAGAAACGAAATTCTCTGGTCTGATGAAACAAAGATTGAACTCTTTGGCCTGAAACGCACCGCTCATCACCTGGACAATACCATCCCTACAGTGCAGCATGGGGTGGCAGCATCATGCTGTGGGGATGTTTTTCAGTGGCAGGAACTATGAGACTAGTCAGGATCAAGGGAAAGATGAATGCATCAATGTACAGAGCAGTGGCGGCTGGTGCTCAAAATTTTGGTGCAAACAAACTGAAAAATTCAGAAAAATATTGGGGAAAAAAAACATCAATCGCAGCCTCACTGTGCCCATCAATTGCAGCCACTGTGCCCATCAAATGCAGTCACCGTGACCATCAATTGCAACCACCGTGACCATCAATTGCAGCACTGTGTCCCCCTCGGAGGCATTTAACCAGCACCCACACCCGCTCGTTGTCTGACCGGCACTTACCCCATCTTGGTGGCGGGTCAGGCAGCGGGTAAAGGCAGCGATCTGTGGGACAGGCAGTGGGTCAAGCAGTGACGTTCTGTGGGTCAGGTGGCAGCTCCTGTGTCCTCCATGCTTCTGCCGTGCATCTCTTCCTTCCTCTTGCTAGGCGTCCAATAGAGTCCACCCTATTTTGAAGCCTATGGCTCTAATCAGGTGCTTCAAAAAACACCCCCGCCGCTGTAATTCACACGCCCAGGGTCCTGAAAGGGACCGAACATATGAATAGGGGGTGGTTGCGGCGGCCATGGATAGATTCATGCTATGCGCGAATCTATCCATTACTCATATAGAAGGCGGCGCCTGTGCGCCCTTAATGGATGTGGCCGCCACTGGTACAGAGACATCCTTGATGAAAACCTGTTCCAGAGCACTCTGGATCTCATAATGGGGTGAAGGTTAATCTTCCAACAGGACCACTACCCTAAGTACACAGCCAAGATAACAAAGGAGTGGCTACGGGACAACTCTGAATGTCTTTAAATGCCCAGACTTGAACCCGATTGAACATCTCTGGAAAAATGTGAAAATGGCTGTGCACTGACGCTCCCCATCCAACCTGATGGAGCTTGAGTGGTTCTGCAGAGAAAAATGGGAGAAACTGCCCAAAGCTTGTAGAAAGTGTGCCAAGCTTGTAGTATCAAACTAAAAAAATAAATAAAATAATGAGGCTATAATTAGTGTCAAAAGTTGCTTTAACAAAGTATTGTTGAAAATAAAAAAAGTGGTTAATAAATAACACCAAATGAAAGCTCTCTCTGTTTCAAAAAATGATACAGATACTCCTCGTTTAATGACCACTCAGACTTGCGACCAGCCCCCCCCCCCCCCCCCCGAACAATGAGCTATACATCATTGTATTGTACAGTACAGAATTTTCAATTGTGTTCTGTACTTATGCAAATTAACCACAAAAACAATATATAATGTTTGGGGGTTCTAAGTAATTTTCTAGCAAAAAAACCTGTTTTAAACATGTAAACACCTAAAATCCAAAACGAGGCTGGTCCTTAAGTTATACTGTGGCACGTTGGCTCCCCTAGGCAAATCGTCGTAACTGTACGTTGGCCGCTTTAAGAACTGTAGGGGGGGCGTGCGCCCACGGGGTTGATGCGTGTGGCCATCAGGCGTGATGCCCACTGGCCACCCACGATCGCTCCTGACAGAGACAAAATGGAGATCTGCCTTTTAGGAACAGCGATCTGTCTCCTCCTCCAGGCAGTCCCATCCCCCCCCCCCCCAGTTATAAACACTCCCTAGGTAACACAGGTAGCCTCTTGATCGCCTTCTAGTATTAACCCCTTCCCTGCCAGTGACATTTATACAGTAATCCATGGCTATTTTTAGCTCTGATCGCTGTATAAATGTCAATGGTCCCAAAAAAAAAGTGTCCGATCTGGCCCCTGCGATGTCGCAGTCCTGCTAAAAATCGCAGATTACTGGCATTACTACTAGAAAAAAATAAAATAATAAAAATGCCATAAATCTATTCCCTATTTTGTAGACACTATAACTTTTGTGCAAACTAATCAATATCCGCTTATTGCGATTTTTTTATCAAAAATATGTAGAAGAATATATATCGGCCTATACTGAGGAAGAAATGTATTTATTTTTATATTTTTTGGGGGGGATATTTGTTATAGCAAAAAGTAAAAGAAGTGCTTTTTTTTCAAAATTGTCGCTCTTTTCTGGTGTATAGCGCAAATAATAAAAACCGCAGAGTTGATCAAATACCACCAAAAGAAAGCTCTATTTGTGGGATAAAAAGGACAACAATTTTGTTTGGGTACAGCGAACCATGACTGCGCAATTGTCAGTTAAAGCAACGCAGTGTCACATCGCAAAAAATGGCCTGGTCATTAAGGGGGCAAATCCTTCCAGTCCTTAAGTGGTTAAAACAATGCTATTAAAGCTGTAGTTTTGTGTTTAGACTTTTCACAATACAGTACGGTAGTTATGAATGCTTAAAATATGAATTTCTTGTGGCTCCTCGTTTAACGACCAATTCGTTTAACGACCTGGTTGTTGGAATGGAACCTGGTCGTTAAGTGAGAAGTACCTGTATAACATTATTTTTGGGTACAGTGTTGCATGACTGAGTAATTGTTAGCTAAACTACTAAAGCACTGAAAGCTGAAAAACAGCTTGGAAAGAAAGAGGATACCAACATGCTGGTATTGAAGTGGTTAAAGTGTCATTGACCACTAATGATCGTGAAATTGTTTTTTTTTTTTTACTGGTGTGTGTGTGTGTGTGTGTGTGTGTGTGTGTGTGTGTGTGTGTGTGTGTGTGTGTGTGTGTGTGTGTGTGTGTGTGTAAGCAGCTGGGGGATAAAGTGCCTCTGACCACAAAATCACTAACCAGACTAAGGGGCAGTAGCAATTTTAAAGCAGTTAAAATGCACCTTTTATAAGGGTTTGTTGACTCCATCCATGCTTTTACACATGTGATACTAAATTCTTATCAAATGTTGTTTTATATGCAGAGCAACCACTGGACTTTCAGTCAGAAAAAAAGGCTTTATTTTGCACAAAAGCAGTAGAAATACATACCACTAGTTTCAGAAGGCATCTGTGGTAGTAGTACACACGTCAAAACCTTTTCCCCAGTGTCAGGATCAACATCTGTCTGAAAAGTCAGCAGAGGCTGGGACTGGTTATCCGATAACCATAATGCCTTCAATTTGAGCGAGGTCAATGACAGAGGTAAATGGGATAATCTATACAAACCAAAATAAAACATTTTATAAATTAAAATTGCTCTGAGCGTCATCAGTATATATTTATTGCTTTACCAGCTCCTTTACTACTGCTAATAAAATAGTTTGCAACCACATGAGTTAAAAGTAAAACTAAAATTAAAATAAGTAACGCTTGCTTAAAATCCAAATATAAACCACTATGCTTCTAAATTCTATAAACACTTGACAGTGTGGATCTCTGTAAATCAAAACAGAAGTCATAAAAATGATTGGATGTTGAAAGCACTGCAATAGGTACCCACATGACTAACCCGAGTGATTCACTTTAAATTATCTTGGATTTGCAGAATTACCCATAAAATCACTCCAACAAAACTAAGAAGCATATTGTTACCTGTTCCCAGCAACATCAAAGACATGGAGTTCAGTAGCTTGTGCAATTTCTGGAGGAATACGTGTCAGACGGTTTTCACGCATACAAAATACATTAAGACTACAACATCCGCCAATCTGTAACAATTACAACAAAACAACATTCAAGTGTTACTAAAAAGTAAAGATTGTTTTTTTAAATTAAAATAAACATGTTATACTCACTTGCTCTGTGCAATAGTATTGCACACAGAGTAGCTCCAAACCTCCTCTTCTGGGGTCCCCTGCCAGCGATCTTGGCTTCTCCTTTTTCTTGTGCCCCCAAAGTAAGCGGTTTGCTATCTGGCCACACAGTGTGTGCTCGCTCCTGAGATGTGTGGGTCTATGAAGCCGCCCTCCATAGACACACACAGTGGGGCTTAGCCCTGCCATCTACTTCCTCCTCACTGCATTTAATGGACAGTAGCAGAAGCCAATGGCTCCTGCTGCTGCCCGAGTCCCTGTGTAAGGAGGAGGAGAGGTGAGAAGAGATGCAGTCATGCACAGCGCTGGATCTGTTCTCTCCTCTTTTCCACTTCACACAGGGAAGGGGGAAGGACAGCAAGATATAAAACATTTTAGCAGGGAATGCATTTAGGTAAAAAAAAAAAAAAAAAACCCAAAACACATGTTGGCTTTAGAACGACTTTAAAAACAGGTACACTGCCTTATTGCAGTACACATTAGAGTGCATAAAAAATGATCTATATGAGTTTACCTAAGCCACTTAAAAAGGAGAAGAACAACCAAAGCTAATTTGGCTGTACTTTTCCTATGGTGCAGTTCGTTCTGCACTCCTTTGACCCGTTTTCAGCAAACAGTGGGCTGAAACCCACTGTCAGCTGACATCACAGAGCTGATCCAGGCTCGGGAAAGATGCAAGACCATACAGTGGCTTGCGAAAGTATTCGGCCCCCTTGAACTTTTCAACCTTTTGCCACATTTCAGGCTTCAAACATAAAGATATAAAATTTTTATTTTTTGTGAAGAATCACCAACAAGTGGGACACAATTGTGAAGTGGAACGAAATCTTTTGGATTTTTGAAACTTTTTTAACTAATAAAAAAATGAAAAGTGGGGCGTGCAAAATTATTCGGCCCCCTTGCGTTAATACTTTGTAGAGCCACCTTTTGCTGCGATTACAGCTGCAAGTCGCTTGGGGTATGTCTCTATCAGTTTTGCACACCGAGAGACTGAAATTCTTGCCCATTCTTCCTTGCAAAACAGCTCGAGCTCAGTGAGGTTGGATGGAGAGCGTTTGTGAACAGCAGTTTTCAGCTCTTTCCACAGATTCTCGATTGGATTCAGGTCTGGACTTTGACTTGGCCATTCTAACACCTGGATATGTTTATTTGTGAACCATTCCTTTGTAGATTTTGCTGTATGTTTGGGATCATTGTCTTATTGGAAGATAAATCTCCGTCCCAGTTTCAGGTCTTTTGCAGACTCCAACAGGTTTTCATCCAGAATGGTCCTGTATTTGGCTGCATCCATCTTCCCCTCAATTTTAACCATCTTCCCTGTCCCTGCTGAAGAAAAGCAGGCACAAACCATGATGCTGCCACCACCATGTTTGACAGTGGGGATGGTGTGTTAAGTGTGATGAGCTGTGTTGCTTTTACGCCAAACATATCGTTTTGCATTGTGGCCAAAAAGTTCGATTTTGGTTTCATCGGACCAGAGCACCTTCTTCCACATGTTTGGTGTGTCTCCCAGGTGGCTTGTGGCAAACTTTAGACAAGACTTTTTATGGATATCTTTGAGAAATGGCTTTCTTCTTGCCACTCTTCCATAAAGGCCAGATTTGTGCAGTGTACTACTGATTGTTGTCCTGTGGACAGACTCTCCCACCTCAGCTGTAGTTCTCTGCAGTTCATCCAGAGTGATCATGGGCCTCTTGGCTGCATCTCTGATCAGTCTTCTCCTTGTCTGAGCTGAAAGTTTAGAGGGACAGCCAGGTCTTGGTAGATTTGCAGTAGTCTGATACTCCTTCCATTTCAAAATGATCGCTTGCACAGTGCTCCTTGGGATGTTTAAAGCTTGGGAAATCTTTTTGTATCCAAATCCGGCTTTAAACTTCTCCACAACAGTATTACGGACCTGCCTGGTGTGTTCCTTGGTCTTCATGATGCTCTCTGCGCTTTCAACAGAACCCTGAGACTATCACAGAGCAGGTGCATTTATACAGAGACTTGATTACACACAGGTGGATTCTATTTATCACCATCAGTCATTTAGGACAACATTGGATCATTCAGAGATCCTCGCTGAACTTCTGGAGTGAGTTTGCTGCACTGAACGTAAAGGGGCCGAATAATTTTGCACGCACCACTTTTCAGTTTTTTAATTGCTAAAAAAGTTTAAAATATCCAATAGATTTCGTTCCACTTCACAATTGTGTCCCACTTGTTGGTGATTCTTCACAGAAAATTAAAATTTTATATCTTTATGTTTGAAGCCTGAAATGTGGCAAAAGGTTGAAAAGTTCAAGGGGGCCGAATACTTTCGCAAGCCACTGTATGGTTGGGATCCACCCACACGCGAGCTGTCAAGAGCCTGAGCCAGCCGCTCTCGCCCCCTTCACAGCCCAGCACTACAGTGAGCGTGAGGGAAGGGGCAGAGTAGAGCTGGTGACCTATAAACCGTGCGCTTGATTCTCAGTCTTAGAGCTGGCAGGAGACAGATGAATCATTGGACCGATGCTGCATCAGGCACATATTTCTGCAAGTAAGAAAAAAAAAGGTGCATTTTTTTCTTTTTTTTTGCTCAGGAGCCAGCAGAACATTGGATTCATGATCAGTGGATCACAGGTGCAATGTTAGGTTCCTGCAGACGCTTCCTAAAGCTCTCTGCCTGTACCTCTCTGCTAGCTGTCAAGTTTCAGAGCTGCATGAAGTGTCAATGAACTACGAGGGAGAACTACAAGCCGTCTGCTGTGGTGGAAGGTAGGACTTGTAATTAATTCATTTACAGACCACTGTGATTGAATGATGCAGCTGTGTGGGCGGAGGGGGGTTCTAGCAACAGGTTACATGTTACATCCTAAATTACGGGTCCAACATATTGCTAAAGGTGAACTTAGCCTTTAACGTGGCTCTAAAGTACATTTTTCAACATAATGCATTCCCTGTATTAGGGTAAAAAATGTCCCAGTAACTAAACCCCCCCCCCCAAGCCATTGGTGTCAATCAAATCCTGTTAGGGCGGGAGAAGGGGCAGCGCTGCACTGTGCGTCTATGGATGCACACAGCTTGGCTGGGAGAATGCCCATAGCAGCCAACTTGCTATGGGTGAACTCACAGAGGAGAAAAAGAGGAGAAGAGGAGGAGAGGAGGAGAAGAGGACAGCACCAAAAGGGGACCCCAGAAGAGGCGGCTCTGTGCAATACCATTGCAGGTAGGTATAACATGTTTTATTATTTTAGGGGGAAAAAAGCCTTTATAAGCACGTTAAATACTTTTAAAAAGTTTAAAATCGGGTTCATGTTTAATCAAAAATCCCCTTAGTCTCTCTCCCTTTCCCCCTCAATACAATCAGCAACATCACCTCGCAAACCCTTGCATGCACACCAACGTTCCATAGACTTGAAAAGGACAATACTCCTGCAGTACAGGTATGTCCCATTCAAGTATAGGATGTTACTTCATAGGTAGCCTATCACAAGATTTTTAAAGGCAGTGGTGCAAACTGATAGTCAAAGCCATTATAGGAAGTAAGAAATATCTTGCAATTGACAACTGATTGTACTAACTGATTTACACAGGAAGACTTGATTAAACGTAGACTTAAACTTTTAAATCTCAGTTTTTGTCATTAATTTATTTGCCCATCTTGCAAATAATACACTACACTTTTCTTTGAAAAGCTTTAGAATGCAATATAGTCAAATTTTTTGAATAAATAAAGCAGACGTAGCACTGTTGCTGTTCTACTTCCAGATGGCACACTTTGAATAAAAGAAAGCTATACAGTTTTACCCTAATTTAACAGATTACAATCAAAATTGTTGAAGATTAAGAAATAATAAAATTACAAGTTTTATTATTGTCAAATATTGGATAATAGGTTTTGTTTAAAATTACCCTCGGCTTTGAAACCATCTTGAAAAACAACAGAATATGAGTAACATGGTAGTCTTGCCCTGAAATGCACCTTGCTGGGACCAGCCACTGATTTTCCAAAGTTGTACACATGCAGTTAAGTTACTACCACTTTTTTTTTTTATAGAGAAAAGAGTAATGAATGATCAACCAAAAATAATTTTAAGAAAACTGCTGGAATAACCAGTACACTGCTTTTCTATTTCTAGTCCTGTTTGAATCCTAGGGGCCATGTGGCTGATCCTACTATTTTATTGGCAGAGCTCCTGCACCACACTCCAGCTATAGCCTTAAAGTAAATTGTATTTTTAGTGAGCATATATTTAGTCTACTCACTATTATAATGTATAGAATACTAGTAAAATAACCTGTGATTGAAGGATCAGGAGATGATGGAACAGACCTTCGTGTCTCCACCATTTTCATTTCATCACATACCAAAATGGTAACGAGGGTCAAAAAGAGGTGGATGGTGCAGTGTGTGGTCCCACATGCACCACAGCAAGACTCATTACTTCGTCAGGACCTTGTGACTGTAACAAGTTTAATTGTTTAATTTGAAAAGGAAAATGATGTGAATACAGGAAATTCAGTTCCATAATGAGTTGTTGCCAACTCTTAACTTTCCTAGCTTAAATAAATTAATATTTAAAATGGGCCTCGACTCTTTACAGGACAGGCATTACTAACTGGCCTCAGAATCAGATAAAGAGATTAGTCCTTTATGCATGCCAAAAAATCCAGTCCAAGGCCGGTATGGTCACCAGGACTTTTACAATATAGCTTTTGCATACTTTTATTTTTTTTTTAGCAAAAATGCTGCATTACTCTTGTACTTACCTCTTTTGGCAAAGACATTAATTGATTCCTATCAACATTCAAATTGTTTAGCTTCTTCAATTTCCCAATGCTTCTTGGCAGAATCTGTGTTATAAAAAGAGAGCGTTTGCATAAATTATGTGTTCTGGTCTGCAGAAAGATGCTAACCTGAACAAGAGACAGATCAGGAAATATCAGCAATTAAATGTCATATTTCATATTTTTCATTAGATAAAAAGAAACAAAGAAAGAATAAAACAATGCAAGTTTTAACTTTAGGAACTATTCCATGAATTCGCTAAATCTTTTCATGCAAGCTGATTATAGCATCTTATATTTTTAACAAAAAATGCACAGAAACTCAGATGAAACACTTTAGAAAAATAGCAATAATAAATTCTTGTTATGTACTGGAGTTTCTATTTTATGCAAATTACTTTTGCAAGACAATTGAGGGTTTCATTTGGCAGCAAAATGAAATGTCTTTTTTACAACAGGGAGAGGAAAAAACAATGCACTTTGTTGTATCGTTTGCTGGTTTAAAGTAATAACCGAATATAGTTAATAACGTTGGATGCAGCACTGTAATATAAGCAAATGTCTGCAAAAACCACAGAGCTTAAGAAATGAATTGATGCCATTTGTAATATGAGGAGCCAGGAATCACCAAGCTTGTAAAAGTAAACAGTCTTTAGTGTATTCACAAAAACAAAAAAAACGCTTTCTTCAATAAAACAGTCTATACCAGAATTATGATGAAAATAATATGATGGCTCACTGCCAATATACTAGTGCAGCACCAGGGCTGTAGCAACAAGATATCTGTTGAACTTCAGGGTAAGCATGGGAAGCCATCAGAACTAGCACACACATACGTATTGTTTATGCTAATGTAAGAAATGTTAATTGTTGTGATATGTCATGCGACACTTATAATACATATTTTCTTTTCATTAGAAGGCTTTGACCCCAAGCAGATAATCCCTGAGGAAGCCCAGTTTCAGGACGAAATATGTCGGGACCTACATAAATGCCATTGTAAACATAAGGACTGTAGCATATGAGTCATACTGTATATGTTTTTATGAGGATATAATACCTGCTTTTAATCTTTTGCTAAAATAAATATTGACTTTTTTTAATGACATCTACTGGATTATTTTTGCATTGCACCTAAAAATTCCCATTAACCGCTTCAGCCCCGGAAGATTTTACTCCCTTCCTGACCAGAGCGCTTTTTTTGCGATTCGGCACTGCATCGCTTTAACTCACAATTGCACGGTCGTGTGACGTGGCTCCCAAACAAAATTGACGTCCTTTTTTTCCCACAAATAGAGCTTTCTTTTGGTGGTATTTAAAAAAGCCTCTGCGATTTTTATTTTTTTGCGCTATAAACAATATAAGAGCGACAAATTTGAAAAAAAACATTATTTTTTACTATTTTTTATTTTGCTATAATAAATATCCCCAAAAATATATATAAAAAAAAATTTTTTCCTCAGTTTAGGCCGATCGTATTCTTCTACATATTTTTGGTAAAAAAAATAAAAAATCGCAATAAGCGTTGATTGATTGGTTTGCGCAAAAGTTATAGCGTTTACTAAATAGGGGATAGTTTTATAGCATTTTTATTAATAATTTTTTTTTTACTAGTAATGGCAGCGAACTTTATTGTGACTGCAACGTTATGGCGGACATGTCGGACATTTTTGGGACCATTGTCATTTACACAGCGATCAGTGCGATTAAAAATGCATTTATTACTGTGTAAATGACACTGGCAGTGAAGGGGTTAACCACTAGGGGGCGGGGAGGGGTTAAGTGTGTCCTAGGGGAGTGATTTATAACTGTCAGGGGGATGGGCTGGTGTGTGACGTCACTGATCTCTGCTCCCGATGACAGGGAGCAGAGATCGAGTGACACTTGTCACTAGGCAGAACGGGGAGATGCTGTTTACATCAGCATCTCCCTGTTCGTCCTCTCCGTGAGGCGATCGCGGGTATCCCCGCGGCGATCGAGTCCGCGGGACCCACGACCCGACTCACGGAGCTCCCGGCCAGCTTGCACGCAATGGCATGGCGGGGAATTCAAATGGACGTACAGGTACGCCCATTTGCCCAGCCGTGCCATTCTGCCGACGTACATCGGCGTGCGCCGGTCGGGAACCGGTTAAACTGCAACCATACTTTGAAATCAAGGGATGTGGTGCTATAATCATTGTGATTTATCCACAACAAACTCTTTTACAAAGAAATATACCTCCTTTTTTTTTACATCTTAAGGTCACCTTAAAGTAAATCAGTCTTGTGATACAAGCATGCAACATATTACTAAGTGAGGGAGGCCAAAAAATAGGATTTTTACGTCATACTTACCTGTAGAGGAAACAAAAAGGAGGATTAGGGACTTTAAGGAAGCCAAAACCTGGTAAGGTCATGTATTTCCATCCCTTGAGACTTTAAATGAAATCATGGCCCGGTAAGGTCATGTATTTCCATCCCTTGTATTAATTAGAATTGGGTAGCACAGAGGGTGGGACTTTATATGAAGCACATGGTTGCAAACGAGTAGAATAGGTGAACACTGAGAATTTATTGCTAGACATGATAAGCATATAAAGTCCCATCCTCTGTGCTCCCCAATTCTAATACTTACCTGTAGGGTCCTTTTCTTTGAGTATATCACGGGACACAGAGTCAGGCTAATATTCAATACCTGCTTGGTTATACTTCATCATTAGGTGAATGGACACTGGAAGACCAAAGGTCTTCAGACAAGAAGTGACCCCTATATAACCCCCTCCCATACAGGAAGCACTTTAGTTTTGTAGCAAGCACTAAATCCTCAAAAAAGAGGGGAGGGATCGCTGTGTCCCATGATGTACGCAAAGAAAAGGATTTTACAGGTAAGTATGACGTAAAAATCCTATTTTCTTTTTCATACATCATGGGACACAGAGTCAGGCTAATATTCATTAGCTCCTAGGATATCCCAGAGCAATAGCCTTGAGGGGAGGGAGACACCCTGCCAAATAATAACCATCAGCACTTTTACGGCAGCCCGCAGTACACTGCGGCCAAAAGCTGAATCCTCAGCTGCTCGAACATCCACTTGATAAAATTTTGTGAACGTATGCACTGAAGACCAGGTAGCAGGCTTACAAATCTGAGCCACAGATTCCTGATGATGAAAAATCCCAAGAGGTTCCTACACCCCTGGTAGAATGAGCTCTCACCCTAAAAGGGAGGAACTTTATGTTTCAGACCGTAGGCCTGAATGCCCACTTGACAGATCCAATTGGCAATGGAAGCTTTGGAACCTGCCTGCCCCTTCTTGGGTATTTTTGGTAAAACAAGAAAAATAAAGAGTCTGATTCTCGGATCTCCGCAGATCTGCC